>LFJQ01000001.1:1200000-1800000 GCA_001182835.1 Oropetium thomaeum
TAATCTGATGTGGCCATGGCCAACACGAAGTTGTCAGAAGCTAAACGCGCCCCAACGGACTTATGATTTCTGCTTGAAGGCAACTTGTCCTCCCATGTTTAGATTGTGTATTAGAATCATATTACCAAATATAGGCTATAATCAGATGTAGGTTTAAGTTGGAAGTTGGAACCACTACCGAGAGAGGTTTGCTGTAGGCTGTAGAGTTGGGTTGTGAACTAAGACCACCTGGTAGATGGAAACGTGGTCTATCACTCTCGCTGGCATGTTCTAGTTTGTACTACGGGAATATGATTAAGATTTTGCGGACAGTGAAAATTGATTTATTATATCAAGGTGCTTTTGCATGTCGGTCTGCATTTTGTTTGGTATGATATCAGAAGATATGTGTGTTTGATGCTGTAACTTACTACTGTATAGCAGATTAGCAGATGCGAAACGATCTCTGGTATACTGTATGTTCTTTTTTAGGCCTCGTTTGGAGGCACCGGGTTCACCCGGGAAAAGGTGGGGAAAGGCGGAGTGGAGCCACGCGGGTTAATCTGTCACGGGGTAATGGGTCGCACAGTTTGGAAAGCAACACGGGGGCCTTATATTGATTTGATATCAGATTCTCACATTCAACGTTTCTCTGTATTTTGAGTATTAACTTAGTTGTGATTGGTTAACTTGATCTAGATGTTTGCCCTTATATTGATTTGAGGAGAGCATGGATTGTTTAGACCTTGTTTAACTTTAGTTGGATGCATGTGTTGATACTTGTAAAATATTAGCTATATCAAATATTTTTTGTATTCCAGTAGCATATTTGAAGTCCTTGAATTTTTCTCTTTTTTCTGGTTTTTTATGAATTTTTTTAGGAATTTTTAAATGGTTTAGAGCTAAGTTTTTTAATTTTGTAATTTTTTAAATTTTCTATCATTTTTTTAACTTTTCCTATGGAAGATTTCCTAAACGGCCACGGGGTTAACTAGCCCCAGCGGGCAGCGCACACCTGGGGGGCGAGCGAGCGCGCAGGGATTACCCAGCGGATGGTGACCTCCCCAAATGTGGCGATAGGGATACGCGCGTGCGCGCGCACACATATGAACTTTTTGCCGTTCCTATTCTTTAGTGTGGACTGTGGAATCAGTTTTACATCCTGGGTTTGTGGAATTGAAACTTGAACATGGGCCAGCTCCACCGTGGATTGGCCGAGCAACAAGTGTATAAAACGGAAGCCCATAAAGGTGAGTCCAAAAGGCCCACAAGCACGCAAAAGTCCTTTTTCAGGACGGAGAAAGAGGAGAGAACGAAACGCACGCGAGAGGCCGGAGCCGGACTCCTGACCCAAGCCCGCCTCCGCCTCCACCGTGCCTCCGGCGCCAACGCTGCCCCTGCGCCGTCGATCTGCTCGATGGCGGCGCCGTACCACCAGCCGACGAGCCTGGAAGAGGTCCGCACGCTGTGGATAGGCGACCTCCAGTACTGGACCGACGAGAACTACCTCTACAGCTGCTTCGCCCACACCGGCGAGGTAGGTTTATCGTTTGACATGTGCCCTTTGACCACGTGTGACGCCCGACTCGGTTGCTCGTTCCACCTAAGACGCAGTTCTAGTTTGGTGATTTGAAGCTGCGTAAGTTAGTCTGAATGCGCGGTTGCGTTGCTGTGAGTGAATTCATGCGACTCGGTTTTGGGTGAATTTGTTTCCATCTCAGATGTGTTATGGTTAACTGATAGTGGTTGTTATTCATTCGGTTGATTAGGGAGCTATTCAGATTGATCACTCCATGCCCATTTTTCTAAATTGCTTGTCTTAGGGTTATAAATTGGGCTGCAATAATTATGAATTGAAATTTTTGCATGCTTCCTATTGTGAAAATTAGCTTATCTTTTTTATGTACCAACTGTCCCGGATAGTCTAATGAGTTTTATTTGTCTATACTAGGCGGTCCAAACCTGACCCTAGAGACGGTCAGAAATATGTATGACAGATAAATACGATATCTGAGCGAGTACGGTAGCAATTTTTTTTTTCGGTAGTGTCCTAAGCCCAATGAACTTTTAGGGATTTTATTTAGGAAAACATTACACTGTTTTGGATTTGTATGAAGCAACACTGGTAGCATGCTGTTTTCATCTTTCTTAACTTGTGGTTGCTGAAGGATCTTAAACCTGATTTAGTATCGATTTATTTTGTGCATCAGTTCAGAATGGGTACACAAGAATTTTCTGTCCCTTATCAGCTGTTTTGAGTTAACACTACAAGCATCTGATAGTTGTGTGTCTCATCCAGGATGGTTGCCTTTGTTTAACATTGAACTGATAATAAAAGTATGTTTCTTTACTCTCTAACATTTGTAAAGTTATCAAGTATAATATTTGTTATTTCAATTGATTATACTCCTAAGCATCGTTTGTGTTCTGGGCTGAGATTTCTTTTCCCTGCTGATTTTTAAAGCCTACGTTTAAAAACCTTTGTACTAAGACCTATATGTTTTCTGGAAGCTCAGGTACAATCTGTTAAAATAATACGCAACAAATTAACATCCCTTCCAGAGGGTTATGGGTTCATAGAATTCATTTCCCATGAAGCTGCGGAGAGAGTTCTGCAGACTTACAATGGCACACAGATGCCTGGAACCGAGCATACATTCAGATTAAACTGGGCCTCTTTCAGCTCTGGTGAGAGGCGTCCCGAGGCAGGACCTGATCATTCTATTTTCGTAGGGGACCTGGCACCTGATGTCACGGATTACCTACTACAGGAGACATTCCGGGTGAACTATCCATCTGTCAGAGGGGCCAAGGTTGTCACGGATCCAAATACTGGGAGATCTAAAGGATATGGATTTGTAAAGTTTGCTGATGAAAATGAAAAGAACCGTGCAATGACAGAAATGAATGGCCAATACTGTTCAACAAGACCTATGCGCATAAGTAATGCAATTCCTAAGAAATCAAGTGGCTCACAACTTCAGTATTCAGCTGCTAAAGGTAACAAGTGTATGCATTCTTCTTTATCTTTGGATTCCTTTCCTTGGATTTGTTACAACTTGCTTGCTTATGTTAAATATGTAGCGATGTATCCAGCAACCGCTTATGCAGTGCCTCAGCCTGACAGTGACATTACGAACACCACCGTAAGAACAGTTACCATGTTGCTTAGCCATTTCTGTGTTGACTTTATCATTTACTTTGAGGTAATGTTGCAGATATTTATTGGTAACTTGGACTCAAATGTGACAGAAGATGAGCTGAGGCAGATATGTGTGCAGTTTGGGGAGCCTATCTATGTAAAGATTCCTGTAGGTAAAGGATGTGGATTTGTGCAATATGCATCGAGGTATGTACTGCAATAAAAAATGTTTCATCCATTGTGTGAACTGCATCAGAGGCTCAGATTAACAATGCCTCATGGTAGGCTAGTTATCTAATAGATATGTCATGTTCAGCGTGAATTTAATCTGGTCAGGGTAATGAGGCAAACATATAGTTTACAGGAAATACATGTCGATGCGGAACTGCTGTACTAGTGCACTGCCACCTCCAGATCCGTTGGATTTGCTTTGAGACTCACACATATGACGGTAGATGCAAATCAATCTCAGCCTCGTGTGTGTGATTTGCATGAATCTCAAAGCAGCATCCAAGGGCTCCAGAAGGCACCTTCGGTTTTGCAACTCCCCCTTTTTATCAATAATTGTGCAGCATGGAAAATTTAACTGTTATAATGAAGACATTTGGCTGTTATTGTCACGAGTTCTCCTTATGATGTATTTACCACTGTAAACAATTACTGTTTCAGGGCATCAGCTGAAGAGGCAGTACAGCGTCTTCATGGCACAATGATAGGCCAACAAGCGGTTCGTCTTTCATGGGGCAGAAGTCCTGCAAGTAAGCAGGTATATCTCGTCAAAGCATCTGCACAAACCTATGATAATTTGAATCTTTTCTTATAAGAGTTGGTAAAATCGGGGCAGTTTCTGTAATGTTGGAATTTGCCAAGGTAAACATGGTAAATAAGAATTGCTTTATCATAACACCGTAATTCAGAATCATTCCAATAGTCACAATAGTGTTCATGTTCTTAGTCTTGTCTGATAGCCTGATAGAGGATAGTTTGCTTGGTATATGTTTCTCGACAGTTGTCCTTCGGTTTCCTTTCCACTTTATTATTATTATTATTATTATTATTATTATTATTATTATTATTATTATTATTATTATTATTATTATTATTATTTCTTTATTTTGCTGGAATATCCCCAAATCAAAGCTGAGCTTAATCATATTACCCTACACAACTATAAGCAGGATCCATCAGCTGCCTGGAGTCAGCAGGCAGATCCAAATCAGTGGGCAAACACTTATTATGGCTATGGGTATGATGCTTATGGATATGCTCAGGATCCGTCATATGCATACAGTGCTTATGCAGGATATAGCCAATATCCCCAACAGGTTACCATTTTCATCCACTTTAAATCCGTTCTACTTCTTTTGTACTGTGTATCTTTTTTGGTTCTTTGAGCTTAGTTTTATACAATGCATTCCGATTTTTAGACCACTTGTCGGATTTGTTCCAAACTAACTAAATACATCATTATCAACATCTATCAAAATTGATGAAGGAAGATAGAGCTGTAGAAAATGCATTTATTGAATCAGTTGTCTTGCTTCTGATATTATCCTGTTAGCATGATGATTTTTAAGATAACTAACCCTATTCATGGCCCATTCTGCATAATTGATCTCTGACACATACTCTACTGACCTGCTTTATGGTATGTTAATGACCTGTCATTTGCATCTTTATATTCTTGTATAGACAGTTTTGTGTTGTTTCTGATATACAATTGAGCTGCTTGTTTAGATAAAGACATATCATTCTTGGAGAGACTGGCTGCTTTGTCTGTCTTTTGCTAGTAAGAGCCAAAATGGGTGTTAATTGCTGGCAGCAAGATGTTTAGCTTTTTTACTTTAATAATGGAGGAAAAATTTCCCAGTTTTGTGTAATGAAATCAAATTTACACAGCACACTGGAAGCACAGGTTTATATTTGTCCGATAGGCCATGCGTAAGGGACTGACACAAAGTATGTTTTTTTGAGAAAGGCCTCCAGCCAGGGTGAAAAAATACAGAAAACAGTGAAAAACACCACAAAAAAGCGAGTGAAAAATGTTTTTGCTACAGTACCTAGATTTGGTTTTGAGGGAAAACTTTTCGGTTTTAGTAACCGAGCTGGACCGGTTTTTGTGGAAACTGACTCGTTTCTAACGGTTTTGCCAACCTGCCTCCAGCCAGCCTCCATCTGAATTACACTTCTACAGCTGCTCGATTCCTTTGTATTCCTTCCATCGCAAAACACAACACACTTGTCCCTACTTTCTGCTGTAAAATTTCAAGCCAGTAGCACATCTTCTGAATCCATGATAATGGATCATTAGGGATTTCCATATCAGAGCAGGCTGCATTGAGAGTTTTCCTAATGGCTGTGTAACCCACTTTCATAATATCTTTCTGTTCCCTCGGGGATCTTTTCCTTGATTAATCAGTAACCCAACCTGCTGCATCTTGTTAGTTAGGTGCATTCTTCATGCCAAAACCACATCAGATCGTGAAACAGATAATAAAGGATATTTGAAAAATAGAAAGGATTTCTATTGTCTGTAGTCGAACAGAAAACTAAAAGTGGGTGTGGCCAAGCTGTTTTCAAACGTTGGTCCTGGAAACCAACCAGATTTTAGAAAAGGAATCATCAAAGGTAGTTGGACCTTTAATAAGGCTTATTAAAGATGGATTGACATGGAATTGACATTTCAAACTAAACCTACAAAATAACTATTCTCTATATCTCAGAGATGTACGCTTTTGACTTCTTTTTTTTTTTGAGCATTTGGTTTCCTCTAGCCTTCTTATGTAGTCAATACATATTACAGGTTGAGGCAACAGGGGACGTGACATCTGTTGCTGGCGGTCATCCAGCCCTGGAGCATAAGGAGGCCTATAATCCGATGAACATACCTGATGTTGACAAGTATAGTCCCATTTTGTTCTCACACTTTTTTTCCCCCTGCACAGCCTGTTCTAACGATGCTCCTCTCTCTATCTTAGGCTGAATGCTTCGTACATGGCTGTTCATGGTAGAGCCATGCTAGGGCGGTCCTTGTGGCTGAAGACGAACCCGCTGCCCCAACCAACTTGATTCCTCATCCAACGCTCTAGGTTACCTTTGTTCTGAAGGCTGCAGTGTGGATGCAGTAGACGACTTTGATGCCTATTCCCCATAGACGATTCTGTTAGTCTGACTGACAGTTTTATGCATGCGGAGCAAATCACATGCACAACATGATGATATTTTTGTTTTCTGTTGGCATGCTAATACTATCAAACATAATGCTATGAGATGTGAATGTACCTTGGGCATCCTGAGAAAGATACTCTTCCATTCTTTTTTTCCTGTCGTCAGGCGTACCTCCTTTCCCTTCATATTTCAGCCTCGACTATGGCTTCTCTTGAAATGATTGACTCCATGATCCCAGTCTAAGACCTTTGAATCCAAGAATTATTTTTTTGAATTGTGTGTGTTTTTTTCTGTGAAATGAACTCATTCCTATTAAATTTATGTGTGATTCCTATGATCCCTGTCAAATGAACCCTAGCTCCAACCATCAGACTACTATGGGTTCACTTGATGATGAGCCCTGTATATCCTGCATTTCTGCCTGCTGTTAGCCTCCACATCTCAGGTGACAACCTGCGACACAAACCATTTCATCGATGGAACGTTCTACTCATGCTTTGCTTTGACCATCATGTGCAATCCAGACGTTCCAGTGCTGCACGGATCCTTGTGGGTCAACTGGCAGTTACTACTCCACTACTACTGCACAAGTTACCAGGCGCTTCCATACCGTAACAGCCATTGTTATTGTATCGTTATATTGCCTGCTATAGGCTGGCGGTCTCCAACGGTCGGAAAATTGGCCGGGAGCCAACGGACCGGGTCGTTTTTCTTCTTCTGGGCTCCGCTCCGCCTCCACCCCAACAAACGAGTCAAGACCGAGCAAGAAGCCGCGACCAAGCAACCGGAATCCAACGTCTCTCTATTCCTCTTTTCAGTCACTGCTCTGCGCGTCCATCCCCTCGACGCCCTGCTCGAAGACAAGCCCGGGGGAGTGCGCTTGGGATGGGAGAGGCGATGGAGTTCTTGGAGCCCAAGGACATCGACTGGAGCCGGGTAGTGTCGCGGTACGTGCGCGACGAGACCTATGAGGGCATCGCCGCCCCGCACTGGGTTGATCTCGCCGACCCCAACGCCGGCCGCGCCGACGTCGACGACGAGACCTGGTTCTGCCGCCCCGGTACGCCCGTCTCTCCTTCCGCTCCCCCTCTCTTTCTTTCGCCGGCGGCGTTTCTGTGTTGCTGGTTGCTCCATTGCGGGGGGGATGGAAACCAATGCCTATGGGCATCGGGATGTCTGCCCGGTGCGTTCAAGAACAGCCCGGTTCTTGATCTTTCTTCCTTGGGGATGGATTTCGCACGTCTGTTATTGCGAATTCGACCCCTGTTCCGCGCAAAAGTCGAGACTTTGCTTCTAGGTGGAGTGCGCTGATTTCTTGATCTGCAGATTGCCGGCACCCCAAGACGGCCGAGGATTTCGTCAAGCTGAGCCCCAGCCCCAAGGTATGTATTTCATCTTCTCCAATCTTGATTTCTCGCGCGCCTTTTCTTATCCTGAATCAGCTTTATCTTCTCATGTTTCTTCCATGGAACAGGGCAAGCTCCTGCGATCAGTGTCGGCCATGCTGCCGTTCGCGGAGAGGAACACCAACGCCACCAACCTCAGGTGCGTAACAATTTATTTTTCCCCTCGCCGAGTTCAGGTGTTCGTCGCGCGCCCCTGCTTGTTCTGATCCTCCATTACGCTGCGCAGAGATCTGAAGTGGCGAGGCATGGGGCCCGGCGGCGCTGTCGCCTCGTTAACCTCGCCCAAGCCGAAGGCGGCGCCGAAGAAGATATTTTACCGGGAGGACAGCGAGAACCAGGACCCAGCGCTCGCCACGCCGCCCCCGCCGGCCGCAAGTAGTAGGCCACCGTTCGGTGCCCCCCGGTGGGGCAAGAACGCCAAGGAGGCCATCAAGTCCAGTGCGGAGAAGGAGAAGCGGCCGCAAAACGTAGAGAAGGAGGCGCTGCTCAGCAAGAACGCCGAACCGAGGCAGCTCAAGAGCACCCTCTCGGCGAGGAACCTCTTCTCCGGGAAGGATATACTTGGCCAGATATCTGAGTTCTACGATGAGCTCAAGCGGATGGTTGGCGGCGCCGGCAGCCGCCCTGTCACAGACACCCAGGAGGAAATCAGCTCAAGCCCAATGTAACTCTTCTCTCATCGAAGCAAAGCATTAATTTAGTAATTATCGAATTGGCTGGCGCTTTCAGATCCTTGACATTCTGATTTTGTTCAGGAAAGGGAACGATGTGGAAGCGAAGATGTCTTGTGATGATGGCATCAAGGATTCAGTCCCGTCGCCGATAGTGAAGGAGCTGGCAGGACAAGAAACAGTGAAAAAGAGTCCAAGCCCACTGTACGGAAGTCGCTACCTTGCGCTAAATTCTTAGAAAAACTGTAGTACTTAATTTTGCTTAACTTGTGAATGGGTAACTTTTATTTTTATTTTCTTTTGTGCAGGAAGGGAAATAAGATGGGGTTGAAGGTGGAAGCAGGGAAGCAAAGGTCACCCTCTGTGCTGAAGGAGGTGAAGGCAACACCGCCTACTCCGCAGCGGTTCCCATCCCCATCAGCAAACCGCATGAAAAATGTTAAAGCAGGGGTGGCAGCGGCAGGCTCACCACTGAAGAAGTCACTGAAGATGACTCCGGTATGCCCGTAGTTATTTACTCAGTGCCTGCGTTACAGATATGTTTGATATCATGTTGTTGTTTTAAAGAAAACACACCAAAACTTATAAAAGGAATTTGGTCTTGATTTTGTGGATTTTTAGGTCAGATGGAAGTATCTGTTCTGCGATGAATCTAATAAATCTTATTACAATGCACTGAACAGATGTCATACAGCTTGAAACTGTTCTGCACATTGCCAAGGCCCAATGGACTAATTTTTTTTTTTCATATCTATCATGCTTTAGCTGAAGTCACAAGGGTTTGTTATTGAACATCCCAACTATGGACAGAAAGATTAAGACCGTGTATGGTCGTTGGTAGGCCAGTACCTGTGCAATGTCATCTCATATGTTGATCCTAGGGCTTGAAATAGGGTTCACACTTAATTTTCTCATGCCATTCCAATTCCACGAATACGTTCAACCATGCCTGATTCATTGTCATTGTTTGTCAATCTTCATACATTCCTATGTGTAACTCGTCTTGTGTCTTGTCATGTAACTCGTCTTTCATACTAATCTCTGTAACTACCTCTTCTCTAGGAGAAAGGAACACCCAGTAAGGATCCAGAGAAGAAAAGAGAAGCTATGCGGCAACCTTTCGGGGTTAAGGATGTGAACAATTCAAAAGCTTGTGATGCAGAAGGGACCTCCAGTAGCATGTTTTGGTTCTTGAAGCCCTGCACTTTCCTTGTGGAGTAGCAGCACAGCGAGGACCAATTTAGATGTAGTTATTACAATCCATTACTTCATTGTTTCCCAATTATTCTCAGTTCCTATTTGATTGATTCATTTGATAGTCCCGAGAATAAACAAAAGGCATATGTATAGTTAGTGATAGTGGTTGAGAGTCTTTCCAAATGTATACTTCGAGATATAGCAAAATTCTATTGTTCTTCTGCAGGCTGATCAAAGAACTGTCTTTTCTTTTTTGTGTGATATCTTGAGTTAATACAGTTAGATGCTACTTTGTTGCCCAAAACATCAGTAAAACATGTGCCCTGTTCGGCTGTTAGTGTTCCTTTGAGTCAATAAAACTCCAATGAAGCATGACATGGCTCGCCACGTGCACCTTTCTGCTGATTGGTTGCCCGCACTAGCCATTGGGCCTGGTTCACAGGTACAGAACGCGCGTTCTGCAGCCAAGCTCCGTTGAAATGAAAATTTCTAGCGATTTTTCTAGCGGGCTTAGCTCACATGGTACTCCTACATCTTTTTTTTTTTTCGAAGGAGTACTCCTACATCTTAATTGTATGGGAAATATTTGCTAGCATCTGCTCGTATGTAGATATTGATTATGGACACCATTCATTTTCAAAACTGGTTGTAGCTTGTACGGCATTATAATTCATTGTTTTTGTCTTAGAACACTAACACACAAGAAGTGTTCTTATTAATGTTATTTATCTTAGTGCACTGGATACATAATAAATTGAAATTTTGTAAGAAGATTCAAAACGACATTATTTATCTAATTATATTATTATCACATGTTTAGCTCATATTAAGTGTTATTATGATATTTCACTAGAGCATATTAAGACTTGATAAGTAAGTATTGTATCATGGATTCAAATTAAAAAGATACTCCTCCGTTTGCCAAATGGTTATGTTTACACCAAGGAAATGAACTAAAATTGACCTATAGCACACTGTAGGAATGACAAAAAAGAAAGAGTCTGAAAGAGTATTATTAATAATTTTTTATTTTAACATATACTACCAAACATCATCCTTCTCAACATGGTTGATCACATGCAATCATCCAAATAAATTGGGCGAGTAAAGAGTGAGCAATCACAGCCTGTGCAAGTAAAGAGTGAGCGAGTCTGGATCATGATTCATCCAGCCAACCGAAGCGACCCATACGCGCTCCCCACAAACCCAAGACTTCGCCGTCGCTCGTTTCGCCTCTGACCTTCCTCGTTCCTCCCTTTCTCCGCACTCTGCAGTGCAGGGCGGCGGAGGGCGGAGGCGGGCAACCGACAGCGACTTCGTCTCGTGCAGGCAGGCGGGCAGCGCTTCCCACTTTATGTAAGAGCCGAGCTCTCCTCCCCAATCTTCTAGAGAATCCTCCTCCCCTGCGCGAGGGCTGGTGCGGGGGCTGTGGAAGGTTTATATCGGACGGGGATGGGGGATGATAAGAGCATTGGGCCCCAATCTTCACTTGGAGAGGAGATGAGGAGAGGGGTCTCTCTCTGCTGGCTTTAGGAATGGCGGCGTGTGCACTACCTCACCCTATTGCTTGGTCCGCCGAAGTAGTTTGACCATGCTCGCAATCCGATCGACGAAATGCCCTGTCGCGTCACTGGGCGTGGCTGCCGCCCTGGTTGTGCTTGTCTCCGCTGTCCATGTGTTCATGGTGCCAATCCTTCCTTCGTCATTGAGCTATTTCAGTGCTCGCGGCAGTGTAAGCCGGCCGAGGAATGTGCTCCCGGGCGCCGGGGTGGTGAACTCGCGTCTCAGGGGGCAGTTCCCTTCTGATTCATATGGGGCTGTGATGTTCCGGAACGCACCATGGAAGGCTGAGATTGGGAGGTGGCTTGCTGGGTGCCATGCCAACTCTTCGTCTGTCAACGTTATTGAGGTGTGCGCTTCTCTTTGTCACTGGCCATTGTGCTTTGCCTTAGCTGGCTTTGAATTAATTTGGTCTGCTCCTTTGCTTGACAGGCTGTAGCTGCTAAACGGTGCGAGAAAGACTGCAGTGGCCATGGCGTGTGCAACTATGAGCTGGGAGAATGCAGATGTTTTCATGGATATTCTGGTTGGTTTTGCTTTTTTTTTTTTTCCAGTTTCAGTTCTGATTGACCATAGTGCCGCACAACATAGGAGTTTGCTTCATTTGTTCGCTATAAAAACTGGATAGTTTTTAGGACTTGAAATGACTGGCTCAGTGGCTTTCAAGAACTTTAGAGCTGGGTGAGAAAAGAATTAATATGAGAACATTATACTTCATAGAAATAAAGAAAGAAAAAAGATTAGTTGTGGATGTTACATTAGATAGAAATGCAACCTTCATATGTCATACTAATCAGGCCATACAACTGGCATCTCCTAGTTTTATAATCCTTTATAAAATTATATGTGTGTACACTTCTTTGCCAAAAGACTGCATCTCCAAGATCTGTAGTTTACTCAGTTTGAGATTATTCTGCAGTTCTGTAAGAACACATAACATCCAGTTATTATATTTGAAAATATCCGAAACAATATCGCTCGTTCAGTTTGTTATGCATCAATTTTAAGATTTCATAAATGTGATCGTTATCAGATACAGCAGAATACAGATTAAACCAGTTCAATAATAAGCTGGTAACCAGGGATCAACCATCTAATTATAGCCATGTTCATCGACTCAAATATGTAATTCTGTTAGTTAGCAATGGAATATCCCCTATATTGCTATGGATTTATAGAATCCAATTTTTTTATCCAAAATGAAAGAACATAAATATACTAATTTAAAATGGTGAGGTGATTATATAACTCATTGGCTATATTAATATTTGTCATTGCCTTTAAAAATTCATGTAACATTTTAATTTTTAGTGTTGTATTCCCAATCTTGGTTTGAAATCACAACATGGCTTCACTGATACAGGGAAAGGTTGTGAGCAAGTTATGAAGTATGAATGTAACCTCCCCAGATCCCCTGAATGGCCTGCAGGGCGATGGATAGTTTCTATATGTACAGCTCACTGTGACACAACCAGAGCAATGTGCTTTTGTGGGCCAGGAACCAAATACCCAGATCGCCCAGTGGCAGAAGCTTGTGGTTTTAAAACAATGTGAGTCGTGAGAGCATCTTTGTTACTTTTATCTATGTGTTTTGTAGTTAATTTAGTATTGTTACAAGTGGGAGCTACGTGCACCGGGCTGCCCTTTTTTTTTATTGTAGCCCACCTGCGAAACCTGATGATCCGAAGCTTACTGATTGGAGAAAGCCTGATCTGGAAAATATATTCACAACAAATGGCAGTAAGCCAGGATGGTGTAATGTGGTCCCTGAGGATGCATATTCATCCAAAGTGAAGTTTAAAGAAGAATGTGATTGTAAATATGATGGACTATGGGGCCAGTTTTGTGAAACAAGTGTTGAATGCAGCTGCATCAACCAGTGCACTGGACATGGATTTTGTCGTGGTGGTTTCTGCCAGGTATGTCAAGCTCTTTTGCTAGACATGAGAACGTTTTAATGTATTGGTGTTATTTGCCGCCTTCTTGAGCTGTAATCTCATTGAGCATCTCATGCAGTGTGCTAGTGGATACTTTGGGATTGATTGCAGCATCCCATCAGCATATTCACTTGCAAATGACTGGCCTTCATGGCTCCAGCCACAAAGGAATTTGCCAGACCTGAGAAATTCAAGCAATAGCCCTATCGATGTCAAGGTTGCTACTCAGAAGAAAAGGCCACTTATATATGTATATGATTTGCCAGCTGAGTTTGACAGCCATCTTCTTGAAGTAAGTCTATTGTCGTAAATTTCTTATGCTCCTGAAGATTTTCTGTAGCATTAAGATCAATATTTTATGTCACAGGGACGACGTTTCAAATTACAGTGCGTGAACAGAATATACGATGACAAGAACAGAACTATATGGACTCCACAATTGTATGGTGCCCAGGTTTGCTTGTGTTTGTTTCTCCATGTTCACAGCAAGCCAATTGTTGTTACCTTTGGCAAAGCAGATCTCAGCAGTATTACATTTTCATTTTAGATTGCACTTTATGAGAGCATTCTTGCTAGTCCTCACCGCACTCTTAATGGGGATGAAGCTGATTATTTCTATGTGCCTGCGCTTGACTCATGTCTAATAACAAGATCTGATGATTCTCCACATCTGCAGATGCCAGTAAGATCTTGCCTCTAGATGTTGTGCTTTAGTGATCTTGGTGTTCTCCTTGAGTAATTTGAGTTTTAATTTTAGAGGGATCTGCGTCTCAGGAGCTATCATACTCTGGAGTATTATAGAATGGCTTATGATCACATAGCTCAGCGTTATCCTTACTGGAACCGTACTTCTGGGAGAGACCATATTTGGGTGGGTATATGTTTGGATGAAATTAATACTACAATTCTGAATTTAGTTCTTCTTGAATAGAAAATGACTGACATAGTCTTATGACTTGCCAAAAATGCAGTTCTTTTCATGGGATGAAGGTGCCTGCTGTGCTCCAAGAGAAATATGGAACAGCATGATGCTTGTCCACTGGGGAAACACGAATACAAAACATGTGAACTCAACAACTGCTTATTGGGCAGACAACTGGGATCATATTCCTTTGGAGAGAAGAGGCAACCATCCATGTTTTGATCCAAAAAAGGATGTCGTGCTTCCAGCATGGAAGGAGCCTAACCCTGGAGCCATATGGTTAAAATTGTGGGCAAGGTATCTGGGAAAGTGACGTATCCTATGAGCTGCTTATGTTGCTTAGGACCTTATAGTGTACTTGTGCAGGCCAAGGAAAAACCGCACCACACTTTTCTATTTCAATGGTAATCTAGGTCCAGCCTTTGAAGGAGGCCGCCCAGAAGACACGTATGTTGCTATCTATATACTATATCTTTCTGAATATATGGTGAATTATTTGCCAATTTATTTTGGCTGCATAATGCAGGTATAGCATGGGTATTCGGCAAAATCTAGCAGCTGAATTCAGTTCCACACCAAACAAGCAAGGAAACCTTGGACGGCAACATGCAACCAATGTGATAGTTACCAATTTACGAACTGAGAAATATTATGAGGAACTAGCAAGTTCCGTTTTCTGTGGTGTCCTACCAGGGGATGGCTGGAGTGGGCGCATGGAAGACAGCATGCTTCAAGGATGCATTCCTGTCATAATTCAGGTAGCACTAGCACAGTGTCATATTACTTGTATTGTGTATCACTAGACTATGTAATGTGTATCTGTTAAGTTTTGTAAGTGACATGGCGGAAGGAATCCCTTGTCAATCGTCATGTGAGCTCTTATCAAGATCTATCTGTTTTCTTGGCCAAATTGCAGGATGGGATTTTTCTCCCTTATGAGAATGTACTTAACTACAACAGCTTTGCAGTCCGCATACTTGAAGATGACATCCCAAACCTCGTTAGAATACTTCAAGTGTGGTTTTACTTCATATCTTTATTTTCCCTTTGGACGTAATTTGTTCAGCATAATTATTATTTCTGTATCATCAGGGCATAAATGAAACACAAGTAGACTATATGTTGGGAAATGTGCGCCAGATGTGGCAGAGATTTTTCTACCGTGATTCTATATTGCTAGAGGCTGAGAGACAGAAAAGGTTGTCCTCTGAAGAGGCACCCTGGTCAGTTGAGGTATCGAAACTAGATGCTGCTGACGATGTCTTTGCCACATTTATACAGGTAACTTGAATAAATCCAGTATAGAATTGCTCCCAAGCTATCGCATGGATGTTAAAAGTACTTTGCATCAGATATGAGTGTTGAATGTTCTATTTGCATTTACTGTAGCAACTAATTATATATACTTCTTTTGTGTTCATATTTTCTGAGAAAGAATGCTTTAACAGATCTTGCATTATAAACTGTACAATGACCCTTGGCGGCAAGACCTCCTGCAGACAAAGGAAACAGGGTTGCCCGACGTCTGCTCAGAAGCTTCCTGAAGATTGTTAACTTAAAAGAGGCATTGCAACTGTAAAGGAAAGGATACTCCTGCTTCCCCTCTCTTAACAAAAGGATAGATATATGTCTAGTAGGATACATGAGATTAGAACTTTTTTGAAAATAGGATACGTGAGACTAAATTAAATAGGGTTGCAAAATAAGCAAGATAAGATTGCTTATAAATTCCCTTCCCAAGACCCCACAATGTGCAGAAATGCGTTCTTTTTTTTTTTTTTACTCATGTTCTTCTAACTGATAACTGAGTTAGACAGTTTTGCCTGGAACAAGGTGACTGCGGCAGCTCATTTTGTTTCCTGTAATAAAATGTACCTCTATGTTATTATGTTCACATTGTGAATCTAGCTAAGTGCATTTTTACTTTGAATTCTGTTTATTTCAGTGCTATATATATGTCTTCACGAAGTAGAAATTATATTCACTGACCTGATGTCAATTTTGCGTGGCATTCTGGAAAGACAATGTACATACTAGTACAATTTATAGTGTTTCCTTGCCATGGAGCAGGGATATGGTGAGGCATGGACACACTAATTGTGTCATTTGCCGTAGGTCGCAAGGTAGACTCGGTCAAACAAGCCTATCGTACAAGAGGCCAGAAAGAGCTGCGGAGACTCGTACGGCATGGCATACTGGTACATGCACGATGCGGCCTGTCCGACGTGGACGAGAAGCATGTGAAGGGGGGCGCTCGTGAGAGGCAACAATGCTGTGAGGTGGATCTTTAAAGCTACTCCTCATTCATTCCCCTGCATTTTATTATTAGAAATTTTATTTCTACAAGTTCAAATTGTTCCCAACTATTGAGGACTAGTATTTTTAAAAACAAAAGAAGTAGTGTGCGAGAAAAGATACAAGCAATAAGCACATTGGAAATGGCAAAGTGTGCCAAATGGAAATGGAAATAAGATACAAGTTATAGGTGAAAATAGAAATGGAACTAAATAAATATATATAAACCCAGTGCCAAAAGCTCCCGCAATTGTGGGAGTTTGGGAGAAGAAATTGTCTTCCCTAATTATTTTGCAAAGATAGTAGAGAGACCATACGACTGCGCCAGACATGTCCCTTCAATTTAAATTGGCTATTGCTGGGATTTGGGGACTAGGAGAAACGAGCAAACACAAGGATCTGAACTCTAATGAGCCCTTCACTCAGCCAGAAGTAAGTAATATTCATGAGGTTAATTTGTTAAATTTTTCCAGTTTCATAAAAAGAAAAATATAAACACACAGAAGATCTCAAATATAGTACAGTACAACCATGCATTCCTAGAGATGCCTAACGGTCACATGCGTGCTGCCGCCTCCGGGAGCTCACGATCACAGGTCTAGGAAAAGCGGGACACCATATGCCGAGCGCATGCATTCCCGGCCGTGACAACATTTAAGCCCATGGCGCCACATTGGCTACTTATCCCGCGCCTCCTCACACTCTCCTCACCCACTTCACTACACTCCAAGCCGCGGCCACTTCAAAACCCTCCGAATCCCCTCCTCGTCCAAGGTACTCATATGCGATAGTACTAGATTATATTCCCGTCCTCCCTTTAGCTTATTCTGAACCCTGGTGCAGGATCGGAGAGCTCGATCTAGCAGTAGTGGCTGACACTACCAAGCAACAGGAACAGAGTATGGAGAGCTACGGGCGGAAGCGGGCGTGGAAGAAGGGCCCGACGCGGGGGAAGGGCGGCCCGCAGAACGCGGCGTGCGAGTACCGCGGCGTCCGGCAGCGGACGTGGGGCAAGTGGGTCGCCGAGATCCGCGAGCCCAACAAGCGCACCCGCATCTGGCTCGGCTCCTTCGCCACCGCCGAGGAGGCCGCGCTCGCCTACGACGAGGCCGCGCGCAGGCTCTACGGCCCCGACGCCTTCCTCAACCTGCCACACCTCCGCGCCTCCGCCGCCGCCGTGCACCATCAGCGCCTCAGGTGGCTCCCAGCGGCGTCCGCCAGGGGCGGCGCCGTCGCAGCCGTCCCGGCCTACGGCCTCCTCAACCTCAACGCACAGCACAACGTCCACGTCATCCACCAGAGGCTGCAGGAGCTCAAGAACAGCTCGCCGCCGACGACCAGGCCGCCGCCGCAGCCCACGATCACCACGCATCTCCCCGCGCCATCCACCTCTCCTTGCTCCACCGTGAGCACCGGTGTAGCTGCCTCCGCGGCGGCTCCACCGCCAATGTCGTGCCAGGCTCTGGAGCAGGCAGTGGCGACTGCCGCGATGACGGCAAACGACGACGCCGCGCCGTGCGACGGCGCCGACGCGGACGCGGACGCGGACAAGCCCCAGCTCGACCTCAGGGAATTCCTGCAGCAGATAGGCGTGCTCAAGGGCGACGAGGAGGGCGCGGTCACCAAGGACGGCTTTCACGGGGAAGGCGAGGTGGTGGGAGCGTTTGGCAACGGCGAGTTCGACTGGGACGCGCTCGCCGCTGACCTGAACGACATCGCGGGAGGCCACGGCGGTGGCTCGGTCGGCGTGAACGGAGCGTATCAGTTGGAAGATCTGCATGAGGTCGATCATCAGTTTGGGAGCTGCGGCAGCTTGCCCATCCCTGTTTGGGACGTGTAATTCGAGTCCATGCATGCGAGAATTAAGTAAGCTTTTGTTTTAGTGTCTACTGACTGTCTTAATGAACATGTGCTCAAGATTTGCCTTTCAAGTTCATGTAGGTCTGATTCTCATGGGTTCGCCAGGTCGAGCTTCTCATGAATATCTGTTGTAGCGTCTTTAGCAGTTTGATACTTTGTGTTGATAGGTCTTCAAACCACCGTAGTCTGGTTTATAAAAGTGCCTTCATGTCTCCAGTTTTTTTTTTCAGCATTGGCAACACGAGTTGTTAGACACAATTTTTAATTTTGTACTCTAAAACTTTTTTCCTTCAATAACGAAAGTCACAGCACCTGTCATTTTTCTTAAAAAAAATTCTTTGTGCTGAGATTGAGAACAATCTTTGTGTCAACAATAAAAAAAAAATAAGATAATATATTTTATTTTAATAAGTGAAAAATTAACAAAAATAAATCATCAAATAAACCCGCAATAAACAAGAGCATGGTAATATTTTATTGTATGTCTTATATCTAATATGTGAATAAATAATATTTTTCATGTTCACAAATAATTGACACCGTTGATTTTTTTAATTTGGTCTTTAACCATTCTTATATTAAAAAATATAGTCAAAAAATTCCTATTGCGGCGATTTTTTAATTTGGTCTTTAACCATTCGATTTTTCATTTTGATCTATTTTTTTCTCCTTGTTTTGTTGCACATATAGTTATACTAGGGTCAACATTGTGCAAAAGCATATCAGTACAAAAAAGGTAAAACATTCACTTAACTTCCTCCTTCCATGTTTATACGAACGGGTTTCAATTTCAACTTGTGGGAATTAGAAGGCTCAAGGCCTTATTTTCTGCAGGGATGTGACTTTTTCCGCTGGCAAGCCAGATATGCTGTTATGTTAATCAGGAGGGGGCATGCCACTAATGGCAACCAATTCAATCATTTCCTGATGACTGCACTTGATGATCATAGCCAAGGCTTAGAGTCTCAGTCCTCCACCATCAAAAATATGAAGCAAGACCTAGAGCGCACGAAGCAAGAGCTGGAGCGCACGAAGCAAAAGCTGCATAACCTGGAGGAGTTCATGAAGCAAGAGCTGCATGACCTGAAGGCAGCCATGGTTCAAAATGAGCAAACCAAGACATCAATGGCGTCTGCAATGGATGTGATGAAGGGTGATCTGCAGAAGCTGAAAGGGTCAGGGTCTAAACCTAGGACGTTGGGAACTGGGCCTGCTGCTTTTGGCGACCTTGATTGGGTGGTTTCTAATGGGGCTTAATGGGGAGGAGGCATTCAGGCAACTTATGCTGAGCCCTTAGGTGCATCTTGCTGCTGATGTTGGCGTAGTTGGTAGAACTAATGTATCTCTGTAGTAAACTTTGCCTAGGTGTGGTGCTGCTGTAATGTTACCTAAAACAGATTATTGTTAATTTTTCATCTGTATATATTGCTGTATATATTGCTTACTCTGGTACTTGTGTACTCTAGATGAAGTCATAATGCTGAAATGGAAGTTAGTTTTGAAAAATGGTGTTTCTTATCTAAAATAGATGTCAGAGAAAAGGAAGTTTTGCTACCAAATGTCCCTGAACTGTGTGTGTTGCCTATTCAAATCTCCCAGAAAGATTGATCAAACAGATTAGTCAGTGCAAAGCTTTAATTTATCTAATCATGCAAACCAACCAAAGCATGATCTGCAGGCTGGTTTTTCTGGATGTTTGGATGGTCTGCATTATAATTGAACTTGACAAATCGCATCAGACCTCCCTGCTCCGCAAGAACACAAAAACCATGCAGCTACTGGAAGGACGAGCAGACCTATCGGAGGGGTGTGATCTTTGTGATCTGCAGCACGGCAGCAACAGAGAAACCAAAAAAGGACTAACAAGAACAAGACCAAAATATAATAATAAGTAGCATAATCTCAGGCATATATATTCATTGAAGGATCCTTGGTTCACAATAATACAAGTTCTGATTCAAACTGCAGCAACCTTCAATTCAAGTCTTTAAAAAGATTAAAAAAAGTTCCAGCAGGTAACACTGCCAATAGCCCATCACAGATTCAAGTCTTCGTTAAACATTAGAGACCAAAAGACAATTATGTACAAGACATCAAAGTTTATGATTCACAGACCACCATCACCTCCTTTTGACCTGCTTCCTAGTTGTCCGAGCAGGTATTTCACCACTAGAACTTTCATCACCACCCGCAAGAGCATCGTAGTTTTTCACTACCTCGCCTTTGTGTTTGAGCACAGGGGGCCTCACCATGAACCTCATGGTGCAACGCAAAGTAGGCGGAGCAGGATTCGTCTCAGCAGCATTCTCCCCAGCAGGATTCTTGGAACCAACTTCTGCAGCATTCTTCCTAGGAGCAGATTTCTGGGCACGACCAGTTGCCTTCTTTATCTTGGCAACCCTGGCAGCTTCAGCATCTTCAGCAGTTCCACTGATTTCAGTTGTGGGATTGCCAATAACTCCATCAGAAAAGCTGCAGGAAGTCTCTTCTTCACGCATGTTTACAGCACCAGCATCAGATCGAGCGAGTCCCCTGTTTACAGCACCATATTGAATAATTCCAGCTATGCATGCACCAAGTTCTTTTAAGTCAATTCCAATAGATGGAGCAAGTGGCTGCACTGCAGAAAGGAGCCCATGCGCTCGTTGGAGAGCAAGTCCAGCTATGCATTCATCAAGTGCTTCTGGGTCAATTCCAATATATCGAGCAACTGGCTGCACTGCAGAAAGGAACCCATGCACTTGATGGAGAAGTCCCATTGGCATGGGCATCTGCGTCTCAGGAGGCACTCCAGAAGTTACCACGGCAGACACTGAATGTTGGGAGTCAACTGGGGACTGGATGTAAAGTCTTGATGATTCCGCATAGCAGGTCTCCTCTAGAGCTTTCAACTGAAATAGGAAATTGAAGAGAAGATGTAAGATTTGAAGCCAAGTACGGCACTAATGGTAACAAAAATATTGATAGCTCACATGCCAAACTTCAAAATCATGATACAAGATTTAAGCATGATTATTAGCAATGATTACTTTCAAGATAAAGAGATGATCAATACCTTAAAGTTGTCGAAGGAGATCCTGCCATGGTGGGACTTAGCGTTACCAATAGTACTCATCAAAGTCTCCATAGTATACTGATTGATCCGAGGACAGTTCTTGTCCCCAATCTCCGTCAGTTTCAAGTTATCCACAATGTATCCCTGACAATCGAATATACAGTTAAACATGACTCTATACACGAAAACAGAGAGCACCAGAATGCTTACCAGAATTATTATTATGCAACCAGGCATAGTCATTGACTTGTCAGATTTGTTAAGAGTCCTGGCCTTCCAAGTTCTGATAGAGTCCCTCAAATGCTCATAAACTATTGCACACCGGTCATAGTCCTTGATGCTTGTCATATCCTGTGTGTACATGACTGCATTTACGTTTATCTTTTGTTGAGTACTAGGCATTAGAAATTTTGAAATGAGAATGAGGAAAAAACATTTGACCTTCAAATGTTTTTTGTCCTCTCTTCTCATCAAGGCCAATATATCTGTAATTTCCAACGACATTTTTGGATCCCCCAATTCAGTTCGTAATTTAGCAAAGTCTTTCTGCTGTTGCTTATTGTATTAAGGGGGGCCTTATCACCTCGGGACAGTCTCAAGAGATAATAGATCTCCTCTGATGTGATGTATCCAATTACATCTTTCTGTAGTTGCACTTTGATCCTATTCTCTTATCTCTTTAGTAATGTTGTTTCAGCGATCTATTTTTCTAAAAAAATTATGTAAGAACAATTGCAAATGAATACTGAGTTGAAAACTGACATGCTCCTCTAGAGCATAGCTGGATAAATAAGTCAGAGGACACGACACAGTCCCTGCTATGATATAGTACTTATAACTCGTTTCATCAGTTGAACAGCATTTATCCATTTTGATATATACACAATGACCTGTGACGTCCTTAATCCACATGTCTAATCCTTTCCTCCTTCTCAATCCGTTCCTAATTTTGTAGGTGCATCCAATCAATGCGTCGTTAGTGTTGATCACTAGAGCCCATTGGAAAACGGAAAATCAGTGCCGAATGTTAATACGCTTTGGTGTGAGGAAGGCGTAGTATGGGACCAGTTGAATACGCTTTCTGTCTTCTTCCCTAAACAAGTCTGAACTTCCTGATGAAAACTTTGGCCGGAAAAACCCAATCCAATATTGCGATAGACGCAACGGCAGTCGGCAGGCGACAGCAGTCACAGCACAACGAGCACGCCACTCATGCTGCGCGTCGTTGCCTCCACCCTCCCCGCCCTCCGCCCGCTCATCCAGCGTGTGGCCCTGCTGAACCCTAAACCCTTGCTGCGCTCCCGCCTGCCCCCGCAGCCTTGCCGCGCGCTCTCGTCCTCCGCGCCTCCCGACGCGGCACCCAGCGACGGGGTTGCGGGAGAGGCGGTGGTGGTGGAGGAGGAGCACCTGATGCAGTGCGCCGCGGCGGGCAGGGCGCCGCTGCAGGTGGCGGTGCTAGTCAGCGGCGGGGTGGATAGCAGCGTCGCTCTCCGACTCCTCCACGCCGCTGGCCACCGGTGCACCGCGTTCTACCTCAAGATATGGTTCCAGGTATGCGGTCGGAAGGCCTTTGGCTGCCATTCAAACTGAATGCTATGCTGCAGGATGTCTCATGGACCTGATCGCGTCATTTGTAGGAAGATTTCAGAAACTTTTGGTCCGAGTGCCCGTGGGACGAGGATTTAAAGTATGCACAAGCTGTCTGTGACAAGGTATCGTTCAAATTTTCAGATGTAGAATAGTGTTTCATTGAATTCCCAGTTTTTGGTCTTTGTACAAGCTATTTTTGGCGACATGGACTGAGTGTCTGATACCTGGTTATAAGATTGATGTGCCGTTGGAGGTGGTCCATCTATCAGATGAGTATTGGAATCATGTGGTGAGTAGGCTTCATCTGAGCCTGTTCCTCGAGGCTTGTCTAGCACACCTGTAACTGTATTAATCTGAGAGAATGTTGTGAATTTAATATCTAGGTATCCCATATCATCAGTGAGTACCGCGGGGGCCGTACTCCCAATCCTGATGTTCTTTGCAACACGAGAATAAAATTTGGTATGGGCAGTGCATTCTGAATTTCTGATGGATGTATGCCCCTGCTTTATGAAAATCTATGTTGAGGTGGATTTTTCAGGTTATGACGTTTTTCATATTTTTATTGGCAGGAGCTTTTTTAGAAGCTATTGAAAATTTAGGATTTGATTACATAGCTTCAGGACATTATGCACATGTAACCCATCCATCCTCTGAAAACGTTGAAGAGCCGTCGGTATTACAATTATCAAAGGACAAGGTACCTGGCACACTCCTAGGTTGATATACTTCTGTAGTATCAGTCTTCATACCAGTTTACTACTTATATATTGAACCAATTGGGATGTGAAACATAGAAAATGGCATCGATCTTGTACGGCAATATTGAATCACATGTTTTATTCTCTTATTGATATTCCAGGTCAAGGACCAGACATATTTCCTCTCACATCTATCTCAATCTCAGCTTAGAAGGCTTCTTTTCCCTCTAGGATGTATGACAAAGGTTATCTGGATTTTTAACACAGAAGACCAATTATCTTTGATCAGTCTGCCAAATTATTTGATGAATCTTTATCTTATATGATGTTATGAAGCATGAGGTGCGCAAACTGGCTACTGAAATGGGCCTTCCTAATCAAGGTAGAAAGGACTCGCAAGGGATATGCTTTCTTGGGAAGGTAATACTTTACCTTCTTTATTGGTGATTCATGTTCCTTGTTAATGATATATTGGAGCTACATAAAAACGTAAAGTATATGTTTCTAGGTCAAGTTCAGTGAGTTTGTTGAAAGACATATTGGAGAGATGGAGGGAATCATTCTGGAAGCTGAGTCTGGAGATTACCTTGGGAAACATCGTGGGTTTTGGTTTTATACAATTGGTCAGCGGCAAGGATTGCGGCTTCCCGGAGGACCTTGGTATGTTCTGTCTGTGAAGGCTTACTCAATCTCTGTTTGCTGCAATATTATCAGCTACTTGTGTGGCATTACCATGTGCATCGAAGCTATGTCCTGCTCGGTATTCTAGTACTAGTACAGCAAAGTTTTCCCTCCTTGTGTGTAACTTGTTTCCTTTGGAATTCATCAGCTTAACTGCCTTTATATCTTGTGCAGGTATGTGGTTGAGAAAGATGTTCAAAACAATGTGGTTTTTGTATCAAGGAATTACTATTCACTGGATAAGAGGAGGCGCACGTTTCGTGTCGGATCACTAAATTGGTTTAACAATTCTAAGCCTGTGAACACTGAACAACTTAAATGCAAGGTAAGAGTATTATATCTAGTAGCCCCAAAGGCAATGTAGTAGCAAACACCTTAAATGCAAGGTTCCATACATAGAATATGTCACTGCAACTGGCCTGTTTTGCTTTGTATCGTTCAATATTAAAATGGCCAATAAGTTGGTGTCTAGTAGAAATACATGCTTCAACAGTTTGCTGGTGCTGCTATAAATTACCAGGCCATTTGCATAGTGGCACTTGTTTCAGCTATCAATTTTTTTTTGTCTTCAGAATGAGTGGAATGAAGCACCTAATCCATGCTGGATTGTCTTTATGAGCATTTTGTTTCATTTGTATTAGGGACTAACGTTGGGTCATTAGTTTCTCTACAATATGATTATTGTGAAGTTGCCTAGAGTTATTCGAAATCCACAAAGAAAATAGTTCCGCAGCTTTCTGGAAACCTCCATCTCACGTTTAAGATGCTTATTTGGTTTGGTGCTTTTGTTTAATGCCAATTCATATGGTCTTGGTTCAGTTCACTGATATCTGTTCTCTATTGAAATTATGAATGTCAGGTGCGGCATAGCCCTGAATTTCATCATTGTACAGTGGCAGAAGAGCGAAGCAGAGAAAACGAAGATGCTCTAGTGGTGCATCTCTCTGAAGATGACCAGGGCTTAGCAGCTGGTCAATTTGCTGCGTTCTACCATGAAAATATATGCTTAGGATCAGGCATAATTCTGGATTCATGGGACCAAATGAGCTTTCCTGTTTGCTCAAGGGCACTCGAAATCGCTAAATTGGAGAACAAGTCGAGCCTAGGGAAGCCAGTAAGGATTATGAACCTGGAACATATCGGGAGATCAGAACAGGAGGCAACCAAAGTGGCCTGACATTATCAAGTTTATTTGAAGCAAAGGCGTCCCCTGTTTACTCCTGACTAATAAAATGAGTTCACAGAGTGCATCATTCAGCGGCCTTGCGGCTAGATCATACATATCAACGTTTACTCTACAGAATAAACTGGGCTTATCCTTCACTCCGTCTGCTGCAGCATATTGGTTGAACTCCACCTAGCCCAGATCGCTCCCGTCCACCGTCCAGCCCAGGTGAAATTAACAAGTTGATGTCCCCTGGACGGCCGCACTGCACGTTCAAGAGTCAGCGGAGTTCAAGAAACTTTGGTCCCTGTCAGGACCGTCAGGTGGTTCGTAATTTGCCTTCTTGGCGTGCTTTAGTAGACTTTGCTCGCCAAGTACATCGTCGACGTGCGACAGCAAGTACATCTCGCCCAGCCCACGAACCTCAGGAAGCTCTTCTCGCTCTAGCTAGTAGTAGTAGCATACACTTACACCATCCATTCGAGGCGTGTTTTCGATCTGGATCTGGATGTAATTTTTCTATGTAATGTACTACGAGACAGTGAAAAATATTTGTAGATATTCTTTTGGGTATGCGATCAAGTATGACCAGCACTAATAAACGTTGTTTTTGTTTTTGTCTGCACTCTCCTAGCGTAGAGAAAGGTTTACTTGTTCCTTCTAGCCCAATTAATTTTTATTTAAAATGTAGCCCGTCAAAACATACGGCCCAATAAGTTGTTCTAACTTGTAGCCCAACTCAGGCCGTTGCACTTCCTCCTCCTCGCAAGACTTGCTCCCCTCCAGCCGCCGCACGGAGAAGCAGCCGCCATGCTGACCGTCGCTGCGCGCGCTCGCCGCCTCCTTGCGTCCTCGGCGACCTCTGGGCTCCCTGGAATCGTCTCCGGCCCTACCTTTGGGTGCGCATCAGGCGCCGAGGGCGTTCTTCTGCCCCATCTCCTCGATGGCGTCCCTGCCTTGCCGTCCTCCCCGTCGAATAGCACGTGCTTCTACTCCTCATTTGCCTTCCAGTCTCCTGGTTAGCTCTCTTATCGCGATTCTCTCAAGTTCCTCATCTGCTCGTGATGATTCATTTTTTGTCTTGCGGATTTGGCTAGAATGGCATTTGTCCGAAGAGTGTGAAGGTTGGAGGAACTGAGTATTTTCGAATTTCTAGTGGGTCTTGATCCAGTTTTGCTTAGAAGTTTGTGTAGCTTGACTATCTACAGATTTTGAATATTCTAGTCCACCTAGATCATGAGAGGCCAATGCCAACAGCAACAGCTTCGAAGTTGCCTGTTGGTGGTATGGCGGCTGCCCTACCTCACCATATTGGTTGATCCGCCTCTGGTCGAACTTGTGGTCGGTGCGAAATGTGTTCCTTGTTAGGTGCTAGCCGCGAGCTAGAGGAATAACATCGTGCGCGCACGGATTTCATGTTATTAAGCATTTTTTCCTGTTCTGAGTCATAGTGGCAAATAGCGGGGATCAGGGGATCCGAGGGTCTCGTGAGGGTTTAAGGATTATTAGGGGAATGCGCAATAGTCCCTTTTGGTATTGTTTATGATCGGTTGGCTGCTGCTCGGAAATAGGTGACACACTTATTAGACTGGGTTTGATTGAAGACATGTTTGGTATGCCCTTTTATCAGTGATATATGTTAGATTTAGCTTAGAGTGGCTTGGCAGTTGTCTGATAATTCTCCATTTCATTATGTATATGCGTCCTCCAATATTTGATCCATATCTGCTTGATAACACACAACACTTCATATGAGACCTTTACTGATCTGAGCATTCAAGTCATTGCCTATATGTGTTGACTATAACTAATGGAATAAAGTAATGGTGCTCATTTACGTAGCAGGATGTGTATTTCATAGGTCATAATTTATATATCCAAAGGGTCTTGACTTTTGTACTTTTTGGCAGTTACATAAATGTGTCCATTGCAAGAATTGTGGCTCTATGTTGATCAGTTCTGTTGCCTCCATTAGCCTTGATAATTTTAGTTACAATGTATTTAATGTTAATCAGGATGGAAACAGTATATTGCAAATATGTTGCTACACAAAGGACTAAGGGCTCTTTAACTGTGGCAATAAAATACTTTGGTTCTTAGTGCACTAGTCCACTGTATTCTGGATTAAAAAATTTGAGATTCGTCAAATTGTGTATACTAAATTTTTTTTTGCTAAATTAGGTAAAATGTTATTGCCAACCATGACCTCTCAGTGGCGGAATCAAAGATCAGTGCTCTATCGTGTGGCAACGGCTCACTTCTCAACAGAAGCGAGTGATATTGATCAACCTACAGGTTATTTTTGGACTATGTTCTTTCCATTAGTAAAATCTTATGGCCCTGATTAGTTGAAGCTCTAGTATCTTTTTTGTTTTTGATGATCATTGATAAATTCATGCATAGATATTCCCCATTAACTATCTTTTTAAATATTCATGATAATTATTCCAGAGATATCCCAAAGGACCTTGACACTAGTTGAACTAAATATTAACAAGATTAATTAAAGTTGCTGTCATGTGAAAGAAAAGTTTTTATGCATTTGGATCCTGTAGTGTTGTGATATGAGTACAAACCTATGAGCACTAAGATAGCAACATGAGGATATCCTTTGTAAATAGTACTGAGCAAACCACACTATCTGTAATCATAAATTTATTGTATCATATTGACAATAATCTTGTCTGTGTATTTAATATTTCTCATGTAAATGACTCATGACCACAAACCCGAAGCACGATTTTGTTCTGAATCTACTCTTAAATTATGTTATAATATGGTAATTTATCCAGTGGGTTTGCTGGACTCACGAAGTTGACTTGTTCTATTGTCTGTGACGTTATGTTAATTTTCAAATTCAATAATTCTCATGTTGTAAAAACAAAATCGTTGAACTACCTTATTCAGCAAGCAAATTGATTTCTTTAACTTTCATTAGCCCTTTTTTTTTTCTGAATATTGTGTTTCCATTTGCTCATGAATAGTCACAGAAGCTGTAGAGGAGCAGTACCAAAAAATGTTGGAATCTGTTGAAGCCGAAACTATGCCTCCAAACGCATGGTTGTGGTCAATGATCAGCAGCTGCTCCAATAAGGAGGACATCAAACGTCTTTTTCAGATTTTACAGAAACTAAGAGTATTTGTAAGCTCCTAAACTTTGTGCACATGTCTTTGGTTGCTATAAAGTCAGCTTAGTACTTTGTATAACCTACAATATAATTATCTTAGTGTATGCACATTTATTGTTTACAGAGACTATCAAATCTTCGCATCAATGCAAACTTCAATGACCATCTATGTATGAAAGTGACTGAGGCTTGTGCTCGTGTAGGCGCCCTTGACTTTGGTATGATCGTTATTTAAGGTCTAATAGGTTGCTTTTTTTATTTATTACCTGTCTGATTGAGAGCGCACCTGTTTCATTTATGTTCCATTGAGAAGCCCTTTTCCCCTGATATACAGCTTCAGATGAACCATGATATGACCTTGTTCCATCCGAATGGCAACAAGAATGATATATGTATAATGAAATAAAAATTAACGTGATGAACCTGCTCTTTTCTCTGGGCTGATATATTTTGTTAACAACGAATTTTTGTAAATTAGCTAGGCACATATTCCTCAAGTTCATTTGTTAGGAAGCAATAGACAAGATGTGAATAAAGATGTTAACTTTCATGTACCGCTGGAAGCATCATATGCGTTTTCACATTTCAAGTTACCCTGATTTTAATTTTCCTTTTCTCATCAATGCAGGGCTGAAGGCTTTGTGGAAGCACAACATTTATGGAATAACACCAAAGATTGGTTCTGCTCATTATCTACTGGTATTCAGTTATATTAACTCTTGCTACTTTTGAAGTTATCTGGTTATAATTCCCTCCTTTTGCAGCAACATGCTAAAGAGCACAACGATACTAAACTAATGGAAAGCATAATGCGAGTCCTTAGGAAAAATTCATTGCCATTGCAACCCGGCACTGCTGATATAGTTTTCAGGTAATACGTACAATTGGTTTGTCTACTGTTTCATACTATAAAGCACATACACCAAGACCTGATTGTTAATAAGTGTAAAAGATGTAGTTGAGCCTTTGATTATTAATTTTTTTCCATCATGTGTGTCATTGGGCATTTTTTTCCCTGTAGGGGGGGGGGGGGGGGGTGGTGGGAGGGCGAATTTTATCTGTCCTTGTGGGTTTCATCTCTAGCCTACTACAGTTTGCTTGGGACTAAAAGGCTTTGTTGTTGCTGCTGTATGTTTCTGAGTCACTTTATCTGAAAAGTTACTGTAGTAGGCTGTTAAATTAACGGTAGTTCTGAATGGAGTTGGGGCATACATATGAGTTCTATAGAAATGATAGCCTACAAAGCCTGTTGCGATTATTTCTATTTCAGTTTTTTCTGGGTTCACTCTTTTGTAAGATTCCTATGCTCCTGCTATAACCATGGCTATTGTCTTCATGCAGCATCTGCTATAATGCTGATAGATGGGATTTATTTTCAAAATATGCTGAACGATTTGTTAAGGCTGGCGTCAAGCTGCATCGTACTGCATTTGATACTTGGATGGAATTTGCTGCCAAAGTTGGTAAGCAGTTTGAATCTTCATTGCTTGGTTTGAATGAAAGCTCAGTTCTGAGGCATTTTATCAGACGCATGATAGCGGGCAGTGCTGTTGTTGAAATTCATGTCTATCGTCTGTGAAAGCCTAAATTGTATCTATAGTCTTCGCCCTAATGTCAATAATAGCTGCAGTACACCTTTTTTATTGCATTCCTCTATGTCTGCCCATAAATAAACACACACTAATCAAAGCCACAAACTTTTTGCTAATCTTAACTCTAGCAATAGTGGATGGCTAATAGGGTCATCCATCATTGTTTTACTCAAGTTAGCTCAGAATAGTCATTTTTTTGCTGCTTGCTAGTTGAATCTATGTTCCATCTTCCACTGCTGGAGTAATGACAGTTCTATTCTATACGAAGCACAGTTTGTTGACATATGTAGTTCTGCATGTGCAGGAGACTCACAAGCTATCTGGAGCGTTAATAGCCTTAGAGGCAAGTCTGTCAAATATTATACTCTTGCAACGGGCTTTGCATGTGCAAAGGTAATACCCAGAAAAAACATTGTTACATTCGGTTGTAAACTGTTTCTCTTTCTAGTATTTTTTTTTTCTCGTTTGAAGTTGAACCGATTGATTATGTCTCTGCTTTACAACCTGTAATTTTTAGTGGTAATACTGCAGTAGTGCACTAATCACTATTTGTCATGGCAATATCATGTTACGACATCATGATCCATGGGTCTGTGTTAGGTTTTTTATCATTTTTTTGCTATACATAGGTGCTGTTGATCAAATGTTCCAGTGTTTTTTTTTTTGTCAGATTCATTGTGAATTGTATTTTTGCAGGGTTTCCTGCTTGAACGCAAGCCGGAAAGTGCCGCTGCCATTATTAAACTCCTTAATGAGGTTAGTTATACAATGCTAGCTGCCACAAGACTTTTATTTTTAATGCAAAATCCGGGAATTACGTCATACCAACAGCATTGTCTGATTTCTTCATATTTTGTTTGCTGTGTTGTTGAAGCCTTTTAGTTATAGTTGTGGCTCTTTCTCTTAGTATTTTGGATGTGAACACATCACGTGCTCTGCTGAATTTTTATGCTAAAATCCTTGTAAAGACAGCTTCACCTGATGAAAATTTATGTCTGCAGCATTTACCTGAACAGAAGAAACCATTTATCAAGGATGAACTCCAAAAGCTCATCTCTGAATGGCCGTCAGAAGTTATGAAATGGAAAAAGAAAGACGATAGGAAGGTGAGACAAATGAACTTTGGTTCTCACTATCGGGAATGTTTAGTTGTGGGTATTCCACTTTGGAAGTAAATTCACCGGTCATTCTTGGGATTTGTTTCTATGTACTCTTCTAATGCTGAAAAATCTCTACATTGATCAGACCCTGGAAGAAGCTCTGGTGAAGGACATCCCTACAATGATAAATTGTCTGACAAATTTGGGCCTCGATCTGCCTGTGGATTTGGACAAGCTTACCCCTCAGCTCCAAGCAGCATAGTAAACAGGATGTGTGGCTTTTCAGATTATGTAACAGTTGCAATACACCTGGTACCTGAGGAACAGCCATTTGGGAACGGGTGCAGGCAGGCAACCAAGTTCAGTGCCCAGCCATTTTGATACGATTTTTTCGTTTACATTGACAAGAGTAGAGCTTAGCTTCTCCAGTAATAACATGTGTATGCCGGATTGTTGGGTGCGTTCAACATGACGCACTATGTCATTAGTTGTGAATTTGTAATTTTTTATTTTATACTGCCGCATGAAAGCTACGAAGCTTTTTGACTGGAAACCTGCAGTTGTCATGTGCCCAAATGGCTTCTCCTGAGAAAATGCTTCCCTGCCTCTACTGGAAGCACCCGTGCTAGACTGTATTTATGAGTTATGACCTTTATGTTTTATTTGTATTAGGGACGAACATTGGGTCATCAGTGGACTGAATTAATTCTGGGCAAGCTCACTTATAAGCGTGAGATGGAGGTTTCCGTTGGTACTGCACTTTCAAGAATCAGGAGAGTTCCAGAAACTTTGGTCGCTCTCAGGACCTCCAGGTGGTTCGTCAAAAGTTGCCTTATGTTGGCGTGTTTTGGTAAGCTTGCGTTTTGGAGAAGAAAAGCTCTCCGCTCCTGAATAGAAGTGGGCACTGGCGGTCGTGTATCACTGTCAATGCAAGGTTTCATGTAACATATTTTGGGGACAGTGATCCCTATCAAGCGAGATAGCGCACGACGGTTTCTTGTGCACGTTCTCAGCTGAGCCGAAGGATCTGGGTTCAATAACCAGTTGCTTTAGTATATTACCATGGTAATTAATCATTGTGCATGAGATAATACACTAATGTACTCCTGTAGTTTGTAAATTCTATGGATGAATATTAGCGAGTGATTAATATTTTTGGACGGTGGCCAAATCGTATGTTAGCGATCCTTTGTACCGTGACTATTTGGAGTGTCATTGCGTGTCAGTACTCCTATTATTTATACTATCTGAATTCCAAAAAGTGAGGCTTCAGCCTTGTACAATAGGGATCATGTTTCGGGGCAAGTGGCAAATGGTAGTACTAGTATTCCTCTGTGCGAGCAACGGCAAGCGGCAAATGTGATAGCAGAACGCAAGCACAAGATTTTTCGCCGGGATTCCGGGATGCAGATGTGCTGCAGTAACCTCGTGTTGCACCATATTCAAGTCAACGGACACCATACAATTTTTTTTATTCTGAAAATCCGGTGAAAGAGTACGCAAAATACTAGCGCAGGTATGTGGCTGCTGCTACGGCACGGTTTTTTTGTGCACGTTCCTTGTATCATTGCATGAGATAATATACCTAATGTACTAGTCTGTAAATTCTACGGATGGTATTAGTGAGTGATTAATATATTTTGGACGGTGGCCAAGTCGTATGTTGGTGATCCTTTGTACCGTTGACTATTCGAGCATCATTTTGTGTCAGTATTATATATTTTTGGATTACAAAAAGTGAGGCATGAACCTTGTACAGTAGGCATCGTGTTTCAGGGCAAGTGGCGACAAAGCTGATAGCAGAACGCAACCACAAGGACTTTTCGCCGGGATTCCGGGATCTGAGGTGCATGTTCCACCGTATTCATGTCAACGAACACCATGAAATTTTGATTCTGGAACTGGAAAACCGGTGAAAGAATACACAAAATACTTACGCAGGCATGTGGCTGCTGCTCCGACACAGAATATTAAAATGAGTAGGTCGTCTGAATTCTACTAGAAACTTTCAAATTTCGCTTTCGTCCTAATCTTTTTTCTATAGGAGCGTGAAGCACGGCTGATGCAACCAACCAACTCCATTGTTTGTGTAGGGCCCAGGGTTTCCAAAAGAAAAGGAATTTCCGTCGCACGATCTGGTCCTATCATTGCTGGTACCCTGGCTCGCCAAGATTTGGAGCGGGAGGGCAGGGAGGGAGGAATGGCCTGACCGGCTGACAGTTGTGAAGGAAACGTGCGAGCGGCTAAGGATGCCGGAGACTCGCGATGGTTACAGAAACCGCTATTTAATAGCGCGTCGGCCAGAGGTCGCTGTCGTTTATGCGTTAGAGAAGTATAGTACTAGTAGTATAGTGTGTGAGATGCGGATTTGGCGGCTTGTCAAAGCTAATGCCGTGAACAATCAGGCACTACGAACTGTTCTGTTCGGTTCTGTTTTGCCCACATCGCTTCGCTTTCCCACAATCAACACGTCCCGTCTCGGTACCGAAGAGGGAGAAAGAAGAACCTGGGTTCTTTGGGCAAACATGGCATCGTTCCCTTTCTTTTTCGCATTTGATTGTCAGTTTGCGGTCAGAAAATCGAACACGTGGGGGTGCGTAACGTAATGATCTAGGAAACAAAGGTAACTCTGCTACTAGCAGGAATTGGAGCTTGAGGAAATCAAAGAGTCAAAAGAATCACACACAGTAGAGGAATTGACACATGCTTCGTTGGAACAAATGGAAGAGTCGAAGACGTTTTATTTTTCATTTCCATCTCAAAGCAGAACTAGTCAACCGAACCGAGAGCCATATTCACCCTCCAAATTCTCAACAACCTGATGCACAACTACTGTACACATGGAGCAACATCAAACTCCTTGTGGGGGATTCCTCTAAATCACATCCCACGCGAACGCACTACTACAGTAACAGATTCTCTCTCAAAAGATCTCTCACAAAAAAAACCTCCCCTGTGCTAATTAATCCTACCTAGATATGGATGCTATACTTACAAAGAAGAGGAGGAAGAACAGAAGATAAAATCTGAACTAATAAAAGGCAGGGCAGAGGGACCACACCGGAGGAAGGAGGGGAGGAGCACGATTTCGTGTACGTGTGTGTTGGTAGGCGTCAGGAAGAAGAAACCTGTCCGTCCGTCCGTGAGACAATCAGCGTAGGGCGCGCGCGAGGCCGGCGAGGATGCGGGAGAGGCCGAGGCGGAACCGTACGACGGCACCGTGGGAGTAGGGCGCGCAGTCGCGGCAGACGGCCTCCATGGCCTCGACGAAGAGGCTGAGGCTCCGCACCGGCGGCACGTAGAGGGTGAGCGGCGCGGCCGAGAAGGCCAGCGCCATGAGCAGCTGCAGCATCGCCACGACGGCCGGATCCGAGCGTGTCCTCTGCCTCTGGCGTCGTCTCGAGGAGGCAGGAGCCCAGGAAGAAGAACAACTCAGGGAGACGGGTCGCTTGGTTGAGCAGGAGGCAGGAACTGGTCGATGGTGGTGGGGGCGGCAGCAACCACTCGCCTGAAGAACGCCCCGCGTCTGTCTGTCTGTCTGTCTTCCTGGTGGCGCTTGGTGCGGCGTGTTCTCTTTCTTTCGCTCCGCGCGGCGTACGGTACGGTGGGCTCTGACTCTGAGAGGATTTATTTGCATGTCCACCTCTGCTGCTCTCGAATTTTTGGTATTTTATAGCGGAGAAGGGTAGTTGGGGATAAGCACGGGAGGCTTCGTTCGTGAGAACTCACTTGACGTCGGATCGGAACATTCACATTCTTCTCCCGCACCACGGATTCAGAGTTTGCCTGCCCGGTATTGCTTGTTTTCTTCTTCTTTTTTTTAACCATGGGGCCACCACCTGCCCTGTCTTCGATTTTTATTTTATTTTATTGTTTTTTGAAGCCATATCGTTTTTGAAGATTTCCGTAACGACCCTCGCGCCTGATGACGAACTCGTGAGGGATATGTTGTTGTTCGTGAACATCTATATCCGGAGCGAGAACCTCGTGACAGCGAGCGAAAAGGAGGGAAGGAAGCGCTCGATCGGTCGATCGGTCCGTGCCACGCAATCATGTCTTTTTCTCTGCATTTTTAATAATAAGGAGATTTTTACTCGGCCTATATTAGCACAACAACATGTTCCCCCTACAACAGCGAGTCCAAGCCATCTAATAACCTAGCAGACGGAGCATGGGGCACGTCTGATAGGAACAGCAGATTACGTACCTGGTTGGTTCTGTTGACGAACGAACAGGTGGATGGCCAGAGCCAAAGAGGAGTTTCTCAGCTCACGGCTGCCCCCAGGTTCATTCAGCGTGACGGTTACGCGTCGCCAGGAAATTTCCATTTCCCCTCTCGCACGGAGATGCGTACGTGGACGTCCGTAGAAGAGCAGAGCGATCCGTTTCGACGGGCCGGACCGGACGACGCCGAATCTCAAATCCGTGGGCTCCGACGTGCTCAGGTGCCCAGCGACGGAGTGAAGAGAGCAGCAAAAAAGAAAAAAAGCGGCAACGCGCGCCGCAGCACACCGCAACCTACTGATCGAGCCTTCACAGCACACCAGCCCAAACCGACCTGTACTCGCTTTGGTTCTTCTTACGCAGCACCTAGCATAGACCTTTGGTTCCAATTTTTAAGTGCATGCTCACCTCCACCTGAGACACTACTGAAAACATACAAACAACCCTCCGAATTAAAATTTCATTCGCCTGACCATGCTGCCGAAATCCCAGCACAGAATGAAACGTAGTACACCCTCGACGACTGCTGGATTTCTGGACCAGTAAACAATAATTCAGTATTTATTTAGTTCGATACAGAGAAAAAGTGAGGAAGGATTGATTATTCGACACCTGTACATGGCGGCGATTCCGTACTGGAAGCCAAGGCACCGTCATAGATGAACAAAATATATATAGTGCAGAAATTAGAAATACATAATAATAATGGTCATTACTGTCCTTGTCAGCTCATAACAGTTTACGCAGACCGGTCGCACGTTCTAAAGCTCCATCAGCGAAATTCTCAACACTCGCGTCGTCTCGGTACGCAAGACGGACGCATAGCAAGAACTACTAGTAGTAGTAGAACAGAATGACCGCCCCCATTCGGGCACACCTAGTTACAGTTTAAACACACACACACACACACACACACACACACACACGCGACTACCCAGGTTCAGTTTTACACCGGAAAAGCTGCTGAGTCGAATTGCTGAGTGCGCCATACATAAGCCAAGGATGAGTTGCCATGGGACTCCGTCAAGCGCCGCCGCCTCTCGCGTGGTGGTAACGGAGATCGCCAGGTTGTGGTAAGCTGTGCTCGTGCTTGGTGAACAGGCCGCCATTTGCCGTCACGCGTTGCGCGTCCGAGGAGCCACCGCCACCGCCGCCAGCGGTAGCCTCCGCCTGCTGCTTCGTGTTCAGGAACCGCCCGCCTGTTCCACGAGCTCTCTTCATAGCATGCTGGTGCCGAGACTCATGAAGGTATGGCTGCGCTCAAAGATGTAAGTTAGGGGGGTGTGAGCTTAAAGTTTCTGTATAGGCGATCTAGGGAAAGGGTGATAGGTCTGTAAACGATCCAAAGAAACTCAAATTGCTCAAACCATGACAATGATACCTTGCGGCATTTCACTAGCTTGTTTTCAGCCTCCAACTTGGCACGGAGCTGCCTCCTTCGGAGAATCGCATGGTATTGCTTCGCATTTACGTAAATGGGCTCTTCAGCAGCTGGTTCGATTGGTAACGGCACCCGAGAGGATGGCACCATTCCCATCATCTGGGGGTGCATCTGCTTGATTGTACATAAGACAAAATGAGCTTCAAATTATAGTAATTAACAACGGAAACTTTCTGGACCTAGAAGAAACAAACCACTCTAACCAGGATAATGATGATGAGATAACTTTTGAGGACCAAAAAAGACTGCTGGCTTTGTCATAACAAGGTACTCCTAGAAGAAACAAACCAATCTAACCAGGAGTCTTAAATTTACACAAATGACACAGATGTCATGTGGATTCTCAAAAAAAAAAAAAAAAGATAGTAAGATGATCCTAGTTGGCTGTCTCAATAGATATTCATGCTAACTCCTACTGCACAATACTTGAGGCACATATTTCAGCAGGCACAGAAACGTCACAATAGTAGGCCCAAAAAAGGTACATCAACAACATTCTCAAGCTAACAAATAAAGGAGCATGCAGCACCAGAAAGTAGCAAAAAGGAGGAGAGATTAATGAAAGAACAGGCTGGATGCATAAAAGATCACATACAATAGCATGCGAGCCGTAGGTTGCCACTGCCCCACCATAGAATGAATCGGCATATGGGTATGATATAGCCTGAGAAAGGTTACCTCATCAGATGCCTAATTGTCAGAGAAGAACAAAACAACTGTGAATCATAAAATTAGTGAATTCTGAGGAAGACCAAAACTTACAAAGGATTGATTGCGGTCAGATTTTTGATGTGCATAGGCAGTTTCTGGATTGCCCAGAGATAAAGCTGACATCATCTTATTTTCATCACTCTTGGTGTAACCATCAAGATTACCTAGTTACAGTACAACATAAAAAAGTCAAGGAACCAATGATATGATACAGTACAACATATCCACAAAGGCTTGAAATCACCAAAATCCCCTTCCAAAATTTTCCAACAGAAAAAAAAAACACATTTTACACTTCTTGTTTGCAAGAGGTGCAATATGACATATTTTATACTAATATAATAGCATGGGTATTGGCCAATAATAGTGCAAACCTGATCGGTCGTTATGCTCATTAAGGCTTCCTTCACTCATACCAGACACTTCTTGTTGACTTCCACTGGTTGATTGGGTAGCTGACGAGTCGTAGTCGGGCATTTGATGGCCAAACTGAATCATTATTGTGCCATTTTCTGCAACAGAGAAACGATGGGTGTTAAAATTTAACAGAAAATGATAAGCAACCATAGACATAAAAAAAAGGACAGAGTACTGGTAACATTCGAATGGAACACTATTTTTGGAGATTTTTCTTACGTCTCATCTCAGGGAAATTCTCAATTCTTGTATCAGTTCATACTGTTCAAATATAAGCACAGGTCAGTCCCAGAACAAATACAGTCTGCCTAATATGGTGCCGCTGATTCACGAAAGCATTCCATAATTGATGAAATTCATGAAAAAGAGAATAGTAAGCGGCTAAATTCAGTAAAATTGATAGTCTGAGACGTGTAACTTATCCAAGCATCAGTAGTTCAGTACCATGCATCTGGTCCGAAGCTCCCTCTAGAATTCTGATCGTTCAAGCAGAGGCGGGCAGACCAATAGGGCGAGGTATGGCATACCTAACGCCAATGGAATGAAACGCTCCTCCCCCTCTCCACGGAGATCTCCGGCCCCCAGCTCGCCAGACGCCAGACAGAGATCCTCGATGGGGATGAAATCTCCCCGTCCTCATCCACGGGCAAAACCTTCTTCCGTCCCCGGGCTGGGATCGACCCATCCCCGCTACAACTAGCCTAAATGTCAACTACAGGAGGGAGGAGACGTCAGCTCTCACCTTACGTCGAAGCTGGATGAGGAGGGCTAGAAAAAGCCAAGGTGGCAGGCGTGTGCAGTCGTGCCCCGTTATGGCCAGGCGTGCCGCCGTGCTTTCGCGGACGAGTCGTCGCCGCCAGCAAGGAAGGCCGAGAGAGAGGGGCAGAGAGACCGGGAGAGAGAAAAACTGGAAATTGAAACGCACCGAGAGTAACCAGTACACCAATCCACTTCAAATCAACCAGAATCGCCCTGAAACGATCCTAAAACCAGCTGAGCTGGTGGCTGAAGCTCGGTCACACTAGAGGGAAGAAACAGACCGCAGATCAGAGAGGTTGGGAGAGGAAGGAGTTCAGGGAGAAGACCTGTTGTGAGATGAGGAGGGAGCATGTTCCCCTTCCTGCAGCCCTCCTCCTGTGCTGCCTCTTTCCCACCTTGCCTTGGTTCTCTCCTGACTCCTCTGCAAGGTCTTCCCTCTCTCTCCTTCTGTCTCTCCAGTCTCCACACAGAGCGAGTCTTTGCGGTCTTGCCTGGTTTCCTGCTGGTTTGTTGGCCTTTATCTCCCTCCTCCGTTTGCTCACCAACTGCTTAGTCTAATGGCACTGAATAATAAAGCAGAGGCGTGTGACTTGTAAGATACCAGCAAGAGAGTTATTTATATATATACTATACAATATATGACAGGAAAAAAACAAAAGAAATATCATCATATTATTTCAGTTAGAAATTACTGTGCGAGCTTAGTCATGCCTACCCATGGATATGAATATTTTTCTTGAGCCATCTCTGCATGCAGCTTTCAGCTAGCCGCAGCGGTGTTTCTTGATCAGCTGCGTCATCGGTTTGTACCGACGCTCTTTAGCATCGGTGAGGCAAATTCAGCGAGACAATTAGCGTGCTGCACTGCCACAAGAGATACCGTGTGAAGTTAGGAGGAACCAGCAGGGGACAATATTCTAAATTGCTTTCCTACTCCAGTTACCAATATTGAAAGATCCATTGAACTGACACAAGCCTTTTTTTATTTTTATTTTTTTGCAAGGGAACTGACACAAGCTTTTGTTTAGAGAAAGATAGAAAATACTAGGTGGATACAAAGACTTTGGGGGAGTAAAATACGATGAATCCATCAGCAGAAGTAAATAAATCGAAACCAACTTGCGTACAGCAGGAGAGATCTTTCATCGTATTCGTGTCACGTAGTAGACCTGCACTGAAGAAGCAGTGGTTCTTGTCGCTATCTGCAGCCATGCCAACACCTACATGTAGGACTAGCTTTCAGATCAACAGCCGCTAGCTTAGCCGGGAGGGACGCCACCGCGGCATGTCGCGCAGGCGCCACTTGTGGCGAACGCACCGTGGTTACTCACCCCAACGCTACGCTGCCTTCTTCCTTTGTCTTCTTGTTCACGTGGACGGATTGATGCATCCATCTCCTACCCGTTCCTTTTCCCCCTTTCCTTCCCACCCAAAATTATTTTTCTTTTTTCTTTCTGTTGTTGTTGTTGGGTATTGTCTCTTAGTGACATGTTATTTCTTCCCTCGCCAATAAGTGTTTAAATTTATTATATTTTGGCAATAGGGCTACAAGGAATCTAAAAGCTTAGGACTAGGTGCTCCGGTCGGAATCATTGACACGAGATTCCCAGGTAACAAGGTTTTGGATGTGTATGAACAACCCCGCTAGCTCATGCATCACTCTTTTAAAGTACAGTTAATAAGATTCTCGACACATGGACGACGATAAGGTTGACAGTATTTTGGAATTGTTTTTCTGTGGTTAACGTAGTGGGGATCATGACGTGTACCATGTTGTACATTCACTTTATACCAAAAAAAAAAAAAAAAACCCGCTGAGCCTGCTTTTCGCGTCTTGCATGCTAGAGATAGTAAATGTAAACAAGATTCCTTTCTACGTGCTTTGTGATAAACTTTAGGGCGGAAAAAGAATATCTTTCCTTGTAAAAAATGAAAATGTGTACGATACAAACTAGTGAGCCTCCTAAATATGTATGGGAATATCAGATAAAGCGACAATTATTTTTGTTCCTTGTGAATGTGCTCCAGTAGTAGATTGTTAAGTAAAAGTAGCCAGTTCTTTACAAGGACATGTTTTCCGGTTTATTCAAAAGCTTGGGCCAATTCAGTGAGAGTGACGGAACATTATTCTATATATACTATAGTATGTTAGAAAATTCACAAGAATAATAGAAGAAGGAAAAAAAAAACGTTGTGGAACTCTTCATATCTGTTACCTACAAAATAAAGTAGTAAAATTGTTGTTTTTAACCATAACAATAATATAAGAACGAATAGTACTACCAGGAAGTCAACTAGATCTGATGCAGCTCGGATAAGCACATCTTGCACTATAGGGATTAAGTCGTAATCACGCACTACAGCGTAATTAGCCACGGCTGCCCAAGCTGTGGCACACGTGATGGCACAGCACTACCTCGAAAGCAACGGGCTTTGAACTTTTAAACCCAAAAGCCAAGTTAGAATATTCTAGAAGGCATCCTTGCCAACTTCAGTGCCTGTTGATCCTTATCCATTAATCGTACCATCAACCAAAGAAATATGGCGTCCAATGGGATTAAGTATTTTTTTTTATGGGTACGAAACGTGAACTCTCTCTCTCTCTCTCTCTCTCTCTCTCTCGCCTTTGCGCCGGAAGTACTGGACAGCCAGTGTTATCCATGTTCTGAACTGACAAACAAACGGTATTTGTCTGAAATATGTTACGATATCGCTAGTACTGATGTCTCCTGAGGCAAGGTGATACAGGTCTGGTGAAAGATTGGCATCCAGATTGAACGAAGAATGTATTGGATAGGGCGATACAGGAAAATCCAAGAGAAATGCATTGGGATGGTGAGAAGATCAGATCAAGATGTGGGCAGAAATGTCAAGAATTGCAATGAGTATTACTGGTTCCGAATGAGGTGGGAAATTGGGGTGTAGTGAAGAAAATGGCACTAGGTGCAGTGCACAACAGTTCATACTATCTATACTGAGGCAGGTTATCCTGCATGCAGTGAACGCGTCAATCGATGGAAAAATGTATCCTACTGTATGAGAATTCAGTGAATTCCTTGCGATTCAGTCACAGGCGACGTTGTAGTTAGCAGCCAACATTTCATAAGGAAATTTAACTGATCTATCACGTGAAATCAACAAGTCATGACTCTACATAGGAATCAGAACTGATGATGCTCCAAATCCCAATATTATATAGAAGAGTCGCTAGTAGCTAGCCACGCCAAACTGAATTTTGCAACAATCAGCGACCAATATACACTCGGTGCAGTATGTTTTGGGTTCAGACAGTCTAGGAAAGGACTACGAACTAGCCAACGAGTGACGGCAAGTCTAAAGAAATTCGCTTACGCGGTACTATCAATTAGGTGTAAATCGCCGCTTGAAACACGCGTATCGGTTAAAAATCAGAGGAAAGGAGTTTACCGTGTGGTGGCTGCATAGGGACACAGCACTCAGCACAGCTGCAGACCGCGGCGGCGCGGCACGGAGTACGGATGCCCTCGCGCCTCCGTTCTGCTCCTTCACTTCCCCTCAATATAGAGGGCAGTCTCGCCCGCCATCAACGCCGCCTCGTAGTAGACGTGGATAACGTGATCGAACTTCCTTCTGCATCGAATCGATCACAACGGAGAAGATGAGACACAAAGGGATAAGTGGGCTTTGACGGGCCGTCCAAAGTTTCAGGGCTTCTTTTTACCCACTTAGCTTGCAGGCCGTTGGCTACTCAAATGTAGATAGCCCTAGAAGTGACAAGCCGACGAGACAAGCCGGGCTGGTCATGCACGCGCAAATTGCACAAACCTCACTCTTTTTTTTTCCCCTTTTGTGAATGGAGAAGATTGCATTAAAGATGAATAAAACATAAAGAAAATATTTGAACTTTTAGTCATCTTTAACACCCCACATATTCGATTTATGTATTATAAAAAATAAACTCTTGTCATATTGCCACACTATCGGTTCTTTCACTAATAGTCTTTGAAATAAAATGTTATGCTTTTCAAGCTCCACGGTTTGGGAAAGCCCAGATCCTTAGATAGGGAAGCATCGATCACAGTTAGGCCAGCCGCCAGCTCAATGGTGGTTTGAATGAATCAGCAGCGAAACCGGCGTTCTCCCCCTGCCCGTAGTTCTCAATCAACATCGGCGGTTTTAGCCGCCGCCGGTTTGGCCAACCTTTCCGTCCACAGGGTCGTCGGGAGAAGGCCGCAGCAGCAGCCTTTCGACGGCAACAAGGTTGGAGTTATCTCGTAGAACGCTTTGCACGTAAAATGGAAACTGCTTTGGCCACATGGGCACCGACCTTTGCTTGACAGCAACGCGGGAACGTTATCGATGCAGACGGGTCTCCTCTCCTCATATGCGCGGACGATTTTTGCATCCAACCTTGTTCGTTGTCCCTGACCAACGTCAGTATTATTACTAGCACACAGTAGTACTTGCGATCAATGATCGAAGTCCACACAAATTGAAATAATAATAATAACGAAGAAAAATAACAAAGGAATCTGTGGTGACAAACAGTATAACGGTTTTGCCTGCCCCCCGTTTTCGGCTTGGTTCTGAGCATCTTTTTCTTCATCCAAAATCTTTGTGGTTTGTCTTGGATTTTGTTTAGTATATGGATAGTGGAAACAACATATTCATGACACGTAGCAAAACAAGAGGTCAGAGGAAGGCCTGAATAATAGTAGCCACCTCTTTATATCCACAAAAGCTGCAATTATTCCAGGCAACCAATACATGTGTTACCATAAAATAAAATAATTTTTTGTATAAAAGGGATTTCCATTACCATGAAACATATAGGAGCATTACTTATAATGCTATTTTGCATCAGAAAAGCTAAAGATTTTCCATGACGAAACGAAACTGACGAGAGCGAGATACGGGGCGGAAGCACGTCACAGAGCAGAGCCGGTACACCAGGCGCTGCCGCCTGTGGAGGTCAAGATTTCGGCGGCCCTATTTTGTTTCGACCGTCGGCGATGGCCCGCGCGTGGCGTGGGCAGCTAAGCCCCTCGAGAATCCAACGGCCACTGGATTTGCACGCGGCCCACCCGTGCTCCAACTCCATGGGCGCCCAGCCAACGGCGACTCACCACTTGCTCCTTGTAGCCGCCTGCATCCTTTGCCGTCCAGATCGCAACAAAGCTGCTGATCCAACGTTGGGCATGTGGCACCTTTACCAGTGGTTGTGCAGTGCAGTTGATGCCTGTACGTCCGCGGTGCTACCACTACAGGTACCAGGTACCAGCCCACGTAATAACCGAGACCAGGAGATGAACGGCACCCGAAATGCGGTTAAAGCACTTGGATTGGAAGGCACATGTTTGGCGCATGACTCCGTCCTCAAAACGAGCGAAATGGCCTCATCTTATCGAAGGCTCAAGGCTGGCCAGCTTCTTACCAGAAAAAAACTAGTATGTCAGGCAAGCAGAGATGGAAATTCTCGTCAAAGATCCAATTCGTTACTCCTCCACACCGATAATATATGACCTATGAGTTTGCAAACTTCCAACATTTCAGAATCGCCCACGTAATAAGACAGCACACGGAAATGCGTGGGCTGGCTTGTCAGCGACCCATTTCCTCCACATTGATTGACGTTTTGTTGTGGGCGAGCTCCGTGTGTCTCTGTGTGCGCAACACTCCAACTCGCGCCATCCATTCCTCCCCCTATATCTATCGCGGCCCAGCTTTCCCGCGAGATCCAGCCAATGGGCGTCGCCCACCGTTCTACCGGCCGGAGACGGTCAGTCCCCCGACAGTAACCGATAAGCCCGGCGTCGCGACACGAATCTCCGCCTCCACGTGCCGGTCACCGTACGGGCATCCTCGAGGATAAGGCAGTGCCACCGAGGTGTGGCCACGCCACCAACCTGACGTATAAATATTTAGTTAGCCCCTCGGGATCCCGAAGAATCGCACACTCGGCGCTGCTTCTCACCCTTTTTGGTTCTTCGGTTCAAGGATCCGGAGTGCTCCGCTTTTCTTCCCCTGAGTCAGGCAGGAGTGTGGGCGAGATGGTAATTCCTACTCTGATCCTAGCTTGAGGTTCAGTGCTGCGGAGTGTCAAGTGCGGACGAGAAGATGGTTCCTCTGATCCTGGCTTGAGTTATTATAGGCTGCGAGGTCTGATTGGGTTTTGCTATAGGCGAGTTGGCACTTGGCAGTGGAATTAAGGGAAGGATGAGCTTTAGTGCTGTGGACATGGAGGAGAAGACCGGCGCTGCGGCGGCGGCGGCAGCGGCGGACGAGATCCGGAGGCTGCCTGCGGAGGTCAACTGGGAGATGCTCGACAAGTCGCGGTTCTTCGTCCTCGGCGCGGCGCTCTTCTCAGGCGTGTCCGCGGCGCTGTACCCTGCCGTCGTGGTGAAGACGCACCTGCAGGTGGCACCGCCTCCGCAGGCGGCCACGGCAACTGCCACCGCCATCCTCCGGCGCGATGGGCTGCGAGGGTTCTACCGGGGGTTCGGCGCGTCGCTGGCCGGCACGGTCCCGGCGCGCGCGCTCTACATGGCCGCGCTCGAGACCACCAAGAGCTCGGTCGGATCCGCCGCGGTCCGGCTCGGCGTCTCCGAACCCGCCGCGTCGGCCGCCGCCTCCGCCGCGGCGGGCGTCTCCGCGGCCGTGGCCGCGCAGGTCGTGTGGACCCCCGTGGACGTCATCAGCCAGCGGCTGATGGTCCAGACCTCCAGCAACTGCCGCTACCGCGGCGGCGCCGACGCGTTCAGGAAGATCCTCCTCGCCGACGGCGTCCGCGGGCTGTACCGCGGCTTCGGCCTCTCCACGCTCACCTACGCGCCTTCCAACGCCGTGTGGTGGTCTACCTACGCCATGGTGCAGCGCTCCCTCTGGCGCGCCGTAGGCACCGACCGCTCCGAGAACTACTCGTCGCTGGTGGCCGTGCAGGGCGCCAGCGCCGCGGTGGCCGGGGGCGCCGCCGCGCTCGTCACTATGCCGCTCGACACCGTGAAGACGCGCCTCCAGGTGATGGAGACCGACGCCTCCGCTGCCGCGCGCCCGACGCTGGCCAGCACCGTGCGGGGGCTGCTCAAGGAAGGCGGCTGGAGAGCGTGCTACCGCGGGCTCGGGCCGAGGTGGGGGTCCATGTCGCTGTCCGCCGCCACCATGGTCACCACCTACGAGTTCCTGAAACGGATGTCTGCCAAGGAAGGTTCCTTCGATTAGGTGAAGATCGTTCGTTCGTTCGTTCGTTCGTTCGTTCCCTGACCAATAGCGCGACCGTGATCGTCAAGTTACTCGAACTAGACCGAATCGTCTTCGCAAGCAATCGATCCATGACCATGGAGGGTTTGTTAATTACAATTAGTAGGACTCTTTTTTGTACATAGGTTGAAGCTGTGTTTGTTGGTGTGCTTTTCTTGATCCGGTGCTATAGAGTGAGGGCAAGAAGAATCACGTACTAGTAGAAGAAGGTGGTTCTAGGGATGCAAATTTTTGCTGGCCTTTCGCTGCTGATGCGGCTGATGATGATGATGAAAATTTCTGTGAAATTTAGGAAGGAGTTTCAATCAAACTTGCTTATGGTTTTCCTCACTACTACTACTATGGTTTTTTTGCATATGGTTTTCCTCACTACTATGCTGCTACTTCTGTTACATTATGCGTGGCGGATTGGGGAAACAGGGCGTGAACTTGTGGGCGAGCTGCCTGTGTTCTGTGTGCTGGAATTGCATCGATCACTTTCAGTTGCTTGTCTTCGCTTGTTGGAATGATAGGCTAGGTGCGCATCTGCCGTGGCGTTCATTCTCTGCGCTTTGCTCTTGGTACTATTCGGGAACCGGAGCTTGTGATGGCGAGGACGTAACAGTTGCTGGCACAGGATCAGCTTCCCTAGCTATTATTCGCGCGTATCGGAACAACGAATAACCCAACGGCGCTACAGTACTTGATAAGAAGGAAAAAAATAGGAAAAACGTAACGAGGTAGAACTCCAATGGTGGCATGCATGGTAGATAGATAAGTGCTGCAACAAGCTTATACTAGGCTTATATGTACGGCGCGTCAATGCCATCGAGTTGGCTTACTACTGCTAATACGAGAGGTGCCCTTGATATTGGAGCCTGAAAACCACTGCACAATAAAGAATGAGAAATGGAGGGAGCATATACGGCACACGACAGCGAAATAATGCAGATTAAAACGCTCGTAGATATCAGACAGAGTAGGTGGTGATGTTTGCTAGGCTGCATATATTATTTATAAGCTGGCTAATGGCTAGTGGCTAGAATCTTTACAACAATCGTGTGCTCCCCAATTCTCCCACAACAACACCAAGTTCTTCGTTTGACTTGTTAGGTTTTGGATGGAACGGAAGAAGAAGTCTATCGGGAGGCCTGGCAAATCCGGTCGCTCCCTCTCCGTTTGCACACGCATCAGGAACGGCGACGGCAGCAGCTCATCACGCCATAGAATAATTTGATCAGGAGGAGCATGGGGGGCAAGGCGAGATGATGATAGGCAGCAGGGCCCTTTATCTCGTGGGCCGTGGGTCCGTCTAGGGCCCGTCCAAACCAGCCGTTCTTGATCGGGTTAGGTAGGGCAGCGTGAGCTGGGCCCGGATGACTGCGACAGGCACTCCAGCGTCGCTCTGACCTGCTGGACCGGATACGGCGACTAATTGATTACTTGCACTGCTTCTCTCTTGCCACGACTCGAGTGTTGATAGGCTATGGCCTCGGATCGGATGCTGTTTTCTGCTGTCGCGTGTTTGGAATCAGGAGGTTGGGCGTAGGTAGTAGTACTACATTAGGCATTCGCTGATCCCTATTGCAGCCTAATCTGCCGTGGCCGCGCGCTGTGACACCTTTTTTGTCTGGATGTATTACCAAGAACATCTCTAACTTTTTAAAATTTTACTTTAAAAAGATTATTTTAACAAGTTTATAAATAAATATTAGAAGTAAAAAAACTAATATATTCTAACAAATCCCAATATAAGTTGTCAAATCTATTTAAAATATTTGTCATGTACGTAATTTTTTTCAGTCCAACCCTGAAGTTGTTTTCATCGTTTGAGAGCTCTAATTTAATCTCTAAATATAGAAAGTAAGAGGACGTAACTTGCTAAGTTTAGGAACCTAGTATAGAGAACGGTTGGTGAGCTACTTTTTTCAATTACTTTCTAAATTTTAGTTTAGAGACTTAGAATATGTTTGGTTCGAAGTCCAAGAGGGATGGGATAAAGCTATCCTGATAAAAAAGACAGAGTCATCCCCTATAATGTTTGGTTGTAAGGATGAGTGTCAGGGATATCCCCTATAATATTTGGTTGGGTGGATGAAGAAGGACCACGGCGGCAGGGGTGCCGCGCGGGGGCGAGGACCGGCGTGGGACGAGGCCTGCGGCGGGCGCGCGCGTGGGAGCGAGGACGGTGGCGACAGCGAGGATGGCGGCAGCAGCGGGCGAGGACGGCGGTGGGCGTGCCTAGGGGGGCGAGGACGGTGGCGACAGCGAGGATGGTGGCGGCAGCAGGCGAGAACGACGGCGTGCGCACACGCAAGCAAGGACCGGCGCGTAACGTGGCCGGCGACGGGCGCGCGCGGGGGCGAGCACGGGCGCGGGACGAGGCTGTCCACCCGTTTTTGGAGGAGGGGGCTATCCCGTATCTATGAAAAATATTATTTTGACGCCGTCCCTCGTCCCTGAACCAAACACTATAACAAGAAATACGTCTATTACTATCCCTCTTCATCCTCTCCTATCCCTCCAACCAAACACACCCTTAGTTTAAAAGGTGGTTGGAGTTGCTCTAACTATATTCTACTTAACTAAATCATTTAATTTAACTAATAATATCAATAAAAATATTCTAAAATATATACATTAAATTTTGTGTCAGTTAAAGGGCAAGCCAAGCACGCTACGTATTAATGCTCAACAGCGACGGAGCGAAAACATCGCATGCTCAACTTCAACACTATCATTAATTACCGGTAGAGAGGTAACGTACTTCAGTTCCACGGCGCGCTTTTCTGATACAGTTGTTGATGCTTCGTTCTTGGATGATAGTACTAGCGATTAAGGTTGAATTTAGGCTATAGTGCGTCTGCAAAGTCCCTCTTTTCGCTGCCTTTTTGTCCACACGGAAGTTGACTTGAGGCGCTAGTAACAGTAGTTCCCAGTCGCAGTAGCCGCTGTTCTATGCCGTCCGGTAGTAGTCGGTAGTGGTAGATCGGAGCACCAACCATTTGTCATCTTCACGCCAGTCGTGAACCCTGACATCACGTTTTCTTTCATCATCTCCATCTTTGAAACGGCCCTTTGCTTGGTGAGGCCAAGTGGGACGGCCATTTGAAACTTTTTGCTGGTGTAAATTGATTTGAAGATGTTTTTTTTTCCTTTTTTAAGAACGATTTGAAGATACTTCCATCCTCATCGAAGCAAAGCAAATTTCCTTAGGGCCTCTTAGAATGTCACACCAACAACAGACACGCAGGCCCGACACATCCGCTGGCCCTTACGGGTGTGACCCAACAGTCCTCTACCGTTTGGCACTATCACTGACTTGCGGGTCCGACATATCCGCTGGGCCGTACGTATTGACCCAACAGAGCTATGTCGTTTGGTAGAGTAATCGCTTCCGCCAACAGCACCATTTCCCCCTCGTCGTTGTGCTATCTTGATCAACTCGATACGCCACTGGCCCAAGATGAACGGCTCGATCCACTGTGAGAAAAGCCCGCTGATACTCCTGGTGCGCGACGGGACATGAAATCGGATTGTGAGCAGACTCGGATCCTGCTGGGCCGAAGGGTCCCTGGGTTGGGCCGTTACTTGCGAGACGTGTGGCATGGTCCATCATCACCAACGGGCCTGAAGCCTTGAACCATCATGACCTACGAACCCGACGGCGGTGCGAGCATCGCCGATGATCGGTCGGCGACAAGACTGGGGGGGCATGGAGATGGGAGCGCGATCCTTGCCGGATGCTAGAACTTCGGGAGCGCAAGCGCCTGACTCTAACAGAGCAGCAAGAAAAATGCAGGCATGAGCAAACGCTGTAGACCGGCACACTGACAGACTGGGTCCACATTCAGGCGCAGCCGCTAATCCATACGGACGGCACCCACCCCCGTCCCCGGTCGCCGTCACGACTCACGCGACTAACGCCTCCTCGCTCGTCGCTAAAACCGGTCACAGCACGCCACCGTCCGTGAGATGAGAGCCGCAGCCACATCTTCAGCAGCTGCCGCCGCCGTCCTCGCGACGCGCCTCGCGAGCTCCACAAGCACCGTCCCCGCCCGCCTCCGCCTCCGCCTCCGCCGCCGCTTCCGCGGTCTAGTCGCCATGGCCACCGCCGCCTCCTCCTTCCGCCCGGAGGCCGCGCGATCCCCTCCCGCGGTCGACCTCCCGACCCCGCCGCTCTCCAAGGTGACGCCGTACGGGTTCGAACTCCTTATGTATTTGGGTAGTTTGGGGTTTGATGATCTGATTCGGTGAGTGTTGGGGGGTTCTTCCGTGACTGCAGTTCAAGGTAGCGCTGTGCCAACTCTCGGCCACAGCGGACAAGGCTCGCAACATCGCGCACGCGCGTGCGGCTATTGAGAAAGCCGCCGCCGACGGCGCCAAGCTCGTGCTCCTACCGGTAAGTCTCTAACGAAGTTTCTGCTCTCATCCGTTCTTTCGGCACTGACACAGTGACACAGGTAGTGTGCACTGTACTTGACTTCGGACTTGATTGGTGTCTGGGTTGATTGACTTGTGACCTCAATAATCCCTCAAATTCGTGGTCCCAGTTATATAGGATCGTCAGTGATTAACATTTACTGATAGGTTCATCAGCGAAACTAGGAGATAGGAGCTTCATGGATACATTCCGCTCTCTAGCTGAGTATGAGTATCAGTGGATACGGGATTGTGTTCCCTATTCCATTTCATTTACTTGATGATCGTGTTATTCCCATCCATATTGGTTTTAGTTTGGATACAGTATGAGTATAAAATGTTTAGTTCGCTTGAGCTGTAAAACCATTAAAATGTGTTTTGAAAAGTGATGGTAAAATACCCTGTTATCTGATAGACGGACTGAACATGTTGCCCTTTACCTATTGGTATAGATAACTGTGGAATTTCTTACTTGTCAAATTTTATTTATATCAGTATATTCGTCTTCTCATCGACCAAACCGTGCTTCCGAAATGTTAATCTGATGGAGGCGTTCTCATCTTGCTTTTGTCACACTCACCTGCAGCTCTTGTGTTGATGCTTGTAGGAGATTTGGAATGGTCCATATTCAAATGATAGCTTTCCAGAGTTTGCTGAGGACATTGAAGCCGGCGGCGATGCAGCTCCCTCATTTTCAATGATGTCGGAGGTTGCTCGCACCTCACAGATTACTCTGGTTGGTGGGTCCATATCTGAACGTTCTGGTGGCAAGTTGTACAACACATGTTGCGTCTTTGGTTCAGATGGCAAGCTTAAGGGTAAACATAGAAAGGTATTGTAAAAACATTTTTAGTATGCCCAGTCTATTTATATACTTTGGTGAAGCCATTTATTTTAGAATCAAGTTTGCTTAGCCCATCAGAAGTCACCGTGTTGCTTTCTGACAATGAAATATTTTCAGATCCATCTTTTTGACATCGATATTCCAGGGAAGATTACCTTCAAAGAATCAAAGACACTTACTGCTGGGCAGAATCCTACTATTGTGGACACAGGTTTGTGCAATCAATCTGCACTCTGCAGCAAATGAAGAATGCAAAGATTTAAGTTATCAGACTTTGGGAACTCCATGCATCTCTAACTTTGGGTTGAGTTAATTTTAATAGGGTGTTACGAAAGAACACATGCTCAATAACTTGGATAATGTAGTTCAAATTGTACCATCCAGATGGTGTGACAACTCACTTGGCTTAAAACAAATATCTCTTTTGTCAATGTTGCTTAAGTTTTCTTATGTTTATTAGATGAAACCAATTGAAAATTCGCTGGTTGTTGTATTTATCCTATGCAACTGTAGATGAGCACATAATTTGATGTTGTTTTGTTATTCCAGTGATGTTACTACTATCTTCTTTCATTTGCATGTAGTTTCTTTAAACTTTGCTGGTGGTTGGGTGTTTTTGCAGAAGCTCGACAAAGTAAATTTGCATATATTCTAATGGCAGTGTTGATTTCTTTTTTAGATGTCGGCCGAATTGGTATAGGTATATGCTACGACATCCGTTTCCAAGAACTAGCTATGTTGTATGCTGCAAGAGGTACTCGCTAATATCTTATCGTTGAAATCTACATTATATTTGTAATTTTCTGTATCTTCATTATCTCAAGTGAAGCTGTAAATCTATTTGTAGTTATATTTTAGTATGACCCTATGCGTGTTTCACTATATTTGAATAATGCAATCTGCCAACCTACTTGATATGCTGAACGGGGATACACCAAGTCTCTAGTCTGTTAGGAAATCCTGATTACGATGTGCTTGATTGCCTTTTTCAGAAAAGTTTAGTTACTGTTAACAAGGACAAGCAAGGTAGAAGGTACTGAGCCTAGCTCAGTTTGTTAAGGGTGTAGATATACACCATGATTACCCCAGTTCAAATCTTCTTCAACGCGAAATTGGGTGCCTATTTCTTCTTAATATAATACCACCTAGTTCCTCCTTGATTGGTCAAGTATTTTTTTTAAAATAAGGATAACAACATAAAAAGCTTTCTGCTATTTGAGATCTTTCAAAATATCTTGGACTTGATGCAATAGACTAAGTTATTTTACTGACTGCAGGTGCTCATTTGTTGTGCTACCCTGGTGCATTCAACATGACAACTGGGCCATTGCACTGGGAGTTGCTGCAAAGGGCAAGGTACTGCATCAGTTTTTACCTCAGGATATTATATTATATTAATACGAAAATGATAACAGGGACACATATGATGAGCTACAATACCTAGTTTTATTGATGCGCTGAACTCATTTTTCTTCTCTTGCTTCTATACTGATGACATTATTTTTCCTATGGCAGGGCTGCTGACAACCAGGTATGCTGAGCTACTTTGGCGGTCTTTCATTTTGCTTATTAATAGTGATGCTTCAACCAGGCTTCCAGGTTATATGATTAACGTTAATTAACTGATTGGTTTCAGCTCTTTGTTGCAACATGCGGTCCAGCACGAGATACCAGCGCAGGTTATGTTGCCTGGGGTCACTCTACTCTTGTTGGACCTGTAAGTTGATTTGAGATTCTATATTTTGTGCATTATTTCTGTCATATAAATAATTAACTGAGATATGGTGACGTCTTACACAACCATTTTCACTCTACTGCTAGTTTGGGGAGGTGATAGCAACAACTGAGCATGAGGAGACAACTATAATGGCAGAAATTGACTATTCGTTGATTGAGCAGAGGAGGTAAGTATAGAAAAATCTTACACTATAGCAAGTAGCCTTGTTTACCTTCAGCCCTTCAGTTTGGTTTAACATAACTATTGTTCAGGCAATTTCTTCCTCTGCAACATCAACGGCGTGGCGATCTTTATCAGTTGGTAGATGTCCAGAGACTGAACTCTCATTAGCTAGCGTCAATTGCCGGACGCGTTTCTCAACTAGGCCTGAGCTCGGCATCGGGTGAAGCACAGTATGATAGGAGACGTTGATTATGGGTGCATGGTGCCGGAACACATGGGCTATTGGGCCCAATGGACAAGATTAATAAGGTGACTTCTTGTACTTTCGGTGGCCCGAGCTGCCCGTGACAACTGAGACGATTTCTTCTCCTCATGAAATAAAAATCGTGTCAACCAGCATAATACTACTTTTGGCAGCTGTTATTCAATACTCCTAGCACTATTAGTTTGGACCTCACACTTTGAACTTCCTGTGGCTTAGGGCCAAGTTCTTTCTTGAAGAACTACACAATCCTGAATTCCTAAAATAAATGAAATGAGTACTGGGGGAAGGCACTGTGTGAACCATAAATGACGAGGGAAGGGTCCCCTGGCGAGCAAGGCTGCACCGCCAGAACAGGGCTTCCGAAGGCGACGGTGCTGCTACCGCGGGTGCCACACTCACCGTCACTGCCCACTGATGAAGCCGAACGCCAGCCTTTTGTACTGTATGTCCGGAGCTGTGAACCAATTTAAGGCCTCTCACGCGTTCCATTAAAAGGGAGATCGAGGTGCAATGAACAGGACGTTTCGCCATGTTCATTACTGTAGTACTAGTACACAGTATTTCCACCATAGCTTCCGTTCAATGTGTACTTGTACAACAGTTTACAGTACAGTACTCTGTACTCCTAGTAAACTGACGTTTCAATAATGGATCGAAATGGTGGCCCAAAAGTGTTTTTTCACCAAAAAGATCGCGATGGGCCCAGCTGGTAATACTAAGCGCGCAATGGTTACGTTCATGTGGTACAGGCAAACCCACCAACAAGAATCGCGCTGAAATGAAACGAGTACGAGTAGTGATTCCCGGCTTGAATCGCTGCCAAACCGGAGAGCCGTGAGTCGGTACGGGGGCTGCTGCACCTGTACTGGTCGCATTGCATGGGCCAAGATCGCCCCCCGGCCCTCACCTGCTTCCTTTATTACGTTGGGCCTTCGGCTGTCGGGGCCACCAGCACTCACTCAAGCAGGCTTCTCGCAGTTGCCATTGCTTTTAGCGAGCGAGCGAGCGGCAGTGGATTAATGGTGCTTTGGACCTTTCGCACAAACACGTTCATCCTGCTCCCGTGAGTTTAGTTTTGACTTTTGAGAGCGGACGGAGAAACAGCCGCCTTCCTCGCAAATTTCACGCGGCGTCCGTTGCCACCGCCGCGTCCTCCCTCAGCTCAGCGCCGGTACAGCTAGCAAAGCAGAGCCGTCGGCAACGTCAGGCCCAATGGCCCATAGTACTGTGCGGCAACAGACTAACAGTAGATAAAGTACTAGCTACAACCTCCGACACGCGCCCAGCCCGTCGGACATCACCGCACAAAATACTGTATATACAATGTCGTGTACAATATACCAAACTAGGGTTAATAAGCGGCTGCTGGATCTTTGGCAGCAGTAGTCCATGCAGATGCTGTACTTTGGTCGTCGCATATTTTGCCCGTTCCCATGCATATTTTGCTAGGAGTACTATGTACTACTAGTATACTACTTGACACGTATTATAAAATGAACCAAGTGTGGGGGCGCATCATGTAGGCTCGCACGTGGGAAAGTGTGATCACGCATGGCAGGCAGGGTAGCATCATTACACAACGAGCCGTGTGTCCTCTCTATAAAAAGAAAAGAAAAGAAAAAAACTGTTACCCAACCCAATGACACCGTAGACCCCTGTGTGCCAATGCGCCATGAAAGCTAATCTCGCTCGGATGATGTGGCCTGTGACTGCGAACAGCAGCGACGGTGATGATGTGGAGATCGGATCCGGGGCGCGATCTCGGTCGGGCCGATCCAAGGACCCAGCCCGATCCATGGCTTTGCACTTTGCTGCCTTCTCTCTTGATCCAAGCGAAAGCTTCGTATCATTGTTGGCTGCCGGAGCTTCCCGCTTACGCGTCCTGCTTATTAGTATTAGTAGTAGTAATTACCGAAGACGCACGCACGCACGCTGCGGGATCCGTCCGGTAAAAGCTGCGGGATCATCTGCCGATCGTTTCTTAGCTCGGGATTGGTGCCGCGTGGCCCGGCTCTTCTTTTCCTTTTTCTTTCTTCGCGGGGGCCCTGCTCTTCTTTCCTTTCTTTTTTTTTTCTTCGCGGGAGCCTTGCTCTTCTTTTCATTAACGTCGCTTGGGACTCTGGGGGATACATCTTTTGTTTTGGCGATGACCTTCACCTTCTGCTCCACTTCATCCAACTTCTCTCTTCCTCCCTCCTTTGATTTTTTTTCTTATCATTTTTACCAATTTGTTCTCTTCTTTATACTCTTTAAATGGGCCTGTCTACACAAGACTCATATGTTTTCACGTCACCCGGCACAGCGCTCCTTGAGGCTTTGTTTGGCTACTTCCCAACAGGGTTGAAGTAACCGTTTGGGGCGCGGTTACCGCTCGCCCTCGCACGAGCGGTTATCGCGGTAACCGCTCAAAAAACCGGCCAAAGTACAAATTTTAAATTTTTGAACCGGATTTGAATGAAAACCGCGGTTTTAGAACGAAAACCGATCGGTTTGTAGCGGTGACCGCTCGGTTTTCTCAAAAACCGCGGTTTGGAGGGGGAAATGTGAATAAGATGAAAATTAATAACAATTTTCAGCATTAATTTTTCTAATATATTGATACAGCAATTAAGAACACAGAGATATAGAATATAAAATAGAAATAATATAGTTCGAATAATATGATACATAGCATGATACAGGTCAAATATCTTCACTCCCATGGAATATTATTCCAATCATAGTAGGCTCCATTGCATTCGTGAATTGACGTAAGTGCAATGCCACGAGTAGCCATCAATTGTGCCTTGTACTCATTCCATGATTGATCCGTCCACGGGGCAGTTGTTTTCCATTCATGTTGCAGCATTCTATAGAAATCTGGCTCTTGCCACTGATAGACCCATCTGATAGGTTGTTGACTACTAATTTCAGGACAACTGTAGGCATAAGAGGAGTCACTACTTGTGTTAATTGAGCCCTCACATTGCTGGGGAGACATATATGCGCCATGTCGTCGTGTACGACTCGCAGACGCGGTAGTCCTCTGTGAAGATGGAGCTCCGTGGTCCTAATCCTGGGTAGCGTGGGTGAATTGTGATTCACCTGGCAATATGAAGATTGTCAGTGATGAATATAAAATATTAAATAATAGACACATGTTTGTACCTGTGAAACGAAGGGGTGAGATGGGTTGTGCTGCCGAACCGCCCGTACGGCCTACGTCGTCACTCCCTGCATCGTCGTCATCATCAGATGAGGTCCGTGAACTACTACCAGCTGACTTTTGGTTAGGGGGGCTAACTCTCTTTTCTCCGTCATCTGTGGACTTATCACTGAGCACCTCTTGTTCCCTTTGAACAATTTGCTTTTGCTTTTTTGTTGATTGCATACGGGGTCTTCTTTGTTCTTTCCTCTTACTTATGTGAGTGTCACCCATATGCTGTTGTGACCACTCAGACAAAGAAGATCCACCACCAATCCTTAACAACTGTGTGCTTTCATCTTGAACAAGCTGAGAGGGGATGGGGGTTTCACTATCATCGTCATCCTCATCAAGTAATGGTTCTGTATTTGAACGGCCCTTTTTCATCCATTCTCGAATAGGATTGAAGAATCATATAGGGAAAGTTCCATAAGACGGTCGAAGGGGTTATCATCGGTACTATATGTTTGTCTATATAGTCCAGATTCTCTGAGTCGGATTCGAAGATTGTAGTTAACATAAACCAACTTGTGTAGTTTCTCATGTGATAACCTGTTGCGAACCTTTGTGTGGATCAATGCAAAATTGCTTCAATTACGCTCACATCCACTTGATGAGCAACATTGTGATACAAGGCGTAAAGCCAATTTCTGCAGATTGGGTGTATCACCGCCGAACATAGACCACCATTGTGCTGAAATAGGAAAAAGAAGATGTTATGTTACATTAATTCAATCAATATTACAGAAGTTTTACTGGATGAATAACTTACAAGGGGAAGTATTACTATAAGTAGCCATCTTTTGAGCCAAATCGATGGAGAATGCACCTAGCTTCCTCCGGTAACTCTCAGCTTCTTGAAGTGCTAGCATTGTGCTGTCACTGTCACTCATGAATTTGAAAGCCTCACGAAGGTCGTTGAGAATGGCATGCGACATCCCATGAACATAATGAACCCGGCGGTTTAACGCGGCAGCTGCAATGAATCAATGGTTAAACACAATTATGTCAATTCAATATCAAACACATAAGTAACAATATGTCACCTGCGTTGACATAAGTATCGTTAGCAATGTCCGCCATCCTAGGATCAATAATTTCCATATAACGAGTAAACTCCGGTGAAGCAGCTCCGAATATACTCTCATATTTGTTACGCACCATGTTGTACCTTAGAAGTACCTCACTCAAATTTGGAACCTTATCCTGCTCAGCAAAGCGTAGGAATTCATAAAGTGGTTCAACAGATCTAACCACATGGTTCATGTTATCCCACCATGTCATATTACTCAGATATGAATGAGCAAAACGCCCAATATCGGTGCTGCTGAAACGACTCTTCAAAAATGATTCTGATCCCATCCAGGACATAAACTTATCTCTCCGTCGAAGCATGCTTTCCAAGAACATATAATTTGTTCTAAATCGAGTAGCATTCCACTTGATCAGCTCACCACCAATAGCTTTTCTCATCATTGAATGTAATTGGTTGTGGTTGTAAAGCCAACGCGAAATCTTACGAGCACTCTCAATCATAACTTTGTGTTCAGCAAAATCACCTATTGCCTTCAGCATAAGATTAATTGTATGGGCTACGCATGGCTGCCATATAATTGTATATTTCTCCCTAAGAAGCTTGCCTGCTTTCTTGTAGTTCGAGCCATTATTGGTTATGATCTGAATGATATTATCTGGTCCAAGCTCTTCAACCACTTTGGTCATTTCCTATACTTTACATGCAAAAAAAAGCATTGCAGTCACACACAAACATTTCAACTTGTGACAAAAAATGAACGCACCTTCAGAAGGAATTTTGCATCTTGGCTGCGGCCCGTGGCATTGATTGACTTGTGGAAAAACATTATCCCATTGCAGTAAATCATGAAATTAATTAGACTCATCTCTGTTGGACCCGTCCATGAATCACACATGATTGTAACACCATGCAACGGCCAATCTTGTTTGAACCGTGCAAATTGCTTCAATATGTCTGCGTAGTTCTCATCTAAATACTTGCCATCAATGTCTCTGTCACGTGGGCTTTCGATGCCTTCGCTTATGAAATACAATGTACGAGAAAGGTCAACACAAAATAAGTATCACTTTATATGCAATAAAATAACCTTACCCCATCTTTGTGTCTCCTTTATGACGGATACAAAGTAAGGACTATCGGCCTTCCTTCCAGCGACAGCTTCAGTGTGGAAAAAATTTTGACCAAGCCCTACCAATTGCCGTCTTGGCAAGCTTACTTTTAGCTGTACACGGTCTGGTGTCAATCCTTGTTTGAACGGGTTACTTCCCACCTTTACTACCTCTTTGAGACTGAGACATCGATCTCCTCAAAGCGTCCATGACTCCACCACTTATACCACCACCTCCACTTCCACTAGCTCCACTTCCACCACCTCGCTCATCTTGCCCACCCCGCTCTCGAGCCTGTCTCACATATGATTCTTCCACTCGCGACTCATGTAGGACACGTTGCAGCTCCTCATCTTCATCAGACCTAACATTACCTTCCGTAGCTATTTCTTCACTTCGTAAGGTCGCTTCTTGCTTCTCCTTCCTTCGACTAGAAGTTCGATCAAGGTCACGACGAAAATATTCACGAACATCTGTAGGGCACCACACTGGTGCCGCGTCCCGCCAAGTGCTGCTTAAACCTCGTCGCACCACCGCCTTTCTTTACTGCCTTGCAATAGTTGCAGACAAATCCAGGGTACGTGTTATGGCCATGCTCCCAAACAAAATCACCCTCCCTCCGTGATGCCATTCTACAATGCAATGAAAAAGGAATTATTCATACATGAATCATTCCACCATTCAACGAACAACAGGAAATTATTCGATACATTGACTCCAAAATGCACTATATCGTGGCTACTGGACGCTAAATCGAGGAAAGGGAGCTGCTTACCGCGCGGTTGAACCTCAAATCGCGGCAACCACTATTCCTGCGAAGAAATCTCCCCATACCGCGGCTACTGGTGGCAGTGCGCGGCTAACCGCTCTGAAGCCGCGGTTACCACAATCAAGCCGCGGTTACCGCTCCCCTGTCACCGCGCCGCCCCAAGCCGCGGCTACCGCGACGGAGCCGCGATATTCCTCGCCCGAGCCGCAGTTTCCTCTTCACGTGCACCGCGCGCGCGAAATGCGCGGTATTCGCTCAAGCCGCTCGGCTAGCCGGCCGTGGGCGGCGGTTTTCGCCGCTTCCCCGGCGGTTTCGTAGGCCGATCTGCACGGATTTGGCGCCGGTGCTTTGCTGGAGAGAAGGGAAGAGAAGAGGAGGGGGAGAGGTGGAGGAGAAGGAGTGGAGGAGAAGGAGTGGATAAGGTTAGTGTGTTATATTTTTTTTTTTACTTTTTATCTTCTACCATTTTTTTATCGCGAGAAACTAAAAAATTTTAAGTTTTGCTTACACTATAATTCCTCATTTTTCATCTAGTTTTTTTACATTTTTTTTTACAAAATTTTTCAAATCTTTCAAAATACCACCAAATTCAAAAATTGAAAACCGCTAACCGCTGGAACCGAGCCGCAGCGGCTTCCGCGGAAACCGCGAAAACCGCTTGGTTTCTAGCGGTTTTGTGAACCCTGCTTCCCAATTGATATGGATTGAAAGAGATTAGAGTGGTTTGTGGTGGAAGATGAACTAATATCATCCTCAATCTATCTCAATCTCTCCCAATTCATATGGGTTGAGGTGCAGACAAACAAGGAGTGAATGTTTTAGCCAATGGATGGAGATCCTATGGCTCTAGCACCTTCTTCAACCTCCAGCGCGCATTCATCAATCTTCAGCAATGCAACCGGCCCGGCGCTAGGGTAATATTTACACTGAGCTGCTTTTGAGTGTTGTTTTCCCACCAATAAATTAAAGCCATGCAGAATGTATGGGCACAAAAGGCGCATGTGGGGTAACAGTACGTACTTGCAGAATGTAAGGGCACGCAACGCTAATTATTCATGATGCTAAACCACCCATTACAAATCACATAGCTAGGCTCGTAGGCGTCCTAGCTTATATGGCCTGTAGATCCGAGTGGCTTATTACTATATGCCATCCCACCAGCACAACCACACCACACAACTTATAAAACCGAAAAGAATTTTGCAGCTTCAGAGCATTGCCTCATCAACTACTACTGCTACTGTTTTATTATACACGTTAATATTAGTATGCTTCAAGAAAGCAGTGTAAACATTGTACAGACATGCAACCCGCCGCGCACATAATATATATAGTAGCCGATCCTTTCGAAAATCTGATTAATCTAACTAGAAAACTTTTGGAGTGCCATAGGACCGATTAACCGTGTGTCATCGCAGTTAGTGCTTATAGGAGTATACTCTAAAGAATCTATCATTGGTCAACTCGTAATGGGCAAGTAAAACCTATCTTTTTATTAACTCATCATCATCATCCTTTAAGCTTCCATCTTTATATATAAGCACCTTTCCTATATCCAGCAAGTGGGCAAACAGTGACAGCTTCTACATCACCAGGTTAGGCCACTACTTTTACCCCCCGTGCATTGACTAACTTGGCCATAGGGTTGCTTGATTTTATGGCATTAACCTTCAACTTAGCTAGTGTTTCATTTTTCATCAGGGGCAAAATTTGTACCGAAATACAGGAGGGCGTCCTCATTGATTTACCCTAAAAAAAAGCATGCATTAACAATGGCAGTTTGCTGTTTATTTAGTGCTATTGAGCATGGGAACTGAACATCATAAATTCTTGTGGGGGTACTAACCTAGCAAATGACAATTATATAGCTTCAAAAGAATATCATAAAAAGGAAAAAAAATACATACCATTAGTTCAAAAGAAGAAGTGAAAGAAAGAACACCTGAAAATTGTCACAATCAATATCTTGGCCAATAAGATTCAAAAAATAAAAAGAGAAAGAAAGAACAATCACCTGAAAATTGTCACATTCATTATCTTTGGGCCAAAATTCAAAAATAAAAATGACAAAGAAAGAAGAGTAGTATAGAAATTTGTGAAGGCATTTTCACCACTAGCTACAAGCAGATTTGGTGATGCTGGCATTTCCACCTCTCTTTTTCTCTAGTGTAGGGGTCCCCAACTAGCATTTTCTTCAGCAGCTGACGATGTTTGTCCCTCTATATTTATAGCCTGAATATAGCTAAGCTAGGATGGGAGTTGTACTGGCTAACCCATTTTGGGGGACACTAGTAAGACCCTACATTTCATAGGTGATTATAGAGAATGTGTACACAGTACAGACAATGAGCTGGAAGAACTTAACTTTTCTGGATGCTTGCTTATCGGCCTCGAGCTTATGGTGCTGTGGTCCTTACCCACATTGACATAGTAGTACTATTTCGCCCCTCAATTGATTCAGTTCATGCCTAATCAACATTGCAGAAGATTTTTTGATCGAAAAAAAAACATTGCAGAAGACTTTTCTACACGTCTCTGAGCAATCTCAGGAGACCCAGCTGCTAATCAGGAATCGAGATGCATCGATGGACAGCTTTGCGTGCTCAGGTTGGTTTAGGATTTGTATGTGGTCCTCGTACCGTCGTACAGGACAGAGTCATTTCATATAAGCACCTGAGATGATTTTTACCTGAAATCCATCGAGTAGCAGTGTGGCTACGTTATTATTGTTCATCAGCCTAGCTTCCTCACCCATGGAGCTTCCATTTTGATTTGGAAGATAATAAGAACCTCAATAATAAATTTGCTACGTTCTCTCTCTTCTTTCAGCAATGAACAAAGAAGCAAAGAGCATATATCTAAAAACTAAAGGTCATGGTACGGTAATGAAACAAGTTGATGCAATTTTTGTCCATGAAAAGGAGTGCTGTAGTATTTTCATTTCATATGGCCACGGCCATTACTCTAGTACAGCCACGCTCCAAAAGTATGGGAATCTCGATTGATGGAACCAAGACCAACCACAAAAAAATGACTCGAATTCGACGGCTACGTACCTCGCAAACCATCTATCTCGTCTTTTGACTGCTGGGGACTCACCAAAGCTGGGGAAAAGGCGCCGATCAAAAAAAAAAAAGCTGGGGAAAAGGTGAAAAGAAATTTGACAGAAATTAATAATGGTGAAATAGTTAGCTGAGCACTCACAGAGCTTCCTTTTTCACTGTTGGGTGAGAATCGGTCTGATAAAGGGGTTAAGATTTTACATTCAAGCTGGCTAGGTGTGATGACACACGCTATTTGGGTTGACAGAGAGTGAGGGCCCGTAAAGATCGCTGGAGGGTTTGATGACATTTAAGCTGGCTGGATCACATCAATCTTCTCCCATAGTATGTCCAACGCAAACAGCTTTCACAATTTTTTTTAGCGTCCATTTCTAATGAATTCCATAAAAGTGGAGGGCCAGACAATCAACATGCGATTTAACTTCATATTTGAAAATTGAAAGTAGGCGTGCAGTGCAGGGGTACTTCTTGTACCTACTGTATTATAAGAGATGACATTTTTAATTGCACGGCAGAAGCATAAAACGGAGTACAAAACATGTGCCTATATGTAGCAGTAGAATGAGAAGGATGAGGAACCAATTCCGGACAAAACATCAAAGTCGAACATAAGAAACGGTGGCTGAATAATTGTAACATCCCGCCTCTTTAAGGCCAGACCCGCTTACACTATGTAGTTTTCATAGGACATAAGCTAGCCTCACAGAACAACATAAGTCTTTCTACAGACACTTGTCCTTGCTCATGCACACCCGAGAATACTTTCCGGTCGGTCACCTATGCTAAAATTGCTCCAGTCCAAGCACGCTTAACCTTGGAGTTTTCTAGAGCTAGACTGACGAAAAAAAAATTACAACTTATTAATATAAATATCCTATTAATCTTATTAAGATCTAAATTGGGGTGTCATAATGGTGAAAGGTCGATGTCCCATTTGATCTTACGATGTTCCAGCTGTCTGCTTTCAAAGTTCATACAAAATAGTATTCCCTGTCAGCCGAAACAGTTGACTGTCCGACCTGGAGCCGCGGCCGCCCCCTAGCTAATAATAATCTATAGTACAGTATTTTCTTCGTCTCAAAATACATGACATTTTGAAGTGGTACTTTTTGATTATAATTGTTGACATAGTTGACTTTTAACATTAATTTTAATCATATATTCTTTCTATATAATAAATATTATATATTTTATTATAAATTTCTTTATCATTAAAAATAATTTAAAAATATAACTAAAAATTTCACATTTTTTTAGAAAATAGAATTTACTTTCTGCCTCTGCAGTTACGTACACAGCGTACTAAAAATTTTACATATTTAACAAACCTTTTAAAGTAAAATGAATGGTCAGAGTTGATGTTTGATGTCAATTGCGACAACGATTTTAATACGGAGGAGAGTACGAGTTATTTCATTTAAAACACTAATTTCCATTATTTCACTCACGTTATTAAGGTTTTACTTTGGTAGCAAGTCACGAGCCACCAAGACTAGCATTTTGATCATTGGGGCCGTACAGATAACCGGGATAGAGGCCTTGTTTCCTGGTTTCGCACTGCAGCAGGTCATCCTGACTCGTCATCTCGGAGGAGGTATCTCTAACGGCAAGCAGTAATCGGCGGCGACACCCAGAACTCGAGCCCCCAGCTGATCAGCAACAAAAAAACGCCGAAGCAAATGTGAACCTAGTTGACGTCTTGTGCCAAACTGTGGCGAGCAGAGGATGCATGATGCTGGTGCTCCACACGAGTCCTGGACATCATTCGAAAAATGATTGGTACCAGTAATTCCCATAGCATAGAGGCAGTCACACTCACACGGTCACACCACCCTCTGATCTCTCCTCACCGGCGGCGAGCCTGAAATCGGGTCTCATGGCATTGGCACGCTAGTAATATACTACTCCTTTTTAGGATTGTGCTCTGTTCGCCGCACGCTCTCAGGTGATTAGGCCTGAGAAAATGCAGTGCACAAGTATAGTAGTAGTAGTACTGATTATTACCTAGGACGCTTTGGCGTGTTAGTGCGCTTGCCATCGATGAGATAGAAACGTCGTCAGATATCCAACCGAGCTCGCTCAATCCGCTCTAGTATCCGAATCAATTCGATCATGGCTTTTTCGCTCGAGTGGAAACCACTTTTCAACACTTATCGCCATGAGTGTTTGGTTGAACTCGAACAGCTTGCCAGGACGTGGCGACGACTAAAATATACTCCTACTACGCTTGGATCTTTCACAAGTGTTTTTTTTTTCAAACAAAGTGGGTTCAGGTGTGGATGGCGAGCGAATGAGACTGAAGGCTTGCAGTTGCAGCTTGCACTGAAGAAGAACGAGCAAGTTGTGTTCTTCAACTTTGGATAAACATGGGCAAACGGATCGAAATGTCCAGGTGATTTGATGAGTTTGAACTAGTCGAATTAGAACTACACACAAAACACCGAGAAAGGAACTTCGAAAATAGAAACAAGTTCCCAAAAGATCACATTAGAGACACTTATACTAGTAAAAGCGCTAACCCAAACTAGTTGAATCTTACAGTTCTCCACCACCAGTTTACAGTTTACAGTTACCAGTTCCCACCCACGTCCCCCACGCCAGCAAAATTAATCACACGACTCTGGCTGTACTCCTCGCGTGTCCGTGGTCACCAATGCCGCGGTTCAGCACGACCCTGGTGGTCTCGTACACCGGCAGCTCGTCCCGGTACGCGGCGGTGGCGGCAGAGACCCCGGCGGCAGGCGAAACGGCCGCCAAGTTCTCGAGCTCGAACAGGTCGGAGCTGGCGTCGCTGCTGTCCTCCTCGTCGTCGTCGCTCTCCATCTCCATGCGTCGGAGCAGCATCTCCTCGAGGTGCACCACCCCGACCTGCACCCTGCTGCCGCGGCGCTCCGCCGGCGCCTCGACGTCCATGAACCGCACGGTCCGCTTGGTCTGCCCGCCACCGCGCGTCGAGGGCGTCTTGCTCAGGCACGAGCGCGAGTACGAGGACGACGCCGTGGAGCATGCGGACGACTCCGCCGCCCGCGGGGGCGTCGCCGGGCCGCCGTCGCCACCGCGCTTGCTGCCGGCGAAGATGGAGTTGAGGAACCCTGCGAGCCGCGCGCCGGGGGACGCCGGCTTCGCGCGGAGGTCCCGGAGCCTGGCGCGGATGGCGGCGCCCGCCGGCTTGTCCTGCTTCTTGTTGGCCTTCTTCTCCGGCGCGGATGGCGCCGCCGCCCCGCCAGCGACGGCGCTCGTGCGAATGGGACGCAGGCGACGGTGCTGCTGCGACGACTCCGCCTCCGACGAGGAGAACCCGCCGTAGCTGGAGCACTCGGAGGAGCTCGACGTGGTGGCGTTCACCCGGCTGCTGGCGCGGTAGCTCCCCGCCAGCGAGGCCTTGTAGTAGTGGTTGTAGTGGGACGCCTCCTCCCGCTTCCTGGTCTTGGCGGCGGCCGCCAGCGCCTCCGCCGCGCCGTCGCCGGGCTCGTCCATGGACTTGTATATAGCGTCGAGCAGCGTGGACGAGAAGGACGGCTGGTCGGCGTACCGCCTCGGCCTCCCGGAGTCCGGCGCCGCCGCGCCCTTGGTACCCCAACGACTCTCCATACTGGCAACAGCTGAACACACAGAAGCTCAACTTCAGCCGCGCACAGCACACAAGGCACAAAGGCTGTCGCAAACAGAGCTCAGGAACAGAGGCCCTGTCGCTCAGTCAGTGCAAGTTTCAATTGTAGCGGTGGTGCACTGAACGAAAGTGAGATGCTGCGCGTCCGCGAGTTGAATGGTGATGGAAAGCAGAGGAGGAGGAGAGCTCAGACGGTCAGACCTCAGAGAGGAGTGTGAAACTGTGAAAGGAGGAAAGAAGGGTGAGGGGGGAAGGGATCTGCGGGCAGATATAGCCGGCGGGAGGGGAGAGGTGGAAGAGGCGCTGGAGGGGGGGGGGGGGGGGGCCTCATTCGGTTTGGGCGTGCGGGTGGGTGATGGCGCGACGCGATCTCCTTGACGGTGGGGGCCCCTGTTGCATCCCACTCACACAGCCGTTACCGTCACCGGCCCCGGTAGAGTTACACCCACCGTCCTTGCTCTGTACTACTCCTCGCAGCCGGCTGCTGCATCAGTGCTGCTGCAACGCACGCCATCACGCGCGTCCCCATTGCATTTCATTTCATCAGAGAGAAGGTCGATCGCCACAGTAACTGCGCTAGTACTACAGTAGTACCATACTCCTGCTCCTGGGTGAATTGCCGTTTGGAGTTACTGTGCAGTTGCCAGCTTACTAATTACTACTATGGTCGTCATTACGAAGGGTGCAAAGTACACGAGCGAACTTGCCCCATACGTGCATCGTCCGAGGTTTAACTCTGGGTTGCTGGTTAGATTGAGATTTGAGAGTTTTACTGCACGTACGGTGCGTCTGTGGGCAAGGGGCAGGCCGGGAATGCACATTATTAACACGGCGCTTGTAGATCTTTCCACGGTTTCCTCGTACGTGAAAAAAAAAAAGCAGTCGTCCGGAGCAGGGTTAAAAAATCATGAGAGTACAAAGACTTTTCTGCACTATATGTTTTTTTTTTGTAACCCTTTTTTCTTTAACTGTCACCGGCCGGCTAATTATAGGCTTTATAGTACTACAGAATGCGATTTGTTGCCCCCCACCCCCCCACACACACACACCAAAAATGTGCAGTCAATTATGCGAAAACATACAGACAGATTATGAAGCACTGCTCGTGAGCTACACAATAAACGCGCCGAAATGGTGGTAATACCGCCAAAACATTGTGCTCCCCTTGTTGTTAGTATCTAGCTAGCCTGCATGCGTGAACGAAAACAGACAAGATAATGACGAGTGACTTTCGATGAATCTAATGATCAAACCCCGAGATCCCCTCGTCCTGTGATCTGCTGGTTTAAGCGCTGGGGCAAGTCTCACGTGACCACATACATCATAGTATTTTCACTGTTTACTTTTGAAATGCCTACGAACCGATCGAGCAGAAAGCGCTAGTCGATCATTGGTATGGTATCTAAGCACGGCACAGACGCGCACGAACGGTGGTGCCTGACGCGACGTCGCGACCCGATCGAGAGCCCCTCCCGCGCCATCAGCCACTCGTACACAACTGATGAGGAGCATTAATAAAAGAACGGCGCCCGAGAAGAGGCCAAGACCCCGTGCTCGCGCTGCAACGGCGGCGGAGCGCGCGTTTCCGTGGAACCAGGGCGCGGCGCGCGGCGACGTGGGCAAGTTAAACCGGTGGCTGAGGGCACTGGACGTTCCCTTTTTCTCCTTAATTAATCCGGTTGCGTTTGTGCTTAATGTGTGATTAACGCTTCGCGGGACATGCCGGGCCCGGTGCAGCAGGGAGAGCCTTACGTGGTTTTCTCTAACCGCATTGCTATTAGTAGAAGCCTCGATCGGGACCATCGATCGTCCCGTCCTGGCACTAATTTGAGCGGGCACTGTGGCGGCGGGGCCTCTGTCATCAGCGGAAAGGAATCGACGACGCTGATTGTAGGGAATGTTTTCTTCTACTACTTCTCGTGTGTTGTTTTTCAGGTGTGCAGTGGTTCCTGTTTTGGCCCCCAATGATTTTTTTTTCTTTTTCGCTTGGATTAATTAGTTCGCTGTACCTTGATCAGGGGGCCGGCGGTGATGGCGGCCGCGCCGGAGCGGAGACATTGTCACGAGGGGTTGAGTGTGACGGCGGGGCAGTGAAGCTAGGTTACGAGCACGAGGACACACCGTCACGCTCGTCCCGGTATAGTAAGACCTTTGGCGATACGGATGGGCACGTATGTATTCTGAGGGAACAAACAAGTCCTCAATCGTACACTCCAAATATAGTCCTTTTAATTCGTTTGCCCATGCTGCTGAAAGCAACCCTGTCAGGCATCGAATTTCGATCGTTGTCACGTTCACGCCCTTTGAAGTAACAACAATGCATTTATGTATTTGCATTTTTTTTTCTGATGAACAGAGAATAATTCCAATACTGCAAGCTCTGGTGTACTACGTGTATCAACAGGGAATTGAACAATCGCCGCTCCGTCCACGCCTCCACTCGGCAACAGAGAATAGAGACCACACGGCGCGGCTGCCTCCTCCCCGTCCCCGCCGGTCCCTTTCGAGCTCAGACATCCCCTCCGCCCCGTCCCGTCCGAGCCTGGCAAGCATACCGCACCGCACCGTCGCCCGGTGGCCGTCGAGGCCGCGCGCACCGGCCGTGTTGTTGGTTGACGAGACAAATGGGGCAGCCCCGAAAGCGATCATGTTCCTCCTCTACCTCCTCCTCCTGACGCCGGGGGGGGGGGGGGGGGGGGGGGGGGGGGGGGGGGGCGGTTGGCGCACTTCATTTCGTCAGGCCAAATGATGGACGACGACGGACGGAGGACGCCAGTGTGGCCACAAACATGGCAAGCCCTCCCTCCACTTGATTTGATCGGTTGATGCCTCGACGTTCTCGGCAGCGTGTGACGTGCTGGTCGCCGGACGAGCAACGCTCGACAGTGGACAGGACAGGTTGGCCCGATCGATAGGACAGGGCTCCGATCCGCCCGATCCCTATAGTGCGCGCGTGCGTGCGGGCTACACAGGCGTTTCGTGTGGTGTGGGGAAGGGGTTGGCTCCGCACTGATCGAATCTGTTGATGCGGCCGCGCGCGCCCGTTGGATCCTGGGTCGCTGCCGGTGTGTAGGTCTCTGGTCTGTCGTACGTGTCGAGTGTTTATTGGAGAGACGAACCGTGTTGTGGCCTGGGGCTCAGGGTTGAGAGAGGACGGCCCTTTGTCTGTGTTCGCTTCTTCGCTCCCCGTGTGCATGCATGCATGGCTACAACAGGACGCTCCCTGTGTTGTTCTCTTGTTTTTCTTCTTCCAGTCCATGTGCAACAAGGCACGGCTTTCCATGATGCACTCGGCTCTTTTTGTTTCATGCCGTATCTTCTTCGCAATCCTATTCTTTTATCAGGGAGTAGTAGGTAGTATAGTACACGATGTACCCAGCGCTCTACTCGGAAATCTGTGAACTAGTAGTATTTGTCTATGCATGCAGTTCCCATGCAAAAGACACGAGACGGTGCCGGACTGGCGTTATTGGTAAAATCAAATTGTATTACTACGTGGCACAAGCCAGGACATGAACTTTTTGGGTTTTCAGTCTTGTCCCACCCAACCCGTACTCCAAGCAGGGACACGACGTAACCGCTAGCAAGAAAAGAGCACAGCGCGACTGTAACGGCTTACACAGAAGAGGCAGGACAGGAGTAACAGCGTGTAGCGTCGGACAGAGCAACGAGTTGGTCAGCTACTGTACTCGGTTCCGGCCAAAAAAAAAAGAAAAAAAGAAAGAACCGGGCGGGCGGGGGAGGCAGAGCCGCAGAGCGGTGAGGATCCTCTACGGGACATAGCACTGTCGTGTGGGACATAGCGCTGCGGTACCGTTGTTTCAGTCTCTAACTAATGTCTATGCATAAATGCAGACCATCCAGGCGGGGCGCTCGGACGTCACGCTGTGCTGCGGCGTGCGTGCGTTGTGCCAGGCCGAAGCGGTGCGCCGGCAAAAGCGGCAGCCTTTTGGCCTCATCGCTTTCCCCGTGGTCGGCCAGCAGCGCGGCCGCGGCAGCAGCATCAAAGGCGCAGCCGAGATCGCATTGCCCGCTGCTGCTGGCCCTGCCTGCTCCCTGCTGCGCACGACGATGCCCTCTGCAGCCTGGCAGCTAGCTTCCGTCACACGGGCGGACACATCTGTTTCTCTCGCCGATCTGAGTGAGGAGGAGTCTTGTCTTGCGATCCACTCCTACTCCTCCGCTACACGTGCTGAGAAGCTGGCTGGAGCCGAAAGCCGCGCACGGGTTGGGTGCTGTTCGCAAGCAGCCAAGCCAAGCCAAGCACAGCGCTGGCTGTGGACGAGGATTAAATTTAAACTAGTCTAGTGGGGCGGGGATGGCTGGAAAGAAGCTTGGGAGAACGGAAGAGACGAACGCACGGGTCTGGGGAAAAAGACAGTGCTTTGGAAATGTTAACTTGCTGTTAACTAAGTGTCCCTGTCGCCAGATCGATCCACTAACAAATCATGCTACACGCCTAGTAGTATGCTTTTTTGTTAGGGTAATACCTAGCTCTCTTTCGAGACCTCATAGCTAGCTGCATAGGGACAGGGTGAGGGTGGTCCTTCTTCTCAACTGGCAGTGATGAGGGGGTGGTTACCTCAAGGTTGGATGTTAGTAGTTCAACCAATTGGTAGGGATGGAATGAACTCTTCTTCAGTAGTACTACTAGTATAAAAAATTCCGGGGACGAAATTACATCGGCTTCTTGTCGGAATGCAATTCATTTTGCAAGCTCTTTTGCGGAGGCTCATTTGCTATAGTATCAGGCACTATTGCAGGCTACGGAGGCAAGGGCGAAATAAAGTTCCATTCAGTCAGCACAAAATTGAAATTTATTTTTTTTAGTTCGTAGTTTGCTTTCCTTCCCTGCACAAAAAAGAAAAAAGTTTGCTTTCCCTGCTCTCTGTCAATTACTACCTGACGAGAAGTGCTCTTATGCTTTCTAGAAAAATCCCAAAGCAAATCTCGTTAATGACTGTCAATCACTTAATTGAAATACTCAAACAAATGTACTACTCTGCTGCTACGCAATGTCGAAATGTTGTATTTCATTATTACAGAAAAAAAAATGACAGTTCAAATCGTCGATAGAATGTTGTATAGTACAATTATTGACTTGTGCTTCAGGGCTACTACTACGTTGCAATTGTTTGAAATACAATTGTCTTTTCAAAGAGCACTGAATTACGTCCCCGAAAAACAGAAGGAATACTTTTCCCATCGTAGACCAAGCACAACCAGATCACACGGCTCCCTCACCTCACCATGAAAGAAAGTACCGGCGCCATTTTCCGACGCAGAAACGACTTCCGTGTCAACCGATGGATCATCTATCTGTTCCGCCAAAAAGCAAGCGTGCTTTAGTCGCGCACATTACACTGCACCAGCAAAAATGATCAACTGAATGTCCATCAACGTCTTGTCTCCTGATACGATCAGAGATTCTTCTGTCAGACCGCAGATAGTGCTAGTTGTTGATAGCAACAAGGCCTCTCCACCTCGAAGCTAAGCTACAGCTTGTTGTTTCAGGATGATCCAGCTAGCGTGTGTGGGGCGAAGGCTAGACTGATGCTTCGTTCGTCCAACTGATGCTGATTGATCTGCTAGTCTGCTTGCATAGCAATATTATAGTGGACGCTGAGCCCTGCTATTTCATTAACGCTGACAACCGGATATGGATAGATGATGGTGCCACGAGATATAACAGATATGCCTGTTCACTTTTTCCTTTGATTCGATGATGAATTGTTGCGTAGGATATTCCACACATTGTCCACTGCACGCTTGCATGTACCTATACTACTATACTATTTCTGAAATTGCGGACACGATAATAGTTTACTACTACTGCCAATCTAGCTAGTAACACTGGCTGTAACATGGTTGCTCTCTGTTTAATTTATTACTGCCAGACACAATAGTTGTTTGATCCTCACATGCTATGCTGGCCCATCATATGTAGTAACATGCTTTTTGTCCGCAAGGTTTCTATCCGTCCGCACAAAGTTTCGTCATTTTCAAATTAAGGGCTACACATGCACGGGGAAAAGACAGCGGTGGGTGACACAATCGATTATTAACAAACCGCTTTCGCTTGCCTGTGGGCTAATCCAAAACCTATGTTTAGAAGCCACACGGATCGAGGGCTAAATCTGTCATGATGATTAAACTAAGCGACTGTCAATTGGTCCCCGGCCGGATACAAGTCATTCTTCAGAGACACAAGGGAGTTTCAGTTAGCTGTAAATCATGCCGAAGGATAAGCTTTATAGGTAAACAAATAACGTGAAACTAGAAAGGCAAAGCGCGTGTGTGCAGCCCACATGACTCGGAGGTTAATGGGCTGGTGCGTGCATGTGGCTTGTACGCGGATTTCGCAACAAAAGGGAACTTCTCGTGTGAAAGTGAAAATGAAAAGCAGGTATTACAAGTAGTAGTAGTAGTACAGGCCAGTGGTGAACACACAGCTCACACACAGCGCCCCACATTTTGTCGCCTCGTATTAGTGTCATGCATCCACTAATACCGTCTTTCTGAAAACAGAAGAGCGATGCAGTACATATACCACATTTGACAAATGTTCTCTTCAGTACCATACAGAAAGGATTATTATAAGAAAAACTTAATCGTCATCACAGGAGAGGACCAGCGAATAGAATCACAGTTTATCATTTCAGAGTACCATCCTGAATCGACACCTCACGAAGAAATCTTGCATTTTTTCATCCTCACGCGCGCTCACCAAACACGAACTGGCTTATTAGCGCTGCACGAGCGTGCAAGGTCCGTCCAACCAGTTCTGGGTCCCATGCGAGAAAGTAGGGTGGGGGAACCAGGGGGTACTTTTAGATATTTAGTCAAATTATTAAATATTTTAATTTTAAAAATAATAGATAATTCATAATATTATTTTATGATCTCGTAACAATAAAACTTGTACTAGTGTTTAGGTTTGAATCGCTGTTTAAAACGAACAAAAGTATGAACTAGAAAAAATTAAGAATATACCCCGAGACGGGACTTGTGCCAAGGGCACCGACGCCTCCGTTCTCACTAGTCGACGTAGTGATATGTTCGATGTAGTCGATCAAATTCGATACTGGACGTTGTACACAGTGCAGTCCCATGAACGGCCATCGAAAAGAAGATGTACGCGCACGCTTTTGTTCGTGGAGAAGAAGATGTCGTCGAAGAACAAGACGAGCAGTCGTGCGATGAAGTGCGCTCCTTAAAATACTTATTGTCTTCCTATCTCGATGCAAGAACTCAAGAAAGCAGTGGCTCTGGAGGCCTGCTCTCCTACCGTCCATGCACGCGAGCGTCGGGACGAGGATGACGAATGAATGCAACTACTAACAAGAAAATTGCTAGAGTGTTTTCTCTGTTATGTCTTCTCCTCTCTTGTGCGGCAAAATCATCTCTTAATAGAGCTACGGAAGAGAAAAACGTACAACCACAGGACCTCGGAGCAATTATTTATTTAATTGCTATACAATGCGTGCAACGGCCCTCATGCCGAACGGCCAGCACTGATGCACATTAGTTCTCTATAATAACCCATTAGCACAACAATGATCCTAATGGTTATTAAAAATAATTATTTTCAGTTATAGCTTTCCAAGTAACTCCAATAATATTAATACGAGCCTTGAAATTTTGATTTCATTATTAGTAAAATCAATTAAATCTAACAATCCCCACTAAATTTTAAGGCACATAAAAACGTTCTCAATTTCTTATAGTTTTAATATACCAGTGTTTCGATGGAGACTGTTAAATTGAACATCCATCTAGAACAAGAGTTACGTCTATCAGCAACTGAACATGGACTATGTCTTGAAATTGACAGTTTTATACGAACAAGTTTCACCAGAGCCCTTAACAAGTACTAGGTTGCAGTAAGCATCCTCTCATATAGGTGTGTTCTTCATAAAATATTCTGTAGGTTAACATCTCTGCTTAAATAATAAGCCACTCGGATCACATTAAGATATATATATCAACCTGTCATATAGAATAGGAGAGAAGTGCATCTCAGACGACAGACCTTTTTAAAGGATCTCTCCATCTCAGTCAACCACTAGTTTGTTTTACTATCCTAATTTATGGTATCTCCGATCACATAGGACAGTCACCACTATGGTAGACTTCACGTGGGTCTCAAGCCCATCTCACTCGATGCACCATCTATCACATTACGTGATAGCCCCTTTATAAATTGATTTGCCAGATTTTTAGACGTACAGACATAATCCAATGCAATCACTCCGGAGTTTTTCAATTTTTTGACAGATTTTAGCTGCCGTTTTACATGCCTAGATGACTTCATATTGTCCTTAAAACTATTCGCTTTGATGATCACCGTTTGATTATCACAGTTCATGGAAATAGCCGGTATAAGGTTTTCAACCACCGGTAAATCCGAAAGGAGCTCACAAAGCCATTCAGCTTCAACAGTGGCGGTATCTAATGCTGTAAGTTCTACTTCTATTATTGAAACCACTTGTAGTTTTAATCTCATCAGCATCAGAAATCCAATTTGAATCACTAAAACCGTCTAGTACCCTAGGGTACCCGTATTGTGAATCCCATAAGTCGTCGTGCTTTCTAGAGCGCATAACTCTCTCAAGAGCACGTTAGTGATCATCTCCCGAATTTGATACAAACCGGCTTAATTTGCCAACTACAAACGATATGTCATGCCTCGTTGCGCTAGCTTAGCGAGCCTATAATTTGGGAGTATCTCAATTGATCCCTTGCTATTTTTTGATTTTTCTTAATAGCACGCTAGGATCATAAGACGTAGGAGCAGGCTTGCAGTCACTAAATCCAAAGCGACTCAAAATCTTTTCCACGTAGTGGGATTGCAGTAGTGTAACCACACCATTGCCTTCTCTTAGTAGCTTGATATTAAGAATAACATCAGCCACTCCTAAATTCTTCATCTCAAAATTATTGGACAAGAAGTTCTTCACCTCCTTAATCACATTAAAGTTGGTTCCAAGTATTAATATGTCATTAACATACAAACACAAGATCACACCTTCTCTCCCACCATAGCGATAGTACACACATTTGTCAACTTCGTTCACAACAAAGCCTATAGATATTAAAGTTCTGTCGAACCTCTCATGTCATTGCTTAGGCGCTTGGTTTAGGCCATACAAAGATTTCAATAATTTACACCTTTCTCTCTTGACCCTTTGCTACAAATCCATCAGGCTGATCTATATAGATCTCCTCCTCTAGCTCCCTATTTAGAAAAGCTGTCTTAACGTCCATCTGATGAACGAGAAGACCTTGAGAGGCTGCCAAGGAAAGTAACACCCGAATAGTAGTCAAGTGAGCGATCGGTGAATAGGTGTCGAAAAAATCTTCACCCTCTTTTTTGGTATAACCCTTAGTCACAAGCCTCGCCTTGTACTTCTTAATAGTACCATCAGGCCTAAACTTTTTCTTAAACACCCATTTACATCCTACGGGTTTGCACCCATAAAGACGAGCAACGACCTCCCAAGTTCTATTAGACATAATAGAATCCAGCTCACTCTAAACTGCTTCCTTCCAAAAGTCAGCGTCAGAAGATGAATATGCCTCTTCAATAGTTTTAGGAGTATCATCCACAAGTCATATAATATAGTCATCACCAAAAGATTTTGCAATCCTTTGTCTCTTACTCTTTCGAGTGACTATAGTATTATCCTCCTCAGGATTTTTATGGGTTTCATTATTAGTGTATTCTACCGGCTCAAATGTATCAGGAGATAAATTATGTTCGTTACTAGATGAGCTAGGTGCATTTTTCATTGAAAATTTATTCTTAAAAAATGTTGCATCTCTGGACTCCATAATAGTACCCATATGCATGCCTGATACTCCAGAGTTTATTATTAAGAACCTATAACCCACGCTGTGAATAGCAAAACCAAGAAAAATACAATCAACGGTTTTTGGTCCAAGCTTTTTCTTCTTGTTGATTGACATATTCACTTTTGCCAAGCAGCCTCATGTTCGCAAATAAGAGAGATTTAATCTTTTTTTCTCCCATTCTACGAATGGTGTAATTTCTTTATTCTTTGTAGGAACTCTATTCAAAACATGACACGCGGTCAAAATAGCCTCACCCCACCATTCCTTAGAAAGTCCTGCTGTTTCTAACATGGCGTTAACCAAATCAGTTAGAGTGCGGTTGTTTCTTTCAGCAATCCCATTTGATTGTGGTGAGTACGGCGGTGTCCTCTCATGAATAATACCATGTTCCACGCAGAATCCAGAAAACTCATTTGAGAAATACTCTCCACCGCGATCGGACCGTAACCGTTTAATTTTCTTCTCAAGTTGGTTTTCTACTTCAGCTTTATAGGTCTTAAAATAATACAACGCTTCATCTTTTCCTTTCAATAAATACACGAAGCAAAATCTAGTACAATCATCTATGAACATCATGAAATATCTTTTACCACCTTTGGTCAACTCGCCGTTCATTTCGCATAGATCGGAATGAACTAATTCTAACGGTGCCAAGTTCCTCGCCTCTGCAGCCCTATGAGGCTTACGAGGTTGCTTAGATTGTACGCATACATGACATTTAGAATTTGTGAACAAATTAAATTTCGGAATTAAACTCATACTAATGAAGCGTGTCATATAACCAAAATTTATATAACAAAATCGTGAATGCCAAACATTTGATTCATTATTATCAACCACATGGTTCACAGAATTAAAACAAGCATCAGTTAAGGACAAACGGAACAAGCCTGCGCTATCATAGCCTTTACCAACAAATGTCCCATACTTTGAAAGTACACATTTATTCGACTCAAACATAATTTTGAAACCATCTCTACATAGTAGAGAACCACTAACGAGATTCTTTCTTATTGAGGAGACATGCTGCACGTTCTTGAGTTGCACAGTCTTTTCCAAAGTAAGCTTCAGATTGCTCGCACCAACACCATGAACAGCAGCACGTGCGCCGTTCCCCATCAACAAGGATGAAGTCCGTTTGACCTGATAAGAAGAAAATAAGGAGATATCAGCACACACATGAATGTTGGCACCTGTGTCAACTCACCAATCTGGTAAATGACAAACGAAAAGAACTGTAGGTAAATATTTACCGTACCCTGATGTTCCTCCATCAGCCTCAATCATGTTCACAGACTTTTTGGTTTTGTCCTACTTATATTTGCGGTCCGGACACTGGCTCACCCAGTGATCCGCACTACCGCAAACAAAGCAGTTACCTTTCTCCTTATTCTTCTTCTTCTTAAAAGTCGGAGATTTCTGTTTGAGTTCTTGCTTGAAGTTCTTCTTGTTAGAGTTGTGGGGATTTGAAGGTTTTTTTGGACCACATGAGCGCTAGAACTCCCCTCGATAACCTTTTTGCCACGAACGTCTTTTCGCTCTCGCCTTCTCCTCAACATCCAACGAGCCAATGAGATCAGCAATGTCGAACTCTTGTCTCTTATGGTTTAGAGAAGTAGCAAAATCAGTCCAAGTTCTTTTGCTAGAGTTTGTATTTCATGATCTTGCTCCACTACAGAATAGTCATCAACCATTTTGTAATCATGGAATTGCTCTATGACATACAATTCGCTGCCAGCATCCGAAACTTCGAATTTGGCATTAAGTGCATCCCACATATCCTTGCCCGTAGGCAACCACATGTATGCATCGACAATGGTGTCCGCTAGCACGCTTATTATTGCCCCTTGAACATGTTATTAGCCTCACGGAAAACCCGTTTCTCGTCATGAGTATACGGTCCAGCTGATATTTGTTCGATAACAAAATAGCAGCGCATAGCGATTAGCCAGAGCATGCATTTCTGACGCCACCTCTTAAAATTCGTGCCGTCAAAAACGTTTGGTTTCAACGCATTCACAAAGCTAGAGCTGAAAAAAGCCTAAAATAAAATTTTTGGAATGTTAGATATTCAAATTACAACATATTTTAAATTCTACAAAATACTAGATATTCATAATTTATTTTGTGATCTGGTAACAATAAAACATGTACTAGTGTTCATGTTTAAAATCGCTGTTTAAAACGCACAAAAGTATGATCCAAAAAAAGTTAAGGATATACCTCGAGGTGCGATCAGTGTCGAGGGCATCGACGGCGCCGTTCTCACTAGTCCACATAGTGAGTTGTTCGATGTAGTCAATCAAAGTTGATGTTGGACGTTGTACACAGTGCAGTCCTGTGAACGGCCATCGGGAAGAAGACGTATGCGCACCGCTTTTGTTCGTGGAGAAGAAGATGTCGCCAAAGAACAAGGCGAGCAGTTGCGCAATGAAGTGCGCTCCCCAAAAAAATTATTGACTTCCTATCTCGTTGCAAGAACTCAAGAAGTCAGTAGTTACGGAGGCCTGCTCTCCCACCGTCCGTCCGTGCACGCAGACGTCGGGATGAGGATGACGAACGAATGCAACTACTAACAAGAAAATTGCTGGAGTGTTTTCTCTGTTATGTCTTCTCCTCTCGTGTATCAAAATCATCTCTTAATAGAGCTACGGAAGAGAAAAACGTTCAACCAAAAGAGCTGAGCAATTATTTATTTAATTGCTATACAATGCGTGCAACGGCTCTCATGCTAAACGGCCAGCACTGATGCACATTATTTCTCTATAATAACCCATTAGCACAACAATGCTCCTAATGGTTATTAAAAATAATTATTTCAGTTATAACTTTTCAAGTAACTCCAATAACATTAGTATGAGCCTTGAAATTTTGATTTAATTATTAGTAAAATCAATTAAATCTAACAGGTACTAGTAGGAGTACTTTACGTTTTGATTCCTTCCATTCCATGAGCAGCTCCATCAGCGTCCAGTCCAGCGGGCAGCGCAGAGAGTCGGTTTCGAGATCAGAGAAAGGAGGAAGATGAGCACGCAGCAGGCTAAAGAAAGAAAAAGAGAAGGCCGCATGCATGCAGATCGGCAGCAGAGCAGAGATACGTTTGTGGGAACAGGAAGCGATGATTTGAGGGATCGGAGGCGGTGGTGATCCCGAGACGAGGAGGAGCATGCAGGCGGGGCGGACATGGCGCATCACGAGGGAGCTCAGACGATCGATCGGGTGGGGAAGGAAAAAAAAGAGGAGGCGGCACGCTCTCAGTCTCACCGCCGGCTCCCCTCTGCTTTCGCTTCTTTCGATCATCGCTTCCTTTCTTTCGTCTCGCTTCTGCGCTTTTGCTTTGCTTTTCTGCCCCGGGAGGCGGCAGCCGGACCGGACGTGCTCTGCTTTGTCTGCATTCTAACCTGACGAGGACGTTCGAGGGAGAAATTTTGTGCACGGACGCGGACGGTTGATCACGCTTGTGTTGCCATGATCAGCAGCACCACCGTTTGCTTCAGGTTTACTAGTCTATAGCTAAACTTGGTGTTTGTTTAAGCGAAGGGCACTTTACAGGTCTCTACCAATGATCACGGCATGGATATGTTTCTGCATGCGCTGTACCAAGCGACGCTGGCTGGTCCTCTCATGTCGTGATTTTCATGTGATCAGAACAAGCCCCGATCTTACGGAGTCCGAGAAGCGAGAAAAAGGAAATCGATCGTGGAAGCAGCAGCAGCAGCAGATCCAAGAAAAAACAGGGCGGAACAACATCATTTGCGTCAAAATGCGCGCGACTGATGGTTAGATGACGCTTTAAATCCTTTGTTCTTATCGAGACCTTTTTTTACTGTGCACTAATTTGTGTTTTCAGTGAATCTACTCTCCTCAACTAAAGGGCGGAAATACAGCATGACGTGTTCCAATCATAACAGAGACTAGGCCATGCGACAAATGGGCTCATTTAAAATCTTAGACCCAGACCGAGTGTTTAGCAAGTCCACATAGGCCGATATAACAACTGACTTATCGAGCCCGCCTAGGCCCATATAACAACTGACTTATTTAGTCCACCACATCCGAAACCGTTTTCAAACAGCCCACCGCCTCAACTCATTTTTGCGCCATACGATGCTTATTAGTTGGGATTATTAGATTTAGTTGCGTTGAATATCATGTACAGTAGTATACTAGTATTCAATTTGAATGTTTGTGTTGAATTAGAAAATTCGTCCACGTGAATTGTTTGCTGTGTCTTTGAAAAATGAATTCTGTTTGACCAAGAACAACAGTAAACTGCACCACAAAATAAGTTCAATTCCCTTGCAAAAAAATGTGTTCAATCAGTGCACCAAAAATGAATTCTGTTTGAAGAAGAACGAAAGTAAACTGCACTGTTTGAAGAAGACCGACAGTAAACTCACCAAAGTGAATTCTGTTTGAACAAGAATGACGGTAAAACAGCGCCGAAAATGAATTTTGTTTGAACAAGATTGGACAGTACATTGCACCAAAGTGAATTCTTTACCGAACAAGGACGACAGTGATGTGTTTGTGTTCTTTATGTGTAGCACCAGTAAGTCGTACAATAAAATATTGTTAATAATGTTTATTTCTACGTTGGATTTCTGAATTAAAATATGCTGAAAATTGGTTAGAATTCCAACATGTTTTACGCACTGATCGGAAGGTCACTTCCAATTGGGATCGAGGCCGCCTGTTGCATCTTGCCGTGGATGACGCCCTGATGCAGGTGCGGCGCAGGGCTAGCAGCCGGCACGGTGGCATAAACATCGAGCTCCAGCACCATGTGTTCCCTGGACTCCACCCTTGCCGTCCTCCACAGCACGTGGCCCGTCGCCCGCCGGAACGCGCCGGTGCCGCCGACCACCGCTAGCTCCCTCACGGCGGCGGACACGTCGTCCCGTCCCACGACGGCGAGGGTACTGCCGTTGTACGGCCCACTGCCGGTGAGCGCCACCGTCATCGACACCTCCAGCACGGGTTCCGCGAGGGACGCCAGCACGTACGTCCCCTGCGCGCGCCCGACGAGCCGCGACGAGGCGCCGGGCCCCTCCGTCAGCGGGTCGTCGATCACCGTCGTGTCGCCGAAGCGGGCGCCGGGCATTGCCGGGTGCGCCGCCGCGCCGGGACCCTTCACGACCTGCACCGCGGTCTGGCTTGGCCCCCCCGTGATGTCGTGCATGTAAAAGTGCAGGTGGATATGCTTCGCCGCCGCCACCGGGAAGGGCCCAGCCGCCAAGGTGTAGGCCAGGGAGACGAGGAAGAGGACTCGAGGGATCGATGCCATTTTTCTTGACGATGGATTATTGATTGGCGAGCGCACCACAACCTCGGGGCCTCAACTCTCATCCCTCGTAGCGCCCGTACGAGCTTTATTTATAGAACGAACCGATAGAGGTACCACGGAACTGATAAGAATATAAGACGATCGCCGACAAACTGATCCAGCGGTGTTTGCTTGCCCGCTACTCGTGCGTGCATGGGATGCTGCTGCTGGTAGGACAAGCAGAGACTATGCTACGTTACGCTAGCCACACGACTAGTACCATATATGCACCTTTCTCGATCGATCCCTCTCTCCATCCGGCTGTGAAAAAGAAAAAAAGCCGATCGACGGGACACGCGTTACCTAGTAGCAGCATAAAAAGTCCATGAATGTTTTGCGTCTAAGAAAGAAAATTCATGGTGTCGTCAAAGCGTTTTCTCTCTGTTTGCTCGCTGTCGAAGCCACTCAATCTCCACCGAAAGGTTACTGAAGAAAAAAAGAGAGCATAGTGTGCAGGAGTATGGGCTTTTTTGATTGGTGAGACCTAGGAAATGTTCTACTATGGGCCAGGCGATATCCTCCTGGAGACATCCATTTCACTCGGCTTGGGACTGGATGGTGCGGGTTGGCCCAGGCAGCCTTTCAACCATAATACATGGACGAACGGAAGCGATGACACCGCGTGGCGGGGCTTTGATCTGATCCTCGATCGGGTCACCGCGCTTCCTTTCTTCCTTTTTGGCATCTCTCATGAGCAAAGACGCGACCACACCCGGGGCGCCGGCGGCATCCATCAGCTGCAGCGACGGCCCTGCCTGCACCCCAACCTTTTTTTCTTTCTTTTTAAGATGGGACGAGGTGCCGCGTGCTGCCACTTTTGGGCACGCAAAAGGCTGCGCACTTGGAGCCGCCGCCCGATTCCCGCGTACTACTACGAGCTCCAGCTGCACGCGCAGTCCAGTGCAGGGACCTCTCGCTGTCGCACCTCCTGAGTCCTGACTGGACTAGTGTGTTGGGTTTCGTTTCGCAGGGCATCTGAGCTGATCGCTGCAGCCTGCAGGGGGCGTCACCGTTTTCGGGAACGGCGACCGACCGCTTGCTGCCTCGTCTTCCGCTCCGGCGCCGCCGCAGCTCCTGGCGTGAGGGACCGAGCTGTACGTACACCCCCGTCGGGTCGTCTGCTCGGACTCGGCACACGCGCCCGCATCACGCCGGCTGCGGTTTTGAACGCACCTCGTCTGCGTCGTTTGGCTCATACGAGCCGGAGCGGGCGCTGGTAGATTGTGTATGCAGTTAGCCAATCACACCTCATATTTCAGTCTTACGTTTCTACCAGGTTGCAACATAGTAGGTCTTGAGCAAATCCGAATTCGGGACTTCGGGAGGAGACTCCGGTGCTACTAACTGGAGTATAGTACTTATAAGATCTCTAGTATACTGTCACATCCCAAAATTTAAATTTTGAATGTGAATTATTTTTCAACAACAAACCTCAAATTCTCATATTTTTAGTGCTTTTATTTAAATCAAACTTTAAAACAATTTAACTTTTTAATAGTTATTAATTGATTTAATATTAAAATATTATGAAATATGACTTGTTTAAAAGACTTAATTAGTTCAATTAAAAGGGTTTCAAAATAAATTTTAATTTGTTATAAAAATAAAAAACATAATGGTAAATTTGAATTGGTTTATGAAATACAATCCTTTTTATACGAAAAACTTGACAAGATATTAATATACTTTTGAATGAGCGTGACGATAAACAATCACATCATGACACGAGGGGTCTCTCCACGTGCTACCCCACCCCTCAAACCCTAACCACGCCGCCAACCCATCGCCGTCGCGTCGTGCCCTCGCGTCATGACCCATAGCCGCCGATTGGAATGCTCGTTCCCGGTGATCCATCAGCCAAATTTCACGAAATTTTACCAGAAGATGTGCCTTGAAGTCCTCTATAACATATCCAAACTCACTGCAATCAGAGCGTCCATGCCTCTGGGATCTGAATTTTTGTGGCGGCTGTTCTATGCTATAGACAGATTCTACACGCACATTGGTAATCCAATCCTTATCCCTCTCAATCCTCACGTCTTCTTGATGTGATCTCTGATCCACGGTGTGTTCCAGGAAGTTCCTTTTGCCTCCACCAAAGGGCCCGCTCAGATCATCAAGGATGACACGAGGAACACGTTTTTCTCACCAGCTGCTGCTGCAGGACTTTTAGCAGATCCAACCGCTAGATCTCCTTTTCAGGTTTAGTTCTGACAAAATCATCATGTCCCAATTGTCCCATATATCAATGCACCTTTTGATACAATTCCATGTTCAGACATGCTGCCCATTAGTGGGAACACGCATATATTTATCGTAATGTCTCTGCAGGACAGAAACCGTGCTTTATATATTTGTCGCTGTTTTTCCATTACATCTGAGAACACCCGATCAGGCCACCCACGTCTCTAACCATGAATTTACATCCTCTACTCAGTGCTCACCTTGTTTCACAAAATAATTAAGGATGTTGACGTTGCACACCTTGATCGTCGTCATCATCCTATCTCCAACGTCGTCGCAATGTCGAGTATTCCTTGCCCTCTGAAAAACTATTTGGTGAGTCTTTTTCATCTAACATCACATATCACTCTTAGTTATCATTATCGTTGTATTGTAAATCTTAGGTTTGTTTGTCGGTAGCATACGCGAATAAGCACTCAAGTTTCAGAACAACGTACTTCAATACCAAGAATTATGATCAATGAGCAACAACATTTATTGAGGCAAGTGTCCTTGATCATCTTGCACCTATTCTCTCTTATTCTATAAATTGGCATGCTTGAGTCAATATGCGGGAACACCTATGATAGGATTTACTAGAATTGATTGATTATTCCTTGTCGCCTGATACTGAGGTGTGATTCGGATAGATCTTACTTAGTTGTTGTGTTAATTGGAAGGACTTATTAAATATGATAATCATTGTCGGTGCATATATATGATTGAATGATGATTAAGGATGTGGTGATTATGATGATGGCAAGTTGTTATAAAGGGCCTGATCAAACTACAACGGTGGTGGGTGCTGATGGCACAAGTGGGTGTGATGAATTGTTTGCTCGGGACCTATCAGTAGTATTAGGGAACGGCCACCCAGGATAACAGCCATCACAAGACTGAAAATGGGATAGACTTGGCTGATTAATTATGTGCTCTTCCAATCTCGTGCAAGCCAAATGGCGGAAGGGGGAATAGTAGCTAGTGAGCTATCTTTGGATCCGAACGGCGGAAAAGGGGGCCCTTGAAAAAGAACAGGTACCAGAGAGTCGTTCTATGGACAAGTACCTTACGGTCGCTCGTTAGCGAGTAGGCACCGGAAGGTAGTCCTGGGACAGGTGCCCGAAGGTAGTTCTCCTCCGGTGAAATCTTAGCAGACGTGCGCGTACTGGAAGACCCTTCGAAAAGGCCTCGTAGTGAAACCCTGCCACACACCTAAGTAAGTGTAAATGTGAGTAGCGATCACGACATACAAGGGTATTCACGACTTGTGGGTAAAATGGTGCCACCTCTGCCGAGGTACAACTGTCATGACAGCCGTGCTCACGGTTACGAGGGGTCTGGATCCTCACCTAAATAGTTGGATGGTTCGGAAGGTTGGGATGAATTGGGATAGATTGCACCATAATTGGGATGGATTTGTGATTAATTACTTTACTTAATAATTAGAGTGCTAATTAATACTCTTCACCAGTAATTGCTGCACACTGCTTATTAGCATGCCTTGTACTAGCCACACTTGCGGAGTACGACAAGTACTCAACCCTTGCTTTCTCCCACATCATTGCATATATATACAAGAGGAGAATGGGTTTTCATTCCAATGGAGCAACTGATCACTAGGCGTGCTGTTCACAGTGATTGCCTGTGCAATAGGCTTCTGCTTCGTTTAATTTATTTAGACTTTCAGTTTCCCTTTTATTGTAATAACTATTTGCTGTGTTACTCTGTGAATGCTGTAATAAATTGAATGTGGATATATTCGAAGATTCATAATGACGTCACGGTTTGTGTGTAACTTGTACTGGACACGCAAACGAAAGTCTAATTTTATTCTTAAAAACTAGGCGTGACATATACTTATACTACTCTCTTCGTATGGTTTGCCTAATAAGCCTAAGCACAAAGCCTCAGTCGGCACGAAAGTGAAGAAATACATAAAAAGGAGATAGAGTTCGCCAGCATGAACACACTAGTTGGAAGATTTCCAGCGAGGAGATAGTACTAGCTGACTTGCAAACCATTACACATGCATTTGCGGCAAAACTGTCGCCACCTCCTACAAAAGATGGCAACCATGCGACACAGATAGAGTACTACTACTACAGCTAATTAACATGCTCTGCAAGAAGCCAGCAGAAAGCAAGCCAAGATTAGCAGCGCGGTTTTCACACTGCATCACACAAACGTGCATGGCACTATATGTAACTACGTGGTAGTACTAGTACAATGCGTACGCACTGTTGCCACGCTCATGAAATCAGTCGTTCCACAGCGCGAACACCGGCAGCTGATGATGATGCACGCTCGCGACTCCACCAGCGACCGGCCGCGCCGCCCCCACCGTCGTCATCCAGTTGCCTCCACCACCGTCGCTGCCCTCCCCGGTCTCGAACTTCATGGCGGGCGCGTACTGCAGGCCGTGCAGCAGGTGCGCGCCGCGGTGGCCCTCGGAGGTGTCCGAGTTATCGGACGCGCCACCACCCTGGTCAACGCCGCCCGGCGGCGCGTCGGAGCGGTCGGCGCCAGCGATAGCGAGCAGCTCCGGTGGCGGCCCGACGTCAGGCGGGCGCGTGGGGGAGCCGCGCCTGCAGGCAGTGTCGCCGCCGATGAGGTGGGTGCTGGCGCAGATGCGCTTCACGTCATACTTGCTGATGTCGAAGTTCGTCACGGCGTTCAGGCCACGGAACTTGATCGCGGCGATGTCATAAGCCTCGGCCGCTTCCTCCTGCGTGCCTGCAAGTAGTTGAGGTATAGATGGTCATTAGCATGCGTCTTAGATTAGGAGCTTGGGAAAAAAAACACTAATCAAGTGACAGAAAACTTACTGAACGTGCCAAGATACAGGTCCTTGTTCCCTGCGACCCTGCCAATCCTGGCCTGCCATCTCCCGTGCTGGTGATGCCTGCGCGCATGGGGAAAGCAAGCACGACAAGAAAGATTATGTCGATGCGTCGTGAGAGACGAGTAGTAATTCAGAGGTGAGAACAGGTGGTTCAGAAGTTTTAGGGGTTTGGAAAAGGCAGCAGATAAATATGGCGGGCAGCTGGCGCAGCACCTTGTCACTCCTCTGTACATGGATGCTCCCCTCGAGAAGCCGCTGCTGTTCCTGCACCAAAGAACAAAATTTGGCAGCGGAAAATCGTAAGCGAGCGTTCGTTGGTGAGCGCGCCGAAACCAGGAGTACTAGTACACGATTTTGGATGCATTTCTGAAGGCATCCGGAAAGAACAGTGAGCATGCAGGGAAGCTTTGTTTCAAGTGGTGTTCAAGTACTACAGAGTTTCTGAAAACTCACACGTGAAAGATTCCATGCAGATACTATTCCAACGCATGACATTCAGAAAGGTTTGAAAACTGAAGCATGCGTCGATGAACATTTCAACGGCGATGGGTCGTTGAACATTTCAACTGAAGCATGCGGTACTGTACGTAAAACTTTTCTCACACGAAGTAGTAGTGTACGGTAGTACCTTCTCAAGTGTGCAATGAACTCCTGCCTTGACATGTGCTTCATCTCTTCCAGCTCCTTCTCATAAGTGCTTAACTATGCACAATACGGCAGAGCTCAGTGGATCAGGAATCACGCTGAACAATTGTACTACTAGCATCAATTCATCAGAAGCAGATTAAAGATAGCAGGAATGAACCGGGGGCCGGCCCCTACCTCCCTTCCACTGACAGAATCCTTTTCATGGAATGAAGATGGCATATATATATATATATATATATATATATATATATATATATATATAGAGAGAGAGAGAGAGAGACAGTGAACGCACTGGGAAATTTATGTGGGTCGAAGGACCCCAGTACTTGAGCGCTGCCAAATCGTAAGCCCTTGCAGCCTTCTCCTCCCTGTCATACCCACCTAGTAGCAACAATTATACCAAAGCATGTACGGTAAGCATGTGGAGTAACAGCATATTGGTCACAGTTGCACCTGTGAAAATCTCTCAAAATGCCAGCAAGAGCTTATGCCAAAAAAGTGTTGTAGCAGTAGCTCACCTAAGTAAACTGCAATTTGGTTGCAAATTCGCCGTGGCATTGCAAGAACAAGACACGTTGACATCAGTAAACATTGGTGTATAGCAAGTGCTAGTTGCAATCATGCAGTAATGTTTGGCCGGGGCTAACCTTGCCTTCCTTTCCTAGTCTGGCCTTCCTTCCTGCAAGTGTTGTCCCAGAGGTGAGCCTCATACCTCCCTGTCCACCTGTGCCTGCAGATTGATCAACACAAGCTAATTATTCACACGACAATGCAAGACGATCACATGCGAAACTTAGTAATCGGCACGCAGAGCGTCGCCACCGACCTTGTAACCCCGCGAAACTGCGACGTCCTCTGCCCGAACGTCTGCGCGGCCCTGCGGGCGACAGGCATTGGCGCCGCCGGCAGCGGCTCGCAGGGCACGTCCGGCACGGAGAGCGACAGCGCCGACGAGCGTTCCGGCACGTACATCGCCTCCCTGAGCCAGGACTTGATGCCGGAGATGGACATGGAGCTGCCAATGCCTGCGGCGGCGTTGTACATCGGCATCAATGGCGGCATCGCGCCGCCGCCAGGCGAGGCCTGGTTCGCCGGTGTGCCCAGGAAGTACTGCTGGCCAGCATGGTGGTGGGGCAAGAAATTATGATGGCTGTGGTGGTCTTGCAGCGCAAGTACGGTCTGGTCCGGGTGCGGCGGCGCGTTCACGTTGATCTCCAGGTCAATGCCGCCGCCGCCGCCGCCATGTCCATGGTAGTAGTAGGGGCCCGACAGGGGTTGGAGGTCGTGCACCTCGTGGTACTTGGGCTGGTCCGCGTGGTTCCCGTCGCTTTTGTTGCTGCAAGTGACGCTCAGGAAGTCCTCAAGCTTGGGACCTTTGGCTTGCCTCCAATCTGCACAGGAACGGTACAGAGTGCAGAGAAACACCAATGATACTGCCTTTTTTGGTCGAAAGTATTACATTTAGCAACTTTCTGAACTAGTGCAGTGGCTATTTTTGACCTCAATCAGAGTTCTGAACAATCGCAATCTCGATCTTGCGTCCAAATGATACTACTAATACGTCTCGACACATCCATCGTCATATAGTAGCATGCATAATTTCTACTTTCTGATCTATGCTCTACAGTTTGAGGAAACTCTGAAAGCAAAACTAGTTCCAACAAGATTCCTCTTTCATCGTAGTAGCATCCAAATGAACATCGACTAGAATAACAACATGCATGTCAATCTACAGAACATGTCGACATAATTTTCCAACAAAAAACTACCAGAATTTATAAACATCCTACAGTGCTAGTAGTAGATTCTTGCCCTACACGCACAGAGTCATCAACTAGAACTTACCGGGAGAAGCATAGGGCAAAGAGGCATCATCAGAGTGCAGCGGCATAGCCACGAGAGGCGGAGCAGCCGCCGGAGAGGAGCACGAGCCCGCCTCTCCTCCATCACCGGTTCCACTTCCTCCGCCGCCGCCATCGCCATAGCTTCCTGCAGCTGAGGAAGACAAGGAGAATCCGAGCCAGCCGTTGTTCATGTCCATCGATATGATCTTTCGTCCGGCGCGCGCAGCCGCAGAGAGAAGAGAAGGAACCGATCGATACGACGACGACGACGAAGGGACCAGCAGCCGACCAGGAATCAAATCAAAAAACTAGTTGCTGATCTTTCCTCCAGAGACGAGACGAGAGCATGTACTAGTAGTAACTTGCAAGCAAGAAGGAAGCCAAAACTAGGAGTAGAGTGGTGCCCCAACCCAACCCAAGCGCCAAGGAAAAAAAGAGGAGAGCTTCTCCCCTTTTTGACGTTTACATGGGCAACCTATATATGGCTAAGAGGCCAATGGATTGTAGGTGGAGTGATATGAATGCGATCGGTGAAGCGTAGGCGATGAGTCGATGACGAGGGCTGAGCTTGAGACTCCGCTGAGGCCATGCAAAACAAAAGTTTCGGTGCGCGACTATGGTGCAGAGCATTGTACGTACAGTCCAGACGCCGAGCGTGGACCGGCGTCTCTTTCCCTTTTTGCCTTGGTGGCCGTGCCACCATAGATACTCCTCCGTCCTGCACTGCTGTGTCCCTGCTGCCACACCACAACGCGCAACGAGCCTAGCCTAGTCTTGTGTGAATGTGTGACTGACGCCTCGCTCTATCTTTGGGTTTGGGCTTTTGTGTCCTCTCTCTCACTCACGTGCCGATCGAGCCCCCAAAGACCCAGGGCCACACATGCATGCAGGAAAATCTTCTCAGGTGATTTGGTGATCCGAAGGCCAAGAGGAAACAGCTGTTGCAGAAGATGGGGTTAGTATACATCGTTGTTAGCGAACGAGTGGGTGGGTTACCGCCCATGTTCCTTTCTTCCCTTGGTAACTAAAGTGCTCTTCCGTTTTCTATTCCCCTCATCATCGCCACCAAACATAGTACCGCAAAAAAGAAAAATCTCCTTGTCAAGGAAAATGTCTGCATGCACTTGCGATCGAGTATTTTCGAGCCATGGAACGCGACGAATGGAGCACGCGGATCGAACCAGAAAGTACGTACACGTGATTCCATGTAGTAGTACCAGTAGTGGTAATGGTCACGAGAATGACAATCTGAGTACGGATGGATCGGGGAGCATCTATCGGTTTGTCTTTGCAAAACCACGCTCCCAGATGCTTAAGAAAAAGGCTGCCCAAAGTAGCCCAAAAATCTACGGAGAAGATTCGATTGGACGGGCGGACGGATCGTACTCCCCCATTTTGGACATGGATTAATCTCCTGTAAACTCTAATTTTAGGCATCACGGTATGTTGATCCGAAATCAGAAAGCAAATTTACGCTGTTCTCACTTCACCTGCTGAGAATAATACAGCATCCTGCGCTGCGGTGCTGCCACTCTGCCTGGCCAGAAACGATTGAGAAATGCGACCCTGACACGCGTGGCGCTGGGAGGCGACGTGCCCCCACCTGTTGCGGGGGCCGTGGCCCTGTAGTAGAGTGGAGTTCGCTCCTTTCCAGAGCGCGCGGGCGCACACATAAACGCACACACACCTCGATCTCCTCGCTTTCGCCGTTCCCGAGAGGCAGAAAGAAAGCACGCAGCAGGGAAACAGAAAGGTCACAACTGGAGTACTAGGCCCAGGGAAAATTTGAAATAAAAAAAGAGAGGAAAGGTCCGGAAGTATGCTACTGCCACCTTCGATTTCTTTTTGATGTCGTTAGGACATAAAAGCCAGTTTATTTTTGACTCGAGATGCTGTCGGAACGTTATAAAAAAACAAAGATAGTAATATTGTAAAAGAATACTACAAACTCACAATAAGTAATTACATTAAAACCTTTGACTTTCATCTATTAACCCTTTTTTATGTAGTACAAATTTTTTATCTGCATTGTTTATCAAAATTAGAAGAACAATTTGAATTCATTTTAGTATATTTCGATGACAAAAAAATGAAGTACTTTCACTAAAATCTGTACATTTTGGCGACAAACAATTTCACCAGGAGGATAAACACATGCATCATGTGGTGAACCCCAAAACAAGTAGTACTCCGAGTATGCATCATGAAGTATACCAAGAACTCAAAGTCAACACATTCATCTTCGCACAATAGTTGCACGTATGGCATGTCGGCACGCATCGGCCTTCGACCCCCTCGTCCTCCACTACTGCTTGTCTTAGTCCGCAAAGCCTAGGTTCGGAATATAGGGAGGCGGGAGAGTGAGGGATTAGTAGGGGATAGTCGTGGAATATCTAGACGTAGTTTCATTTTTTTTTCTTTTCTCTATAATCATCTCATCCTTTCATATTTTTATCTGGAAACAGCAAAAATGTTTGTGAAAAAGTATTGTACCATTAAAGATGTTTGTTTTATACTTGACTATTGTCGTCATTGAGTTTTAAAGATGACCTTTTTACTATTTTTTTTAATTTTTTAATATATCTTTATCTATATCTTTTACACTCATTTTTTATATCTATATCTATCAACCTTTTTTAAATTTTCATATCTATGCCTAGAACATCATCTATATTGACACGGAGAGAGCGATAAAAAGATCAATTGTGACAACATTTACAAACGGACGAATGAAGTAGCTAAAAGGTGAGTTCATTTGGAAAAGGTGCTTATGTCCTTGTTTTAACTCTGCGTTTCCTAGTAGTACTGGCACGGGAAGGTGGAAGTGTAGCGCGTGAGGATTACGTATGGGAAGCGAAGCAGGATTCCATCCAGCGTCGTCTTCGTACAGCTACGGTATAGAGTACTGGTACTCTGTGCAGCAGGTCTACAGAGATAAGGCTGCTTACGTATGGATGGTGTACATAGAGGCAGGTCTCGCGTCGCGGAGAGGAGGCAGCGGGTTATCTCCCTCGGGAGATGTGCCACCCCTTCTTTTCTCTCTCTCTTCCCACGCGACTTCCCGAAGGACCCGAACCCGGAGTCACCTCACCTCACGAGTCACGACGTCGGCCTCTCGGCTCGGCTGGCTCCCTGCGAGGAGCCCTTGCGTGGCTCCCTGCGGATTCCAAGCTCTCAAGACTCAGCTATACTACGTACGAGTAGAGGGTCTACTAGTACTAGGTCTGTGTACGTGGCTGATGCATCTGTTGTTTTCCTCGTGCCCGTTGATGCTGCTGAAATGAAAGGAAGCAGCGCCGCGACGAGGGGAGGCCGAAAAAGGGTGCGGCCGCGGGCGATTGTTTTTGGAGATGGGCTCACGAGTCACGATTGATGGACTCATGACTGCTCGCAGGGCATTGATTGATTTGATTGAAGACTTGTTTGGTATCCGTGCAACTTGGGGTCCGGTTCCCGAGGAGCCATTTTTGTTTTTATTTTTCTGCCTGAGTTTATTTACTCCTTGTTATCTGTTTCAGCAACGTCAGAGGATTCTCTGGCCGGTGAAATCGCTGCCCTGGCTCGATGAATGTTGTCGGCCTGGTACGGCCCGATAACTGACCTGGGCCGAATATCCTCGGCCGATTTTCGCCTTCGGTCACCGTTATTGTTCACAGAGACAGTACTTTAGTATCATTCTCAGATTTACTTTATACCACTCCGTAGATCATATGTACGAGCTAGCTTCTGTTTGGTCCATTCTGAGAAGCAATTCAAATAATCACAGTTATGCATAAGCTGTGCCGAACGGGACCATTATATTGCTAAGAGAAACGGGTGCATAATATATGCTACTGACACTGTGTTGGAGTTTATCTCTGTGCACTCTACAATATACTAGCTAAGTAGATTTCTCATAATAGTATCGAGTACGGCCGCTTTATCTTGATAAAATGCAGTGTTAAAGAATTTCCTCCAGTTGTTTCAGCCTCGGATCCAACTCGCCTGTATTTCCGTCGACATAATAATCATCTGCAGGAGTCTTGTATGCATCAGCAATGGCTTTTCCTTTGTCCATGACTGCAGCTGGCACAGTTTGCAAGAGACTAGAAAGACAAAAGGGAAAGAAAAAAAATAATAGGGTAAGATTCGAGTGATGATTCGGTTCGTTTTTGAAGGAGAAAGGGTTTTGCATTTGATAATACTTGTCTAATGCCGCAAGGGCAACACTGATTTTGGTCCTCATGGCTTCGACAGATGTTGATGGGTCGTTCCGTGATGCACGTAGTAGCAGCGAGTCAAGATCTTCCAGTGCTCTAGGAAGTTGAAAGGCGACACATCTCATAAGCTCACACAATTTTCATTTTGCAAGTGAGGGCATTCAGGAAAACAAAAAGTCATGTTTACCGTAAGCATTCGTCCACAGCATCAGATGCAGCTTTGCCTTGACCATTATTTGAAGCATACTGTGCTACCTGCATTAAATTGTTCAGACTTTGAAATTCCATCACGCCATTTGGCCAGGAAAGAACATGAATGCACTAGCAGTGTGAAGCTATGGAGTGACATTCACCAGAACAGGAACTTACTGCTCGAATGTTGACACGGAGAGATGAGGCTGGTCCTGATCGAAGCAATGATCTGCTCTCATCGTACTTTGGCTTCTCAAATTCTAACGATTTCTCTGCAATCAAACATATATGACAAACATTCAGGCAGCCAAGACATGGATCCATTCCAACATTGCGGAACTACTCTGAAAAAAGGACTATGTTCAGTGCTGATTCTGAAATCAAGTCTAAAATTTAGGTCACATTTGGGCGTGCAAAAGACCTTCCTAGTAGGTATACGCTGTTTGGTTTCTTGCCATGGTATCAAGGAAATAGCAAAGATTTCCTTAAGACACACTTCAGTATGAAATTTTATCACTTGTTAATTATAGTACCTAGATCAACGAACTGGTCCCGAGTCAGCAGCACGGCGGGAACGTAGGTCTCCAACGGCTCCAGCTTCTTCCTAACAGTACCAATTCAGGAGCAAAACAAGGCGACAATAAGTGGTACGTATGCTGCTAATCAAATGGCACACCGTCTTGAGAAGTGCAGTTCCATTCGAGCTGTTCGTCAGAAAGAGCTGAGACACGAGTTAGAAGTAGTAGTAGTACCTCTTGACGTACTTGTCCAAAGGACTCGCCGCGTCTGCCCCTGCAAGCAACAATTCGGAGCAAGGACGAAGCAAATTCAGCACGATATCACAATTCACAGACGCACGGAACAAGGTCGCCCACCCAACAACGAATCCAAACCAGCGAATGGAGTAACGGTGCGGTAACACTTACGTCCGACGGTAGTGGCGAGCCAAGCGGCGACGCCGGACAGGGAGACGGCGCGCCGGCCCACGCTGTCCGACAGCCGCGGGACGGTGGCGGCGGCAGCTACTCGGTAGCATCGGTGGCAGCGGGGTCGTCGAGAGGGGGAGAGGCAGATGTGAGCCCCGCCAGAGGTGGTGGGCAGGAGCGAGGAGGACATGCTCGGAGCTGACGAGGTAGCTTGCTAGGGCTGGCGGGGGGTTGTTTTCGGTGGCTGCTCGCCTGCGTAGGCGCCCCGCGCGAGGAAGAAGGCTTGCGGCCACCGTTAGTTCGGTCCCTCGGCTCGGCGCGTTCGCCACGCGATTGCACGAGAGCCACTCGTGTCACCGGAGGTTGTTGTTTCCTGTTGCAGGCCTGAGCGGGCCTCCTTGTGCTTGCAGCGGAATGCGTACCTGGGCTCTCTGTTGCCACTAAGCCCAGCGCAGGTAGCCAGCGTTCAGCATCACACACAGGACGGGAATGGGAGACTGCAATTCCTCATGTACCAACCGGCGCAGATGAGTTCAGTGACACGAGACGGCAAACCATAAGCAAGCGTACCGAAAATACTAGTAGCAATTACGGCAGAGCATGCCAATTCCAGTCGTGCAAAGTATGGGTAACCAAGAACAGAGAGTTTGAGCAAGAACCAGAAACATCAAATTTTCTGGGACAAAGCCGGCCGTATCAGAAGGAATTTTACATATACTCGCCCAGGAACTCAAGATGACTGAGACTAATAAGTAAGTACACTTGTCCGACAAAACGACACATCCATCCATCCATCCTCCGGGGGAAAAAAAACACACCACCTTAGCTATACAAGGAAGCCTTACACCTGAGCACGAAGCCGAGTAGCAGCAGCATGGCCATGAGCCCGCACGAGGAGCCCCACGCGCGGTGAATCCAGTACGGGTCGAACCTGACCACCCGGCGGTCCAAGAAGCACGTCAGGTTGATGGCCAGGATCAGCGCGACGAGCAGGCCCGGAAGCCACAGCGCCGACGCGACCCCGATCAGGCCGTCGTCCTCCTCGTCGTCGCAGCACTCGGCCGCCTCGAGCCGCCTCCTCCGGTCGATGTACAGCGGGGAGAGGACGGCGAGGACAGCCACCACCACGCACACCAGCTTCTCCGTGGAGGACGACCTGCCCATGGTTGTTGTGTTGCCTTCTCTAATTATTTGGTGGGCAGCAGCACACTCTGCTAGTGCTAGCTCTCTCTGAACGTCTCAAGGCTTAACGATGTATGGTTCTTCAGAACATTTCTTTTATGCCGAGTTTGGCAACCGAACCAATCTTCAGAAGCAAGGAGAGGATCTCTCGATATTTCTATCGGCCAAGGAGCTTTTTGACTCCTCCCCTCATTGATTCCTATCATGCAAAGGAACATATTCATACTGTCCATTAATAATTACTATCCAACACGGACGACGGGTGGTGAGTAGGGGATTGTGACGTAAAGCAGAGATTCTCCATAGCTTAATGGGCTTGGAATCAGATGCCGATAGGCAGCAAGTCGCTCGACAGCTGAGTCCCAACAATACAGTGCAACTAGTACTACGGACGCAGCTGGATCGAATTGAGCTCGTTGACGGGTGTGATCACGTACAACTTATAGTAGTATTCTGGAAGCTGCAAAGTTGTAGCACTCGAGATTCTGCACGGTACATGGTGTTTGGGATCGGTACGGAGCCATGAGGTTACTGATGCGTGTGTTATCGACCTTAATCAAACGTAGCTACATGAGTTCGACGAGCAGAAATTGTTGCTTTATCGGTGTTGGTGATATAAAAATGACCGGTATTCAGAAAAGAAGAGACAACGAAATGACTTAGACAAAAGACTACACTCTCTCACAAACTTTATACGTAAAACAAGTGCAAAGAGACAAACACAACTCTCTTTATCCATCTGACATCTCCTTACATGCAAATCACGGGAGGCAATAGCGCCACCAAGTCAAATGAATGGGGCTCAATTTCGCATGCGCCATCAAGTGAGCAGCTGCGTGCTGTTGTTGGCTGCTCACACAAAAGATGGAAAATGAGGAGGTGGTTGTAGAGTGTATAGACGTGTACGGTCACCCAACAGTACAAGCCATGTACCTCAATTATCATTCTCCACCGGCTCCTGCGACTGTGAGCTGGGTCCTCTTGGGACATACTAGAAGAGGGCTCCGTGTCAGGCAAAGGAAACTTCTCCCTCTCCCTCAGTTTTTTCCTACGGACAACTTCATCTTCTCCTTTAGCTCTCCTCCATGGGAGATTAATTCCACTCCATGTACTACTACATGCGAAATAAAAAGAGAAAACAAAACGTAAGACTATATATTAGCCTCCAAACAGTCCAAATTAGAGTAAAAGAAAACCTTTGTGCTCTTTTTTATGATAAAAAATTTGTGCGATTGTTCTCCCTTTTATTTGATTTTTTTCAAGAAACAACAACATGTTTTGGTCGTCATGGAACTCATGACAGACGGTCCGTGTAGAACTTATATGCTCATTTTTTGTACAACTGACAATCAATCAGTAAACAAGCAAAAGTTAAGGCATGTTTTACCTAGAGTTTAATTTGTTCTTGTACTATCCAAATTTGGATTTCTAAGATCAAAAGTTACTTTCATGAATCCAACTATGTAATTTGCCAACTTAATTTTTGTATGATATATGAGTTAAAATTAAAGTAGAGTTCATTTTACTTAAGCGCTGGTAGTTCATTTGAACCAAACACGTATTTATAAATAAGAATTTTAAGTTTTTGTGTCAAAGGGTTGGGCGGTATGAAGCATGTAGTAAGTTAACAATCATGAATCAAAATGTTTTTCTATGGATAACCACCCAATGTTCTTTTTATTTACCTTATGGTAGATATAATCTGAAATAAAATGTGAATGGTATAATTTAAATAGATAAAGTCTTCTAAAATAATTTTTTTATCACATTTATATTGTGACCTAAGTACGAACACCATTTTGTATATGAAAATGTTTTTCGTTTGTATCAATGTGTATATGAAAATCTAGTCATCGCTGATAGTACTTGTACATCGTCCTGGTCCCTCTTGTAGCCAATAATGTAGCCAGCCTATCCGTGTGGAGGAGGTTGGCGGACCACCGACCATCCCACCGTGACTAGACTTCGGCGCGTGCGGTGCGGACGGAAGTGGCCGCCACCGGGAAAATCCCGGCCATCAAACCAAGCCGGTGAGGCCCACGCACTGACATAAACAAGCGTAATGGATAGGGAAACGCTAGGAAAAAAAAAAAGGAAAGAGAAAGAAAGTGGACGCGAGGCAGACAGGTCGGTAGACCACGCGTACGGCGTACCCTGCCGCCCTTCTTCCCCCGCCCGCCCTCCGGCATTGTTGTTCTTCCGCTATACTAGCCAGCTACTCGCTGTCGTCCCCTCGGCCCTCGCCGCTGGCGGCTACCTGTTCTACTCAGAACCCGCTAGGTAGGCAGGTGCTTCCACCTCTTTCTTCGACGAGGGGGGACAGCTAGCATGGCCACTGGCGCCGTGACGCCGCCGCCGCCGCCCCTGGCCGCAGCGCGGCTTGGACTCCGTGGCCGGGGTGTCCTGCACCGGCGCCTCGCCGCCTCGCCTATGTGAGTGCCTTCTTCGATTCTTGGTCTAGTTCTGCGGTCGATTCAGTCATTGCCTCATTGGTTCTGTTGTTGGGGATGCTCGTGGACTCGTGTTAATGGCTGACTGTGATGGAGAGATGGAGCATCGTGTCTGCTGAGGAAGAAATGAATAATGGAATATGTGAGAAAAAAAATTGTTCAGCGAAATTACGAAAAGGCGTTGTTGAGTATCGTTTAGGTAGTTGTACGCAGCAAGCTATATTCATGAATCATGGCTAGAAAGAGTAAGCATTTGGTTCAATGTAGGATCTCAATAATCTTATATCACCCTTTTGTAAGAGATTTGTTCAAAACTGGTTTATTGCTCCGATTCATGTAGTACGATTGTAAGCTAAATGGGAAGAAAAATAAAGATGCTGTTGACCTGCTGCCCTCTAAAAGAAGGAAGTGGTGACAAAGATGCTTCTTTATGTAGTTCAGGAAATAGAAAGGAAAGCATAAATGTTCTGCTATATATGTTGGTTGCTCTTACTTAGCTTTTCCTGATGCTCTTGCTTGGTCAAAGAAACACTTGCCATTAAGATTATTGTTGAACCTATTAGGCTCCATTGGAGTAAAGCCTTCAGTGTAGAATACTTATTTTCTTGATTTGGACATAGAACTAGTGTTGTGATCAACTTTATGCTTAGCTTTTAGCACCTCATTTTAATGCCCAACAACTTCTTTCTTCCAGGAAAGATGAGTCTGCGGTTCCTACAAATGAGGAACTGGTCTCTGATGGCCTCAATTTTGCTAGAGGAGCGTCTCCCCCTGGGCTTTCATCAAGCTTATGCAATCAGGCATCAGTGATCCCCACACCTTTGCGTCCTGCCGAACCGTCTGACCTACGATTCAACCGACTTCGACCCAAAATTGATGAAAGTGATTGCAAATACAAAAGATTTTTCAGTTGCTACGTGGCTCGTGAGGCTATAGTTGACGAGGAATACTGGGTATCATTCTTGTTACTTTTAGAAGATATTAGATGTTGGTGCAGTCTAAATACTTTAGACTGCTGTTTTAGTTGACACTTTGACACAGCTTGATTTTGTAAATGCTAAATTGCCACTGGTATATTCCTAGCGTTCTGCTGTTTGCATGCTAGTTTTGAGCTCGGAACACGATACTCCGTGACAATTTTTACGTTGCAAATCATTTTATCCTGAACTTTTTATTCAGCGATATGGAATTATAATTTACTCAAACACTATGAGTTACAAGTTACATTCCTTCTTTAAAGATTGCTGCGTGGCTGAGAGCGGAAGATCACTATGAAGATCAGTCAGGTGATCGGTGAGTATTTTTAGTTTAAAGAAAATATCTGATTGCTATATATTTACTGTTAGCTGTCCTTGCAGCTAACATTGCTGTATAATTATTTTGTTGCAGCTATGTTGAAAGCTTTAAAAGAAAGTTTGCATCACAGGTACTGTGTAACCTGATCTGTTGTCTTTTTGGTGTACTTAAACGCAATTGGGATAGTACGTACACGTTCTTCCTAAATAGAGACATAGAGTCATACTATTATTGGTCACTGGTCAAATGGCTCTATTGTTAGAACTAATCTTGATGCATCTAGTTTCTTGAGTTGTTTCATTAATTTCTCCTGATCATTCAATAGTTTTTTGTTCTGGGCTTGCTCACATGTAGCAGAGTCGAAATCTCATTGCAGGAATTTCATGCCTTGAAGAAGCGTTGCAGCAAGCAGCAGGGAGAGAAGTATATCTGTTTTGTTGCGGTATGAAATTAAAACTTTTTTTTTTATCTTTGGTTTCTTACGTTTGTGACTGGAACCTGTTTAGTTCATAAAACATGTCTCAACTTATATGAACCATATTGGATGTGTTATAGTTGATTATTGAAAGATTTACTTTAGCTGTTCTTGTTATTGTCTCGTTACTTACTATTTCATTTTGTATCTTTCAACTCTTTTAGAGCTGTTTTTACTGATACTTGATTATATCTTCGCGTTAGGATATCTCACTGTCATAATATTGCAGGTAAAGAATGACGACCTTAGGAGAACTGTCCTTAATAGCATTGTTGGTACATTAGATTTATGTATAAGGCATCCTCTGCATGGGGAGAAATTTCCTGCGGTAGGCTACAATGGCATCATTATATTATAGTACTTCTACTGGTATCTTTAGAAGTTATTACATTTGAAAGTTGTTCGCAGGAACCTGGAAAGTCATCACTTCACTATAGAATCTATCAGCCAGATCAGCCAAAATTTGGCTATTTAACAAACGTATGTGTTGCTAAATATGCACGCCGCCAAGGGATTGCCAGCAACATGTTATTATTGGCTATAGATGCTGCAAAAATCAATGGTAATGCAGTGAATTATTCCAGGGTATTGAATCCCACATGATGATTCAGCCGCTGATATAGTTACTCCTGTTATAGGTGCTGAAAATATTTATATTCATGTGCATAAGGATAACTTACCGGCTAAGAGGCTCTATGATAAGATAGGATTCAAGGTATATAACTTGTCAATCTCTCTCTCTTTGAAAGATAACTTGTCTCAGTTAATCTTCAAATTTTATCAAGTTCTATGTACACCAAATTTAAACTCTCTCTCTCTCTCTCTCTCTCTCTCTCTCTCTCTTTTCCTGTAGATGGTTGACCCAGATGGTGCTCGCCATTCGTCAAATCTGTGTTTACTCTCCTTCAGTCTGTAGGACCAGTTAATACAAGGGGCATGCTCTCATGCCTCTCCCTGTGCAGCGAAAAAGGGTAAATGCCTCCAGTCCTCGCAATTTGGAGAGCAGGAAGGTGTTGCCAAATACCTTTTCCACACTGTACATGATGAAGTGTGAGCACTTTATGACTTTCAAGCTGACTAGACGGTTGACACCGGTGCCTCGGGATGTTGTGGCATCTGTAACATTTCAAAAGTTTCTGAGATTGTATATATTTTTTTACGAAGAGAGATTGTATATATTTTTCGAAGCCCGGTAAGGTTTCTTAGTTCTTTCCATGGTTCTGCAATGAAGTTGCTGGCTCATTGCTCATTGGTAAATTTCTAGAAAATGGAATAATTTTCCCGTCTGTAATATAACGATCAGGTCACCAAATTTTAATTAACCCTATATCCGAATCGGTATTTTCCCCTCCCTTTCGAATAAAAGTGCTTGCAAAATGTTATTGCAATTCAGACCAATTTGATTGTAACTCGTACTCTACGTAAGCAAATTGAAGTCCCACAAACGGCCAAACGGCCAAACCACATCACTACGAGCGGTTTTCTTGCGAGCCTCATCACCGACTCGAACCCACACAGCACCGCACTGGTAAACGAGAAAGGCCAGCGGGCACCGCGTCGCCGGCGGCGACCCAAGTCCCCACCCAACCATGTCGGCGCGTGACCGCGAGACGGCGGAGGCGCTCGTCCGCTTTGCCGCCTCGCTGGACGGGGCCTTGCTCGGCCTCGGCACGGCGGCCGTCGCCATCACGTCGTGGGTCAAGTACCTCACCGCCGCCAGGGAGCTGCGGCTCGTGGCCTCCGCGACGGCAACCTCCATCGCGGGTCTCCGTTCGATCCTACCCGACGACGGCGAGCCGCGACTCGTGGCGGTACGGGGCTTCGTGCGCACCTTGCCCGGGGGCTCGTACCTCAAGGCCCCCTTCTCCGGGGAGTCCGGGGTCGTCACCGAGCACACCCAGATGGTCAGTCTCTCCGTTGTACGCTTAAAACTGGTCTCATATTGCACCTCCCGGATTTAGGGTTTGTGCTAGCATTTGCCAACACAGATGCTTTGGAACATATTGTTAGTAGACTGAAAAACGCGCAGGGATTAGGTGCATAATGATGCCCTTGCAGAAACGAACAGTTCCGCAATGCTGAGTTCCATCAAAGAAGTAGCTATAGACTGTTTGGGCAATTGGACGAGTGGTCATGATTCATTGCTAACTATGTGGAGGTCTCAACTATGTTCGTAGTCTTGCTATTAATTCTGTATTTCCAGGCGTAGGAAGAAGTGAAGAATGTTATTGGTAATTACATGGTTAATTATGTACAATCTGTTGAATTCTGCAGTTGCAAGTAAAAGTGCGATCAATTACTGTAGTGCAGCCAATTTTGGCTTCTGATGTTATCAGTAACTGCGAAATTGAAATTTGGATAGTGCCATCCCAATCAATGTATCCTGATTCTGAACTTCTTGTTGACTTGCTATATCTTTGAAGGTCCTGTAGATGCATTGATATTTAGAATGAGGATGATTGTTTCATAAAAATGTTATCGATAGTTGTGGTTACCGTGTGTGCACATTTGCACAAATGATACAACATCAACATTGTTTGGTCCATGCAATCTAAAATACAATATCCCTGGCGCTGCACAGTTGCACTTGAGTCTCTCATGCCTCAGCACAGTAAAATGCATAATCTAGGCAGTATGGGACATCATCAGTTTGCAGGTTTAACAGAAAGAAAGAACATAGTTTTACTTTTACCCAACAAACCAGACGTTTTAACTTTTAAGTTCCTACCTTTAATACAAGTGCATCATTTGTTGCCAGCTAAGATTTTTTTTATTTGAAAATAAAAAATCCCTGATACTCTACTGGTACCATGTCAAACATCCCAAATGTGATGACATTACAGCAGAATCTGGGAGTATCATACTGTAATAGATGCTGGTGATTACTGATGTAGATGTATATACTAGAATGTTTCAAGCCTTACATTGTAGTGCAGTGCCACGTCTGCACATTCTCCATACATTATTCTCTTCTTTAAGTAAGGGTTTACTGCATATTTGCTAGGATCCTCTTTGATTTCAATGGAACAAATTTGCTAGTTTCTCCCTTTCCACATCGTGGTAGATTATGAATGAAAAACAGGAACCATTTTATGCCTGTAAACATTGCCTCCTCCCTTTCCCCCAACCGCCCTCCCCTCCCTCCCTTCCTCTTTCTCCTTTGTTATTTATCTTCTGATCCATAGATGTGTAAACTGGTATCATGTGATAAAACTTATGTAGTGCTTATTCACGGAATGGAGAGGTATCTTTGGATGGACATTTGATCTGCATGCTCTCCTTTTCAGATCATGGAAAGAGCAAATCATAAAATCTTCTAGAAAGGTAGTGCATCTGTACTCATACACTGATACCATTCAGAAACTTTTTTTTCCCAATGTTAAAAATTATAACCTTCTATCCAGGTCAAATTTGCTCTTGCGGATTCATTGCATGTAAAGCGGGCCCCAATGGTAACAGTGGATGTGGAAAAGTCAGACCAACCATTACCTCTTACCACTGTGTTCCATAAACTTATCCCAGTTGAGACAACTCCTTACACGCTGTTTCAGACGATTATTGGCAATGGCTATCCGGTAAATCCTCTCAAATTCTCTCAAAATGCTACATCGAGTGCAGGCTTTCTACTTCATCCGGTGATATATCTCTTGACTATTTGATTTTTGCCTCTTTGGTTCTAAAGCTTGCAATGTTGGATGAGGAAAAAATACTTCCCCTTGGCAAGGAACTTACAGCTATAGGACTCTGTCGGGTAAACAATGAAAGTGTTGTGATCACCTCATGCCCTGAGATTCCCTTTTTCTTGTAAGAATATTATTTGACTATATATTTTCATGTTGCTTCTTATTGATATCAAGCACAATGATTCCAAGTATCTCCATTTTTACTGAGAAACTAATCATGAATAAGGGAAAGTGGACATGCACGATAAGTTGTTCCCTTGCTGTATTCAAAGCCTCTAACACATTGCCTTTTCTCAGATCTGAGCTAACCAAGAATGAGATGCAAGCTGAACTGGCTTCACACTCCAGATCACTCTTTTGGGCTAGTATTGCCCTTGGAACGTTATCAGTTTGCTTATTGGGACATGCCATTTACAGGTATATGTTCTGAACTTGGGATTAAACTAAAGTACTGAAATACTTGGAAGCTACACTCTTGATGTGTCGTTTCGGTTATTGGGGAAAATGTGACTGACTGAACCTTTAATTACTTCTAGAGATCTTGTGTAACTCTTCATCTTGGCATGGATCCTTTTTGAGCTATTTCACCTTTTTTTTTTCCTGCTCGGAAGGAACAATTTCATCTGATGCAGTCCTGTGTTGATAAGTTGAAGTTGATAACAATGCAGGGGTCTGGCAAGAATCAAACTGCAGAGGGACGCTAGGCAAGCGCGACAGTTATTTGAGGACGCTGAAGATGCTGTTCAAGAAGATGACTCTAGTGATGAAGATGAAATAGGAGATGGACAACTATGTGTTGTGTGCTTAAGAAAGAGAAGGAAAGCAGCTTTTATTCCTTGTGGGCATCTTGTCTGCTGTTGCAAATGCGCATTAAGAATGGAACGTGAGACTGAACCGTTGTGCCCTATGTGTCGGCAGGACATCAGATATATGATTAGGATTTATGACTCTTGAGGTACTTTGTAAGTTTCCTTTAGTATTATCGAGGGGATGCATCATTATTTTATATTATATCTTTTTCATGTTTATGCATTGCTGTGATGAAGCACTAAAGAAATTATTAAAGATTTTGTTTCTAGTAGCTGAACTAGTGGTATATTTTCTTTCGGGAATTTGTTTTTGAGCTAATATTTCTTTGGGGCGAAATGAATTGTTGACACACACCACATTTGGTATGACCTAGATGGGTTTTGTTCCTTCAGATGCCAGAAATGGTTAGAATATCCTTTGATGAAGGGACAGATTTTATATGGAAAAGCTTGTAATCGAGCTAGGAGAGTGGTGGTGGTCGCTTAAAAGCTTTAGGAGACTAATTTTTCAGTATGGTGTTTTATCTACTGTGGAGAACCTAGAACTGCTATGTATTCAATTTCTTCACTGATTTTCCATTTATAAAATATTGGACTTGGGAGCTTACTTTCTGATCTTATTATTGCAGGTTCCTGATGAGGTCCCAGGTGATGGCAAGTCTTTTGTAGCTGTTTTGTTATCAACCCGAGCAGTATACATAGCTCTTATTCCTGGTTTTAGAGTATGGAAAGTTAACAGTGAACCTTGTATATGTAAATATGATGTGTTAACCCCTCTTAAATGAAGCTGTTGGCCGCATGGGATTATGTACTACATTAGCTGCTGAACTCAGTGAACTAAACATGGAGAATTATCAGGTTTGGCAACGGTAAGTCAGCCTCAATGCATATGTGGCAACATATTCGTTCTGTAAACATGTTTTTTTTGTCACCTGTGCGGTCTGAAAGATTCTGAAATTTAATCAATTCCTAGTGTTGTGGATAGAGTGCATTTCACATATGTTGCACCTCGGCTCAGACAGGTATGATGCCGGATGCGCAGTTGTGTTATGTGGGCAACGCGGATCATGACGGTTTCCAGCATTCAAAATTTATAACGGTAAGGACGAGGGACAAAGACAAAGGGGGAGCCAAATTTATAACGGGAAGGCCGTGAGACAAAAGACAAAGGGGGAGCGAAAGCCTGAGACACTGCTCAGACCGGACCGCTCCTCCGGCAACACAAAATCATAGGCTGCACCAACTCCCGGCGCCACTTAGCCGTTGGTCCTTGCTATCATCAGCCCACAACCCTGTTCAACGGTGAGTCATCCTCCCCTGCTCGTATTTAAACACCTCACACTTCTCGCTTTATCCACTCCCCTTGCCGTTAAGTAGCATAGGAATTTCTCGGTTCTTTTCTCGACAGCCTACAGCACTCAGCCAGCCCAAGCCACAAGGCAATGGCGCCGCCTGCCGGCAACAACTCGAATCTGAGGAGCTGCTCCTCCTTGCCGAACCTCCTCGTCTGGCTCCTCAACCTCTCCCTCCTCCTCCTCGCCGCCGCTGCGTTCGGCCCCGTCTTCCTCCTCCGTCCCCGCCCCACGCCCTTCGGCTGGGCGCTCGTCTTCGCACATGCCACGACCGTGCTCTCCGCACTGGCGGCGCTCTACGCGCAGCTCACGCACCTCTGCATCGGCGCGCACACGGTGCTCGCGCTCGCCGCGCTCTCCGGCCACGTGTTGGCCTTCCTCGCCTTCTTCCTCCGCCCCGACTACAGCCTTCGGCTCCTCGGGTCCGCCAGGGACCGCAGGGAGCAGTTCGTGCTCGTGTTCCTGGAGGAGGTGCTGCTGCTGGGCATGTTCCTGGCCCAGGCCGCGGCACTGGCAGCCACGTGCATGTTGAGCCATCGGTGGGCGAGGGACTACGAGGCGGCAGAGACCGAGAAGACGGCCGTTGCGAAGAAGCGCGGGAGGAAGATGGCGCGGGTGCAGGCGGAGTCGGCCGCCGCGGCGGAGGCCGAGGTGATGAGGAGCAGCAGCGGTAAGAAGGTGCACTGGGCCAAGAACGATGATGGATTCGAAGAATGCTGAAAGAAGTTAGAAATAGAAACCAAAGAATTAGGCAGGAAACTTGGGAGTCAGTAATAATCTCACCTGTGCTGTTGCTCGAAGACGGCCATTATAGTTTGGCCACAAACAAGGAGCGTCTCTTCACTATTTCTTAAACTATGTAGCGTAGCTAGGAAAAATCAAGTTCCCGAAAGATCAGTGGGAAAATATTTCATATACAGCAATATAATTACACTGATGTTGCAGGGACGTGGTTTACAACTGACAAGCTGCTTACTAGTTTTAGTCTATATACTGTAGGAGCCGGAGTTGGACGACCCACGATCAGTCACACTCTATGATCTTTGTATCTGGAGCACTATCCTACTACAACTGAGACAAACCAAATTAATTTAATCATGATCTCATGTCAACTTCCTGTGTTTTTTCCTGGGTGAAACGACCCATGCAGCTGCAGAAGCAAAGAATTGCTGACAACAAAGATGGAGCTCAGGGCCATCAGTCCCCCTGCACGATAGCAACCAGATAGCAATCAGGGTCATCATCCAAGGAAGGAAAATAATGCCGTAATAGGCAAGTCAGTGCCCCAGAATAAGCATACCCGAAAGAGACGGCGTCATGGCAAAATCAAACTGAGGCAGTAACGCTCCGGCCGCAATGGGAATGGCCACTATGTTATATGCCACCGCCCATGCCAAATTTTGGTGAACTTTTGCCATTGTTGCTTTCGACAGGGATAGCACATCTATTACCTGAGCAAGAAATCGTTCTTCAGCACAGCTGATGTCAATTAAGCTCCTCAGATAACAGAATCATACAGGGCAGGACCTTACCTGAGAAAGTCTGTTGCCTAATAGAACAACTGAAGCTGCATCAGAAGCAGCATTCTCTTTGGAATGAGTTAGCATAGCTATTCCAACATCTGCAGCTGCCAAAGATGGTGCGTCATTTATTCCATCACCAACCTGGACAACAGCAAACAATGAGTCCACGTTCTTAGGAATCCACAGTTCCCATACAATCACACAAAGTAGGATTTTTGCTCTTCCATAATATATATATTATCAATGAAGAATACAAATTACCATTGCAACTCTGTGTCCTTTCCCTTGCAGAGTTGATATAACTCCTGCCTTTTCCTGTGGAGTCAGGGAAGACTTCATGTTTTGATTCTTGATCCCGACAGTGCTCCCAATGCTTGCCACAGCTTCTTCCCTATCACCTGACAGTAGATATGGTGTAATGCCTTCCTGTTGCATCCTGATAATTGACGAGAAAACAATGTTAATACATGCCCTACAACTGAACATACAGATAATAGAAGTATGTGCAATCCTGACATAGTATTTCAATAATAACAATTGTGTTATCTAAGAATCTAAAAATGCATTTCTGATCAACTCTACGCATAACCCTGCTAGAAACATATCTGTACTTAGCAAATACGGTCAAACGCAAATAATCTGTACATAAAATACCTGTCCACAGTGAATTTGGCATCTTCTCGTAAAATATCCGATATAGCAATAGCCCCTATAATTCCTTCTCCTTCACGACCCACATAAGCGATTGACTTTGAGTGCTTCGAAGATGATACCTCACTGGAAAGCATTAACTCCAGAGTATTCCTAAGATCTGTCAGTTCACTTGGTGATGCCTTAGTTTCAAAGCGGTTGTGAACCCAGTCCAAAGTTCCCACTGCAACTAAACAACCATCTACTTCTGCCAAACAGCCGAATCCGGGTTCTGTAAGCTGCCCACTAGTCATGGGAATATCCAGTTTCAACATTTCAGCCTTATTCATTATAGCATTCGCGATTGGGTGCATTGCTGTTTTTTCCACTGCGGCAGCAAGACGAAGAATACTCGTATCATCATAAGCCAGAGAAGCAATAGAAGTAACTACTGGTTTTCCTTCTGTAAGTGTCCCAGTCTAGAATCGGAAGAGACATCATTTGTCAATTTAAGAAAAACAATTACGATGAAAAAAAAATGATAAAAGAAGTTTCATCTACCTTATCAAGAACAAGAGTATCTAGTCGAGCCAAACGCTCCAAAACATCACCTCCTCTGATAAGTAATCCTCTTTTAGCACCTAGTTGAAGTAAAGGAAGCATCAGGGCTCACGATGCTCAGTCTCTAAGAGTGTATAATCCCCGTTGTATGATCAAACATTCAGAGCAGAAGAATTGAAATAATTGGTATAGAAACTTACCCAGGGAAGTTCCTATTAAGATAGCTGTAGGTGTAGCTAATCCCAGTGCACAAGGACAGGAAACAACCTGTTGGGAAAAAGTTCACAGAATTAGAGCAAAAGAACACTTAAAATTTGTTTTTTTTGAAAAACCAACAGCTTTCCAATGGTCAGTAAATCATCCACCTCAATACAGGTTCAACTGTATAACACAATATTAAGCTGACTAGTTGGTTAATCAATTATGAAATTAGCCAATACAATAGATTTCCAAAATTAGGTGCAGTAGGTTTTTCTTTAAAATGAAAATAAAAAGAACTATAGCAGCAGTACTTACTAGTACATCCACAGCAAGCTTCAGACTCAGAAGTAACGAATCACCATCTGGGCCAGCAATGTCATTTAGAAGAACCACCGGAAATAAACGAGTGCCAATATAATACCTTTGGGAGGGAAAACGTTAGAGAAGCAATAGTTAAGTTGGAACAAAATGCTTTTCATATATACTACTGTATTTCACTTGAATAGAAAAAAATAAAAAACAAGAGCACACCAGAAGGAAAAGGTTGCCGCCGCCAATGTCATAACGGTGTACACAAATGGTCCAGCAATTGAATCTGCGAGCCTTTGTACAGGAGCTTCACGTGCTTGGGCATCCTCAACCTTTCCAAGGATAAAAAAAAATGAAGATTAAGACCTGTTCCCATTTCTTTTAATGTCAACAACAAAGAGTGTGTTCCTAACCATGCGGACTATCTTAGCAATTGTTGACGATGGCCCCATACATGTAGCTCTGATCTTTAAAGGTCCATCCTTTAAAATACATCAAACAATGGTCGTTAGTTTATCTAGCTAAGAAGCCTGAAAGGCACAGACCAAGTTGAAGAACAGAAACTGTTTTAACGAATTTAGTTAAGTACTAAAGTGTATTTGGTTAAAGCATCGTTTAGATATCAGTCATGACCCATGAGAAACATTGAGTTGGTACATAAATATCAATGGGGAAATACACAAAATAGAGGACTCACAGATACAAGTGACGCATTTAATTTTTCAATCATGCCAAAACAACAGTTGATTGAGACATCTCATTGGAATGCAGACTGAAACAAACTGATCTGATTCTCAGGCAATAAATTACATACATACCCAATTCACAGTTCCTGCAAATACAGGAAGCCCTATGTCCTTGGCTACAGGCAAGGATTCTCCTGTAAGCATTGACTCATCAACAAAACTTGATCCTCCAATGACATTTCCCTGCAAGAATGGGTGTCAGATGGTCTGATGGATTAGTATGGTCAAAAAGAAAATGAAACCATATTGTGCCTCCTTACATCTACAGGTATAGTTTCTCCTGGCAGGACCAATATCAAGTCTCCAACACGGACATCATCAACAGGAACTTCAATTGTGATGGCATCTGAATTCGAACTACTGTCTGAGGAAGGGTTATCACTTGAAGAAGTGATGACCAACCTCGATTGAGGGGATAACAGTGACTGCCACGGAATAACAGTCGCTATCAATTTTTCATGAGTCAATTGTATTGCATGAAGAATATATGCATTCCTGTGCTAACAGTAATTTAACAAAAAGAAAAAGTTTGCAGGAATAGAATATGACACCTGTGTTGTCCATTTCTAGGCATAGGCCACAGCAATGTAAGTAGGAGGAATGCCTCACTTGGTCATGAATAAGATGTATATAGTACTTACAATGAGCTCGTTCATATCACTAGATGCCTTAAGCCTTGCACTTTCTTCTAGAGATCGCCCAAGAAGTACAAATCCAAGAAGCATGACCTGCATGCTACAAGATAGCTTTCTTCAACATTTTTTTCCCTATTCAGAATAAAATTCTCATCTCAACAGTTGAGACAACTGTCAAACAAATTTTAGGAATGCAGGACAAAGAACTATCTAAATTCAGAATTTGACACTGATTTTGTTATATTGCAATATCCAAATGCAGAATAACATTAAATTTTTGACTCACCGGTTCATCAAAAAAGGTAGAGTTCCACTCCAATTCGGGGATCAACAAGGACACCTTAAGAAATGCAATGCTCCATTAGTATACATGTATATGGCTGGACAGAAAAGTTGGCAACCCTATAAACCCACTTACTGTACTGATGGCAAATGCAGCAGCAGAGCCGAATCCTACTAGAGAGTTCATGTTGGGCGAACCTTGCCTGAATGCTCTAAAACCATCAAAAAGTATATCTGGAGGCATATAACAATGATGTGAGAATGGATAAAAGCAATAAGTGAAGAAGCACGGGACTGAAAACGTGGCATAGTTCACTCCCTCTTCATCCAACTTAACTAGTGTGGTTGAGCTGTTTAACATAATTCTCAGAAACTGTGGAGTGCACAGATACAATTAGCATGTACAGGTACATAGCCTGAGATAATGTTGGAGCAAGCTATACCTCTTCCAGGCCCCAACAGCGCCGCTACAGCAATGCCAAATTTCACATAAGAATTATGCAACAAGTCCAAAAATGTTCCTGCACCATGCATAACCGATGAGAGAACCGTTCAAATTTCAAAACCCAACTAAACTACAGTTCGATCCTCCGTCGCATAGATTGAACATAAGCTCAGCATCCCAGCTCACCATGGCCTATATGGATGCCGAGGGAGTGGAGGAGGTGGGACGCGTGCGAGCCGCAGCAAAGAGCGACGAGCGTCCACGCGAATGCCACGCGCCCTCGGCTCCGTGCGAGGAGGTCCTCTTTCCTGGCCACCATCTCCTTCCACTTGCGCGCGCTCTCCCCGGCGCCCGCAGCCGCTCCGCCCCGCCGCGCTGTGCTCGGGAACCCGCACTCCGTGAGCCTGGCCGCGAGCTCCTCCCCCGCGCCCGGCGCCGGGGCCCGCAGGCGCACGGCGGCGGACTCGGCGAGGAGGTTAACGGCCGCCGTCTCCACCCGCGCGTCTGCCGCCAGGATGGCCCGCACCCGTGCGGCGCAACCGCCGCACATCATACCGCTCACGTCGAGCAGCACGGTGGAGGCACCTGCTCCCTCACCCTTCCCTTCCGCGGCCGCCGCGTCATCAACGGCGCTCGAGGCGGACGGGTCCGCCGTGGCGCGGGGCGTGACCACCGGCGCGCCACGTGAGGGGAGCTGGAGGAGGTGAAGGCGCTGGGAGTGGGAAGAGGCTGGCGGTGAGAGGCGGAAGTCGACCGGGCGAAGCCGCTGGAATGAGAGAGGATTACCGCCGCGAATCGGAAAGCGGAGGCGCATGTGGGAAAAGGTGGCAGTGGTGGTGGCCATGGCGGCGACCTAAATTCCAGAGGTCAGAGGCTCTCCGGGGAGGGGAAAGCGAGTTCGCTGCTTAGGGTATGTAGCCGAGGGAGAGAAGGGAGGAGGATGCGACCATTGAACGCGCTCCGAGTCGAGGAGCCAGAAGACTGGCAGGTGTGGCGCGCGGTGGTGGGCGAATGGCGGGGGGAACCTGTGGCGGAATTGTGGTGGCGGTTGAGTACAGAGTACGCCTTGCGCGCCCGGATTTTAACTCGATGCGGGTGGGGCGGGGAACGATGGTGATTGGTACTTGCTGGCGCGTCGGACGAGATGGAGAGGCGTAAAGCGTAATCCGTGTGACTTGGACGTGGATTGTGTGTGTTTCACGTTGTCCTGGCGTAATCAGCAGCGGAACCATTGTGTGTGTGTGTTTTGGGCCGGAAGTGGCCTTGGGCCCAATAGGAAAGTGCCGAGAAGAACGGGTAAGAGTTGAATTGAAAGTTGAAACCCATGCATCTATCTCACATGCAGCGGTGGAATGATCAAAGAGAAAAATTATCGAGTTGGAATGGAACATCATGTGATTGTCAAATAGAGTAGACAGACTGTTCCTGAGAAACTGAAGGACCCCACACACAAGAAGATTCTAAAAAAACAATGTGGAGAGTAAGGTCTGAAAAAGTTTTACCCGACAAATAGTTGGATGCTTCTGAGATGGAGTAGAATCATAGAGCCGACCGCTGGTTTTTATGTTATTCGATGACATCTTGATTAGCTTGTCGATGACTCATTTACGATATTCGATCTCTAGCCAAAGATTAAAATAAAATCTCTTGAAAAATTTACGATATTGATCTTTGCCCGGCTTGCCTTGCCATTGCACCATGGCCATGCGCCACAACTCTTGTCCCGCGTGACTGGTTGCCACGCCCGCTCAGCTCCTCGTCTTTGAAGAATGAAGAGTCGTCATTGAAGAAGAGAAGGAAAAGAGGGGATCGAATCGACGTCAGGAGGCCATAAAAGTTGCCGACTTCTATAGATCACAATTCGGCACAAAAAACGGTCACATCGTTAGAAACAGCACCGTACGGTATATCCACGTTGCTCTAAATTCTCTCCTTGCTCTAATTCATTTTTTATTCATCTTTAGACTGCTGCGGCTTTGATAGACTATCTTTCCTTGTTAGACCCTTTGGTTGTTGTTTGGAGCTAGATACATATGATGCTCTTTGTGGTTTCTTGTCTCTAGAAATAGGGATGGTAGGCTTTTGTAAAGTTGCCTTTATGATCATATCGATTTATCTTGGCTGTTACTAATTCCAGTATACTGCGAGGGCTAAATTCGATAAGACGGTACACGCGCCCTCTGTCTCGACCCGAACATTATCTGCAACATCTCATCTGTCATCCGCCGCACCATCCAGCTCAAAACTCCACGCCCCCCACCAATGGCAATGGCCTCCCATAACGCCGACGAGCCGGCTCAACACCACGCCTCGACGCTGCCACTCCTCGCCGTACGCCACCTCCCATTCCCCGGCGTCCACCGGCCGCGTATTCTCCCCGCACCCGACCTGGCGCCTCTCGCCCGCCGCCTGGAAGAGCTCGCGTCCGCGGCGGCCGCCCACCCGCTCCTGAAGCCGCTGTTCGACGTCCACTCCCATCTCACTGCCTTTTCCCAGGTAGGCAAACACGCAAAATTTCTCCTCTGCTCTGCCTTCTCACGATTCATACATAGTGGATGATAGCTCACGCCATACTCGTTGAAACTAGCAGAACAGGAGGCGGATGGTGGCGGCGCGGCGGGCGGCGTCGCTGCTCTCTGGGGAACACTGTTTCGCGGCGGTGCTGGGGGACTCAGTGGCCGCGGTGGTGGTGTCCAATGGCGTCAACAACTTCCTCAACCTCTACAACACGGTGCTCGTCGTCAGGCTCGTGCTCACCTGGTTCCCCAACACGCCTCCCGCCATCGTCGGGCCTCTCAGGTACGCACCACTGCAATTGTCTGTGTGACTCTGTATTTTTTAGGACTGGGTAAAGTTAAAGTATTTTTAAAGTTGGCTAACTTTATAGAGAAAAAATATTATCAACTTCTAACAAGATCAAACAAGTAAATTCTAATAATATAGTCAATGATATCAATCAACGGACACTAATTTGATTTTATAAGTACCTCTATAAGCTTGGTCAAAGTTAAATAGAAATTTACTTATTCTGTGACAGAGGGAGTGTAGTTTTACAACATTCCTAGTGTTCAGTATTTCTTCAACGTTTGCTCTGCACGTTTCTTCAGATATAAAGAAAATGTTGAGCTAGATTGACTGTCCAAAACTGCTGAGCAACTTAACAACAGTAGTTCCTGAACATTTTTTTCAATGCAATGCAGCACGATATGTGATCCATACCTGAACATCTTCCGGGGCATCATTCCGCCGCTCGGTGGAACGCTGGACCTATCGCCCATCCTAGCATTCATCGTCCTCAACGCCTTCACCAGCGCTGCCGCAGCGCTTCCAGCAGAGCTCCCTGACTCAGTAGCATCATCTCAGCGCGGCGCCTCTTCATCCAGCTGCTTGGCGCCCCTCGACATGACGGCGAACCAGAAGAAATGGATGCGGAGAATGCGGTCGGGGAAATCACAGGAAGAAGATGGCGCTCGCTAGGCTTGTGATGCTGTGTCCATCTGTGCCGTACCACTGGCTGGAGATTAACGTTTGGATCACAACGCTTGCAACCCCTACATGATCTCACCTTCGCGTCCAAATTGTGATTCGGCTTGCATGTTCACTGAGCATCAACATTGAAGCCCTCCCGCGGCAATGGAGAACGACTCCCTTTCCTGAGAAGAACTATTTTGTTTGTGTTGCTTCGAATGTTTTTTTGCAGTGATGTAACTAGAGGAAAACCACTTGAGTGTAACTGCAGTTTGACTTTCAATAAGAGCTTTGCAGCTTCCTTGATGTCGTGCATGCTAACAGTTTTGCAATTTCCTTCAAGAGCACTGTACTATGGTTCACTTCCTTCAAGAAAAATAAAAAATTATGATAGGTTATTTTCAGTTCGTCTTCTCCCTGCCACTTCAACTTCTGATGAAACTTGCAGGATTTTGTATGACAAATTCAGGATCACGGTACGTGGTTATGAGTAACCAACAACAAATGCACGTGTGAAATACCGAACGATTCAGAAAATTGCAAAAGTTTCCATAGTGTGCAACAGATACCTTCACTAGCTAATGAAAGAACAGAAAGATCTAGCCAATATTCCCCTGGCAAAAAAGAATTACAACACGCGAAGCTGTGACACTGTAAACTTTCTTTTGCTTTCACAGTCCTAATTACCTCCCCTCTTGACGCGCAGGACCCAGCCTCAATCAAGTACCTTCTCTAGAGCGCCTCATACTCTCATCAATCAACTTGAATGTCTTCTTTACTAGTTTCTGATCAAGGGCTGTTGTTCTGTATATTTTGAAAACTCGATCTACGCGGTCAGGCTTACTGCTCTGAAAGTAGAGTTCCTCAAATTTCTTTTTCACAAACCTATAAAATGATGTGTATCATAAGCAGAATACTGGTACATAGAGATGAATAGCAAAACTAATTCAGTAAGAGTGACATGTGTACATCTTTTTATGATACTAAGAGAACACTAGGGAGACAAGCACACTCACTCGTAGGCATGTTCCACCTCCTGTTTGCCAGGTGCAGTAGGTTGGTAGTCTTTAAACCATTCACAAACACTTAAAGGAACCTGCATAAGGAGGACAAATGTTGCTACAAGTGCATACATGTTATAAATAAGCTCTTTATTGGTAAAGAAATGACATTTCTTACCTTTTGTATTTTCCTCTCAAATATGTCGAATTTGTTGAGAAACAACATGAATGAGGTTTTCTGGATGCCCAAATTGCATTAAGCAGAGTTCAGTATGAGTAAAAGTTAGCATGAGAAACAAAAGGTTCTTGAAGGGAATGTAATATAAACCTCAAAACATCTTTGCTTTAGCACCCAGTCAAAGAGTTCTTTGGTCTCCATCATTCTATTTTTTGTCTCATCCTCAAATAACATCTGGTCATATCTGAAATCAATAGGCCCCGTCATTTGTTTGTTCTTTTTTTTTTTTTGCACAAAACTATCCAAATTCAAAGTCCAACAATGCATGTAGTATCAACCTAATTAAACCTGACCAACACAGAAATAACACAATTGTTCTGATCATCTTGAAAAATCAATCAGATTGTAGACAGGGGTACAGACTTAATATTATGGCATTTTTTATTCCACTGACACATAATCAAACAAAAGTAAGAAGTAGCCTCTGAACAGAATTTGGAGGGCTGGGGATAAGTCAATCAAAGTGTAAACAAAGAGACATCACTTACTCACTAATGGCAGCACAAAAGATTACGGCATCAACACCTTCAAAAAGATGGATCCACTTCCTTCTCTCATTTCTCTGGCCTCCTACATCATATAACCTATAGATCTCTCCCCCTCTTTTGCTCTCTCCTAGAGGGCTGCAGAAAACATCAATCAACTAGATGGTTAAAGTTATCTCATACTTATTAACACTACCATCCAAAACACATAGAGTAAAGGAAATGATAAAAGAAATACGTAAATATAACGGCAATACATTACCTAAATTGAGTTTCTACCACACCATTTGTCCGTACTCTTGCATGAAGCACATCCTCCTACAAAATCAGTCCTAGTGTCAAGTAGTACACATAAATTCTCATAATGGTCAAGTGGGGGTACTTAAAGGGAGTGCTGAAAACCTATCTTTGAATAACCATGTACAGTAAAAAAAATACATTGCAATGTACAGAATACAAGAAAATCAACATAAGACATAAGTTTTGGTTATGAAGACATAATTCATCATCTCGACAGTGTAACCCTATTGATATAGCTTTTCTTTGTGATCACCCATTGATATTACATAACTACAACCTCAGATCAATCAAGAATACAAGAACTTCAAGGAAGATAAGAATTAGTCAATTAGAAATTCCATGGTATCTACTTGAGTCTAATTCTCTATGCATTTACCATGAATACAAAAAGGAAAGTTAACAATTTTCTTTGCTTCAAAGGTGCGGGGAATTACTAGAACAATAGAAAATGTGTCCGTGCTTACGAGTCTGAAGCTGAGAAAGGCATCAGAACTCAGAAGTTTCATTTTTAGAGAAGATATTTTTCTGGTAAAGGCACACATGAAAACAAGAAAGATGCCTCCTCAATAGCAGTCTAAAAGACAACTGCACAATTGGGGTGTTATTGACACTTGGTAACTACAAGGTCTATATCTGATCCCTTAAAGTATCCTAAGGTTGTAGAAGAAAAGAAGATCTATATATCTCATAACTAATATTGACAGCCTCAAACTGTGATGAGTGAAATATTGTGCTGGATTAGAAAAGTTGAAATATATATCTCCTCAAAGAGTCAGATTGAGAATAACTGCATACCTTTGTCGGTATGTAATTTATTTCTGCTATTCGGTCCAAATTTTCCATAAAGTACTGTGCACAGTCAGGGACTTGTAGAATACTTCCACGTGAGTAAGTTTCCTGTAAATACATTACTCAGTTATCAAAATTTCTGCTCAGTAGTTTTCACAACTTAAAAAACTTGTGGGTTGCAACATTTTTCACCTGAATAGCAGGATCTTGCCATAGTTTTCTTACATCTTGTACAAGTTCTTTGTTTAGAAATGGGTAATCCAACCTGGCACTGACGTCTGATAGTTTTTCACCAATATCCTGAAGTTAGGATAAAGTTATGTTAGACAAACAAAGAATACTAACGGCCTTGCAAGGTGTACATTGAGAAATACAATGAGTGTATTGCGATGTTCACGAAGGTCAAATGTGCTAACTATGCCGCTCAACTGGGAAATGTTTAAGAGTTGATGCTTAATGGATCTTTTATATTCAACATTTTGAATGACAAATTCAAGCATAACGAGTTTTAGCCTCCTTGCTAAAGAAATCAAATGTAGCGGTTTAGTTTCCAGTAACCCCAAAAGGCATATGATTTTCTGGAAATGTAAGGAGGAATACAAAAAAGGCAAGGTTGAGTCATTCATCATTCCCCAACTCCATCATTCAGCTGATTTTAGAGTTCACCTATCACATCATTATTAATATTAAGTGACCATGTAAAACATAAGAATGCATATAAGCTCAGCAAAGTTCCAACCACATCAATCAGCGACACATTCATTTCTCAAAACGATTATGTTGCATATACCAAGATGTAAGTCTAATTACAGAAGAAAAGTTGGACATGACCTGGATATCTGGGGACAGAACATATTTTGAGGAATCTGATTCCACTTGGGCTAGCTCCTTAGATCCCTCATATAGTATCTGTACATATATATAACTAAATAATGAGCCAACGTATGTTTAAATACACAACCAGAAACAGTATGCACGTCCATAAGCAAAGTTACTGCATAGTCCTCACTATGTGGTAATCGAAACAAACACAGACACTCCCTTTCTGGTATAGCATACTTTAACTGTCTGATACACGTTTGCATGGATGACTGACGTGTAGCTCCTAAGTTCTGCCTCATCGAAGCCGGTTTGGAAAAGGAGCTTTATCTGCACATGGGTAGTCAAAGATGAAATTTAAATTAGCTATGGAGGTAGGGATTATGATTCTCCAGGGAATGACTGAATGGCAATAGCCCTACCTGTTTAAATATTGTAGACTTCCCTGATTCTCCAGCTCCTTAATAAGAAGAAATTGCAAAGAGCGCCATAATTAGGATGTCAACCAAAACAATTTACTGAATATAAGCATGCAAATATTGTATTTGTCCCGAAATGAAGATAAGTAAAGACAATTGAGTAGGGAGGGACAACAGTGATATCTGCTTGGTGGATCCAGCGAACTCTCTAAACAGAACAATGCTAGGCACAAGAAATGAATATTCTTCAAATTTAAGTTGACAATACCTAGAAGTAGGAGTTTGTGGATGTGTTGCTCTGCCTTTGTCTCTTGTAAAATCCTGCGGTCAATGTCTGCAGACTGTGCCCACAGATACCGCAAGTATCAGAAGGAATCAAAACTGGAAGCTAACCAACTCAAAACCAAAAGCTGCTAATGGAATTGAACTGGTCTAAAGTCTAGACAACAAGTTACCCTTGCATTTTCAACTGCTTCAGCCTCGTTTAAGGAATGCGGCCTGCTACACGATGAACCCATGCTTTCACACACACAGGTAAGCACCGACATGATTCTAGAGGCGCACTCTCATGGCTGAGTCTCTTCCGGAGGAATGCACCAACTCCTAGATCTCTGTCTCTGTCAGCAGCTGCATAAAATGCAAACGATTTCAGGTGCTGCCGGCCAACAAATCCCCCAGGCAGGCAGAGGCGGACCGACCAACTGCCCTACCGAACGTCAACGCAGAGTTCCCCTCCTCCCCTCTCCTCCGAGATCTCCGGCCACCCCATTCGCCGGATACGGCAGCCCAGCATCCCATCCCTATCACTCCCCGTCCCAGTCCACGGGCAAAACTTTCTTCGGCGCTGGATCGAACCATCCCCGCCCAGTAACGCTGACTACGAAAGGAGGGAGGAGGATTCGACGATTGGGGGCACAGCTCTCACCTTCAGTCGAAGATGCACGGGAGACTGGGAGAGACAACCAAGGCCGCGGGTGCCGCCGTGCGCCGCTGTCTGCCTGGCCTGGGTATAAGAAGAAAAAGCCGGCGGCGTTCGTTTCCTTTCCCCTTTTTTTCACTCTCTCGAAAACGGTCGAGTGCAGTGGAGTGGAGTGGAACGTGTCCTGATGAAGAAGTGTGTTACTAGTATCATGTTTTGTAAGCTGGAGCGGGACGTGAATCAATTTTAAAAGTGATTATTTTTTAAATTTTCTAAATAAATTGTTAAACATTTATTAAAAAACTTCTACACCTCTACATCAAGAAAAAATTCTCTAATTTATACTAGAAGCTAAAAGCATAAAAAAATCTAATTTCTCACAACTTCTTTACTCACCTCTATATTAGGAGTTGTAAGAAAAATTATTTTGATAAATAATTTTATAATAGAAGTTTTTGTTTAAGAGGAGCTACTGTTTATAAAGAAGTTGTTTGTTAAAGAATCTATACCAAACAGACCCTTAAACCGTGGTGTAAAACATGATCTTTTGTTTTTCTTTGATTTATTTTTAGTGTCAGTTTTGATAATTTATATTATTAAAATTTTAATTTAAATATTAAATTAAAAATTATGATTTAAATATTTTTATTACAATTAATACGGATGAAGTACTAGCAAACAGTATACAACTTCTCCGTGCATAATTCACGATGTTGGATCAGTTGAACAAAACAATCTACAACCAGATCAATTACATAAACAGGTTTAAACATCATCACAAGACTAAACAGTCTAAAGCATTCTCATGGAATTTCTGCAGCTCCCCGGTGGGGAAAACGACAGATTGGACAAGAAACGTTTAACCACAGCACAACCGATTTGACGACTTGAGCTCCTAGTGTTCAATAGTGAGCTGAAGGAGGCGGCTTCTTAGGTGCAAGCAAGAAGTCCAAGACAACCCTGTTGAATCGGTCCGGGTCCTCCATCTGCGGCACATGGCCTGTTTCCTCGAAGATTTCCAGCCTGACGTTCTCTCCTAAAGACCTGCAAATAAACAAGGAGTCAAAAGCACAAACAAAACTTTACATTTTCTATGGGAGTTTACGGTGAGTCCAGTATATGTATAACATTTAAGAAAACAGATTTTCAGTTATGGCATGTTGCGTCAAGGATGATAAATGCTGCATCTCATCAATCACAAGTCCTAGTGGTGTTGGGTACCCACCTCTTGACCTCAAATGCCTTTTCCAGGGGAAATATCTGATCATGGTCACCCCAGATAAGAAGCACTGCCTGCCATTACCAGCACCATCGTCAAATTGCATGATAGCTGTACGGTTCAATAAATCTTGACACCTGAGGTGAGTACCTGAGGCAAAGGAGTCAGCTGGAAGTCGTCTGTGCCGATAGTGATAGCTTGCATCAGCTGGATCTTCTCTTCCCTTTTGTCCGTGAAAAGTTGCTGTAAAAAACGTTTGGTCCTGAATCAGAGGACGGAAGAACACAGACAGAGCGCCTGAAAACGCGATGCGGCTGGATGGATCATTTCTCAAGTGGATTATTGAAGACAGGATCCTTTTCCTTTTCGTTACCTGCACGGCGCTTCGGATCATGAAGTCCGGCAGCAGCGCGATGGCCTGCCTCCGGTAGAAGGAGAGCTCCATGAGCCGCCGCGCGCCGCGCGCGTCGAGAGGCATGAGCAGGTCGGCCGTGCGCGCCCACTCGCCGCCGGCGCGCTCCAGGAACGCCCTGTCGTCCTCGGCGGTCTTGAGCAGGTTGGAGTTGGATACCACGACGGGACCAACCCTCGCGGGCCCCGCCGCGCGCGCCAGGGCGTAGGCCACGAACCCGCCGTAGCTGGTGCCGGCCACGGCGACGCGCGAGCCCGCGAGGCCCGGGATCGCGTCGAGCAGCGCGGCGAGCGCGGCGGCCTGCGCGGTCTCGGACGGCGGCGGTGCCGGACCGCCGGACGAGCCGCCGAAGCCGAGGAGGTCCGGGACGATGACGTGGAAGTGGCGGGAGAACGCGCCTACCTGCCTGCGCCACTGCCAGGTGGCCATGGGCCCGAAACCGTGGATGAGGAGCAGCGGAGGGAGCCGCGGATCCCCCGGCGGCGCCCAGTAGTGGATGGTGCGCTGCCCGCCGTCGCCTGCGTCAGAGGCGGAGGTGGGGAGGGTGAGCGTGTTGGAGCGGAGGCCGGCGCCGAGGAACGCGCGCCGCGCGAGGAAGTCCATCACCGGGAGGACGCCGAAGCCCATGGCGGCGTACGCGCGCGGCGCGGAGCTGTGGCCCTGGTGGCTGGCAAGAGCAGTGGCGTAGTCGCCGCGGCTACCTACCACCGGCGCCGCGCGTGCAACGGTGCAAGCGAGAGTGATGAAACGGAGGAAGAGGAAACCGATCAGTTTGTCCTAGATACAAATCCAAGGCGGTGCAGCTACGAGCTGCGATCATACGGTGACGTGACCGACCACGATGGCAACGGCACTGATGTGTGGAAGCATACAGCTTGCTGCATACAGTATTGTTCACGTGGCCACAATTTGAGTATACACAAATTTCTGTCGCTGCATGCATCGTCTTTACTGTAGATGGAGTAATCTGTACCGGTAACAATTTTGAAGGTGCCGGATGTGGCTAACAATCTTATTACAAACAATCCATGTCACTTCGATCGATCAAAGGCAGCAACCAATGCACGTTACTGCGACGAGGCGCCATTGACCGAGGGCTCAGGCTCTTGAGCCGCCAGCAAGAAGTCCAGCATCATCTTGTTGAACCGAGCAGGATCCTCCAGGTGCGGAGAGTGGCCAGTCTTCTCTATGACCTCCAGTCTCGCTTTCCCGTTCAGAGACCTGCAGGGAAGGGGGGGAAAACAGAGTGAAAATTTGGACAGGGCGAGTCAATTCAATCAGGTTTTACCAAACAGTGAAACAGCGGTAATCCCACGCCAAGTTACCTTTGAACGGCATACGCCTTCTCCACTGGGAACAATTGGTCATGGTCTCCCCAGATAATCAGCACCTCCTGCACAACGCACCACGTCGAAAGCTTCAGTAACGGACGGCAGTCCATAATCGACCAACACGTTAGGTGAAGAACTCCTGCGGTTAACAAACCTGAGCTAATGGTGTCACTTGGAATTTGTCCGTGCCGACGGTGATCCCCTTGAAAAGATGGATGAGCTTCTGTCTGTTATCCGTGAAGAGTTTCTGAACAGAGCATGGAAAATCGTTCACTTTCAGGAAACCGTGACAGCATCAAGGTACAACTAAGCACACAGTAAGTCCGATGTCGGACGAGCACGGACGCTAAGCATCAGTTTCAAGAAAGGGCATATTTGTTGAGAGTCAATCAAAGCAGTCGGGCTTTACTACGGAGCTGCATGGTTTGTAGTTTGTACTTTGTACCTATCAGAAATTGAATGCTAGATTTGTTAGGCAAGCACCATGACCATGCGCAAGTGTGGGCTACAGTTCAACTTGATGTTTACTACCTCGAAATGGAGTGGTACTCATTTGGCTTGGTTTACCTCGAAAGTCTGGTCATCTTCTTGATCGACAAGATTCAAAAGTACATTTGAGACGGTAAAAAAGGAATTGATCAACATCCATTTCCAACTTTTTGAAAGGGTAGGCAACTCGTTTTGTAAGCATTTGACATGGTAAAGGAATCTACTACCTACGACTTGCAACCGCGCACAATGACAGTGACTATCGAATCAATACGTGGTTGTTTAAGAACTAGCATTGGATTATATGACAATTAGTATTATACCGAAGAACGAAAGGTGAGAAGCCGCCATCGTGATTTCTGACTTTTCATTTTTTTTAATAATCCAATTGAAAAGACGAGCAAACTCTAACAAACTAGTACTACTAGGATCCAAATGTTTTGACTTCCGGGCGGAAGAACCAGTCATCCGGTTTTCTTCGAAAAACAAAAGGAAAGAAAGAAAGAAAAGTCATTCGATTTGTGCTTTTGTGCTTACCTGGGTGAAGTCCCGGAGCACGAAGTCCGGCATCATCGCCGGCGGCGGCGGGCTGTAGGACACCATCTCGATGAGCCTCCGCATCGCGGCGGGCGAGGCGGGCAGGAGCACCTCGTCCACGCTGTTCCACCCGTCGCCGGCGCGCTTCACGAACGCCCTGTCGTCCGCGGCCGTCTTGAGCAGGTCGGAGCTCGCGATCACCACGGGGCCGACCCTCGCCGGCCCCGCCGCGCGCGCCAGCCAGTACGACACGAACCCGCCGTAGCTCGTCCCGGCCACGGCCACGCGCCTCCCCTGCACGCCGGGCAACGCGTCCAGCAGCGCCGCCAGCGCAGCGGCCTGCGTGGCCTCCGACGGCGGCGGCATGTCGGCGGGGCACTCGCTGCCGCCGAATCCCAGGAGGTCCGGGACGATGACGTGGAAGTGGCGGGAAAGGGGACCTACCTGGCAACGCCACTGCCAGGTGACCCGGGGACCGAAGCCGTGGACCAGCAGGAGCGGTGGGAGCCGCGGTTCTCCCGGCGGGGCCCAGTAGTGGAGGTTACAGGTCGACCCGGCGGCGCCGTCGGGGTATGGGATCGTGACGGTCCCCGGCTGGAGGCCGGCGGCGAGGAACGCACGGCGATTGATGTAGTCAAGCACCGGGACGATGCTCAGGCTAGCCCCCATGGTTGGTGGCACTGAGCTTTGAGCTACCGGCACCTAGCTAGCAAGAATCAAAGCACAAAAAGAGTGTGCAAGTGTGCATGGCAATAGCGGGGGAAGAAGGGAAGCGATGCTTAAAGAGAGCAACAGGTTGGTGGGGAGAAATGGATTGTTCACAGAGGTTGCAAAGCTTGGAAGGGATGGGTGGTTGAGTGGACCAAACCAAGTCTTAAGCTGGATTTTTTCTTAAAAAAATTGAAATCATAACGGATCAACAGTCGATGCTGTTGACACTTAAACGAGAGCCGTCCGCTGTCAAAGGCCAGGTCGATCCGATGCGCACAGTACAGCGAGGGCCATTAAACAAGAAGAAGAAAACAGAGTAGCGGCCAAGGGAAGAAATGGCACCTCGCTCCCTCTCTCTTGGCACCAAAGGGATGTGATTTACAAATGGAAATGGAGGACATTTTTTAGGCTGCTATCAGAATCGAGATCGCATAATAATATTATTACGTTTTTATAAACCGCGCAAGTGGACGGCCAGTCAGTCTATCAACATCTCATGAATGATTTTTGGTTTTATAAATGAACTTTACAGGAAAAAGTAAATTTAGTAGTAAGAAAAAAGAGGAAGAGCCAGAGGAAGAAAACAGAGGCAGCCTGTGAGCAGCAACCATCAGGGCATCGGACGGAGAGAGCCCCGAATTTCAGCTCTAGAGAGGGGGCATATCTTTCAGACATGGCAGGCACGTATCAAAACAAAGTTCAGAGCCCCACGTTTGAATAACTGAGAACATTTTCATTTTTTTTTTTGCGATAGAGAATATTTTCATTTGCAATCGGATCGTAGTTGCTATAGTATTTGCACAGTTTTCTGGAACATGATGATATTATACAAACTTTTTTTTTCAGCATCTGGACACGAATTCGTGTAGGCCTACTACAACGGACGAGCTTGTGAGCGGCCCTTTACTGCTTTAGGGCCACGCCACATGCCGGCCCATGTCGTTCGTCGAGGAGGAACGACTTGATGAGCCGGTTCACCTGGTCGGCCCCCTCCAGCTGCAGCGCGTGCCCGGCGTTCTTGACGATTTCTAGCCTGGACCTCTCTCCCAGATGCCTGCAATATACAGTAGCATAGGACATGATGCAGTTGGAAATGAAGCTGCATACTGTAACTAACTAGGGCAATTATACAGTATTGAATTCTATAGGGGGACGTTTGGTGCGGCGTCGTGCGTTTTGATTTACCTGTGCAGCCTGTGTCCGAGATCAAAGGGGAACACCTGGTCTTTGTCTCCCCAGATGATCAGTGTTTCCTGAAGAGAGTAGAAACAAAACTCTTCAGCATTTGACAGTTTTCTTTAGCGTTTTCTAGTTAACTATATTATACTAGTATACTACCTGGGTAAGAACCGGGAGAGGATCCATGCCAGCTCCGTTCTTGAGCAATTCATGCAGCAACTCTGTCCTCTCCTTTCTTTGGTTCACGCACATGAGCTGCCACAAAAACGAAATGGGAATACATACATGTCAACTAGGTAGTACGTAGTTCAGGAGAAGAATTTTAAAAAAAAAAAAAGAAACGTTGACGATATCTCAAGGAACATGTTCCCAGAAGGAATAATCAGAACAGAATTGTGTATCTGAAGACTATAGAGAGGTTGATGTAGACTGGCATCGGTCCTGATTCATTCACGGTTCTCTGCAACACAACAAATTAATACTACAGTACCACTTGAAATGGTTGTCGGGCAGTCAGGCAAAGCGAGTAATCTTGGCAAGAAGATGTTGCCGTTGCATTGCCCAATTTGCTAGTATTGCTTACTACTACTGGCCATGCATCCCGGCCTTTTCGTGCTCAGGAAACCCACTCGCGCACCTGGCGTGTGGCGTCCCCTTTCGGAGCTCACGGTTCCACGACGCGGCGGAATCTCTGTCGTTGCAGCTTGCCGGACAACACCAGACCAGCTGATATCGTTGCCTTGAAGCTCCGGTCAAGGCCAACGATAGGGACGCGTTCGTGGGATTGTTCAACCTTTACATAGGTTTTGTTCATAAAAGTATCATATACTACAGCGGTAATTATTCTTTCCAGCTCCATTAAAAAAGAGTTGCTTGGTTGTGCTGAGTGTTATTGGTAGCTAGGAGAATCGAGACGGCTAAGAAAGATCGCGGCGCCACAGAGTGCGCGTACGTGGTTGAGCCATAGGGGGACTCGGGCTCCATAGTGAACGCAACGTGGCAGTCGCTGCACGTATTTTGGACATGGACAAGGGGACCGTGGCAGTGGTTGGAGTGGAAGTATACTCCTCCTTTACTCTACGGGTGGGGACACGTGATGGCCTAGTAGTAGATATACCAAAGGAATCGATGAAACTGACGGCGCCCGTGACACGTCGGACAACGATCTACCGCGTCCCGGGCCACATGCTTCTCCCCGGCTCTCTGGAAACCACTAAGGCCTCCTTTGGATTGAAGGATTTTTGGAGGAAAAATACAGGATTCATTCCTATAGAGAAAATTCCTATCCAAGCCTTTGGGAGGTGGCAATGAAAAAAAAAAAAAGTGAAGGAATCTTTTCTACCATACCGATTTTGGAGGAAAAACACAGGATACGAAACATTGGGTCTGAGCTCTTTTTTCTTTCCTGTGCTCAAGAATCGAGACAAAACTACGTTTTGCTGCTGTTAAACAAGTCTTGAGCATACGCTACCTGCCAATCAACCTAAACTCATTAGAATTATGTGTTCCTATTCCTATAAGCTTCCTGCGTCCCATCCAACCTCATCCAAAGGCCTACCTTGCTAACTTTCCTGTGTTTTACAATCCTCTGTTTTCCATATCCATCCCTATAGAATTCCTACATTTTTCCTATTCCTGTGTTTTGCAATCCTGCGTTCCAAAGGGACCCTAACACGGATCGAAACAGGGGAAGGGGGGCTACGGAGTCCAAAACAAAAATGAACGGCTGCAAAATCTTCCTTTTTCATCACTATTGCAGCAGTACATACTGTACTTAACAGCGGTTCTGACTGAAAACTACGTGCCACAGTAGTAATCTGCGCTCTCATAGTCATAATAATAATCTAGTACAGTAGGTACGCTCCGTGCAGATTGTTTTGGCAATGCACTAGTACAACACGACACTCGAGATGGCAGTAGAGTAATGTGAGTACTAGTTAATTGTTGTTCTTCGCAAAAAAGAAAAGTTAATTGTTGTTCAGAAGAAACAAAACGGAAGCAAACCGAGAACAAGATACTGTACAAAACACAACGGCGGGGAGCAGAACCAGAGAAGAGAAGAGATCACCGACCTGTATGAAGTCGTCGAGCACGAAATCCGGCATCCACGGCGGCGGTCGATACATGGACCGCCGCACGAGGAACCTCAGCGCTTCGGCGGTCTTGGGCAGGAGCGCGTCCTCGACGGCCCGCTCCTCCCTCTCCGCCATGGCCCTCATCTCCCCGGGCGAGGTTGCGACGCCGCTGGTCATGATGACGACCCTGTCGACGCGGTCCTTCGCTTCGACGGCGGCCATTCGGTACGCGACGAACCCGCCGTAGCTGATCCCGGCGACGTCGTAGCGGGGCACGCCGAGGAGGCGCATGGCTTCGGCGGCGCAGCGGGCCTGGAACGCGACGGAGCGGAGCGGCGACGCGGACCGCGAGTGCGCGCCGAAGAAGAGCAGGTCGGGCGCGTACACGTGGAAGCTGCGCGCCAGGCGCGGCAGGTTGCGCGCCCACGTCCACTTGGCGTCCCCGCCGAAGCCGTGCAGCAGGAGCAGCGGCGGCTTCGTCGACGGCGCCGACGGGCACCACACGCGGAGCACGGTGCCGGCGGTGGCGCCGTCCGGGCCCGGCGGGAGGCGGAGCAGGACAGGGCGGAGGCGCACGCGCGCCAGGAGGTTCAGCGACAGCGCGGCGTCGCGGAACGCCGCCAGGCGGAGGCGGAGGAGCAGGCGCAGGAGGAGCAGCGTCAGGGAGAGCAGCGCCATGACGCCCGTCTGCGGCGGATGCGGATGAGGCTTCACGGGTGCGCCCGTGGACGCGCGCGCACTGGCCGCCGACGTCGTCCACATGCTCCTGAGATGCGAATCGGGAGGGGCGGGGCAGTGATGAGACGACGGAGAGTACGAGATGCTTTCTTCCTTTTTTACCCGGATCCGTGGCGCACAGCGTAACGTATAAATAGACCGCCCCCGCCCGCTGGTTAAAAGTGACGGACTTCTCTCGATCGCCGCCACGTCTTGCCCCGTCGTGTCGTATCAAAGCCGTAAATCTTAAAAGGATCGTTTATTTAGTGTATGGAAAAAAATCTATTGTGTTTTAGAATATTTTTAGTGTTAGAATATATAATTTTCAGTGCTAGAATAATTGATTTCTATAACTAGAATAATTGATTTTCACAATTGAAATAATGTATTTTCTCAATCCAAACATTTATTTGTCATGGAACAATCTAACGAATTTTTAAAATGGAATTTAAATTTAAAATATATTCATATAAAATCTTATTTTATTAAATTAATTCTAAGGGATACGATAGTTTGATCAAATTTAAAAATATAATTATGGTTTAAGAAAAAATTAATTTAAAGATCAAATAGTACTCACATGTATAACGCTACGCATCGAAAGAAGATAATGTCACAAAGTCTCAAATACTATGGAGATAGTAAATCCTTCGCATTTCAACTATAGAGTATTATGTGGTGCGCAAGAGCAGTTTTTTTTTCTTTTCGGATTGAAAAGCACTCTCGGTCTCGGATGACGATCGTTCTAGTATGTTGACAGCACGGTACGGTCGTGCCAAATTTCTGGATCGCGACTTTGATATGGCGCCGTATTGCTTGTGGACGCGAGCGATCGAGCTGATCGCTGCCATGCTCCGAACTGTAATAGTAATACTGTACCACGCCATGCTGCCAATGTACCGGGCAGTATGTTTGTTCTCCGTAACTCCTCCCACATGGAAGTGTCCGGGGAGTGGCATCACCCATGCTGACCAGCCAGCATCCAACAGCAACCAGCCGGCCCCACCCCGGCCCCGGAAAATCTGATAACAGATCTACGGGCCAGGGCCACCAAATTAAGCAGCACTGGCGTCATGGGCTTGTTCCGCCGGAAGATACCATCTCAACAAAGTCGTCGCCTCGCCTTTAAGCGGCCTTGCACATGATGCGATTCCTGGTGAATAGTAGTAATTGTTAAATCTTGATCGATCTGGTGGGGATCCGTGCCATACATTATCATGCATCAGAGGATTTCACCTCACGTACATCTCGCTAGACGGTCACGCCAGCGCCTCCTCTCTCTTTTCACTTGCTTTGCAGTGTTTAGCCGCTGTCTCCAATATCTAGCTCCATATAGCAGAAAGAAACGGAAGCCTCACCGTGAAAGGGTAGGTTCTACGTGGTCATTTAGCTTGTAATTTGCACGCTAAGAAGAAACAAAAGACAATGAGTCACAAATGTTACTCCATTGTACTCCTCTATCTAAGAATGAGTACCGTTGTATTTGATCAACGATAAATATTTTCAACTCTGACTATCAATTGTGAGAAAGACCTCGAGGTTTGTTTTAATATAATAACCCTATTAGATTTATCGCAAAAAAACTATCATAACACATGACTATTTCTAGAGTAGTATAGAAAGATCTTTCAATTTGGACAAAACATAAAAGCATATATTCTTACACGAACGAAATAACGAGTACTCTCTTTATTTTCAAATATTTAACGTCATTTGACTTAACATCATCTTTTTATTATTTATATTATTAAAAAATATTTTAAATATATAAAATTTAAGTATATTTCAAATACCTTTATTGGTAAAAAAATTAATTATAATGAAAATATTATATTTACATAGTTTTTAAATAAAAGCAAATGATCACAAGATAACGTTAAAAATCAATGTTTATCCAATCCCATCAAAAACCCTCTTTGGAAGCTTGTTTCAAACTTTCAAACAAATAATTGAAAAAGAACAAAGGCTCCGATCTGCCTTCACACTTTTTGCTGTGCTGGCTGCAGCTTTAAGAAAAAAAAAACTGTTTAGCATTGTACTACTATCAGCTGCAAGCCTGCAACCACAGCCTAAAAATGGCAGCATCTCCGGCACGAATCCTAAAGCAAGTTTGGTAATGCCGCCGCTTGTCGCGGTCGCGCCCACTCCACTGAGACCTTTCTTTCAGTTTCAGGAAACCTCTAAACCCTTCTTCTCCCCAACCCCGACACGCCGCCGCCGCTCGCCGGAGGCTACCGCCATGTCACCCGCTCCCGCCGCCGCAGCTTCGGACGACTGCATTCGAAGCTACGATGATTTCGTGCGGGTGCACGCTTACCTTCTGGCCGCGGCCGGCATACCGCCGTCGCTGCACGAGCGGCTGTACCGCAAGCTCGCGGACGAGGTCTTCGACGGCGGGGAGGTCTTCACCGTCGAACCCTGCGAGGGCGGGAGACAGAGGCGACTCGTGCTTGCTGCAGAAGCGCCGCTGAGGAGGGAGTGCGACGTATTCCTCGTCGACCACGCGTGGTCATTTCGCCTTTCTGATGCGCTCAAGCAGGTGAGTGGAGTGTGTACGATGTGCCTGAGAAGGTTGGAATGAGTTGAGTTAACTTTCTCGTGGCTACTTGCTGAACTCTATCAATAATTTGGAAATTGCCGCGAGCCCACGACTGACCACTGGACTATATGATTTAATTTGTCTCTATCTGATTCGACATTTCTCTAACTTTTTTGTTCTCTTTTAAATTTGAAGTAGGTTTTATGCTGTACTATAACAAAAGTATTACATTGTCTAATTTCGGACCATTAGAAATGTGCTGTACTAAATGTGTTCGGTAAGGTTATACAGTACTGATTTTGGGTGATCTCATACTCATGTGTCGATGATATGTAGTTGCGGGAAGTGCCAGGACTGGCAGAAAGGATGGCTGCACTGATGTGTGTGGATCTGGACCAGAGGGTTGAGTTTGAAGAATCAGATGAGCAGGACCAGGGGCAGAGTGGAAGCCTGGAGCATGTCTTGCAAGTTTTGGAAAAAGAAAGTACAAGAATCCAGGAAACGGGAGGTGATTCTGCATCTTGGTTGGAACTTGAGGAACTTGGAATTGATGACGACATGCTAGTAGCCTTGGATCTATCTGCAAAATTTCCGGTTGGATTCTTTCTTATGTGCAGCCTTTTTAATTGCTAATCTGTAATAGGACAACTGTTATGTGCTTGATATCATATTCTCCATGAAAATAAAATAAAATAAAATGTTTTCTATGCTAAGTAACTGTTCATCTATTACTTGTATAATAAGTGCTGTTCTTGATGCTCTACGCTTGGTCCTCAATTTTCTGAAGCTTTATTTTCTTGTTTTGTATGCCACTAGAATCTGGTAGCTCTCAATCTTTGGGGAAACAAGCTGCAGGATCCAGAGAAAACGATGCATGAACTAGGAAAATGCAGAAGTTTAAAGGCACTTTGGTTGAATGAGAATCCTATTCTTGGCAAAGGGTTAGAACGAAACTCTATATATTGCCTTCATTGCTTAAGCAAATTATTCTGTGCATCTATTCCACAAATAGAAGGCCAATTAGAAAGCATGTTGAGAAAGAAAACTGTTAATGTTTACATCAGTGCCGCATTATAGCATCCCTGCAAATTCTAGGACTTGTTCCTGCAAATTCCAGGCCCTCGGTATCATACTTAGCAGCTGTTCAAATGCAAGATATAAGCACGGATGAATTTCATCATATAATGGCTTTCGTATAGTAAAGAGTAAATTAACCAGCCAACTCTTCGGTCTTACATGCGTTCATGCTTTTATACTTACTACAGAAGCCTGATCTTGGATCTTCTATTATCACAAGGTTTGACAAATGTTCATATGGATATTTTGAATTATGGGGTATGGCAACCTGATTTATCAAAATAACAAAGAGTATATTGGTTTATGATCATATGCATATATGTGAGAAACAACAACAATGCAACAGAAGCAAAGCAAAATTTTCTTCCATATGTTAAGAAGCAATTATTCAGCAATCTGCTCTTTCCTGCCTAATAGAAGTTCTCTTAGAAAAAGTTGTGACATGTATTCTCTGCTGTATTGTCTGATCTGACATTCTGCCGTCGGTTTGCTTGCAGTGTTGATAGAGCTGTTCTGGATGGGTTGCCTGAATTGGAAATATGCAATTCACATTTTACAAACAATGCTGGAGCGTGGGCATTAGGTTTCTGTGCAAACATTTTTGGGGCAGATAATCCCTGTTCCTCTGTGGAGAGCACAATGTTGGAGAGTATCGTGACTATTGACCTTTCTGATAGGTGCATTCACAATCTACCAGAGGTATTCTGCATCTTTCACTAGTCTTCTCTAAACGATAACACTGTTTAAGGAATATTACTACTGACAATGTCCCTCTTTTTAACACCCTAGGCATTCTCTCCTAGGAAGATGCCATCCCTGTCAAAACTGAACATCCGTGGCAATCCTTTAGATCAAATTTCTAGTGAGGATCTCCTAAAGTTAATCAGTGGATTTAGACATTTACAAGAGTTGGAGGTATTATGGCCACACTAGATCTCTTTCTTGGAATCAGCATGTCTTTTTATTGTATTATTATTTAGCCTCCTTATACCTGGATTTGGTCACAACGATCAAGCCTTACACGTTGAACTCGTTTCCCAGGTTGACATTCCTGGCCCTCTTGGAAACAGTGCAATTTCCATCATTCAGTCTCTCCCTACTTTATCTTTGTTGAATGGTCTTAATGCTTCAAGCATAGTAGAGAGTGGTAAGCATATAATTGATTCTGCACTTCAACCGCGGCTTCCAGAATGGTCACCAGAGGAGCCCCTGACTGAAAGAGTTATTGCTGCAATGTGGTTATATCTAATGACATATCGACTTGCTGATGAAGAAAAGATTGATGAAACACCTATTTGGTATGCTATTTTTTGTACTATTAGATCTTACTGTATCTGCAGCTGAAAGCGTTACTATTTCTGTATTTCAATAAACTCTTTGCAAAAGATTGGTCGAAAGATAAAATTGCTACCATTATTCTAGCCTACTAGCATCAAACTGGGGAGAACCTCATCTACCGTTGCACAATGATAAACAGAACAACCACACTGCTGGTAAGAGGCTTTTGTTGATTCATGTGTTGTAATTTGGTTACTCATGCAGGTATGTCATGGATGAGTTGGGCTCAGCCATGCGCCACAGTGATGACGCAAACTTCAGAACTGCTCCATTCTTGTTCATGCCTGAAGGGAAACTAGTTTCTGCTATCAGGTATTAACCTTCACGGTGCATAGCGTGTTAAAACTATGTAGTTTGCTAACGATATCCAATATTTTCAGCTACAATGTTTTGTGGCCAACTCAAGATGTTCATACCGGGGAAGAGTGTACTCGAGATTTTTTATTTGGTATTGACGAGGACAAACAACGTTCTGCTAGGCTTACAGCTTGGTTCCACACACCAGAGAACTACTTCATTCAGGCACATTTAATCCTCTTTGTTTGTCATGCAAATGAATTAACTTCTTTTTGGGGGTGCAGGGCAGGTATTCGTAGCCTTATGCTAATCCAGGTATTTTATCTTGTTCGCTACTTCACAGGAGTTCCTGAAGTACAAGGATCAACTTCAATCGACTAGTATTTGTCCTTCTAAAAAAACAAAAGCCGACCCCACAACCAAAAGTATACGCCCAAGTGATGGGCGTGTGCTTCGAGTATTTACTGACATACCCCATGTGGAGGAGTTTCTAACACGACCAGAATTTGTCCTCAGTAAGAAGAATTCTATTTCCTGCTCCATCTCTTGAAATTGTCTGCATTTTCTATTCCATGCTTTTATAGCTATAACAATCATTATCGTTTAGTTGGTAGTAGAGTTCAATTGAAGTCGTTTCATGCTTCCAAGGTAACTAGCTCCTCTTTCATCTATATTTTGTTTGACTGCAGCAAATGATCCAAAGGAAGCTAACATCATCTGGGTAAGCATGCAAGTGGATTCTGAAGTAAAAAATGCACTAGGGCTTACAGACCAACAATACACAAATCAATTTCCTTTTGAAGCTTGCCTGGTCATGAAGCATCACCTGGCAGAGACCATCCACAAGGTGAGGTACCGGGCTACCTGTGTTTGTGTGTGTGTGTTTGTTTGTTTGTTTGTTTGTTTGTTGTTGTTGTTGTTGTTGTTGTTGTTGTTGTGTGTGTGTATAACCTTACAACAACTTATTACATTAAAATTGTGGCATCTGAAACTAAGATAAACTGACACAGGCATGGGGCTCACCTGAATGGCTTCAACCAACTTATAACCTAGAGACCCACTTGTCTCCACTCATTGGTGACTACTGTATGAGGAAACGAGATGGCATGGACAACTTATGGATCATGAAGCCGTGGAACATGGCAAGAACAATTGATACCACTGTTACTGGTGACTTGTCTGCTATCATCAGACTTATGGAGACGGGTCCCAAGATATGCCAAAAATATATCGAACACCCTGCGGTTTTCCAAGGAAGGAAATTTGATCTTCGGTACATTGTTTTGGTCCGCAGTATACGCCCTTTGGAGATATTTCTTTCTGATGTTTTCTGGGTACAACCTGAAAATCTAATGATTTATGATAAGTCCTTCTGTCCATTATCATTCCTTGTCTGATATTGTCTGATGATTCTTTCATATGCTTATTTGTTGCAGGTTAGATTAGCAAACAATCAGTACACGCTAGAGAAAACTAGCTTTTTCGAGTATGAGACACATTTTACTGTGATGGTAAGATAACTGATTCGCTGTCACCTTTATGGATCCCATCTTGAATAATGAGTTTTTTTGCATTTCAACAAGGTCTGATTATGTCTTTTAGCTTCGGCCTATATTGTGATTGGTTGGCAGATTAATGTAATATATTATATAAATATTCTCACATATCCAGAATTATATTGGAAGGATGAACCATATGAATACCCCTGAGTTTGTCAAGGAGTTTGAGAAGGAGCACCAAGGTTTTACATCCTTCATTGTATTTACTTTCATATAATTTCTTACATTACTTATTTCTATGCAATCAATTTTTAAGTTAAATGGCTGGAGATCCATGAAAGCATAAGGTCCATGATAAGGTGTGTCTTTGAGTCGGCCTCAGCAGTTCATCCTGAGATGCAAAACCCATTTTCTAGGGCCATATATGGGGTAGATGTTATGCTTGATAACAGATTCAAACCAAAGATTTTAGAGGTATGTCTGTTATGTACTACAATTGTAACTTTTATTTCTCCCTTGTATTGTTGTAGTGATAAATGTTTGCCCTGTTTTTAGGTATTTTTATTGTATGCCTACAGAGTATGAAACTACATATAAATTTGGATCTGAATATACCATATTTGATAAATGATTACAAAGGTAGTACTTGCAGTAGCATTTACTTGGTCAGTTGGGTTTGTTAGCTGTACAAGTGATTCTGAAGTCTGAACGTACACATTAGGAGATGGCTGTAGCTTTTGAGCTATTTCTCCATTTAATTTTCAGCACACATGGAACAATTCTGTTCTGTATTTCAGTACAACTGCTAATTCTGTTTTGTATTTCAGTACAACTGCTTTGGAGTATATACAACTGATGCTCTATGGCTATTGACTGTACTCTACCCGTTTCAATTTTGCTGCCTATAGCAATTGGATATACTCCAACAGAACTTTTCTTGGAATGGATGCAGGTGACATACTGCCCAGACTGCGGGAGGGCATGCAAATATGACACACAAGCTCTAGTAGGAGCTCAGGGCACAATCAAAGGCAGCGATTTTTTCAACACGGTGTTTGGCTGCCTCTTTCTTGACGAGCAAACAAATGTATCGCCCTTGTAAGCGTCGGCCCTGAGGTTTTGGTAAAAACTTGGAACGTCAAACATGATTCTATGCATAAGCTGTTACAGGACAGATGTTTTTTCTTTTGCTCTATTTCTCGGCGTAGTTTGCTAAAAGCTGACGTGATGCCGCTTGTACATTGAAACAGTACTCGTTTTGAAATTTACTACCGTCGTAGTTTGGTTGGAAGGTACTGAGTGTTATGCACGTTAATAAGAACTGAAAGAAGCCTGCTTACGCTCAGCCGGACATCTTGAACATTTCTGTTTTGCTGTATAAAAATACTGCAGACTTATCTCCACATTTGATCACTGAAGGAAAACTGGTCCTTAAGGCAAGCCAGCCCCTTACCTATCTGCTACTCATACCCACAGTAACTTCGAAGCATCAGTTGTATGCCGGCAGCGTGGCATGAACTACTGGTACTACTATTTATATATGTCCACACATATCACTGAAGTACTGAACCTAATGAAAAGTACCTCTCTTCCCGCCAAAAGTTGAAGAGAGCAAACGAAATCGAAGAGCTGCCATGGGAACCTCAGCAGCTGGTCGTGCAGCTATCACCCATCGCATCGTCGTCTCCATCCTGCTTTTCGCGATCCTCTGCGAGTCCGACCCAGACCTGCTCCTCGACTATTGCGTGGCTGACACTGCGGCGCCCGCGTCGTTCCACCTCAACGGCCTGCCCTGCATCGACCCGGCGGCGGCCCGCGCCGATCACTTCGCGACGTCGGCGCTCTCCCGGGCGACGAACCCTGGCGCCACGCCGTTCGGGTTCAACGTGACGTCGACGAGCCCGGCGACGTCCCTGCCGGGCGCTAACGCGCAGGGCCTAACCATGGCACGCATCGACCTGGCGCCGGGCGGCGTGGCGCCGCCGCACTCGCACCCGCGCGCGTCGGAGGCGGCGCTGGTGCTCGAGGGCAGCGTGCTGGTCGGGTTCGCCGACACGTCGTACCGGCTGTACACGCAGCTGCTGCGCGCCGGCGAGGCGTTCGTGTTCCCCAGGGCGATGGTCCACTTCCTGTACAACGCGGACGCGGCCGAGCCCGCGACGGTGCTGTCGGGGCTCGACAGCCAGAGCCCCGGAGCGCAGCTCGTGCCCTTCTCGGCGTTCCGGACGGACCCGCCCCTGCCCGACGAGGTGCTCAAGGCCGCGTTCAAGATCAACGGCCAGGAGCTTCACAGGATACAACGGAACCTCGGTGGATCATCGTAGAAAATCAGTAATCATCCCGTCTCAAGAAAATGGAGCACAAATGGGCCGAAACTACTACAGCTTAGCCCACTAACCTCTTTTCATTTGCACGACTACGTATGGCCTATTAATATGAGCAGATAACAAAAGACAGGACAAACAAGAAAATCGTGTAAGGAGAAAGGTTCTTGTTGTATGTATATTCCCTACAGAAACGATTAGTTTGTTTAATTGGAACCACGAGTGATACAACAATCCCGTCAGGCTGATGTACACAAAGACATGTTAGATTCTTCTAAGAAAGAAGACATACTGATGCGTCAATGGCGCAAGCTTCTGTTTGTTAGTCTGTCTGTCTGTCTGTCTGCTGCGTACGTATGATGCGCGGAAAAAACCGGCAGTACCTGGCGCACGTGGCGGGCAGCAAGCAGGGGAGAAATAATCGCGGTAGAAACTGAACCAGCACACCCATGCTTTTGTTTCCCTTGACACCACAACACACAACTTTCTACCCTTGAACTCTAAAAAACTTTCTACTCTGCTTTTAGGGACCACCGCCGCTGAAGCTGAACGAAGCGCGGCTGCCGCTGCGCGACGTCGATCGACTGATTCCTGGAGTCCTGGTTTCCTGTCCGTGCACGTGAGATCGTGAACCTTCCATTCCATTGACGAACAAGGCTCTCTCTCTCCGCGTGGTGTGAAGTGTGTGGCCGAGGGAGGGAGGCGAAGCGGAGCAGTTTACACTCGCGCCTTCGTCGTACATCCACGCCACGGACCGCGGTGGTTGGGTTCGCCCAAGAGAAGAAAGAACAACTCTCAGTCTCAGGGAAGCAGCGGTGTGATCTGAAAGCCAAAGCCTCCCTGCTTTCTACGCCCGCGAGCGACCGACCTTTCTCGATTCCGTCTTTCGGGGAGCATCGTTTCGTTAAAAGACCGTAGGATCCACAACCTGCTTACTCTAAAAGACAGATGTGTTTTCGCTAAACATTTTTTGGTGGATGTGAGATTACGAGCTGCCTGGTACCAACCTGCGTTAAATCTGATAAGAATATATGAATACGATCCAAGACGACAGACATGGAATTTACAAGGATTTGAGCCATAAGAAGGAGCCTACCTATGATTATTCTATACCTACTATCAGCATAGCATGGAGTTTTACCTTCACAAGGCACGGCATTCTGCATGCATCATTTCGATGTCTGATGATAATGCTGAATGGATGTAAGAGGCATTGTCAAGGGATCGAAACTTTTTCTCCAATCAGAGAGCACGAGCGGCGTACAAGCAGTGCCAAAAAGGGGCACTACTAGACTGCTAGTACCAGCGTGCGTACAGTTCATCTGGCTCAAATCAATGGCAACGTCACGCATGGTGGTAATAAACTTTTGGTTCTTGTCTCGACAGAAATTTTATTTTTGTTTCCAGGTACAGATGACGAGGCGTACAGGTCCATCTTCAAACATGTGCCACACAAGGTCCCCAATGCGACGACACAAATGGCGGATATCGTTTTCGGTGGTTCTAGGTAAGGACCCATTCGTCGTCAAGGATTGAAACTCCTCGCCGTTACTCTCCCAAGCCTGTCTTCGTCTCGAGTCATCTGTGATTGGAAATGTGGGTCTTTTTCCTGGTGATGTTACCCGGAACTATTCTCTTCTTCTGCAAACAAACGTAATCCAGTCTTGCTGCTGTTGTGAAGTGTTCAATTCCGCACCTAATCCCTGACATGGACACATTATGACGTGCACTAGAAATAGGTCGGCCGGAACCGGAACAGAGAGAGAGAGAGAGAGGGTCGAAGAGCGTTTAAACAAGTGGTTGTTTCAGTGTCTAGATGAAGAGCGAAAATATGTCCATAGAGTAAACCGGAAAGATACTAGAATTTACAATTCTGTACGCGAGGAATTAAGTTATAATAAAGGGGCGGGGTGCGGTGTAGCAGTTTCTTCCGTTGATAAAGATATTTCAACTTTGCATCGTTATTTCTACTTTGTTGATTGTTGACAAATATATGCGGGGGATCGTTGTGTTTCGATCTATATCATTTTCATTGAAATTGGAAGAATACAGTCCTATTCTACTAGTAGGTCAGCAAAATTGAGGATTTCTGTGAATTCTGATATAACATATCAACCTTCTCGAACATGGTACTAGTTCGTTCTTAAATTAAGTAAACCTGAAGTATTTGCCGTGGTTGTACCCAACCCCAATTGCTCATAGCTAGGGACACTAGGTCGTCCTGTCCTTATCTTGATCAAGATGTTCTTGTAGTATCCAGTTTGTACAGAGCAACTTGCTCTTTCGTACAGTATGCATTTTGAATGTACAAAATAGTTTCTCTTCATCTCTCCAAGTCTCCATCGTCATTTTTTCCCCTCAAGTTTGCAATAAATGCGTTCGGAGAGAGGGGCAGTAGGCTAAAAACACATGCGTCTAAGCAATGTTTTACTGTGTGTTGGCATCATTGCACAGTTGAAATACTGATTATGACGTCCTTATCTTTTTGCATACTGCATCACTATCATCGAGAAGTGGGATGTAGTTTTACACACTCACGTTGAGACGCTACTGAACTGACCTCTGGGGCTCCTCCTCCGACTGTTTTGTTCGCTAATTAGGAACCAAAGATTTGTTTGTTACTAAATTGTAGCAAACTCTAAGTTTAATTTGGAAAATGAAGGAGAACTAGGACCTCAGAGTAATGATTTGATTTTAAATATTTTTTCTGTAACCAAAAAATGTTAAGCGAAACGAAGGACAAATGGATGAGAAGAGCATACGTTTGATCTAATAATTCCCTGTGCATGCATGAAAAACGACGGAATTGTCACGTTCTCGGCGGCAACTTGGCAGGCCAACCAACAATATATATATATATATATATATATATATATATATATATATATATATATATATATATATATTGTTTTCACAGGATCAGCTCACCAACCACTCCCCCATCAAAATCAACCGCCCCTTTGGTGATCGTTACAGTACGTGCCAGTCCGACTGTTGCTTTCAAGTTATACTAGCCGCCGTCAGTCTGTGGAGCCAGTGATGAACGAGTCCTGTCAGTCGACGTAGCATACGGCCTCAGTCGCCCTGTTCATAGGTCCGCCGCAAAACACGACGTTCACGGTTCTCGTGCTCGGTCAGGCTCGGTCCTCGAACGGCCGGCCGGCTCATCTCCGTTTTGGCTCCATGCTCCGTTGCGTCAGAGGCTAGCGGATCCCAGGGGAAAAAAGAAAAAAAAACCCACGTCCACCCTTGTGAAGTCTCAAGAGCTCTCTGCTCTGCTCTGCTCATCGCGTGCGGTGCGGCGCACGAGCCCTGGAACAGAGTCCGGTCTCTTATCCTAGTATCTAAGCTAGAACGGCCCGGCGGCTGGGTGTCAAGCTCAAGCCTGCAGCGTCATAGTACTCGCTTGCAATTCTGATGACAGCTGACCTTCATTTTCAGACACCAAATTAAATCCATCATCGCGGCCCTTGCTGTTCAATTCTGATGCAAAAACGAAGACATGATCAATACACATCCGTATCTCTTTGTATATTGTACGCCTGCCCTTGTCCTCCCCGTATTTCGAAAACGTCTGGCCGTACTAGATACGTATGCCTGTCTCTATAGTACCATGAAACGAGGACACGACGGAACCGTACGTGGCATTCCTCCGATCCCCATGGATTTCATGGATCGTCTTCATCCATAGGCACGTTCCATCTCTCATCCTGATATCCTTTCTCTACCTGCAACGCATTGACCGTACGTACGTACGTACATAATTTCCAAATTATATATGCTCGCTAATAAAACTAATCAAGATCAAGCTTCTAGAAGCCACGCGTCCTATCCATCCATGGGCGATCCACCGTCATCAGCTCAGCTGCAAGCCTGCAGCTAACACCACACGTACATATAAGCTAGTAAGCTCTAAGATAATAATATGTAATTTTTTTGAGGGAATAATAATATGTAATTTGCATCGATAATTGAGTAGTATATCCTGTAGTGCCGTACGCGTGCTGTTCTGTAACACTTGATGCACTACCTAACCACCTGCGCTTAAAAATATCATCAGAGATTTCTGTGTGCATGTCATGCCTTTCCCAGCCGGCCCTAGGATGGCTGTCGTGTTACGTCACTAAAACAAGGGGAGGAACATTCTGACATTAATCTGGTGCTCTCTCTCTCTCTCTCTCTCTCTCTCTCTCTCTCTCTCTCTCTCTCTCTCTCTCTCTCTCTCTCTCTCCCCCCTCTATTGAAATGCAAAAAAATGCTGGCAAACTCATATAGAGAAGGTGTCTTTCTTCTAGTTTCGGCTGGGGATGTGTTGTTTTTTTTTTTTTGGAATTTTTGTATTGAGAAATTAGCAGGTGTTCTGCCTTTGTAATAGAAGATTAAAAAAGAGCATATGAAAACAAAAACAAGTGTATAGTTGAGAAACACAACAACAACATTCGGTAATTAAGTTAACATAACAAACAATGGTCACTCACAATAGGAAAAAAGGTTCAGAGAAGCTTCTACTTAGAACGGCTTGAAACTGATAAGGGAAACTAATCCATCTCTTGATTAAGTATTTTTCTCATCATCGTCATTGGATGCCGGTGCACTTTCATTGGTCTCCATGCTCTTTGATATGTGTCCATCCATCTCTTTAGCAACTTAAAATATTATACTACTATTTATGTCTTTCTATATGTAAGTGACCTACATGTAGGTCACTCTAACATTACGAAGTCCCTCTCATCCATCTATGAAGTCACTCTGGTTAGAACATCTTTGCCATGTCTACTTTAGAAAAAAAAATTACAAATACAAGTAAAATAACCGACCACCATGTAACGATTCAATTTTGTTCTTTCATTTCTTATTTTATGCTTCATAGTGACATAATATCAGCAAAATTGAACGATGATGAGTAATTATCTTCGCTCTTGCATCAAGCCGGGACCCCTAACTTTTGAGGCTCTAGGCGCTCGTCCCGCCGTCATGGCTCAGGGCCGACGCTGGCTTCATGGTTGTGACGCTTGTCTTGTTTGTCAATGTCTTTTATTACATTTTGATTCATCTCGCATTACTATTCTTGGTTTGATGATTCAAATTTTCTTTAAAATTCAGCCATCCTACAACATGCTATATCACTAATTGATTAACAGCATAGTTATTAAGAAGGTGATAAACATTTTTTTTTCACGACTAGAGAACATATTACTCCATGATCCCACCCTTTTATCTAGTTTATTTATTATTAGTGTCTTATCATGCATTACAATCTAAAAAAGTATTGTAATTTTGGTTAACTCTTATCTTCTGAATTTACATTTTGTCAGAAGTTAGGACCTTGTTAAATTGCTTTATGTATGTCGATAATGAAACATCGACGTTATAAAATGCATGTCTTGTACATTTCTTAATTAGTTTCTACAATATTCAATTAAACTTTTACAACTACTGTATATTTGAGAGCCTTGTGATTATTTCGATTCTTGTTCGGTCTACATTTCTACTTGACAATTCGGTTTTTAAATTTTACCAGTGAATACAGTATGGTACTTTATCTTTTAAATAATAATACTCAGTCATTTTTCTTACCAAGAACATTGTTGTTTATCTATCTCCATTTGTATTCACTTACTTTTCGGGAACAAACTTCTTGATGTGCAAACTTAAGTTAATAATTTGACCCGTGAAATGAAGTGCCGTCACTTGCAAGCTCTTGTTGAACACTCAAAAATAGGTCCTAAAATCAAAATAAGTTATACATAAATATGTATATTTTTCTTGAAATATAAAATATAATGGGACTGTTCAAATCAGCCGGTAAAGGCTGTGGCTGACTGCAACAGCTGTTATTGGGAGTGCTTATTCGGAGTGCTTGTGGAACAATCAGCTAGCCACAGTCACAAATAGCTGATTCGAACACAGCCAATGCTTTTGGGTTGAGCCATACATTTCAAAATACGAACGTTGACAACGATTGTAAAAGTACGTCTAAACACTCCAAAAAAGAAGTCATTTGCATCCACATATGCATCTCCAGCCAGCTGCTGCTAGCTCCATCCGGGCTGTCCAACCATCCTGATCCGACGCGCGAGGTGACCTGGTCCTGGGGAGAACGGCGCGCCGTGCGTTCTTGCCAACTGACGGCGCACGGAGATCCCCGTTCTACCTCCCGCGTGTCAAACGCGCGGCAAAGTCGGAAGCCATGATCCGGCCGTCCGGCCGTCCCACCTCGGCCCGTCCAATCTCCACCCTAGGTACCAAATTAAACCAAACCCCCGCGCGACTGATTAAACTCGGGTTAATCACGCACCAACCACTCCTCACTTGGCAGGCGATGAAGCGATTAACCTACCCGGCAAGCAAAGCTCCAGCACCATCCTGCTCGTATATATACCCCGACGTGTCCGGCCAAAGCTGCCGGTGAGCGGTAATTAAAACACGAGAACACAGGGCCGGGGGACCCTGCCACGCGGACGGGTACGCGAACGCGCGCATGGCGAGGCCGGCGTGGGCCGCGCTGTTCGGGTGCTTCAGCTCCTCCTCCCACGCCGCCGCCGCGGCCGCCGGCGGCGAGAGGAGAAGGAAGAAGAAGAGCAAGAGCAAGAATAAGAAGGTGGCGGCGAGCGGCAGCGGAAGCAGCAGGAAGCCGCAGCCGCGGTCGCTTCAGAGCCGGATGTCGTTCTCGGAGCTGAGCGGGATGGTGTCGCCGGAGGACCTGTCGCTGTCGCTGGCGGGCTCCAACCTGCACGTCTTCACCATCGCCGAACTGCGCGCCGTCACCAGGGACTTCTCCATGACCAACTTCATCGGTGAGGGCGGATTCGGCCCCGTCTACAAGGGCTACGTCGACGACAAGGTCAAGCCGGGGCTGCGTGCGCAGCCCGTCGCCGTCAAGCTGCTCGATCTCGAGGGCGGACAAGGACACACCGAATGGCTGGTATGTGCTAAGAATTACTCCCTTCATTTTTTTTTGTCTGTCACAGTTTGATTTTGACCAATAACATTTAGCATTCGTCTTATTCAAAAAAATATAAAAAATATTAAATGTTTTGTTATGATTTAATTTAGTATTAAAAGTTTTTAAATTTTAATTTTTAATTTTATATATTTAAACTAATTTTTTAAATAAGACGAATGATCAAAGTTATTGATCAAAGTCAACTGCGACAAGTAACAAAGAAAGAAGGAAGTAATAGACTACTTACACGCGTCTAATGAGCTAACTTTTTTTTTGAATGAATCTAATTAGTTAACTAAATTTATTAGATATAAAATCTGGAGGAGTTGACTTCTATTTCTTTGATAAGTTAAATTTAGTTTACATAATGATGAAGGGGCTTGTTAATATACTTATATATGTATAGTAATACAGTCCGGCAAAAAATTGAAGTTTAATTTGGAGGCAACATCTACGACCTGATCGATAAAACAGCGCAAGCAATGTTGTGTTTGGTTTGAATTTGTTGCACGCATGTGTTAGCGTCTAAAAGTTAGTTGAGCTAAGCTAGATGTCATATGGTGACCATGTTTGAGTCAGACAGTTAATCAGCGCAGAAAATTTTATTTATAAACAGAGACAGGAAATGCTAGTGCAGCTCTGGCAAAATCTCGATGTCAGTATGTAACACAATTTTTTCCTGAGCAGTGCAACACGTGTTAGAGCTTTTCTGTTAAATAGCGCCGCGAATAGAACCCTCAACCGCGCTTGATTTATTCAGGATGAAGTTTGACATACTGCTTCATCTGTTGTAAAGCTTTTTTTTCACTATTATTTTTCCTAATATTGGAAACCATCAGATAGTGTAAGTTCCGGAAATGAAGGTAACTTTAGTAGGCTTGCCAAGCAGCCAACATGCAACAAATCAATGGAACAGTGTTAATTTGCTTGATACTTGATAGGTCCAAAATTTAAATAATTATAAGAAAAAAACACCGTGAAGCAAATTTATTTCCTCCGTTTTTAGCAAACTAATGAAAGAGGAATGAATATAATATTCATGTTTACCTGACATACGACGAGTTGACGACATGCATGCAGACCGAAGTGTTCCTTCTTGGGCAATTGAGGCACCCTCACCTCGTGAAATTGATCGGCTACTGCTACGAAGACGAGCACAGGCTTCTCGTGTACGAGTTCATGACGAGGGGCAGCTTGGAGAAGCATCTCTTCCAAAGTAAGCGCACTGCATATATAACTCTATTCATGGATATATTTTTGGCGCATCATTTTATTTTCCTATATCCATTATTAGGCTCTCGATCTGGACAAATTAACGATAGAACGAAACTTGTAGCTAGAAGCCTCCGGACGAACAGCATCATCAAAACTACTACTAGTAATTTACAAGGCCACACAAGAAACGGATATCCTTCAGACGTTGTTTTCGGTCTCCTTTTCCTCGCTAGTTAGCTGCATCATTAAGCTAGAAAAAAAAAGATTCGAATCTCGAGGTGCACGTCGATGGATCGAATTTGACTGCGGCCGGCCGGCTGGATTTCACCAGCAACCTGTTCCACACACAAACTTTTCTCGGCGAATTGGTGGCCGGCCGGATCAAAGCTTTCCTTGCTCTACACCCTTCCTCCGGTTTCTCCTGACGATGGTTCAAACTGCCTTTCTTTCTGATGGACTCGTCGTTGTGACGTCGATTTGAGCGTTACATCATCGTCTCCTGGTCGCTTCAGGAAACCTTTGGGGTCATTTTCCCTTAACCACTAATTTGGTATACTAATCCTGACCATACGTATATGCTGCAAGTCTATTCTTTGGACGATTTTTCTTGGCACATATATAATTCAATTCATAAATATATACTGTGCGAATTCCATGGTTCTGTTTTGTGGTGATAGGGCTTGGACACCTGCAGCAGGTGTTGTTTTCGCTTTAAACTTTATGCAAAAGTAAAACACTAAAGTATATAGTATGTGAGTATATAATTAAGGCCAGTTTGTTTGCGCTCCGCGTGCTCCCGCTCCCACTACTGTAGCGGCACTATAGCTGTCAGAAGACACCCGGGAGCTAGAGCAGCGAAGCTAGAAAACACCGCTCCATCTGCTCCACGTTCAACCACGGATGAGAAATGAGAATCACTTCTAGCTATAGTATAGTAACAATGATTTGTGTCAGAGGAGGTGGTAGGAGCGGAGCTACTGAGATCAATACCAAACAGGCCCTTAGTAGGATCAGTCGGTATCATCTGGCATTCTGTACTTAGCTGTGTGATCATATTAAGTCAAAAGTTTGTGAATTGAGTTGCCGCTCTATATTACTACCATTCATCGCGCGCGATGGTTACAAGTGCAAAACGAACAAGATGCTCTCCGCGTGCTTTATTTAACACGAAGCGTACAACTTCCAGTTCGATATCTGCATGATTACCAGTACTTGCAGGTTTCCTCTCCATTTTCTGTTTAAAAAATCATAGGAATAGTTTTAAAATTAACAAGATTATTTCTTTCAATTCTTCTTCTCACAGTAAACTCATTTACAAAAATTACTGCACACAATCGATCAAATACGTCATATGAATTAGGTGCAGTTCATCATTGTCGGAGACAAGATGCATGACGCTATTGGAAACGGACATATTCCGAACAGTTAATTGGCAGCTCTTTTTTACTCGACCCCGTCGTCAAACTAATTAATTTCATGTGTGCGCATCATTTGGTTCTACCTAATTACTACTAAGTTACTACTAGTTTGATCACCTCATCTGATCATCAGCTGTACTCACTATGACACATATATACGCAACAGAGTACGCGGCGTCGCTGCCATGGTCAACACGCCTGAAGATCGCCATCGGTGCAGCCAAAGGGTTGGCATTCCTCCATGAAGCCGAGAAGCCGGTCATCTACCGGGACTTCAAGACCTCCAACATCCTGCTGGACTCGGTGCGTGCGTACCAACGCTATCTCTGTCTATCTATCTCTCTCTCTCTCTCTCTCCACCTACCTACCTCCCTAGCTCTTCAGAAGTCTTCATTTTTCTTCCGAAGATGTAGCCAAGACTGCACTGGTTTTGTTTGTTGTGTGGTTGGGTTTGGTTTGATCGACTGAAACACATCGTGCATGCATGTTCCTGCTGCGACAAGTAGTCGCAGTAAGTAAACTGCTGCTGAATTCGTCAGGTCTCGCCGAACTTCAGTTCATGCTGAGCAACAAATCTTGACCACCGCCTCCTCCTCTCTGGCTTCTCGGCATCCCTGCTTTGAGCCTGTGTGAACTCGAACGAGTCAACTACCATTGCGACGCTCTCGGCTCTGCCATGCGTGGCACGGCATAACCGCAAGGCTTCTTTGTGGATAGAGAGAAAAAAAAAAAAAGACGATCAGTCCGCATAAGTAATTAACGGAGTCGTTGTGGGCTAATTACAAACTTGCTCTACAGAAAGCGGCCGCTGACGTTGTGGGTTATCACTTACTTTTGGTTTTGTTGCTGTGGAGTTGTGCGTAGGATTACAAGGCCAAGCTGTCAGATTTCGGGCTGGCCAAGGACGGACCAGAGGAAGACGAGACGCATGTCTCGACGCGAGTCATGGGCACGCAGGGCTACGCCGCGCCGGAGTACATCATGACAGGCACAAAACCATCATCGTCATCATCATCAGCTAATAAACTACTAGTAGTAAAAGAAATACTAGAAATTGTTCTTATTTTGTTTTCACCATGAATGGATGGATGCCACTCCAGGCCACCTGACGGCGAAGAGCGACGTGTACGGCTTCGGCGTGGTGCTGCTGGAGCTGCTGACGGGGCGCAAGTCGGTGGACCGGAGCCGCCCGCCGCGAGAGCAGAACCTGGTGGAATGGGTGCGCCCGTACCTGACGGACGCCCGCCGCCTCGACCGCGTCATGGACCCCAACCTCGCCGGCCAGTACGCCAGCCGCGCGGCGCACAAGGCCGCCGCTGTCGCGCACCGCTGCGTCAGCCTCAACCCCAAGTCCCGCCCGCACATGTCCGCCGTCGTAGAGGCGCTCGAGCCGCTCCTCGACCTCGACGACGGCCTCGTCGGGCCCTTCGTATACGTCGCGCCGCCGGACGACGACCAAACCAATAAGGGAGGACGCAGCAGCTCCAGCTCCAGCGGCAGGAGAAGTCGCAGGAAGTCCGAAGGTGCGGCGGCGCCGGAGCCTCAGCCAGAGGCTACTACCGACGTCGTGCGGCCGGAATGACTGAGATGATGCTGTGTGTGCCTGAACTCTGGCTACCCATCGATCAAACAGTTTTAGTAATTTGGCTAGCGAAATGTTTGCTTCGGAGATTGAATTGAAGCAAGCTTGTCGTGTTTGGTAAAGAAACGCGAAACGGTTTTGAAGAAGTGTGTAAATAGGAGCGTGCATCTCAAACGTACCCTGAGGATGCGCACAAGTTTGGTGTTCACTTTCCTTCAGAGTTTGATCAGGAGATAGGTAGTGGAGTTTGATCCGTATATGTGTGTACATTGCGGTCCTGCAAAAAGAAAAAGGAACTCATACACATTGCAACTCTATAGTTTTTTTAAGAGAATTTTCACATCTTATTTTATTGCGTAACAAAGAAAAATTGCACCAATTTACAACCCACACCACATCCACAATGTACTGGAACATACTAAACAGTCAACAAAAAAAAAAGAAACAATAAAAAAAAAGTGTTAGATGAATACAACAATATGTACAACTGTATATCCTGACAAATTGCTAACATGATGAATCCTATGGACCGATGTACATATGAGTAGCTACACCACTATGATCCCTACGGTCACTAACACCTTGTGGACTCTCCATGCATGTTGTCCAGAATGGCAATTATGCCAACCACAAAAGCCTGGTCATAACCAGGTTGCACCACCACTTGGTAGAAATCTTTGCCCGCCACCATTCCCTTCACTCCAATCTTTGATGAAGAAAACAGAAAAAAATCGCCATTGCATCATAACATAATCATACTCCTAAGTTGTCCTGGATGAATGAAAAATAGTTACCTGAGCTACAACATGGCCTGCTCGGTTCTTTATGGCACAAGATCTCTGAACAAAGGATCCAGTTACCTCATAGTCCCAGTTCCTCTTCCTTCCATTTGCTTCAACGATGACCCGAACATCACCCTTCATGCAAAGAACAGGTTTAGGATCCTGCAAGCTGAAAATCAGCTTGCTTGGTTCACCATAGTCACTCAGATATCCTCTCCACCAATTGTTGACGCTCAATGCTTGAACCACACCTTCCTGTGAGAGAAAGTTTGATCAGAGGTTCAGAAGAAAAAAAAAATAGCTAAAGACATTATGGAACCTTGCACTAGGAAAATAGACACTCAAGAAATTTTTATCAAACATTCAGAAATGAAACTGAACAGCAACATTTATGTTAACTATAGGATTTCACCTTCTTATGAATGAAGAGGATAGCATTTTCATCACCATCCCTGACAATCAGCTGTCCACTAACACCAATTATTCCACAGCCATCTACGCTGAAAACAATTCTCTGCTCCTGATCTGTCACAACGAAGCCTCCACCGTTCACAGCAGGAGGACGCCTGCGCACCATCAGCACGGCATGCGAATAACTGCAGAAAATCTTGCAAACAACTGGAGTGATGGTTGTGTATGCACTCATGGTATTCGTGATAAAACTATGATTTTTTTCTGTGTAGCAACTATCCTTTTAGCTAACACAGGCATTAGTTTGGCAATGAAAACCAAGGAATAAATAGAGTCGCTTGAGTGTGGATGTGTCGCATGACTCATCTATGCACCTGCCTAACATGGATCGCCAATAGTGGTTGTGAACTTGTAAACATTGTGAACCAAGCAATCTGGATGAAGTATGACGCTTCAAGCAATACAACAGTGCTATAGTAAGTATGCAGGGCTGCTGGATACCGCCAGAGGAATCTTTGAACAAGTTTTCTTTAGGCTACCAAACTACTTTATCTTTACCTTTTTGAAGTGTTCACGTTTAGCTGAAGATGCATTATTGTCTGATTATGAGCCTAATTCGTTTTCTGACGGTGATTGGCTAGTTGAAGGCTATACGGCAATGCTAATAGCTAAGTACCTTGTCATGGACAGGTTTCAGAGGTTAAAGCCAAGCATATCCTTTTTGCATAAGTGGTAGCTAATTATGCTTGTGCAGCAATATAAAGCATAATTATAATTTCCCCCAAACAACGGATAGATTCAACTATGTCACCCATTCAAACATACCTGCAACTTAAGAAAATGAGTGTTGAAAATCAATCTAATGTGTACAGTCCACAATGAATATGGATATCATTGATAGTGAAAACAGAAAACCATTTAACATGATGTTTGCAAGCAAAAGGGTACACTATATGTATAACATAATCTTCCTTAAGCAAACAACTTCACTGTATTTTCATCAATGAAGCAAATTGAACAATCTGACCCATCTCTGGCTCTGGAAATGGCAAAGCACTTGCAAAGAAGATGCTCCTTTCCTCCACATATATATGGTTATACGCATTGCAAAAGATCTTTCGCACTTAGCTTGTTAAGAGAAAACAATCACTACATTCATTTTTCAAGACACCAAATGCGAGCAAATTGAATGCAAAAGGCACTGTCCTCACTCCACACCTCCGCTCTTGGAGCAGTTGCATGGCGTGGTGCAGTGATCCCATACAGCGGCGCTGACTGCGGCCCATGAAGCATTAACGAATCCTCTTTGCGGGCGGGCACAGCAGGAAATCAGGAACCTCCCTACCTCGAGCTCGAGCCGTATCAAGGCTTGAAGAGGGAGGAGGGCACGGAGCATTGAGGGGTAGGCGGCGGAGAGGAGGACGAGAAAGAGAACGGCCGTGCCTAGGGCCATGTGCGGTCTGACTGCGCCATGCGGCCACAGCTTGCTGACAAGTCCCCGCTGCCGCCGGCAGACGGTAAAGGGGCGATGCGGTATCGGAGGAGGACAACCAGCCGAATTGAGGAGCCAAACATAATAAAATCACAGTATAAGGTGTTTTGTGTAAAATATTGGATCGCGATTATTGATCACGATCCAATCTAGGTACTCTTTTGAAAAATAATAGGATCGCAGAGGATAGTTGCGATCCATTGAGGTGCCAATGTGCAAATTGCTTGGCCGCGACCGCGACCCATTCAGCCGCTGGCAATCGAAGCTGTCGCCGTCGCTGGCGGCGAATGCATGGCGTCGACGGCGACCAGGCGCGAGCCGCGGTGGCTTTCGTCGCAGCTTTACTGCGGTTGGCATGCGCAACCTGCGGCGGTGGCAGCCGGGACCCGTGAGAGAGGATGACAACAATCTTCACCGGTCAGCCCCATCTTCATGCCGTCCATTTGATTCGACTTGACGGACGTGGATGCTAAGAAGTCGCTAAGGGCATACTTCACATGTGCATGCAGGCACGAGGGAATAACTTCAGGATGTTCACTTCCCATGAAAATAAGCATTTAATCCCAAATACTGATCTAATTAGTTGATGTTTACCTAGACCGAATTGAGTGACAACTCAGGTTTATCTATGGCCAAGACATTGAAGTGCAATTGCGGCCTTGTGATGCACTGGATTAGGGAAATTTTGAAGTGTCTCTTGTTACTGACTGAACTAGCAGTATACGTTGGGTTACTGACTGAACTAGCATCTTAGATGTTGATGATCACGGTGTCTATTTTTGTAGATCAATAGCTTTGTCATGCTTGTTACCATTCGCTGTTCCAAGTAAAGGCTTTTTCCTCTGCATTTCAGATTTTCAGTTTTTTCAAGTTTTCTATACCACACCAAAGGGAATCGGATGGGTTTCAGTGGTATATGCTTACTTTTATGCATTTGAAAGCACACTTTTATATGATCAACACCCCCATCATCTTGATAAAATTGTTACACCATTTGTGATCTATTTCAGAGCATCAAGTTCTTTTTTTGAACCTCCCACTTGATTTACAGCAATTTCTGTTAACTGATCATTACATGATTGTTCATTTTCTTGAGTATCTGCTTTGTCATAATAAAGTTCAAGCCATGCATCTTGTTGATTGTACAATACCAGCTTGCAGCAATGCAGCAGCAGGAGTATCTTACACATGCCAATAGAGGAAAGACGTTTCATATTTGCAATTGCAATGCCTGAATGCCATGTCAGCAGCCATGTTCATGGTTGTTGGATGTAAATTTTGCGGCCCATATTGAGGTACAAGGCCCAAGAGACGGCCCTGTTTCAGCTTCGCCCATGGGCCATGGCGATGCCGAGGTCTGTGGAGCCGTCTACACGTCACTGTCAGCGCGCGCCCGATTGGCCGGTGGGAGGTCAAAAGGAAGGGACCCAGCATAAGAGCGTCATTTGTTATCGGCTCGACGTAGTCATTTGCGGATATCAACATAAATCTACCTAGTGACTTGCCCACTAAACACCATGCGAGCTGAGCAGTCTGTGACCCCAATGACTAGGAGACCATTTTTTATACACAGAATGAAGCAAGTCAACCTAGTACTCCTAGTAGGTCCCCTATAAACAAACATTCTCATAACGCACTTTTTTTAAAATTTTTTTTACAAATATACTCTATTTATATTCAAATTAGAAGTCGTTTAGTACAGTGACATGGTCTACGAAATCCAACTTTGATTTTCTTTAGAGATATTTACTGAAAGTAGAAAATATTTTTTACGACAAATCTATTCATATGATTTTTTAGATTTTCAAACTTAATAATTTAAAAATTATTTATGACTTATATTCTTAATATTTGATTAAAATTTTATTCTAAATAACTTCTAATTTAAACATAGAGGGAGTATAACACAAACAGGCGATGTTGTATCACTAGCACCGTGAGTCATTGGGAGACGGTGGAGAATGGAAAGGCTGGTGCTGGTCAGTAGCGTTCCCTATGCCGCCAAAGTGCGCTCCATAAACTGTGTTTGATTTCCTTTTTCTTTTTTCCATAGGTTTGGGACTAGGGAGAAATAATGTTAAGCATCTTTCTTTATTGTAAAATGTTAAACATCTGAATGCACTATGGACTGATTATGGATGTAACAGTCCGCAGAAATTCGCGGATCTACTCCCACAACAGTCAGTAGTGCTTGCGTGGTGCCGACGTGCGACGGCAACACAACAGCCCCAACCAGACATGTCCTTCTCCTTACTTTCATCGGCGCCATAATAATGGAGCCGTTTCCTTCTTTCTGTCCCTGTCGTGCTCGTGCCCACCTGATGACGATCAGCGGTGCTTCATATCCAAATCCATGGCCGAAATTCTGCCGAAACCATTTGTCTGAATCTACAAACGTAATGTCCAGAACAAAATGCCTCGGCTGGAAGCAATACAGGATTCGATCACAAATTTTAAGAGCCGACGCAGCAAGCACATGCCTGACGTTACTTCTGGTACCTGTGAAACGCGTCGATTCCGCTTACGTACTTCGTCGTTCACATAAACTCACGGGGTAAAGCAATTCATGAGTTGAGTTTGTCTTATACTACAACGATGCCAGCTGCCGAATCGAACTATTCTACTCCAAGGAAAAAGGAACGTGCCGAAATGAGCCTATCCCCAACTCGACCAACAACGGTTCAGCCGAAATGAGAGACCATTCGCTGCTTTCTGTTCAAAGTTGTTTGGTTTTCCTGAATCCACAGTACTGCCTGACGAAATTTCCCCTGTGAATTTTTGGATTTTGAGATGACTGGGAAACCGTGGGCGGCGTCCTGGTGGCGCGGTCAAGGGCACGTGGTACTCTTACTATTTTATTTGTACAATTACCTCCGGAGTCTGGACTGCTCCATGACCGTACACACATACAATCGTCATTGCTAATCAAGCATCATTTTCGGAGATTTCCACGATCTCTTTCCTTGTTCTAAATCTAAAATCGATCGATTGAGTTCGTGTGCAAATGCCTTCTCCCACTGACTCTAAAAAGGCACGCGAGCTCGGTTTCAGATGGAAGTAGTAGTAGAACTTGAGAGCCCCTGCAGTGAAGTGACTGCCGTTGGCCATCGGGTCAACAGAAAAATTGCCGCCGACTTGGTGCAAATACTCATATCATCATCACCAAGTATAAAAAACGCAGCCATACGAGGCTGGACTCTGGACTTTGAGACGGCATTTGCTCCCGTGCCCCGCTCCTAAAAAATCCCCCAACCCTGCTCCACCATCGCCAACAACCTCACCTCACTACTAGTACTAGTACTAGCTCCTACCCGCGCGACGCCAAAGCCGAAAGTCCCAGGCGCAGAGCGTTATGGCGGCGCCATGCAGCGAGCTCACCGGCGGCCTCCGGCGGGCGACGGTCGCGAGGCCGCGACCAGGCAGCCTCGAGCTCTGCCTCGCGCCGTTCCACAACCACCAGCTGCAGAGGAGCGACAGGAGGAGGCCGCGCCTCAAGGTCGTGGCGGCCATCAGCGAGGACCTGCCCAGGCTGGCGGCGCCGTTCGGGTCGCGCCCGCCGGAGAAGGTGGCGGTGCGGGCGGCGCTGACGGTGCGGCGGAAGCACAAGGAGGACCTCAAGGAGGCCGTGGCGGGCCACCTCGACGCGCTCTGGGACATGGTCGGCCGGAGCGTCAGGCTCGAGCTCATCAGCACCAAGATCCACCCGAGTAAGCTGCGCCCCTTAGCCTTAGCTTGATCCTTTCCTCCTCTACGTTTCCCTCTTTTTCTTGGAAGGAACGAGTTCGTCTCCTCGTTCGTTGACTTGCGCTAAAGCTTCAAAACTTTTCAAGCTTTGTTGTCTCTTTTATTTCGATTGTTATTTAGGAGAGATATTCGGAGCAGAATGTGCAAAATTCTTGTCTTTTCGGGCTTCTCCGTTTGTTCTTGACCGTCATAGTTGGTATGTGGCACTGGTAGCATCAAAGACGCTCACTAGATGCACATGATCTGTATCTCCAATAATGGAGATATGATAAGCCCCGTGTCCGTATGCGCGCCCTCCTCATATGGTATATTCGCGCCACATTTTCCAAAGAACCTTTTCTTTTCTTTTCTTTCTATGAAGGAAAGCTAATAATAAGGAACTTAAACAATTGGAGCTGGGTCCAACCTTAAACCTGTGGCATCTTCCGAAGGTGTTCTTTCTTGAGAGGATATGAAAAGAGATGAGAAGTGGAGCAGAGTTTTTAGTACTAAAACTTCTTTCTCTCCAATCTAAATCACTCTCAGAATCTTCATACCATTGTGGGGGCATTATGGCCTCCCTTTAACAGTAGTCCCGATCTATCTCCAAAAAAAAAAAAAAAACAGTAGTCCTGATCACTGCAGAATATTAGAAGCTGAAATGAATCATTGTGCTAAGCTGCATGAAACATGTGTGCCCATTCTCCTCATCTGACGGCCAAACTTTTTACCATCGCTTTCCATGTCTCCTTATCTGACTTTTCTTCTTGGTCCCAATGTCGTTCTAACTTTTCCATCTCTTGCGTTGTGAATCATTGACAGGGACCAAGAAACCGATTCAGAGCGGACAGGCATCGATCAAGGATTGGTGCCAGAAGAGGGGTATCAAGGGAGAGAATGTCGTGTACACCGCAGAGTTCATGGTGGATTCGGACTTCGGCGAGCCTGGTGCAATCACTGTGACCAATCGGCATCACCGGGAGTTCTTCCTGGAGAGCATCGTCCTTGAGGGTGGGCTGCCATGTGGACCAGTGCACTTTGCCTGCAATTCCTGGGTGCAGTCCACCAGGGAATTGCCGACAAAGAGGGTGTTCTTCAGCAACAAGGTAATAAGCATGTCATTTTCTTGCTTCAAGGAAAGTGCCGTGACCCATCAGCCTATGACTAGATGTGGACTTTTTAGTGTTGAATTATATGTGCCGGTTACATCAGTACTGTACCCACATATTTGTTGCAAAGCTGTTTGTGCATCCTTGTCTTCAATGTACACTGCCACTGGTGTGCATTAACTACAGAACTAGGAGCATAGTCTAATACTATAATGACATGATTATACTAGTACTAAATGATATGTCGATCTCAATGAGCTGTTCAGATGGCCAGCTTTTAGGCAGGCCTCAGTAGAACATATCTGAAGCCTATTCCAGAACAAGTTCTTGGTTTAGATAATGTCAATGACATGGTAGTGCTTTATGTCACTTATGTATTTTAGCTAAATTTTACTAACACTGCCAAGTCTTTTACTCTGCCAATTTCTTACAAATTTCTAGTGATGAGTTTAGAACCATTCATATTTAGTTGCAGCAAGTGGTCTGATTTGGGTTGTAATCCCAATTTGGGCTCAAGATTAAATGTTTTTACTTGTTTTGTTTTATGAATGCAGTAATATATAAAAAGTTGGTTTATATTTTGAAAAAGTGGCATCTGATTTCTCATAATACCTGGATAATCTCATGCAGCCATATTTACCGTCTGAAACACCACCTGGGCTTAGAGAACTCAGGGAGAAGGAGCTGATGGACCTGAGAGGAGATGGCACAGGAGTACGAAAAATATCGGATAGAATTTATGATTATGCAACATACAATGATTTGGGAAATCCAGATCGCGGAAAAGAGTTCATTAGGCCAATCCTTGGAGGCGAAAAGATTCCTTACCCCAGACGATGCCGGACTGGTCGTCCACCAACAGATACCAGTAAGTTCTGTTATCGTTGCAAAAATCTTGGCAGATAATGAAAACGGGAATTTGGCCAAAGATTAAAAAAAAGATGCATGTTATTTTACAACTATAGTCAGCATGAAATATGTGCAATGTCCAATCAGACTTTCATCCAAGGTCAGGTCACTTTCAACATGACACCTTAACACAAGACCAGCTTCACCAGATGATTTGATGATGTCCCAACTTGCAATAATAAACATATGACTTCTGACACCTAACAGCAAGAGCAGAAAGCTAGAATGGCCATATGCTTCACCATGGAGAAAACATGGAGTTGCCACGTTGCAGCAGAAAAACAGCTCAACAGGTTAAGATAAGAATCAAATCATTTAGTGAGGTCGGAAGTACATGACCAATAGTAGCAACTAGGAACATATATGCATATGGCTCTTAGATTCTTTGTCTTTGTTTCTTTATTCATTCTGAGGCAAACTGCTCTTGGTCTTGGACATGCTCGCAGTGCTATCGACTACAAAGTCGTCCTAATTATAGAAGAAGTATTTGCTTTAGTTTCTCACCATAGTTTCTGTTATCCTTGGATGAAACCAAATTTCATTTTATAACTGTACTCAAGCTCATGTGCCTAATACTTTTCTATAACCAATGTTGATCAGTGGATATGTATGTGCCATAGAAATTTGTCGACGTATATGCCAGATAAGTGAGATCTACATAGACCCAGTAGGTTTTTTCACTCCAGTTCTTTTTTTCCTTGAATTATTTTAAACCAATGCTTCATAGTAGTACAATTTAAGACCTCTAATCTAATTTTTTAGTATTTCCTAAAATAATCTAATAGTTTAGTACAATCTGGTGCTTCTAAGCTTTTTTTTTTTTTTTACCCTAATACAGCAAGGGAGGGCCCCACTGTGCCTCTAAGCATAGTAATATCTTTCATCTCATGTAGAAACAGTAGAGCTAATGTTGTGAGTTTACCTGTGTAGACATGCTGGCAGAGAGCAGAGTAGAGAAACCACATCGGATATATGTACCTCGAGATGAGGCTTTTGAGGAGCTTAAGCAGGGAGCCTTCTCATCTGGGAGGCTCCGGGCAGTACTTCACACCCTTATTCCATCGCTTATTGCAACCATCTCAGCTGAGACCCACAACTTCCAAGGCTTCCACCATGTCGATAATCTCTATAAGGAAGGCCTCAGGCTGAAGCTGGGTCTGCACGAGCATCTTTTCCAGAAGATACCTCTAGTTCAAAAGATTCAGGAATCCAGTGAGGGAATGCTTCGCTACGATACACCTAGCATCCTTTCCAGTAAGTAAACTCAATTCAATTCAAGTTTCTTTGTGCCCTTTGTGCCCAGAGAACTGCTGTGTTGATGTTCATTATCCAATTCTACAGAGGACAAGTTTGCATGGCTCCGCGATGATGAGTTTGCCCGGCAAACTGTGGCAGGAATAAACCCGGTTAACATCGAGAGGCTTAAGGTAATGAACTAAAACATGATCCACCACAATAAAACATAGCATTGTTTGTGTTACCACCTTAATAAGACAATTATTTGGAAATAGGTTTTCCCACCAGTGAGTAAGCTGGATCCTGCAATCTATGGTTCACCAGAATCATCGATCACGGAGGACCACATAGTTGGTCAGCTTAATGGACTCACAGTACAACAGGTATAGCATGATATTTGAGGTCTAAGTTTGAGTTCATTCATTTACCGTTGATCTTTTTATTGATCCTGATCGCACTTGATGAGTGAAGGCAATGGACGAGGCAAAGCTGTTCATATTGGACTACCATGATGTGTACCTACCATTCTTGGACCGGATCAATGCGATAGAGGGACGGAAAGCATATGCTACGAGGACAATCTTGTATCTGACCCAGGCTGGCACACTGAAACCACTCGCTATTGAACTTTGTCTTCCTCCAAGCCAGCAAGGCGAGCCTCAGCAGAGCAAAGTCCTCACTCCGCCATGTGATGCTACCACAAATTGGCTCTGGATGCTTGCCAAAGCTCATGTCAGCTCCAATGACGCCGGTGTTCATCAGCTCGTAAATCACTGGTATGGATTTCTGAATGAGCACACATTTAAGTACATTGCTACTGTCACTTGCAGTAATTTCTGCACAATACGAGATCCTGATGTGCTTACACTGAGATATTCTTTCAGGCTGAGGACACATGCTATAATGGAACCGTTCATCTTGGCAGCACATCGGCGAATGAGCGCGATGCACCCAATCTTCAAGCTCTTGCATCCCCACATGCGGTACACACTGGAGATCAACGCGCTTGCACGGCAGAGCCTGATCAGCGCTGATGGCGTCATTGAGTCCTGCTTCACACCTGGCCCTGTCTCCGGCGAGATCAGCGCTGTCTACTACCGAAACCACTGGCGCTTTGACCTCGAGGGCCTCCCTGCCGACCTCATCCGCAGGCATGCCATTGATCCTCCATTTACCAGCTTCAACCAGTTGATTTTGGTAAGAGAAGCTTTTGCATCAGGGGGTCATTGACATCTTCATGTTTGTCATCCTTCTCAGGGGAATGGCAGTGGAGGACGAGACGCAGCCTCACGGCATCAGACTCCTCATCGAGGATTATCCTTACGCGAACGACGGCCTTCTACTCTGGTCGGCCATTCGCAACTGGGTGGAGTCATACGTGCAGCTCTACTACCTGGACGCTGGCATGGTCCAGTCCGACGAAGAGCTCCAAGGGTGGTACCACGAGACGGTCCACGTCGGGCACGCCGACATCCGGCATGCCCCCTGGTGGCCGCCGCTCTCCACGCCGGAGGACCTCGCGGCCATCCTGACCACGCTCATCTGGCTCGCGTCGGCGCAGCACGCGGCGCTCAACTTCGGGCAGTACCCGCTGGGCGGGTACGTCCCGAACCGCCCGCCGCTGATGCGGCGCCTGCTGCCGGACCCGGAGCGCGACGTGGCGGAGTATGCGGCGTTCCTGGCGGACCCGCACCGGTTCTTCCTGAACGCTATGCCCGGTGTGCTAGAGGCGACCAAGTTCATGGCTGTGGTGGACACGCTGTCGACGCACTCGCCCGACGAGGAGTACCTCGGCGAGGGCCGCGACGAGCCGTGGACGGCAGACGAGGATGCCGTCGCGGCGCACCACATGTTCACGGCCAACGTGCGCCGCGCAGAGGAGACCATCGAGCGGCGTAATGCCGACCACAGCAGGAGGAACCGCTGCGGTGCCGGGGTGCTGCCGTACGAACTGCTGGCGCCCAGCTCCCCGCCAGGGGTGACGTGTCGCGGCGTACCCAACAGCATATCAATCTGATGAACATCGTTTTTTTTCCCTTTTTCTGTTATAGTTTCTACCAGTGAGTGCGATATTGTTCTTGAGGAATTGTACTTGGGTACCGTTTAAGTAAATCAAGGGGAGTGACCTACTCGAATTCTCTTAAATCATCAGTTATCAGTAGAAGCCTGATAACACCTACAACAAACAAACTTTAAAATGCACAGCTGCGAAACTTGAATTTGAAATTGGAATGCTAGCGTTAGCTTACGAGATGGTGCAGTGCAAACCTGCTCGGCTTAGTTTGCCGGTGTTTGGGACATCCGATTATCCGAAGCTCCATGCTGATAATTCCCCGGAGCTATCGCTTCTATAGGACGAAGTAGTTGAGGCTGAAGAAAATGAGACGGCTCCAGTGTGGAGGTGATCATCAATTAGCTAGTTCATGAAGATAACACCATAGCTATGCAATAGGAAAATCATAGTGGTATACAAACTGTTTTATTGTAAATAAATACACCAATTGCAGACATATTTTTATTGTGAGGACAAAATCAAAACCTTACATGCACAATGATCGACACAAAACGACAAAACTGAAGGGCACCGTATAACTCCTTTTCATTTGTATATAAATGACAGCCAAGGACAACAGTTTGATGTGCATCTCCATCTCATTTTTACAATAGAAGAAAATATCTAGCTCAAGCCAGGTAGTGGCAATAACCCCATAGCATTGCTTACCCTAATGAAAAGAAAAACAGAGTAAAGTGCAATGAGGCCAACTCCAAGTATCTTGTTAGGCCGCATGTCACCTCGCGGCAGCATCACAAGAGCCCAGATCAATCCAGCAACAAGAAAGCTCATCGTGTAAATAAGAGAGCGATCTTGTGGAAGAACATATGAATTGGGCGCTGTTGACCAAGCTCCAAGCAGCATTGATATTCCCAAACCAGCAAGTGTATTGAACATTGGTCCTGCATAACATCCAGACATAGCAATCTGCACACTATCTCCTCCATTCATTGCCAGAGCAACATTTGACATCAAGTCACCCATGGAATTACCCCATGCTAATACTGTTAACCCAAGAATTGAAGGATTGATTCCCAATATCACACCCAGGGCAACCAAAAGTGCAACCAGTTCATTAGCTATGATGTAGAACCAAATGATGCTCATAACAAACCCTCCAAACACCCATGGGAACAAAAATCTCCGTGGAGGGCGTTCACTACTGGTGAATTGGAAAGCAAGAGCAGCAAACACAGTTCCCAAAATGATAGCTATGATATATGCTGCAAGGCCAGCCTTGGTGGACACCCCATCCTGACTGCTCCACAGAAATGCCAAAAGAACAGGTGCCAAGCAGGCACTTGCAACAGCGTATTCTTTCGACCAGCGGTCATCCTCAACTAAAGGAATTGTCAGCCTTCTCGGAATTGTCAAGGGCAGTTCCATAAACAGAAATAGTTTGGAGATGTTGAATGTGGAGGTATCTGCTTCGCCTTCATTCCAACCCCACAATGGCCTCGAGTTGTCAGGGGCACCAACCCTATTTCCATGATTTGAGTAGATGGCCACATGAGAAGCCCACATCCACTGAGGCAAAGATGAATTTATTTTGTCCACCGCGCTATCTGTATCCTCCTCAAGAAGTGAACTATACACAGATTCATCCTCCTCCGTTCCTTGTTCAAATATACTCCCCCTCACAGGTAGCAATGGTGTAACCACATCAAACTTCAGCATCCGTGCATGCTTCCGCAAGACCTCATTTGCAGCCACCACAAATGCATACATAGCATAAATTGACACAAACATCATAGCTCCCCAAACAGTCACCTTCCCAACTATCAGTACAATAGACAATGCAGCCAGAGTCACGAGAAAGAACCCAACATCCCTTATGAAGCACCTCCGATCAATCTGCACGTTCTTCTCAGCGACGCACAATGACACTACGCCAACTACAATACAGGTCACAAATACGGCTCCACCCAGCACGCTATTCAGCCCCACATCACCGGCACCACTTCCCATAAACGCTGCTATGCTCGCAAACACGTCAGGAGCACCATTACCAAATGGGAGTAGCGTCACACCGGCCACAGTAGGTGGCAGCCGCAAGAGTGCTGACATCTTCTCTAGACTGCAGCAGAAGTAGTCGGCGGCCGTGTTACCCAGCATATAGAACAGCGCCGCCAGGCATAACCCAAGCACAGCGTAGCCCATCAACCTGAACCTCTGGCACTTACAGTAGAAGAAACCTAAGTAGTCCACGAACCCGCCAGAGCTGCACTGCGGATGGGCCCGGAGGAACTCGCACTGTGTCTCGAACCCCTCATGCCGCGCGATGCCGGCGCACGCGATCGAAGGGTCTTCCATCTGCTCGCCGTTCAGGCCAGGGACCTCCGAAAGGTTCGCACCCCTCGGGGCGGGTCCGGCAGGATCCGCATCGGAGAGGAATCTACGGTGAACCGGGCGCAAACTGGAACCTAGGAGCCGTGGAGCACGCGCCGAGTCCCCACCGCTCCGGCTGTACAGGAGGAGTAGGAACAGTACCAGAGAGGCGGCGGCCAGCGGCCGCACCCGGCGGGGAGGCCGCGTCTGCGACGCGATCATCTCCGGCGAGGTTCGGGGCAAAGGTTTACGCAGACGGGCATGCCGAATTTGCGGTTGAATTTGTGGAATTTGACGGGTAGGCTCGTGATTCGGGGGTTCGGAGCTAGGGTTTGCCGCGAAGGTGCGTGTGGATTGTGAATCGGAGTTTGACGGGAGGAAGGTGACGACGGGTTCGCTTGCTTGCCTGCCTGCCGGGTTGGACTCCTCCGCGCGAAGGAACGGTAGTTGTGTGAGTGGGCTGGGTTGGGCCGATGCTCTTTCTCATTTTCTGTTTCCGGGAATACCGGATAGCGTGTCACAGTTATGACCATTTTGTTGTGCTCAAAAAAAATTATGACCATTTTGTTTCAGCTTTTTAGATTGTATAATTTAGATTTGTGAAATCTGAGATTGTAAAATTTGAAGAATAAAATTTGAAGGGGTGTTTCTTGATCCAGATTCCACAATCCAACTACTGTTATGTCAAGTGAGTCTTAGTGTCAAAAATGTAAATATCACGCTACAATCGGACAAAAATTGTCTCATTCCATCTTGTGAGACCGTGGAATCTGATTTTTAATTTGAGCCCTTTATTCATAATGATCTGGCTTCCACAATTTGAAGTGAAACAAAGGGGGCCTAACATGAATTTCCTTAACTTGGATCATATGGGTGGCAAAAGAAAATGCATTCAATATTTTTTTGCAGGGTAAAAATACATCCAATATGAGGTGGACTTTTGCTATCTTTGCCCTAAAAGATTATATTTCAATACTAAGAAGGAAACAGAGAATACTGTAACAATCATCCTTCTTTTTACATGTTGGGATTATCACAATGATTAGAGATCAGCAAATAGGTACGGACGTCCTATTTAATTTTTAAATTATCATTGTTAAGACAACAACTCTAGTTCATTTTTAAATGTTATTGTTGTTCTAACGTTTTCTTTTTTTGAGACGATTGTTGTTTTCAAGTTTCTTTTTAAAATGCCACATCATAAAAAAATGTTCTCATGATATTCTACTTAATGAGAATGAAACTGTCATTGGGACTAGCTAGTTTTATTGCTCTGTTCTCGCAAAGTGAGAATATCATATAACGGTGTGGCATATGTGGAGCAATTTCCTGCTCGAGATTGTAAATCTTTCATAGCAAAATGACAGTGCGCACTTTTGTAACAGAAAAACTGAAAGCCTTTTTTCTCGAAACAGTTGCATAGTAGTTGCAAAAAGTCTTGATGGACCTGCCTGCTCTACATACCGAAAAATATAGTATCGATGTGTATAGTCCTACTGAAAACTATATATTTCCCTAGACTCTTTCTGGAGAGAGAAATTAGTGACTGTCCTTGTTAACATAAATTTATCGTGCAATTGGGCAAGTTGAAACACAACGTACCTAATCTATGAAATGAACGCATCTCGATCATAATAAACAGACACATCAATGGCTGCTGTACGACGTACGTCTCTTGCTGGCAGGAAAAGAACGCTCGTGAACAACAATAGCAATGATCAAATGATAATATAATGGCGTAGTCGTTGTCCTTTCATTTGCGGTTAATTAAACATGGCATATTTTGGAACATTCCAAAAGCCTCCAGATATTGATGAACTGATGCTCTTGCTTGTATACCACGACACTGAACGCTACTACCACCGTACCGAGCATTTATTCAATTTTTTTTTCCCTCTAGAGAAAAGACGTCACTACTGTACTGAGAACGATTCAAGCCAACACTCATGAAACGACAGCTTCTGATCATTATTTAGCACACATAAGTGGCGAAAGTGTCCAACTAGACTAGCGCACTTTCTTACGCTTCGACACGCAGCACTCAATCTAGGTGCAGAAACCAGGGAATGGAGGCAGCCCATCATGAGGATGAGAAGCGAATATGCCACGAACACTACGAGCAGGAAAGATCCATGCATGATAGGATCGAAAGATACACATACATGTATATATTCCCTTAATTTTTTTTTACTTATCGTTGTGGATTTTGATAAAAAAACTTTGACTGCTCGTTTTATTTAAAAAATTAGTTTAAATATATAAAATTAAAAATAAGAATTAAAATTTTTTAATAATAAATCAAATTCTAATAAAACATTTAATATTTTTATATTTTTTTAATAATATAAAACGGTAAAAATTATTAGTCAAAATTAATAACAACACAAAAAAAGGAACGAAAAGAATATGTTGGTTTCAATCCAGTGATCCCAGATTCCTGACGGAACAAAGCCTATCCATCAATTCATCTGGTCAAAACAAAAAACCTGTACTCGAAATCCCGTTTTAAATTAAGGAGGGGAGAGGGGGGGTGCGTCGTAATCACTTGCACAATGCTCTATTACAAAGAAGCGATCGACGATTACGTTGCGCACGAAGAAGATTCAGCCTGGCGATGGAGCTCCTATCATGAACTAGGCCAGCACTGCACTTAATCATTATTAATCTCACATACTTTAGTGTATAACTTACGTCAGGCTTCTCAAGAGAGAAATTAATAACCTTTTGAGCTGAAGCTTTCAGATATATTATCAGCAGTACTTGAACCAAAATTTGAATAGCTCAAAATCTAAAAACTTAAGAGTAATACGTTTAGCAACAAGGGAAATTCATGTTCAGTCAACCAGAAAATTATGTGTTTTTATACAAGAAAATAACTAAAAATTATTAGGATCTCTAATAACACGCCGACAAATTTGTTGCATCGGATCCGACAACTTTGTCACTTACTCAATTGCATGTTTATACGACAACGATCGCTGCCTGATGCATAGCACATATAGGAGCAGACCACACAGGCACACAGCTCTGAATCCTCACTAGTCACTAGAGTCGCAGGAATTTGATTCGCCATGTCCGCCGTAATAGAAAATTTCGAGTAAGAAAGTTATGCATGGGTCCGTGATTTGTGAGGTTGATCCTAATTAATCTCGTTTTGGCGCACGTGACGGCGGGCATCGCAGCCCTAGCCCTGCATGATTGATTGATACTCACCACATTAAACCCAATAAGAAGATCGCCATCTCCTGCGGCCAATCAACGGCCACAGAAACAACATCAAGCCCCCTAAAATTTGTTGTAATTATTGCTTGGTGTTATTTTTTAATCAGTTGCAGTCTCTCGCCTCCAATTTTTATATAGTGAACAGAGTATGGTTCTCAGAGTGTTTTTTTTTCAAGCAAAGTTGACTTCACCAATTATTTCTCCTCGTCAATAGTAGCAAGTAGTAGTAGCACGGAACCTGAACATGGTTTCCCTTGCAGGCCAAGAGATAAGAACAAATCTTACTTGAAAAGACCAAGCATATCATTAGCATGGGCATATTCTTTATTCTGTGTGCGATGGGGTGGTTTTGTATTAAATAACTTACACTTTCATTAAACAGACGAAGTTTCCGTATCAATCTTGCTTTGAACTGGACTTTAGTGTCGATAATTGCATCAATTAAACTGAAGAACTGAACTGATCCCCTCCTCTACCGGTAAACAAAGTAATCAGCGCATTGCGCCATCTTTAACAATGGTAAGGAACAATATTGGATTGGAATGCAAGGGGAAATGAGATTCTTCCATCTTCAAAACTGATCTCTTCTCATTCATAAGGTCCCACAACCCCTTCTCCTTCAAAACTGATGCGTCTCAGACTATCAAGAGAGGCTGTCGAAATTACAGGAGGATTCATGATTAAATCAAGTACGCGCCAACGTCCATAGATTGAAACTAGGAAATCAAGAAAAAGGCAATAGAAAAAAAAAAGAGCTAGTAGCGCGCTAGCTACAGCTAGCTAGCCGCCTGCAAGCAGAACGGATCTTTGATCCGTTCCAGGCGGTTCAGCAGGACTCCTGGAATTCCACCACCACTACGGCCTTCTCCTGCTCGCCGCTCCCGTTCCGGAGCAGCCGCCGGACCGCCGCTATGAGCCGCTCGGCCGCGACGGTCGTCCGGCGGCCACCGATCGCCCGGCAGAAGGCGGCATGCCTGGCGATCGCCGCCTCGACCTCAAGCACCGACCCGCCTCCGGCCGCGATCTCCTCGCCCACGGCGTCGCCGCAGAGCCCGCACAGCCACCGCCCGCCGTACAGCGCGCGCACCCCGGCCGCGTACGCCGGTGTGCACTCCTCCCTCAGCCCGCAGCACGCGCACACCTCCCACTCCTCCACCTCGGCCGCAGCCACGGCCGCGATGGCCGAGGTCACCTCTTGCCCTGTCGCCGCCTGGGACATGTGGAGATGGCCAAAGAATCCGGTAGATCGAAGAGGCTGTTTCTTGGTGCCGTCTGCTGTGGGTGGGGAAAAAAAAGTTGGAATAATCCCTTTTTTCTTCCCCAATACGATTCCGGCAAGGGAGAGGGAGGATAGGACAGCACACAGCAGGGACAGGGAGGCGCTATGCCCCGTCGGCGAGGGGGTGGGGAAGGAATGGTGGACGGAGCGGTGGTTCGTCCATGGAAGAGGAACGAAGGCAGAGAGGAGCAACGATTGGTGGTGGAGCAGCTAGCTCTGTTCGGCTGCCTTTTGTATTCGTCGAGCTAGGAAGAAAGGATGGGGGAGCGAGCGAGGCGTGCAGCATCGGTTAAAATGGCGGGAGCATGGATTGTTTGGGGGGGGGGGGGGGGGGGGGGGGGGGGTGTGGCGCTGGGGCGCGGTGGGAGTGTCCCACAGGCAAATCATTGATGTGGGATTTGCTTGGGGCTTTTGATGAACCGAGTTTAGAAGCTGCGGCTGGCAATGACAACGATGAATACTGGATGATGATTAGGGCCTTGTTACGGTCGATATGTCAACACCTCAGCGGCCCGACAGTATGGAGAGGGCGAGTGCCAATTTACATATTATAATTATAAAGTTGCATGTAAGTGTTTAAAATTTCACCAAAGTGATATTTAAGAGTTTAAAATTTAAAGCCCATAATATTTAAGGAACAAATATTTTTTAGATGACGATCAAGAATTAAGTACCTAGGAGAGGTTCACATATATGCACATAAAGTTCAAAATTTGTTTTGAAGTAGATTTATGGAGAAATTCAAATTGTATCAAACCTATTTTGGATGTCATCCACTTCAAATGATGTCTAGAGGTCCTAGAACTTTAAAGCGCTAAATAGTGGAAACTTATAAAAGAATAAAATTTTAAGAGCGCTGGTGATAAACATATTGTTTTAATATTGTTTTATCGATGACAGATAGGGATAAGAAGCTTAAGAAAAAAGAAATTTTCCCTAAAGTTAATGCGAATGATGCAGCAAGAATTTTTTTTATATATAAAAAAGTGGTCTGATCTGATCGTTTGAGATTTTTTGTGGCCGCCGCGGCCTGCGACTGTGGGCGTTTGGTTCCTGTAGCTGTTTTGGGCAGCACCGCAGGGAGCAGCTGACAGAGCCACAGCACAATCTGTGAAGCGATCGCTCCCACACAGCTCGGAGCTCGCTCTGGCCTGTTCTTCTCAGCGGTGCACGCCGGCACACGCGGCGTTGGGTTGTCTCTCCTCGTCCATCTTCGACGGAAGGTGAGAGCTACCCTCGTATCCCCAATCATGGAATTGACATTTAGGCTGGATGTTGCGGGGGCGGAAGCTAGTTTCGCCCGTGAGCTCGGACGAGGCCGGGGAGATTTCATCCCCATCGGGGATTAGGGATGGAATGTCGGGCAGTCGTGAGGGAGCTATCCACCCGAATGAAGTTTCCAACTCTAGTCCAGCGCCTCTGAATACCTTGGCTCGTCGTCTCCTTCCCTCCTGTAGCCGCCGTCCTCCTCCCCGATTTACTGGGCGAGCACGCGCCGCCAGAACGGGGCACAACTTGGCACCTTGGCTTGCGTTTGCCCTCCTCGTCCAGCTTCGACGGAAGGTGAGAGCTGACCTCTCGTCCCCAACACTCGAATCCTCCTCCCTCCTTGTTGGCGTTAGGTATGGCGGCCACCCTACCTCACCCTATCGGTCGGTCCGCCTCTGTGCCAGATACTTAATATATGCTCACAGGGATTATCATCTGATGATGCACGGTCATTTTCTTCCATCCTTGCTCTGCCTTGGAACTCGCTCAAGTCCTTATAATTGTGGACGGAGGAAATAGTATTGTAGGATCTTTTATAGCTTATAGTAGTCAACAAATAACTGAGGAATCCGATGGAATATATTTTCTTCTGTCTGGTTTTGTTTTTCTATCATAATATCATTTTTTAACTATTTATTATGCATAAATGTGCCAGCCTTTTGGCTGTACTAGAGACCCAACGTATGCCGCTAAACATTCGTTCATAATTGAAGTTCCTTGCCACGGTGGTTCTTGACCTGCACTTCTGTTTGCAGTGTCAAATATTAACTAACAGCTGATTCTGAAGTTTTAAGTATGGCCTATCTCGAGTGGTTAGGGATAGTACACTCTAAAGCATTAGCATAGTCTCACTCGCTCGTGCATGAGTCTGTTTCTTTTGTGCCCAATTCAACATTTCCTATTTACCTGTCAGAAAACTTTGTGAAGTTGATTTCTGCTCTACATGGGGCCTTTTCTTCCATTGATGTACCATCATCTTGCGAATTTGTTTATATGCTTTATCTGACAGCTATTTGCTTATCTTGATTATTTGGTATTGCTGAAGGATTTAGTATTGCCTCAAGAAATCTGTGTTTTCTTGAGGATTTTTTTTGTCATTATCTGGTTTATAAGTCATTTCCACTTGAATGTAGTGTCTAGATCATCTGCTTCATTTTTTGAAATTGTTTGTGCTTCTGTTAGTTTGCCTTTGCTGAAATCTAAACCTTTACTACCTTGCACAATATATTTACCAGGACGACAAACAGTCTCTAGAAAATTTATAGCCGGTCTTCAGACTTGAGAAAGGATACATTTGATGATCCCAATATGTCCATGGAAGAGAGGAGAGTAAGTATCATAAACAAGAGCAGTGTATTAAATCCAAATGCCGAAGCATTTGTTCCTTCATCCCTTAGATCTGTCAATGATGCCTCCAAGACATCAGATGAAACTTTGGCCGCTGTCTCATTGCCTTCCAAAGAATCCAGTACAGACCAATCAGTGTCCATTGCACAGAGCAACTCTGATGAAGAAGCACATCAGTATTGGCAACAACAGCTCCCAGATGACATTACCCCTGATTTCAATGTCGATGAGATTCCTGGACCAGACAGTCTATCACTCACAGGCCTGTCCATAAACGATGGCATTGGTGCATCAATATTTTCTCCAAACCAGACAATGAGCATGCAGCACCGTGCTTCTCCTTTGATCAGGGATAAACTCAGTACACGTCCAAAGATTGAGCTTCTTGGTCCACTTTATGTAGAGGAACGGTCACAAGCTACAATTATGAGCCCAACAGTAGGTTCCATGAGTCCGACTGCTGCTCCATGGATAAAGACAGGAAGGAATGGGGCACAGTACAGCACAAACAGAAGGGATGCCATCCACTACAATGGAGATTCCAGCATTGGTAGGTACTGATTTGTGAAGTTTTTTTATTCACGGTGATGGTGTTTCTATGAATAAAATATCTTTCCTTACAATTTCAGGAGCGCCGTTGCACAATCTTACTGATGCTTATAATGGAAGCAGGCGTGGCTTAAGCACGACTATGGATATGATGAAACAGCTTGAGGTCTGTCCTAAGTTTCTTCGATTTTAGTTTTTGGAATTTACATACCTCTTGTTAATAAAGTTACACCGTTGATAACTCAGCTATTACTATCCTTGATAATTGGATCTCAATTTTGAAAACATAGCTCTAATTGTCTGTACCCTAGAAGGCATTGAATCTCTCTTCACCAGTAGCTCCATACAATAACGAGATGAGTTTACCATTGACATTGCACGTGTTTCCTAAAAAAACGCATGTGTCATTCCACTTTTGGACGTGCTCCATTGATATTCTTATATCTGTTTCTAATTGAATTAAATCTCCTCCAAATCATCTTAGTATTGTTGCATGTTCAATAGCAGAATAAAGTTGATGGACGACTCAGTCAGAACAGGTCACTGTCATTTGGACATTCAAGTCCTCCATCTCCAGTACCATATGCCCAGAGTGGTCTTATGAACTATAGCAAAGAAGCTTTTGCTCTGTCAAATGACCCATATAGATCTCATTCAGCTATACTTGCAGACTATAGTGAACATGTATCCTTGGATTCTCCTAGAGGAAGGTACAAGATGGCTAATCTGCCTGTTTCTGGTATTGGTTCAAGCAGAGGTTCTCAGATTTTGGGTGGCTCATATAATAGTCATGATGGGATCCCAACCAACACTTTACAAAACATAGCTGGAATTCAGACAGGACCAACTTGGCTTGAAAGTGATTTGGCGGGTAGTGTTCTCGAATTACAATACGATTTGTTATGAACCATTAGAACACCCATGCGGCATGCAATTTAATGTTTGAACTTGGTTGTGATAACAGCGAGCGCATACTTGGAATCAAAGGATGAAGTTCTTGATTTATCAAGCCTGCGACATGCATTTCTTGAGCAGGTAAATATGCCACCATGATACTAAACAATATAAATAATTGGAAAATTCCAAGCAAAAGTTATTTTACTCACTAGTGGCGTAGCATATATCAAGAAATTGGCATCCAGTTTTGAGTTTTGAAGGTAACTGTAACCTTAGTCGTTGGGATTTACACCCGCAACTTCATTCAATTAAGAACATGCTGTTTTCATTATCATTGGTTTGTTGTGTAAAAGAATGCATATGATCTTATGTCAATAGGAGTAGGAAATTCGAATCATTGAGTACAATGAAATGGTAGGCATCCTGCATACTTTTTGACATTGCAATCTTTAATCAGTTTGGTATATCATGGTGTTCAGTTAAATTATGGTTGTTCCTTTTTCTTGTCTTAGAATTGGCAAATGCTCTACTGCTGATGAAGATGCTATCTTTTACCACATAATAAAGTTATGAAGTGCAGGAAAGTCATAGCTGTGTTGTAGATAGGACAATTCTTTTACCACTATTTGTCATATTTTTAATGTGATAATTATACTACTGCTTATGGATGCAAGTGGGTACCCATTGGTCAAACACGCTAGTTCATTTGAGGGATTAGCTTGTGAAGGGAGAAATAATCTAGTTCATTTCATAGAGTTTGGGTCGACCCATTGACCCACAAAATGGAGAACTTCCATCCCTGCTTAGGGTTATGGTTTAGGATTATCATTGCTCATTGTTTAGGCATGATCAGCCTCCTTTGAACACTAAACAATGTGGGTACCCGTGCGATATAGGGTATTTACTTATTTTGAACAGTTCTCAGACATCACACGTGTTTTTTGCAATTTCTTGGCCATCACCGTATGTACTCAGTATTGCATCCAGTGGTTTTTATTTTAGCATTTTAAACATACTATATCCAGTCAATGATAATTCTTTCTCATAATCGTTATTGTACTGAATTTAAGCAGGATAGGCCAGCTTTTCTGACAGGAAGCAACCCTTTAACAAAGGAACTAAGCTTGAAGGAGTTATACAATGTACAAAGCAGGTTGGCTCAGGAGAAGGCTAGAGAAACAACATATCGTCAAAGGTCAGATTAAGTACTAGTTTATTCCATCTGTAAAGTGTAAACAAATATATATGGTCTAGCTTCTGAATAAAATACTATCTATGCTGGTCACATCTATTTGCACGAATGTCCAAACACTGACCTTGATTTATTTGATGATATGCTCAGGGCAAGTTACTAGTGGGCATTACATGACTTTTTCTGAATAGTATCCATCTGGACTTGAGTTGTTTCTTGTTCTAAAATTAAATGACTATATGTGGAACATCTTTTATATTTTTTGATCCGAGAGCAACTTTTATATTACCATGTGTCATGTATTCTGTTGATGAACCACACTAATCACCTGTGGCATGAGTCAAGATTATCTGCTGACCCGCTACAACATAATTTATCTTCCTGAGATCTTTATTATACTTTGCAAAAGCTAATCATTTCCCTGGATTTCACCAGATTTCAACCGCCAGAACTGCAAGGTCTCATCCAGGAGCAAAATCCCCCTATCGATCTCTGTGGCCTTCATGTCAGCGAGGCAATACATGTCCTGAACTATGAGCTCAACAACCGGAGGAAGATTGTGCGATCCACTGGGCGCCTGCTCCTGGTCATCATAATATCGAGCACTCACCACCCTGCGAGGTTGACCGTCGCCATTGAGCAGTACCTTTTGGAGCACGGTCTTCAGTACATGCAGGTGCAGCCAGGCCTCTTCCGTGTTCTGCTGCAGTGATAGAACGGATGGGAGGCCCTAGAACATGTTCACGAACATAGATCAGATGAAAAAAAAAAAGTTGCCATGTACTTTTGTATATGGCAGAGATGACTACCAGGATAGAAGCTTTACTGCAGTACCGGTATAGCAGGCCTTTTTGTCAGCAAATGTATATTGTAAAATTTGCGGTCCTAGGGCAAATATGTTCTTTCACAATGTTGCGTGTACGTTGTGCGCATGATGCCCCTTACTGGGAGCAGAGGCAACGGAACCAAAGAACCAGTTTCATCACTACATTCAGGTTAATTTCATCGTCCGACTATAGGTGCATAACATGCATGATGATATTGCCAAGTGCCAACCCGCGCCTATGGTTCGTTTTCATTCCCTCCCAATTTATTTTTTTTTTAAAAAGCAGGGCTTAGCGGGTTTAGCCTGTTTGGGACATGCCTAATATCAAAATGTCGCATAAACTTTTTAAGTGCCAAAAGTATGGGTGACGGTGAACTTGAAGTACTGGCTCAGGCATGGAATAAATTACACAAAGTTGAAAGCACAAGTACCATCGGGACTAGTTTTGAGTTAGACATGAAAAATATCCACCAAGTTTCTTTGCTGGCTACAAAATGAAATGACAGTCCTCAAGCACAACAGCAAATCATGTCAAAACGGAGACATGGTAACTCAGTCCCTCTCACTAATTGCCGTCAGATGCTGGTCGATTTCATCTGTTGTCAGCGCCCTGAAAGTGCGATCTTCTTTGCTAACAACACCAACCTGCCAACACGAGTTTATATCATCATCAAACAACAAATTTACAGAAACTAATATATTGAGTATGCTCTTGGAGAAAGGCATGATACCTCGATCTCAGTGGCCTTGAAATCCTCCTGCAGAACTGATTGCAATGCAGAAATTGCAATCTGAAAAAGAAAAGAGTATACATTAGGAAGGACTTAGACCTCAACTTTTACATAGATCATGAGCGCTGAGAAGTAACCAGTAGGGTGATTAAAAATACACGGCCACACGCCCATACTGGTGCATCAACAGTTGTGCATATATATTGCCCTGTGCTTATATGCACAGTAGTTGTCTGGATTACTAACTTGTGCGGCATGCATATTATATATAATTGAGCTCCTTGCTTAGCTGAAGACGTGCCACATTTACCTGAACAGTTTCATCATAGGTGAATTGTGGGCCATCCTTCATTTTCTTCTCCAGAAAATTAATTGCTTCCTGCTCCTTGAGTCCAGCACTAGTTGCCTGAAAGAAAATGTTAGCAGATTGTTAGTCCTTAATACATAACCAAAGGACAAATAAACAAAACATTCAACAGGACATAATTAGGAAGGTGGGAACTATCTAATGTAGAATAGCAAATTAGTCCATATACCTTATGACCAAAGAAATGACCTGCAGGGTCACATTTGAAGAGTTGGGCATTTTTCTCTTCATCATAGCCCAAGACCATCGCAACTGGAGAATAAAACAAAGAAAATGAAGACCAGAACACCATAGTAGGATGACAAAGGCTTAATAAGCTAGCATGTGCTGTATTGTATGATGATACTAACCTACTCCAAGTGGTCTCATATAGGCATGCTGTGTGTAAACTTGTGCTTTGTCTGCTATCCTGAAATCAGATAAGCAAATAACAGCTACTGCTTAGTCATATGCACCAAGAAAAAGTAACAGCTGGGAAACTGAATAAAGGTTCATACCATTTAGCTAATACGTCAACAGGCATCTCGTAACCCCACTTGAAACGGAACTCAGCTGCTTCATTCCTTGCTTGGTAAACCAATGACCTTGCATCGGCTGGCAAATAAAATAATTATGTTTCCATTATCGGTCAACAAACAAAAATGCTCAGAAAACCAGTGCCAATAGTAAATTTGAGTGGATTGATGAGGTTTTGAAAGGATAAATGCAGAGTCAAATGTCAATGACTAAATAGATTTTGAGGAATGCTTTTTGCTTGCATGCCATAGCAAAGTAAAAATTTCAGCAATTATAATATTGAGACATAGCCTGAAACTTGCTGTTCATATATGCGTGTAAGCAAGCCTATGTCCTTGATTAGAGGTTCAATCTAATAATGATCATTGATGCTATGGAAAACTTGCAAGTTTGGAATATCAAACCCCAGGGATATAGCATTATACAATCATACAAGGATCATTGATAAGAATTAAGAAACTGAAAACTACAAATTCCCATCTACTGTAATCCTAGTTAAACCAGCAATAGCATCAGTGAATTTTAACTTATCTAAATCAAGACATCATATGTGCATAGAATAACTTATTTTCCCCACAAATTCAATAGAAAGACAGCGACATCTCATCAGCATCTACAACAAATTCCGTATTTCAGCACTCTTAACAAAGCACGCACCTGTGAGGCCAGTGGCAAGCAATCCGATGTACTTGGTGATCGAAAACAGGTGTGTCACGCTCGTCTGATCCAACAATTTATCCTGCACAAGCAACTCATCAGTGAGCGAAGACAAAGGCCACCTTTCAGACTCGATGACCACAACAGAACCAATCAATCGAACTCCAACCGAAAAGTCACAGAAACTTGCGATCCTTTCGCTTCATCGAACTACCAAAGGCAGAATAAACAACAGGAACAGGACTCCATCGGATCGATCGAGACAAGCAGCGGCGAGGAACTCACCGGAACTTTCTTCTGTGTGACGACGCAGACGCAGTCCTTGCCGCGCACGCCGATCGAAGTGGCACCCGCCGACTTCACCGCCTTGAAGGCATACTCTGCGCGCAACGTACGGCACGGGTCAAGCTCCGCCGCCAGATCTAAGCAAACGAAGGGGGGGAGAAAAGGGCTAGGGTTTTGGAGGAGGGGATTGTACGCACCGACTTGGTAGAGGCGGCCCTCGGGTGAGAATATGGTGATGTGACGGTCGTAACCCGCTCCCGTGCCGCGGCTCATCTCGTCGGCCGCCTGGAGATCTCGCCGGAATTGGGTGGCTTGAGCAAGCAAGTCGAGGTTGTGTGCGCGCTTGGGGCCTCTGGAACGAGACTGGAATTATACAGCCGCTGCAGCTTCTTCTTATTCCGCAAGAAGAAGAAAGCCCATACTATCACTCCATCAGGCTGCGACCGGGACTATGACACTGCGAGCCCACAGGCCCAGGTCCGCTCGAAACTTTCCGCTACGGTGTATTCACCTCGGCCGTCCGATCGGTGATCAGGCAACTGGCAAGCTCCACAGTAGCAGTAGGCAAACAGTTACTGCTGGCCTGATTATTTGCTAGCAAAATGGTGCAGAACCTTGCAGGACGGTAGTAGTACACTTTCAGAATCTGTGGCCAAGTTTCTCACACGCCAACGTACCTTGCAGATATCGAAATGTATGCAGCCTAATTATTTTTTTTAATAAAGTGCACAGGAGGTCCCTAAACTATTCGCGTCATGTTGCTTAGGTCCATAAATTTTTAAAGTGATCGTATGGGTCCCTAAGCTATTCGTGTTGTGGCACTTCGGTCAATAAACTTTAAAAATGACCGTCTAAATCTGTAATCTATTTTTCTGTATCAAGTTAGGTCCAAATCTTATACGAAGACCAGAACATGGACGTTCTAGTATGGATTAACACGTATGTGTTGCACATGAAAAAAAAAACATGATTAGGATTTTTAAAACCAATAAAAATCGATCAGCCTTTTATGATCTTTAGCGAAAGATCTAGCTCAACTACTAAAATCGAACTTATGTATTATGAAAAAATAGTTTTGTTGTCAATTTTTTATTTTGGTTTTTATGATAAAATTAAAAAAAGTGAATCCTGATTTTATGCATAAAATACATAAGTACTAATCCATGTTAGAACTCTCACGTTATAATTTTTAACCTTCAAATTAAGATTTAGACCTAACTTGATATAAAAAAAATTAGATTAGAGACCTAAATGGTCACTTTAAAAGTTTATGGACCCAAGTGACACAACATAAATAATTTAAGGATCCAGATAGTCACTTTAAAAGTTTATAGACCTAAAATGACACAACGCAAATAGTTTAGGGACCAGTGCACTTTACTCTTGTTTTTTTAACTCGACTTTCGGTGAATTTGTCCCTTCATTTTCCTGACTGCATCAAGTTTCTTGAAAAGGTTGAGATCTTCCTAGATACTTGCGTTTGCTTTCAATAACCATGACTTTGGAATGTGTGCAGTCTGCCAGTTTGGAGTAGAAAATCGACTCCAGTTTGCTGGACATATCACTGACCATGAGCTTCTCATGCCAAACGCCAGCTTTTTGGAGACTTGTTTGTTCTGACTCCCAAACACAATTGAAGAGGAAGCCTCATCTCTTCCTATATAAACACCTCTATCAACCACATCACCCTGGTGGCAAGTAAATTTCTTGTGCATTTGTCAATACTCCCAAATTCCAAATTCCAATACAAGAGGGTGCAGGTTGGCATGGGGGTACGCTTGCATCATGTCTTAACCAAAACTTTCTTCATAGATGATATGATAGATGTTGATTTGTGTTGGTGCTGCTGCTGTTGCAGGTTCTAAATTGGGTGCAGAACAGGAGGTATGGAACGCATCAGAGGAAAAGGAAAACCGAGTTGAGCGCAGACTCGGATCGATGTAAGTGACCACTGATGACAGTGACTACTTATAGTTTCAGAATATCAGTTCGCACCGAAAAAGAAAACGAGAAAGTTCAGTTTATCTCATAAGCTCAAAATCATCTTTCAGATTTAACATACTATCTGAAGCTCCCACTCTTACCTCTACCTCCGTTTGCAGCTGCTGAGACTTCTATTGGACTTCATCAGACCTGCGAACCTGAAGACAGGTTTTATTGGAGTACGGCAATGCTGTCCATTGGAACGTTCGGAACGACAGAAGGGCAGAGACTGAAGAGTTTGGATGGTTCTAACGAATCGTGCATGGTTGGCGTCGACGAGCCCAAGAAGATGCAGGGCGAGCTGAGATTGCTCATGGGAGGCAGAGTTGCTGCAGCTGAAGAAACGAACATGCCACATCGTCTGCACCTAGAAAGGCTTCTCAACTGCACCTCACACTCTCAAAATGGCGGCACTGTTAAGCCGAGGTCAATTAGGAAACCCTTGACAAGTGCCTTCAATGGTTTTATGCCCAGGCCGAGCTTCAAGGAACCAGTACCTGAAATGAGATTGAACGAGGTACGTCATAATTGAAATTGAAATTCTTCCGGGCTTTCATAACCAAGATGGTACAGAATTGGGAGAGACTCATGTATGATTTCTTTGTTTCACAGACTGTGTGGCAATTGCTCCATAAGACTGCAGTTCCTTCAAAGAACTCAGCATTCCATGAACATGCCAGGGATGATCGAGTGCTCCGGATGCCTCCAAAAGTGAAAGCAGGGGTAGACGAAGAAATGGGCAAATGGATCAAAACAGATTCAGAGTGTAAGCTGATCTAACTGGAAACATATTCTGATGTGCAGAAGTGTTAAAAGCTGAACGTATAATCTGATATATTTCTCCAATTATCACAGATATCGTGTTAGAGATCTGATATCCGGGATGGCAGCAGAAAGGAAAGACCAAGTTCCTTGTAAAATACAGTATTTATCTGGCACGTCCTTCTGAAGAATATCTTAACAGCAGGACCTCAGGGCCAGTTTTACAATATGCTTTTCTGTATTTTGCTTAACATGTATATGTAGTAGAGTACAAGTGCTAAGCTATAGTTAGTTATACTCCTGAAATAACAAGGATATGCGCTCGGTAAAGAGTGCTTTTTGACCAAAAAGAGTTCCAAATAATACATAGTGAAGTTGTATATTCTACTATGACCACTAGTGGCAGTGTTCAATGTCCATGGCATCAGCTAATACTGTCAGCACTGATGAAAGCAAACAATATCTTCAGATGCAATTCTAGTCATTCTGGGATGCTCCCAAATAAAATAATTCTTCACCTACAGAGATATCTTATCAATGGCTCATCCTGCAACCTGCAAATTGGATATGAGCAGATAAGGCCTAAGCTGATGTATGATAGCCATTATATTGAATCAGGTGACATTTACCTGATTTTTTAAAGTACAGCAAGGGACATTTACCTGGTTCACAACAGGAAGCGCGAAAGTTTCCCATTCTGTTGACCATTTCGAAGATGACCCTGTACTCAAGGCACCATCCTTGAGGGATTTCAAGGCACTGCATTCTTCAGGAAACCCCTTGAAAAGCATCTGTATTGTTTTTAAGTGTGAATTAACCTATAGCTTCTGATAGTAAGACAGTCACTATTCAGACAGAAACTTAAAAAAAAAAAAAAAAAAAAAAAAAAAAAAAAAAAAAAAAAAACCTTCGTGTTCCAAAAAGAGCACTCTACATATGCACTGGCCTCAATTCACATTTGACAACACTCATTACTGACCAGACATCTTAATGATGTCATTTCCTTCACATTAGGCAACTCCAGTTTTGATTCCAAAATTTGTCCAAATATAGAATGAAATACATGGGAAATAAAAAGTTGAAGTGAGCCTGACCATAAGTTCATCGGCAAGCTCTGAAGATGTTGAGAATAGAAGACCGTTTTTGTTTACTTTTACAAGCTCCTCAATGCTGCAAACAGAACAGAGATACATGATTGAGTGAGAATTATATAAGGCAAAAATACTGCAAATCAAACATCTAAAAAACTAGGTTACCAGGAGAATGATGCAGCACAAACTGGCAATCCACATCCAAACATATCAACCACCTAGACACATTCAGGATAAAATTCAGCTAATAAAAAAATTCAGCTAATAATTTTCTTGATCCTTTAAAGAAAACAGATACTTCAGAGTAACCTTCATAGGTAGGTCCAGCCCCGACGAAGATGTATGCAATGATACACCAAGATCTGCTGACCCTGAAATATGAAAAGATTCAGCCATTTATACTCAAAACAACGAAATTGTTAGGTAATTAGCTGGTTTACCAAGCAATAGTGGGTAATCCTCTGATGCAAGCCACATTGTCCGGAAGGCAACGCGTCTCAACTTCAACCTTTTTATCTGCTCCTCATATTTCTTCCTGTCAGGTCCTTTACCTATAAAATAGAAATACATGAACATTAAATCATTCTAAAAATTTTGTTGCCCAAGAAAGGTTGCAGAGCGGATGCTACCAGTTATAATGAATAGCAGTCTTGGATACATAAATTTCTTCCCATTCTTCATGTCAATCCAAAGTTGCCCCTCATCCATTGAGTCCTCTTCACCTAAAGTTGCAGCGACGCGTCTATCATACATCAGTGCTGCTTCAAGAAGTATGCTGAAATCTTCATCCGGTGACCTGGAATATGCCACAAAATTTCTTATCTTCCTCATATTTGAAATATCCGCTCAACAATCACAAGTAGTGAGCATAACAAACACCATAACTTGAGATCACACAGTTCCAGAGAACAGACCAGCTTGTGCTGCTCACAACAAGTGCAGGTCTATTAGGCTTCAAGAAAATTTCACCATTGATCTTATTGGTAAAGACAGTAGTGTCCATATCTTTCGCTTCTTTCTCTGTGTTGCAACAACAAATGACAAAAAATAAATCAAATGGAATAAATGTACACAGTATGCTTAGATTGATTGGAGAAAAACATACCAACAGAGATGCAGTCAGCGTTGCCTGTAGCACTACAGATGGAATCCTCCAATCTGCTAAACAACTATTCCATTCTTAAGGTCACAAATGTGGTAATATATGGAGGAGTAAAGCAATAAGTAGATTCTCACTCCATGTTTCTCCATCAACGATGCAGGGTGGAAAAAATCAGGAGATTGATCATAAAGAACTCTTGCCCTGAGATGAACATTGTGTTAGTAAATATTATAGACTATAAGCGTCCAGAAAAAAACCTTTTCATTTTCACATAAAATATTATGATGGAGTTAAATCAATTTACCTGATTCCCCAATTTTGAGCAAGCTCATGCTGCATTGCTTTCGTAACACAAAAGGCACCATCAGCCATCTTTCCAAAGTGCTTCTCAAACCTTAGAAAACAAAAATATGTTACATCATAGGTTCAAATGGAAGACTACACATCAACATATAACAAATGTCCAATATGTATGTTAGTTTTAACAGAGAAACAAATAGGACAGGGAATTACCAGAAGTAGACTCTCACTATAATGTGACTTCTACCATGAGACATCCCAAGCAATGTATATCCAAAGTTATGCCAATCCACAATAAATTTAGCACCTCTTAGCCAGCTTGCCAGTTTTACAGCAGCAAGCGTTGGAACTGATGGAGGATTCTGTTGGAGAACAGACGATGAAATCAACCAATCAGCTTTCCCATTGTCTAGGAAACGAAACATCAACAACAACCAGCCTTTTAATCCCAAGCAAGTTGGGGTAGGCTAGAGATGAAACCCCAAGTACCAACAAGAAACTCAGGAAAGGACCAAACCGAAAAAGAAAGAAAAAGGAAGCTGAGAAAAGACCAAAAGGCCAGAACCAAGGGAACGGAAGGTGAAACAGCAAACGGAAAAAGGGAAAAAAGAGGGAGGCAAATCAAGGTTCTGGCACATGGATTGCCAGTCTCCACAAACTCCTATCTAAGGCTAACTCCCTACCGATATCCCACTCCTTCATGTCCCTCTTAACCGACTCCTCCCAAGTCAAGTTTGGTCTTCCTCTTCCTCTCTTTAGATTAATCGGGCGCCTAATGATGCCACTGCGGACCGGTGCGTCTTCAGGTCTCCGTTAGATATGTCCAAACCATCTCAAGCGGTGTTGCGTGAGCTTCTCCGCAACTGGTGCTACTCCTAATCGCTCTCGTATGTCTTCATTCCTGACACGGTCTCTTCTTGTGTGACCACAAATCCACCGTAACATACGCATCTCTGCCACGCTTAGCTGCTGGACATGCTTCCTTTTAGTAGGCCAACACTCAGCTCCATATAGCATAGCCGGTCGAATCACAGTCCTATAGAATTTGCCTTTGAGCTTTTGTGGAATTCTGTTGTCACATAGGACACCAGAGGCTTGACGCCACTTCAACCATCCGGCTTTAATTCTATGACTGACATCTCCATCAATATCTCCATCCTTCTGCAATATTGATCCCAGATATCGAAAGGTGTCCTTCATGGGGACCACCTGACCGTCGAGTCTGACATCCCCTTCCCCTTCTTCTTGTGCAGTGGCACTGAAGTCACACTTCATGTACTCTGTCTTAGATCTACTAAGCCTAAAACCTTTTGCTTCCAAAGTCTTCCTCCATAATTCTACCTTCTGGTTAACTCCCGCCCTAGTCTCATCCACTAGCACAACATCATCTGCAAAAAGCATACACCAAGGGACCTCTCCTTGGATGTCCCTTGTGATCTCATCCATCACTAGGGCAAAAAGATAAGGGCTCAAAGCAGACCCCTGGTGCAACCCTATAGTAATGGGGAAGGCATCCGTGTCTCCACCGCTTGTTCGGACACTTGTCACAACATTATTATACATATCCTTGATGAGGTTAATGTACTTTGTTGAGACTTTATGCCTATCCAAGGCCCACCACAAAACGTTTCTAGGCACTTTATCATATGCCTTCTCAAGGTCGATGAAGATCATATGCAGGTTTTTCTTTTGTTCCCTATATCTTTCCATGAGTTGCCTTATCAAGAAAATCGCCTCCATAGTTGACCTTCCAGGCATGAAGCCAAATTGGTTATTGGTGACATTTGTCAACCTCCTCAAGCGATGTTCAATAACCCTCTCCCAAAGTTTCATTGTATGGCTCATTAGCTTGATCCCCCGATAGTTAGTACAACTCTGAACATCTCCTTTGTTCTTGAAGATTGGTACTAAAGTGCTCTGTCTCCACTCCTCGGGCATTTTGTTTGATCGGAAGATAAGGTTGAACAATCTAGTGAGCCAAACTATCGCTATGTCACCAAGACCTCTCCAAACTTCAATGGGTATACCATCTGGACCCAACGCCTTGCCTCCTTTCATCTTTTTCAAAGCTTCTTTGACCTCCGCTTCTTGAATCCTCCTCACAAAGTGCACATTGGAGTCATCGGGAGAGGCTTCCAACTCCATAGAAGAGTTCCCGCTGTCTTCGTTAAAGAGTTTGTCAAAATACTCCCGCCATCTCTTCTTGATCTCTCCATCTGTGACTAACAGCTGCTCTGACTCCTCCTTAATGTATTTGACTTGACCTAGGTCGCGTGTCTTCCTCTCTCGGCTTTTAGCTATCTTATAGATGTCCTTTTCTCCCTCCTTCGTGCCCAATCGCTGGTATAAGCTATCATACATCCGGCCCCGTGCCTCGCTCACCGCTCGCTTCGCAGACTTCTTTGCCACCTTGTATTGTTCTATATTCTCCACACTCCTATCTAGGTGTAGGCGCCGAAAACACTCCTTCTTCTCTTTGATAGCCTTTTGGACCTCCTCATTCCACCACCACGTGTCTTTAGCTTCGCGCTTTGCTCCTTTAGTCACTCCAAATTCTTCCGCAGCCACTTTCTTAATGCATTTGGTCATCTTCAACCACATGTTGTTAGCATCATCTTCAACATGCCAAGGGCCCTCTTGGAGGACCCTATCTTTGAAAGTCTGAGCAGACTCTTCTTTAAGCTTCCACCACTTTGTCCTAGCCACTTTGACACGCTTGCTTCCTAAAGTGCGTACCTGGAAGCGAAAGTCAGCTACCACAAGCTTATGCTGAGGTACTACACACTCTCCAGGTATCACCTTACAATTTAGGCAAGCGCGTCTATCCTCTTTCCTCGCTAGGATGAAATCAATTTGGCTACAATGGTGGCCGCTGTTATAAGTTATGAGGTGAGAGGCTCTTTTCCTGAAGAACGTGTTCGCTACCATCAGATCATAGGCCAAGGCAAAGGTTAAGACGCTCTCCCCCTCCTGGTTCCGACTCCCGTATCCGAAGCCTCCATGTACCTCCTCAAAACCAACACTAGAAGAACCTACGTGGCCATTGAGATCTCCTCCTATAAAAAGCTTCTCACCAGCAGGCACACTACTGACTAGTGTGTCTAGATCCTCCCAGAACTGCCTCTTAACGCTTTCTTCCAGACCTATTTGTGGAGCATAGGCACTGATTACATTGAGGACCAAATCCCCAAGTAGCACCTTCACTAAAATGAGCCTATCTCCTACTCTCTTGATATCTACCACACCCTCCTTGAGGCTTTTATCCATCACTATGCCTACTCCGTTTCTGCTCGCTTCAGTCCCCGCATACCAGAGCTTGAAACCGGTATCTTCCATCTCCTTCGCCTTACGCCCTGTCCACTTCGTCTCCTGGACGCAAAGTATGTTTACACGCCTCCTTATCATCGCATCAACTACCTCTCTAAGCTTGCCTGTTAGCGACCCTACGTTCCAACTACCTACACGCAACCTACAAGGCTCGACTAGCTTCCTTACCCTTCGCACCCGTCGTTGGTGTGAAGACCCTTGCTCATTTTTCACCACATCCGGGCGCCGACGTGGCGCGCCACTAAGGATGTGACGACCCGATCCTTGCTCACTTGACACCGCGCCCAGATCACCAACACGGCGCGTCACGGGGGTGACGACCCAGCCCTTGCACATTTAACACCAAGCCCGGGTTCCGACATGGCGCGTCGCTAAGAGGGTTACGCCCCAACGGGATTCTTTTGGGTTTCATCTCCATAAGAGTAGCTAAGTTTTTACGCTGGCTCGCAAAGCCTAACGCAACCCTCCTCCTTTACCAGGGCCTGGGACCTACTATGTTGGAACACCAAAAAAAACGCTCCACCATCAAATACTTTAAAACATTTCAACCAAGCTAAACAGACTTCTGTAATATCACACAAATGGGGATCTAAAATGCACAAAGCTCATGAACTTCATGGAAATAAATACAAATGTATAATCCAATAAGACTGTTAACACAACACTAAAATAACCAAAATGAAAAGATTTAGGAATAGGTCACCCCATGGTGGCAAACCTAATGCATGAATAAACAAGGAAAAAAGTATGATGAAATCTGAACTGCTGATGATTGTGCCCACTGTTCATGTAATTCTGAGTATACATAGTTCAGGAAGCAGGTACTGACCTGAACAAGGAAAATGTCAGGGCGAGGAATTTTGAAACAAAGGAACCAAACCAGCATGACAAACTGCATAGCAGCTTTAAGTATAAGCGCCAGAGCACCAGATATCTTTGAAATTCCTGTTAACTGCACAGATTTCTAAAGAGAGGGCCCGATGTTTAATGCAGTAAAATTACAAAATAAAAGACAACAAAATATTATCTGATAATCAATACCATCTCGTGGATGTGAATTGATGGATTCTGTCTCAATGACAGGTGGGGATCACTTCCTGTTATTTACACAAAGTAGAACACACGGTCAGGCCTCCATCAGAAGAAAGAACAATCTTATCTCGCATAATAATTTTTAACTTTTGTGATAACAGATTATATCGATTGCTACTGATTAACGCAATTAAACAGTGTTATTATGAAAGCGGAATGGGCTATTGTGAAGAACAATATACCTCCATTTGCCACAATGTCCACTTCCATACCAGCCTGTGAAGAAAGACAGAGGGTTATCTAAGCTAAGACAATAAAACAGAAAACATATTCAGTCAAAGTTCAATTGTAATGTTGCTCAAAAAAAAAAAAATCAAGTGTATGCTTGGTGATCCAAACAACATGAAACATTTCTCTAAGATTCGCAAAGCGTATGCCGACTATCAGGTAAATAACACCCTTTCCCCTTCTCGTCAGTCGCAAAATCTTCCATGGCAACCAGATAGATAGACGCAGTTTGCTCTACGCACGAGGGGGTTATTCTGGAGTTGCGTATACCTGATTGGCGAGGGAGAGGGAGTGGTACTGCATGCGCGGACTGCGGCCGATGTCGCCCAGCACCACCACCGCCGCGCGATTCCTCCTCCCGACCGCTGTCGCCGATGCCATGGCCGTCGACCAACAGATCCAACCCGGCTCGATAGGGTTCACCCTGATCTAAGGGTCGCCGCCGGTGAGTGAGGTAGCGCAGCAGTGGGGCTACAACGTGGTTGTGGGTAGGGTCAGATTACGAAGAGGAAGAAGAGTAGCTTGGACCCTCCGCGAGCGGCGTCGGAGCAACGCCGATCGCCGAGCCAGCAGACGACGGCGCGTGCCCCGAGTCGTGTAGCTTGCGATTGACAGTTTGCATCGGACGGCTCCCGTGCGTCCTGTCCTAAATTGGACGGCTGCTTGGTAATCCGTTCATCAAGCGAGCGCGAGCCCGTAGATACAAGTATTGTGGATTACTTGAAATTCCTTTGCCCAGGACATGATTTCGAACGCTCATAGCGTTTTTGTTTTTCCGTAATATTGGTTCATACTACTTTTTGTCACATACTGTATTTTGGGTCTGCACAATTTTCCTTTTTTTAAACATAAACACTAATTACACCTACAAGTAGTCAAGTACCCAGTGCTCACACATTCTAACAGATTGGCTGTCCGTCCTCGCAGGCGCAGCCGCACAGGCATGTCCACTGCGTCCGGTGTGGCGGTGAGACTCTGCTCTATGCCGGAGGTCGGAGCTCGCGCAGGTCTGTCTCCACGGGAACCACGGGTGCTCGCACTCAGTGCTGCAACGACTACGCGAGTCACGAGTTGTCACACTCGCCAGCTAGCTACCAGTAGCTTCACACCAACCACCAACACCGGCACGAGTTTATTTTCAAAAAAAAAAAAAAAAAAAGAAAAAACACCAGCACGAGTTGCTCTCAGAAACGGGAGCAGATCCATGAAAAACGTCACCGTCTACCTTTACCTCGCGTTCACGAGCGCCTTGTTGGGCCGGATCGGAGGAACGGGAGGAGAGCGCATTATTTGTACGTCGTTTCATTGCTGCGTTCGATCGATCGGTGAGACAGCTTGGTGGATGGACGTTTACACACGATGCTCGCTTTGTTGTGCCTCACAAGAAGCTTGCCGCGTCATATTATCATCATGAACGTCGTGTGGTCTTTCTTCTTCTTTTTTTTCGGGAGTTGCTGCGCGTGTATTTACTTATTTCACGGAGCTGCTGATCTGTTTGCAAGTTTCACCACCCCAAGTTGCATTCGCAACACACACATGATCCAACGACGCAGCAGCATCGCTCAGCAGCTGGTACACAACACGCGGACCTCGCCTGGCAACTAAACCCGGCCGGCAATAGGGGGCACACCGCAGTACCGCACACGCTTTCTCCTCCTCCTAGCAAACGCTCCGCTTTTACTCGTGTCACGTATTCCGATCGGTTTCCAGCAGCCCGTGCCCGTGCCGCGCAAGGACACCACCACACAGTACACACGCACAAGGGGTGGCGCGCCGCGCGCGATGCTCGCCGTCGTCAGCCCGTGCGGCCTGTGAACCCTGCCAGGCCTGAGCGCCCCACCCCCAGGGGTGTGCGCGCCCGATACTGTCTGTTCTCTGAGCGTGCCGTGTGCTCGTCCGGCCCTTGTTCGGCGGTGAGATCAACAATCAGCGAGCTCTCTCTCGTGCCCGAATTTTTGTTAGGCGCGAGCGCGACACCGTGTGGTTCTGGGTCTGGCTCGGCTCTGCTGCACGACTTGCATGCATGCATGCGCGTGATGGGACGACGACCGCCTAATTAAACAGTTGGGCGCAACCGAATACTAGAGCTGTGAGTGGGGCACGTGCTTGATGAGCCGGACCCGGAACTAGTCCTTCCTTATTCGACCGGCAAAGATGTCTGAAGGCCACACGAGCCTAATAACCAAAGTCCGGCGAGAGCTGCACATATGTAACACGTTGCGAGACGTGCTTCTCTCTGCTGCTTCCGCGGCGGATATCTGTACGTACGCACCACGGCACTTTGTTAGCTACGAGTCTCATCTCGGTTCAGTTTGGGTGCCCTCACTCTCATATGGTGTGTAATTCGAGAACTAACTGCACCCAACCTTCTCAAAGAGGAGAAGAGAACACCAATACCCCAACGTCAAAGAATTTCGCATGTTTAGATCTAAACATAACCTAAGACTTGACCTACCGGCATTATTTTTAGAAGACGGGACCCGTTGTCTCTAGCTACCGGTAAGATTATATTACCAGAAGAGAGAAAGGGTCCTAGCAGAGAGATGACGGTTGTAGCTTCTTTCGAGGTGCTTTTCTCCTTTTGTAGCAGCTACCGATCGATAGCTACTTCTTCTACCAAAGGGGGCGGTGCAACCTATTACACATTTGTTTAAAATTACTTCTCATAATAACTTGATCTCGTTGCATGACCACCGAAAAAGAAGGGGCGCCCTGTGTGCATCAATCCGAGAAAGAAAACATTACTGGGCAACCCTTAAAAGTAGTTTAACATGCTGAGGAGGAGAAACATACTGTAGAAAAACAATTTACTCTCCAGACAAAATCTTTGTTCGCACTGCGTTGGTTATGGTTACAGGAAGTACAATACACAGCTCGAACGACGGAACACAACTGAATAACCACCGTTCTCTTCTCTGCACGTACGAAGCATGCATGCCATAACAACTGCCGTGATCACCATACTCAAATGTAAAGAACGAACGCCTCCAGTGGCCGGGTCAGTATCAACCACACGTATATCCCTCGAAAAAAAAATGACAGACGTGTATACCAGACGGAGGAGAGACCTCGTCGATCTTCCAACCCACGGCGGGCGGCCGCGGCGCGCGGCCGATGGGAAAAAATTAAAGCCAGCGGCGTTCAGCGCGCGTGCACGGATCCCAGAGGCTGTTGCCCGTGCCCAGCGCGAGCCAAGACGCGGCCTCCTCCAGTCTGGCCTTCTTCGCCGCCGGTAGCAGCTCCGGCTCCTGCTGCTCCTTTCGCTCGAACGGCGGCACCGGCGGCTGGGAGTCGGGGGCGGTGGCCCTGTCCTTGCGCTTGGCGAGGAAACGGCGCAGCGACGCGTTCCTGGCGATCGGGATGTCCACCAGCGACGGCGTCGGTGGCTTGGGCGCCGCGCCGCCCTGCCCCGCCGCGGCCGCTGCGAGCCTCATCAGCTCGGCCGCCTTGTCCGGCGTGCAGCCGTCCAGCACCACCACCGTCCCGCCGTAGAAAATGGTCAGCTGCTGCTGCGTAGCATTATTGCCGGCAGCGCCATCCTGGACGACGGACGTTCCGGGCTGCGGCACGAAGGGCGCCGCCGTGGCGGCGTACTGCCTGAGCAGGCCGCACGCGGCGGCGAAGTGCCGGGTGGTGATGCTGCTGTCCGTCGCCATTGATGATCCGCAACTAATTAAGGAGGGATCCTTGTCCTGCGCTGCGCACGCACGACCTGCCGCTGATGGGGGTGTTCGGACAGATAGATAAGGGGTCCTGGTTCCGTTGTAGCAGCGGGCCCGGTGTTTTATATAGGCCAAGTGTGCCGCACAGAGCGAGAGGTAACGGCCGGAGTGAGGAAAAACGTGGCCGCGAAGCGCGCGCGGCGCCGGGGATAGGAGAGAGAGAGAGAGAGAGAGAAGAGAGAGAGAGAGAGGAAAAGGTCCTTAACGGTTGTGAGAGAGAGTAGCGCGCGCCCGTTTCTGGACTAGCTGCTAACCTCGTACGTAATTCAGTTTCTTTCGTTCGTTCGTTCCAGGCTGGCTGGATGGGTGGATGTGGTTGAAACTGTTCCGTAGTATCGTACTATATCCCAAGCCTGTCTAGTAAAAGCTAATTAAAGGCTCTGCTGCACTTTCCTTTCTTTTTCCCAAGAATCAATCGTATTAGCATACTGATCCATCCTGTCAAATTCGATGTCGTCGAAACCGCACGCTTGCTTGAGTGCTTGACTGGTTCATTCGTTCGTCTCGCTGATCGGATGCTGCAAGAACGTGCACTCTCTGTTGCAGGAAACCTGGGGGCCTAAAACTGCAGCCGAACACGGCCTAACAGTGCCAAATGAATGAAAATCAGCATCACGGATACGTATGAATGCTTCGGTTTCTGGTAGTGGTACAGACCGAACCAAGAAACGAGGGAGGGAGGCGGGCGGTCACGACGGCGCCGATGCAACTTGATGCCGGTACTACTTGCATTCCTTCGATACTCGCTCAGAAAACAATACATGGATTGTGTTGTGTCGTTCACAGGTCCCGCCCCCCCTCCCCCCCCCCCCCCCCCCCCCCCCCCCCCCCCCCGTCCGTCCGTCTGGACCACGTACGTAACACACCGGTCGTCGGTGACACGCAACGTACAGCTGCCTAACTCGTCGCCTGCAACAGCTAGCGCAAACGCCAGGGAGGGCTGCTCATTCCCCTCGCCGAATCGCGCGCATGTCCAGTTGGGGCGCGACGTCCTTTGATACAACGATCTCAGGCAGGTAGGTGATCGATTGATGCGGCAGAGGCGCTAACGATCGACGAGCCCCGCCGCCTGCAAGTTGGAGCCTGCTTTTCGCGACCGAAACGTGTTTAGTTTGCTTACTAGTAGTAGCTGTTACACTAATATCTGATCTGTTGCAACAAGTGGCTTTCCCCGCCTTGCAAATATAGTACTAAAAAAGAATTGGCCCGGCAATCCGCTCTAATTGTGGCTACATGCTAAGCGAGATGAAGAATACTACTTACTAACATTTGTTAGGGGAGTGCAACTTTACAGAGTCGTTCTGGGATCGAATTGCGCAAGTTCTGTTCTGAAAATACCGGCTCCCTTTGGCAACATTCCAGAAAAAGAAGACCTTAATTAAACATTGGCTGATGATGACTGTCAACGCCTCCGGTTGTCTTCTTCTCTTCTTCCAGCGACATATTTGGGAAGAACGAAATAGAAGGATGTTTGAGCACAAACATAGCTCCTTCCTTCGTGCAGGTTGCCTCAATAATCATTGACGACGCCAGGGAATACGCGGCTGCGTGGGATGGCCTTGATGTACAGCTTCTTGACTGCTTGAGCTCTATTTCCTCTAATTTTTTTTTTATTTTCTCAATGTTTTACTGCTTACTTTTTACCGGATCAAAATCGATTGACTTAACTGCATCCGTACAGTAATCACTGACATGTGGATCCGTAAGAGACTGATCCCACGTGTCAGTGATCACTGCACACGTGCAATAAAGTCAGCGGCCGGATTAAACTATTTTAATGTTTTTTTTGAACCGCCGATCGAGAACGAAAGCATACAGTACATGCGTGGTGCAGCCGGGACCGAACGACGTCAAACAGCAAGAAATCCACATCGTCGTCCTATAAAGAAGGAACTTTCTCGCCCAGTTCATCCTTGTTGCTTAATTGACGCCGCGTGGTCCATCCATCGCACCGCCAGTCGGCCGCGTACCATAAGCAGCCGTCGATTCGATCAGTGCTGTACGTATGGCTGCGCAAACGAATAATCTATCGCGGGTTGGTTCAATGTTCATTCATTTGACTCTTTTCATGGGAACCTCCCCCACGCGCGTGGCGACTGCCCGAGTCGTTAGCGTGCAGTGTTCTTGGCCAAAAAAGTTGTAACCGTAGACTATTAACTTATCGCTGCCAGTACTAGTACTACCTAGTAGTATACTAGTACTACTTAGTACTATATACCTTTGTATGCCTCGTACGTACAGTAGTGGCCTGTTTTGTGCTCGCAGCAGCAGGAAGAAAAGAAAATGTGTCGTTTGATATATGTATAAAAAAGAAGACACATCAATTAATTAGTACGTATATACGCCGGACGGAAAGAGCGATCAGCCTTTTCATCATTTTAAAGAGACAGAGGGCAAAACTTTGCGGCAAAGTACGAGTGGCACGTACTAGAAGCTTTCCAATGGAACACATGCATTATTATTATTGTCTTTTACAAGTAAACAAAAAAACCCGTCTGCTATGCTAGTTTAATTATTTTTGTACTAACAAAAACATCAGCAATTTAAATACAATCGGAGGGAATAGTCCACAAGCTCACGAATTATCGATAGATGTAAGCTCTTCGCGCGCAGTTCGCCCTGTAACAGATGTCAAATGCGACCAAATCATGATAAGAGGGCACATCTAAAGGTCAGACGAGATACTGTTCTTAATTTCCGGAGACATGCACTAGGCTGACCGTGAACACGGGAAATCAATTAGGTCTCTTCCAAGAAATGCCGAGAGAAAAGTAATAAGCTGGGCTGGCTATTTCCAGCACCCACCTAATTTCGGAACGCCGCGCGCGGTGCATGTTGAAGAACGTGTTTTGCAGCAGCACAACGACCACACATCAATCAACCTAAGCGAGCAGAGAGAAGGCACGAACGGCGACGACGACGAGGAGGAGCGGGTCAAGTAGCTCGCGCGCGCCCTCGGCCACTCTTCCTCAACCGAACCACCATGCATGTGCATGTGCGCAGCGCACCCCGTTCGGCCCGATGCATTTCCAACATTTCTTTTCCCTTCTTCTTCGATGGACCCGTCGGCACCGCACCACCGCACGCGCGCGCGATTCAGACCGCCAACCGAACCCGAAACCCGACCGAAACGAAACGAAACCACCGGCCGCGAAAAATGATGGAAAAAAAACAAAAGAGACGTGCGGGCGCGTCGTCCCGAAGCTTTTCCGCGCGCGGGCTCGCTCGCTCGCCTTTCACGTGCCGCTTTCCCCTGCCCAGGAAAAAACGAAGCCGTCCGTCCGGCGTCCGCGCTGTATGTGTCTACCGCCTGTCAACCTCTCCACCTGTGCAGCTATATAACGAAACGAAAGGGTGATGTGCGGGCAAACATAGTACTACCACCACGACTCCTGCCACTCCCTGTTCCCTTTCATTTGTTTCCGGGAAGCAACCGCGCGCCGAGAGGAGACCTTGGGAGTTTCATGTGAGCTGCTTCGTTTCGGCTTCTTCAAGAACGACGAACCATGGCCGCCGAGCACCAGCAGTCCGTCGCCAAGGCTGGCAGCAGCAGGTTCGCGATGACGTGCTGCCTGCTCAGGCAGTACATGAAGGAGCAGGGCGGCACCGGCGCCGCCGTCAGGTGCCTCGCGCCGGCCATGGCCTTGAGCCTCACGCCGGAGCCGACCGCGCCAGAGCCGGAGGCGGAGGAGGGAGGAAAGACCATGCTGGAGCTCTTCCCGCAGCAGGCCGGCACGCTGAAAGCCTCGCGAGAAAGGAAGGAGCCTGAGAGCAGGAGGGCGCCGCTGACCATCTTCTACGGCGGGAGGATGGTGGTGTTCGACGACTTCCCCGCCGAGAAGGCCGAGGAGCTGATGAAGGCCGCAGGATCCGGCATCGTCTCTCCTACTCCCGCGGCAGCCGGACAGCCTGCTTGTTTGCCAGGTAGGAACACGAATTGAACGCGTACTTACAGATCCTAAAAAATCTAATTATACGCACTACTGTTCACGCGGTGCATATAATACTCTGTGTACCTACCGTCTTCTATTCTGCTCATAGTTGTTCATACTACAACAAACTAACAATATCCATTTGCTTCTTTTGTCTATTCAGACATGCCCATCGCGAGGAAGGTGTCGCTCCAGAGGTTCCTCGCCAAGAGGAAGGACAGGCTCGCCACCGGAGCTCCGGACCCGGCGGCGGTGAGTGTCGTCGCCGACTCCAACAAGCGTCTGAAAGACGATGGCGCGCCGCCGTGCCTCGGCGGGGGCGTGAACCCCGTGCTCAGCCTGAACTGAGCACGAACCAATCAAGGACAAACTTCCTGCTTTCCTTGGAGAAGGATCACAAAGGAAAACGCTGTTAGTACTGCATACAGTAATGTTTTCCACTAATTAATTAATACTGTATTTGTGAAGAAGAGCTTCCCCGTAGGATTTTGCACCACCGTCTGTTGATTTTGCTGGTTGCCTCAGGGGGAGTAGTTCTAGTAGCTAGCTCAATTATTAATTATTAAAGGAAGATTGGTTTTAACTTAATTTGGTTGTGATGATTCTGTTTGTCGATGATGATCTGTTTGAGAATTCTTTTGTGACTGAAAGAATTCTTTTCTACTACTACGCTGATGGTGCATGTATATATATACATTGTTTGTAAATTCATCAGATAATAATTAAACTGATGAGATATTATGGTATTATTTACTTTCGTCCTGCGTCGTAATACTATAGTATTGATATGAAAAGTTTGTTCAGATTTGGGTGTTTGTGTTGGCGTGTGGAAATAGTAGTGTAAGTACTGCACACGTGTTTTCTGTAATGGATTGTACACATGTTTCTGAGAAACTAATGGATTGTTCAAATCTTCCTTTCCGGAAATTTGGAAATCATTCACATCTCCAGTGACATGTTCAAACCTCCAAAGTCTTGGTATCCACACACACACACACACACACACACAAAAAAAAAAAACACCCCTCCCAAAGTCTTCGTGCGAGAAAAAGAACTGTAAACACACAAAGAGCGAGGGCGGGTCAGAGAAAAGCAACAACTGTCAACCACAACCATAGCCGTCGTTGTTAGTAACCACACAGCAAGTTACTAATCGTACGTGTTCAATCAAAGCTGTCGTCGACGGTCACGGACGGAGTCGTGGCTACTACTGTATTTATTCAATTTAAACGCGCGTCGTCCGAAAAGAAAAAAAAAAAAAAAAGGCTTCACCTGCGATTTGAGAGGAAGGAACTGGCCGGAGCCGCCAGGCATCCCCCTCGCATACGCGAGGGGAAGACGGCCCTCGCACACTCATCTATCCATGGCGCGCAGGGCGCAGCGGTTCCGTGGCCCACAACTCATATCCCAAGACACTTTCACGTGGGCACTCCAATACCGCTGTTTTCGATTTTTTCTGGTGTTTTTCTTTTTTATTTATACTGTTTTAAGTTTAAATAAATATTATTTCCATTATTATTTTCACATATTTTATACGATCTTGATATATTTCACGTCACTTTTGGATAAACTCTATTCCGGTTAAAAATATGTTTCATGTTTGTATAAACATTATTCGGGCTATTATTTTGATTTGTTTCCTGTTTGAACAAATATTGGTCCGACTATTAGTTTTATTTGTTTTCTATTTAAACAAATATTGTTCTGAACATTATATTTATTTGTTCTATATTTAAATAAATATTGTTTCAGCTACTATTTTGATTTGGTCCAGGTTTCGAGCTATATACCTTCATTTGTTCCACGTTCAAAAAAACATTATTTCAACTACTATCTTCTTTTGTTGTAGGTGTGAACAAACATGATTCCATCTATTATATTTATTTGTTTCATATTTTTTTTCAACTATTATTTTTATTTGTTCTATTTTAAATAAACTTCCAGTTGTTGTCTTCTTTTGTTCTAGTTTTGAATAAATATCGTTCTACCTAATATCTTTATATTAAGTAAATATCATTGTTTCATTATTTTTTTATTTAATTTAAAATTTTATTATATTAATTTATTACAATTATTTGTAAGTAAAAATATAAACATTCAGTACAAAGAATATGATAGTAGTACGTGAGAGGAAGAGTTGAAGATGAGAGGAAAAACGGAGTAGTAATAATCTGACACACCTGACCGTGCAGAGGAGCGTGAGAAATTGGGACAGGGCTGGCGCGAGAGCCGGCCCCGTCTCGCGCATGCGAGGACGATGCGGCCCTCCGGGTGCGGGGAGAGAGTAGGGAGCAGGAACACGACCGAGGAAAGGATTAGAAGGAAGAAACGTGCATGCGTGCGCCGCTTGTTAGTGCAGTCGTTACACGTCGCCATCAGCGAGAGACTCGGGGGAGGGGGGCTGGCTCTCCACGTTTTACCGTTTCAAAGCTCCGACAAACCTTGGAAATCAGCATACTACAGTACCGTATCCGTCCCACGCGTTAGCCATCGTCGTGGCACACCTAGTCAAATCTCAACGAGGTTGAGGTTAAACTCAATGAGGTTGCATTGCATGGCTGCCTAGGAAGCCGGATCGGAAGAGACAGAGCAAGTTGAACAACTGGCCTTCTTTTCTTAGGAAAACTGTAGTTGAATATTCCAATATTCACAGGTTCACAGGTGCACTCAAGAAACTCCTCCGAGTGGACCGTCGCTGTCTTAGATTGTGTATACTAGCCTAAGTGGAGAAACTTAAGCGGCGATTAACAACAGTACGTACCTGTCAGCGGAGTGGTTCTGTTTTGCAAGCAAAGCTCTGCTCCCTGCCGGCCGGGTAGTAGCAGTAGTTCCTTGGCGAGCCGCGAGAGCTGACGGCACCCAACCAGTGAACGAAACATGTCGCGCCCAGATCATTTCTGTAGTATTTTTTTTTTCAACTAGTCAGATTGTTAATTCCAGCGCCCCTTGATTCCGGAGAGTTGACTCCATGGCCCGAAAGAATTGCGTTTAGTACTCGACATGCCGGACCGAGACCGACTACGTGCATTTGCTTGTGGACAGTTCTTTGTTCCCATGATTACGTATTACTAGTACTTAGGAGTACGTGTTTGCTTGCACGTACGCGCACGTCTGCATCCTGGTCACAAAACACGACGAGCAATTTCCATGTTTCGTAGTACGTCCGATCACATGTTTGAGTCATTCGTTATGACTCATCCTTCTAACTTCTGGGAATGGAAAATACTACTATAGAACTATACAACGTCTGACTGATTCAATTTCTTTTTTTAAAAAAAAAGAAGAAGAAGAAGAAGAAGAAAGAAAAAACAAAGAAAATGATGCTGAATCTGACTGTCTCCTGGAACTGGAAGCATACATGACATGGTGCTGGATTAGGTACAGAGTTGACTCCTGATCCCATTTACTTTTATTTTTCTATTCCCAGATCACAGCAGAAAATGTCAACACACGAGAAAGAACAATCAAGAGAGAAGGAGAGAAAAAGTTTATATAGCGAAAGAAAATCAAATGTGCTCGGCACGCCTGCACGGACCAAAGAATCAAATCAATTAATCAAGCCCTCCTCATAAGTTATGAGCAGTTAGTTGCTGCTATCAAGAAAGCGATATTATTCTTGCTTTTGCTTTTCTTTTCATTTTCTTTTTCCATTTTGGAAAGCGAGATCGCGTGATACCTAAATCAATTAGCACAGTACTACTAGTTACTAATTCTTTATTATCCCCTGCACGCACGTTGCTTCGCATGTGACTAAATTAATTCCGTGGCGGACCCATCATGTTGCCGGACGCGCGGGGCACCTTCCGCTGCAGGAGTACAACAACAGGAGTAGTAGTACTTCTATACTACGTACTAGCAGCTGCTAATCAGATTTTGATTTTGTACGGGGCTCCAATCAATTAGGCACGCGACAGGTAGTGTGTCCGCACGTCGCTGTCCTGCTCCCCCGTCGCCACGAAACGGGAAGGGATTGAGCACATGACGCATCTCGACCACAGGAGTTTTGATAAGATAAAAGACTTTTAATTTGAACAACACGTAGCTGATCTGTTCCAGTTTTCTCTCCTCGTGATTCATACGCGCGCCGAACAATGGGTGGAGAGAGAGAGAGAGAGAGAGAGAGAGAGAGAGGACAAAGAGGCTGGCGGAATGGCTGGGCCCGTGACGCCCCCCGAGATCTTTCTCGTGACCCGTCGTGAGCAGGGGCAACAGCAGAAGGGGAAAGGCGTGCACGCACTTGCCGCTGCAAGTTGGCAAAACAATACCTATGTGAAGGACGTAGTAGTACGGTTCCCGTTGCTTTTCGACGTGCAGTGCAGGCGCCGTACATGTGTGTAGCACGCAAATACTGTACCACTACGACAGTGCTTTAGCCTGCACAAGAACCGCATGACGGCAGGTCAGCAGGTGGCGTGCTCACCTGTTCTTTTGCCGTGTGCCCCTGCAACCGCAAGCAACGGCAAACCTCTCTGTTCACAATGGTAAGAGAAACGGGATTGTAATGTACTCCTCCGGTTGTGAATTGCTGTCATTTCAGACAGCATGAGCAGGCTAAAAAACAAATAGAGTAACTTGTCGGAGCGACACGAAAATTACGTCTAAAGAATCTGATTTTATGTTGTAGTATTTGTTTGAACTTTTAGGCAGTTTTTTCAGCCTGAAAAAACAAGGAGTCCAAACAAAGGATCTGTTCGAATAATGTTTTAGAAACCTCCTTAATTTGAGGTTCTTTTCCGGTAACTGCCCAAATATGCTTACATTTCGCCGGGTCGATAATGGACGCGACGACGTTGCCGCCGCTGAACGCGTACGAGCACTGGCTCGCGCGGCGCGAGGCGCACCGCCGGCTGTGCGCCGCTGCCGGCGAGGACCGCCTGAGCGCGCTCCCGGACGACGTGCTCCGCATGATCCTCCGCCGGCTCGACACGCGCTCGGCGCTCGCCACGGCCGCGCTGTCCAAGCGCTGGGCGCGGCTCCCGCGCGAGCTCCCCGTGCTCCAGTTCAAGATCCGTGACGTCCTGCCGGAGAGGTACCACGAGCACCTCCTGCAGCGGCGCACAGCCAGCGACGGCCGCATGGGCCGCCGACGTCGCGAAGGCCCTCGTCAAGAAGCTGGTGCGAGCGACGGAGTCCAGCAGCTCGAGATCGTCGTCCTCAGCCAGATGCCCTCAAGTCCTCTTCCTCCGGGCGTCATCGTTTTGTACTGCTTCACCCACTGGAACTTCCAGTACCCCAGCAAACCTCCCGCCGTAAGCAGCGGCGGCGGGGGCGGAGGACTTCGAAAGCTGAAGCTAATCAAGTGCGCGCCGCTGGCCGGGCGCAGACCCGGCCGCCCCCCGCCGCGGCCGCGGGCGTTCGCCTCGCTCACCGCGCTCGTGCTGCAGGACATGCCCAGGTGGCCGTGGCTGTACCAGCACGTCGTCGAGGCATGCCCGATGCTGGAGACGCTGCACCTCAAGTCCTGCCTCTTCAAGACGAGCATCTCCATCGACGCGCCTGAGTCGCGGATTACGGAGCTGGTCTTCGAAGCCTGCACGTTGACGGCGGTCCACCTACTTGCATTACCAGCGCTCGAGAGGCTGCCTTGGGTGGGCGCTCCCGCGCAATTCACCTTTGGCTCCATGCCGCGCCTGGCGCGTCTCCACCTCAGCTTCCACCACGACCCGAACGCCGTACCGGATCCCCAACACGCCGCCATCTTCGGCCCGCCGGGCGACGACGAGCATCCGTTCTCGAGGCGTTTCCAGGATCTCGAGAGCCTCTCGTCGTCCGGTTCACGACGCCGGACACGTTCGTCCAACCCGACCTGCGCATGCTGACGGCCAACCTGAGACGGCTCCTCGTCGCGGCCGATTATCGCGTGCGTTCTCGCGTCCGCTCGTTTACTCGAGACGCTGCACGTCCACGTCGTCGTCAGCGATGATCGTGAGGAAACGACGACTGCGGAGTGCGGAGGTGGTACCACCAGCAGATCTTTTGCAGGAGAATTTCAGGCACCGTGCGCTGAGGGACGTGGTGATCGCAGGTTTAAGGGTTACGAAAGATCTACACTTGCTCAGGTTTCTCAGGACTGTGTGCGCGGCGAAGATTCTGCTGTTGAAGCATGGACACGTTCGGGACAAGGGGCTTTGGGACTGGGATGGTGTCCACGCAGGTTGATGATGTTCAGTGGAGTGAGGAGGAGAGCAACGCCATGCAGAAGGATCTAGACGGGGCCGGTGATCATTTGGCTTCATCTACACCGCCAGTAATCCTACGATAGGACTCAATGTTGTTGAGCAAGACGTGAACCTGAAAATTCACCCTTCTACTATATCGCAGTTGAACTTTCAAATCCGTGCCCCATAAGCTGTAGTACTTCTCTCCCTATTTTCTACTCACTCAGTCGCATATTACTTATCTTTCTAGCCTTTACTATTTGTTCCAAATTATTTATCTTTCTCGCTTCTCGATATACTTTTTTTTCTTCCTAATACTTCTCTATCTCTTCTCGATATACCTTTTTTTTCTTCCTAATACTTCTCTATCTCTATCTCTCTCCTTCTTAGCTTTTCGTGTACATGCTTTATTACCCTTTCCTTAATCTCTGTACACAGAGCTAAAACTACATCTAATTTGAAACGAAGGGAGACTACATTGGAGAATCATCAATGCAAATTTTAGTTGTCGTCGTTCGTTCAACATTTCTAATTCATTTTTAAACTAATTTGCAAAATACGAGGTAGTGGTATTAAAGCTCTCCTAAATCAAATTCAAGGCACTTTGAAGGAATAAGAACTTACAATGTATTTTCGCAAAAAGAAAGGACTTACTATGTAATTTGCCTTCATGGACCAACTTTATAAAAATTTCTTGCATTTGAGTGAAAATCGAGACTTTTTGGGCGTTTGACCTTAAAAAAAGTTGTATTTTTCTGAATATACAGTTTTACTTACTCTGATTTTAGCTATACTACCTGTAAAAAAAGATCTAATATAAACCCGGTATATTCAAAGATCCAATATAAAAAAAGAACAGTGTTTAAAGATCAAAGTGACTAGGTATATTCGTAAGTGCCAGTCGATGATTATCAGGCGGCCGAGATTATTTCCTTGCCTTAAAAGCGAGGCCTGGAATTTTTCGGGTGGAGGAAAAGATTTTAAAAACCCGGGCACGTTTTAAACAGCCTGAGGAAGGCAAAACCAACAGCGACCTGGTAGCCAGCTGGTTACGGTCGACAAGACGGGAAAAGAAAAGGGCCGCGCCGAATAAAAACATTTTCTTTCGACACGTCTCCGTCCGGCGACCGTTCCCACACCTCACACCGCCCACGCAACCCACCCCTGCTCCCCGCCCACAAAAATCACGTGTTGTTCGTGCCCAGCACCACCAGCGCAGCACCACCTCCTCCACTCGCCGCCGAATAAACAAACAAACCAAACGCGCCGTGTCCTCCTCTCTTCCCCTCCCCATCCCGTCGCATCCACCCCTATAAAACAAGGCGCCCCGCGCGTCTCGTCAATCCCCACACAATCTTCATTCTGCAACAGCCACCACCACCACCGCACAACACAAGAGGAAAGAGGAGAAGCGCCGAGTACTAGTCTTTTGAGTCTTGTTCATCGATCGATCCATCCATCGATATGGCCACCACGGCGGCAGCGGAAGGGATGAAGAGCCGGAGGTTCGCGCTCGCCTGCGGAGTGCTGAGCCAGTACGTCAAGGCCGAGCAGAAGATGGCGGCCGTCGCGGCGGCGGCCCCGCGCGCCCCGGCCACGACGCTGTGCCTCATGCCCGGCGCCGACGTCGAGGAGGAGGTGGAGGTGCCGGCCTCCGCACCCGCATCCGCAGCGAGGGAAGAGGAGGCCGCGGCGGCCGGACCCGCGTCCACGACGGCGGCGCCGCTCACCATCTTCTACGGCGGGCGGGTGGTCGTGTTCGAGGACTTCCCGGCCGAGAAGGCGGCCGAGGTGATGCGCCTGGCAGCAGGCGCCGGTGCTGGAGCGGCAGCCCCGGCTCGCGTTCCCGCGCAGCGCGACGACCTGCCCATCGCGCGGAAGGCGTCGCTGCAGCGGTTCCTGGCTAAGCGCAAGGACCGGATCGGCGAGCGCGCGGCGCCCTACGCCCGGCCGGAGTCCGCCAAGGGCGGCGACGCGGAGGCGGAGAAGAAGAAGCAGACCGTTCCTTCCTGGCTTGGGCTGGGCAGCGCAACCGTCCCGCAGTGAATATCGTCGTCGATTGATTAACTTGGGCTGGTTCTTGGTTGGATAATTGGATCACAAAAAAAATATACTTAGAGAATTGTAGGGCTCTGTTATTGTTATTGTTCTTGTTCTGAATCATAAGAGATTTCCTCTTATACAGTACAAGAAAAAAAAGAATTATGATGCAAAGATCTCGAGATTGAACAATCCGTGCCTCGCAACAGTTTGTGCAAATCTTTGTTCCTGAGCCTAAACGAAATTTGCGCCCAAACGATTCCTCACGCTCAGGATGAAACCACAAAATACGCTCGAGCCACGACGGCCACCAATCGTCGCTTCGGTTCAAATTCAAAATATGGTTGAAATTTTTTTTCAAAGGTGGTCCAAGGCCACAACGAAAACGTGCGCCCCCCCCCCCCCCCCCCCCAAAAACCGCGTTCCCCGTCAACGTTTTCGTCCATTCCGCGTGTGCCTTTTTTGGCCTTTTCCTCCCTCTGTGCGGTGCCTAGTCTATTCGGCCGGACGGCCAGATTCACCACCCCACATGCCGAGCTTCTAGCTACAGCCTACAACCTACTCTACCACACGACGCGAACCTTCCCTTGGGACCCAACCTAACCATGGCTTTCCCCTTCCCCTGCCCGCGTGCGCATGCCGGACCGGAACGGACCTCGCCGTCCCGTCCCGTGCCCCCAATGCAACAGCATGTGTACAGCCTGGGCATCCAAAGAAAGAGGCCGGCGATTCCAGCACGTTTCAGACAGTAACCTGCACGCGGGCGCTGTTGCTTTATGCTTTGGCCGAGTACTCCATCTCTGTTCTGATTCGTGAGGGTCACGCTAGTCGAAAGCGTCACGACGAGAAAGAAGAAGGGGAGGCACGAGAGCAGGATGGAGGGAATCTTGCCGGCCAAACCAAAGAATCAGACGGTGCAATGTCTATCGGATTTTTTTAAAAAAATTATTTAAAAAAATCAAACAAGCAGCTGGCTGGGATTTATTTATTTATTGATAAACTACAGAACGTGTTTCAAATCTGAAAAAAGATGCAGGGTGTTCCGTTGCGTGGACACACTGACAGTAACGAGCTCTTCGACGATATGACGAAGTAACAAAACGCAAGGAAAGCGCAACCTTTACCCTTTCACAAAAAAAAAGGGGGGGGAAAGCGTTGCGATGCGAGCAGGTAATACGTAGTAATAGCTATGTGCCGCATGCGTGAGTTGACACGTCCTTTGCTGCAAGAAGTCAAAGCCGTACCACCATATGACGAGGTGCCGTCCCCTTCCCGTTGGACCACCACCACGGCAACCGCAGGATGGAAAAATGGAGCTCGTTGCTCGCTGCCGCGCGGCAAGGAATCGTGGAGGAACGGAGTTGACGATCGAGAAGGACGACAGAGACACGATGGGTCGTCGTCCGTCGTCGGCCTTGCCCTTGCACACTCCACGCGGGATGCCCGGCGTTCAAAGGCAGCACGCATGTGTTCAGCCGCCTGCCTCCGCGGTGACTTGACACTATTTGTACTATTAGATAAATTCTGCTTGTCTTAGTATTAGGTTCAGACGCGTGGCCGGCTGCTGCGCCTTTCTTACTGGTTTCCTGGAACTGGAAGCCTGCAAAAGCAAATTCATTTCGACAACAACTTGTGCAGCAGTTGCGCTTCTATTTTTCGTCCTGGTTTCTTTTCTTGTTATTTTTTCGAGTGATGATCCCGCAAAAAATTAAAAAAATATAAAAAAACCGAGTGATGAAAAGATCGTGCTTCAATTAGCAGGACTGAAGAAACAACAGAGCAGTTTTTCATTTTGGGCCCGGTGTATTGTTTGGGTACAAGGGAATCTGACCCAGTCATAGCAGCCCATCTCACAACCATTTATCTTGGGCTAAGATTGGACAGAGGCCTAGCAGAATAAACCTGTGGGCTGAAGATATGTATGGGCTAGAGTGTGCAAAAACCTCCCCTTCCCCCTGTTTAACGATCAGCATCGGCGGCCTTTTCCTCTCTGTTTCCCTCTCCCGTCGGCCTCGCCACCTCACCGGCGATCCCGGCCGCCGCCGCCGACGCATCTTCCTTCTCTTACTACTGTTCAGTCAGCGGAGCTACTACTCTTGGGATTCCACTGCATCCTCCTTCCAGCACTTACCACGCGATCCCGTCCTACTGGTGTCTGTTCCCGTCGTACGCAATGCTACCCACCCGTTCGCGCAATTGCCTGACCGAGCTGGTCCGCCGCGCGGACCCGGGGCAGGCGAAATGCCGGTGCCCGTACCAGCTCGCTCCCTCTCGGGGCATGACGCGCGGTCGCAGCGTCAAGGAGCGGAGCAAGAAGAAGCGCGTTCACGCGCTCGAGGTGGCCACGGAGCGCTGGAAGGTGCTGTCCAAGGTGCTCACCGTCGTCGACGCGCTGAAGAAGGAGGATGAGCACGTCGCCCCGCTCAAGCGCCTCGAGATCCTGCGCCCGCATCTGGGACTCACCAAGCCGCACAAGGTGGCCCACTTCGTCCGCCGCTCGCCGCGCCTTTTCGAGGTCTGCCGCGACAGCCGCGGCGTCATGTGGGCCGGCCTCTCGCCGCAGGCCGAGGACCTCATTCAGGAGGAGGCGCGACTGCTGGAGGGGCACGCGCCCATCGCCGCGCAGTACGTTACCAGGATGCTGATGATGTCGGTCGACCGCCGCCTGCCTGTCGACAAGATCGCGCACTTCAGGCGTGACATGGGGCTTCCGCATGACTTCCGGACACGCTGGATGAACATGTTCCCCGACCTGTTCAGGGTGGTAAGACTGGAGGATGGCGATTATTTGGAGCTTGTGTCCTGGAATCCGATTTGGGCTGTCACTGAGCTTGAGAAGAAGGTGGCGACATTGCCAGCCAATGCCAATGTTAAGTCCAGCCCTGGTACACCGGGAGAGCTCTCGCTTCCATTTCCTATGAAGTTCCCACCAAATTTTATGAGTTACTACAAATTTCGTGGGAAAGTTCATCATTATGTGAAATCAGGCAATACCGAGCAGTTTCAGAAGATCACCTACCTATCCCCTTACGCGGAGCCAAAGGGATTGACTCCTGGCTCTCCAGAGTTTGACAAGAGAGCTGTTGCAGTGATGCATGAGATACTGAGCTTCATGTTAGAAAGGAGGCTGGTGACCGATCACCTCACACATTTCCGCCGTGAGTTTGTTATGCCTCAGAAGCTGATGAGGCTACTCTTGAAGCATTATGGCATCTTTTATGTGTCGGAGAGGGGGAAGAGACTGAGCGTGTTCTTAACAGAGGCATACGATGGAACAGAATTGATAGAGAAGTGCCCTTTGGTGCGGTGGAGGGAAAAGGTTCTTCAACTTACTGGCTATAGAGGGAGGATAAAGAACCTTGGACAACATGGAGAGTCTTCCGATTCAGAAGACTATTATCTTGGAGTTGATGGTGCCAGTAGTGATGATGATACGGTACTGGATGTCGAAAGCGACCATTCAGACGATGTCTTAGATGATCCTTCAACTTCAGATGGTGCTGAGATGGATGTAGGTGATATTAGTGAATTCATGGAGACTGAATAGGTGGTTCAAGAAACTTTTACATGTAGCTTGTGCCCATTAAGCTATTTATTGCTCCCTTGATGCATAGTTATGGATAATTCCCTTACATTGACATATTTGAAATTTTCCTGATATTAGATTAGATATATCTAGCATACTTTGACATCTAAATATTAACATTATCTCAAACAAATCACATTGGTTGCATATTGCTGGGTTGCATACTGCTGAATCATGTCTTCCTTATTTTTCTTATGTTTATTTTGCTGTACCATTTGCTTCAAAAAGATGGATGAAGAGAAGCATGTAATGTGCTATGGTACTCATATTATGGTTCTGTCCAAGACATCTCTAACTGAACAGCCTTTCAGCATTCTATGACTACGAGGCTTGAGGAGATGGATTTGAAGTTCAGAATTCAGATATGTACACTACCTCACTGTTACTTTGTTAATTCTTTGCATACAAGCATTCCTGTGCAGTAAGGACAGACTAATAATTTGATACAATATGTTCCTAACTACAATTCTGTCAATTGTGAATGATTAGTTAAGTGGCTAATAAGTCAACATTCTATACATACTAAAACTGTAGATGTACCTTCTCAACATTTAACTTGCATTTCAATAAAACATATTTTAGATATGGGTATTTCCGGATGAATCACTGGTATGAAACCCTCACATTGATCCAGTTGTTTAATCGAATGTTGAAATTTCACTCACAGGCTTATGAACAACCTTTGTGTCTGTAATGAAGCAAATGAAACTAGAATTCATATAATCCTGTTGCTATGGAACCTTCCTAAAATATTTTTCTATTCATCAAGTTTTGTTCTTATTTGTGTTGTGCATGTTGTGATTGTCACCTTATCAGCTTTGCTTGACTTTTCCCTGGAGCTGTTTGGAGCTCTCTCACTAATCTCTCTTATGTTCTTTAGTGAATAGATATATAGATATCATTCTATACTTTGGAAAATCTCTGGTCTACTATAGTGCCAGCGTACATGCATATAGTACACCTTTTCTGTTTTCTTGACTCTTAAGAAAGGATTATATACATGCATTTATAGTAGTACACTTTCAACAGTTTGGCTGAATAATGAATATGTGAAGTTATGATATTACCTGCAATGTTCCTTTTGTCCTCTTATTATATTATACCATATTTTGTGTTGTCCAGCAATTGTGACTGCTTTAAAGCAGTATTAGATGCTGCCCTACTGTACTGGTCCTCACTTTGATCTCAACGAAACTTGTAGCATAAACCTGTTTTTTTTTTATGAAAAAGGATTCAGCCGCTTTTTGTGCTAGGCTGACACAAATAGAAAGGAAATAACAAATTTGTGTAGGATATATATTTGGCCCGTTCCAATCTATGGTCTAGCGCCTGCTCATTTGTCTTGTGTATTTCTCCAGGATATACTATTTCACTTTTGGCACTCCATGGGAGAGATCCAGAGCCTCTGCTGCAAACATGCTCACATGGCGATCAGAGGCGTTGCTTAATGCAACCACATGGGAGCAAGCCGTCCCCATTTACTTCAATTCTTGAGTTGTTGGTTGCAACCATGAATGTTGTTCCTACACTACGATCTCTCATCTGTCCATGCTAGACTGGTTCCTATTTGGATGGGAGCCATGATCCTTATTTAAGAACGGCCTAACAGGGGAACGAGTCCTGAAGCCTGAAGGACCTTAACAATACCATGCCGTTGACAATTGCATTCTCGTCGGCAGACTCCAGAAATATTCTTCCATTGTTCAATTTCATGAATTCATGGGGGTGGTATGGGTATGGCCCTGCGGGCTGCGGTCACTCTGAAGAACCGACCATTTTTCCATGGCTGCTTGTCGACACCAGGAGATACAACAACAAGGTTAGGCCGGCCTTAAATATACATGAAAGGAATCCTTAGTTTCCAATCCATGAACACACTCAGTAAGATTAGGTTCTTCGTATTTTGATCTGTACAAAGTAAATAAAGAAAAGATAAGTTTCCTGTGCAGGAAAGTTCTGTCTTGCTGGATAATGTCTGGATCAATCAAGCTTCTGGACCATCAACCTCGTCATCAAATCGGGCGAATCCTCTTCAGCTGAAACTGTTGCAGCAGTATCATTACGATGCTGTACAGCTTGAACGGCACTGTCAGTTTAGGGAGCTGGAAGTTGTTGCTGGAATCCAATATACGCATTTATTTTGTCTTTCTCACTATGCATGTTCCACAGGAAAATTGTACGTTTGCAGATGACTGGGCAAAGGGATACATTAAACGTATTCAACGGTTTCTCTTATGGTGTCATTAAGTCATTGTTATCTTCCTGATGGTGACCAAAACATTGTTGTCAGGTCCGGGAACGGAACGGGAGAGCCAAGATTTCGAGTGCTGTTGCAAATTGAGCCCCCAACTGTGCGCACGTACCCGAGGATAAATACATGTCACTACCGGAGTTGTTAACCCTTGCAGACTTGGTCAAGCTGTTGCTTTCACCATGAATAAGCTCCTGCTCTCGGCCCTATTATACTGTTCTGTAACGGTCTGCACAGGTTATCTTTTGCACTAATGTTGTAAGAGACACGAACAAAATTCTCTTGAAAAAAATGTAGTCCTCCTCGAAAGAAATTTCATGCAGCTGGATGATACCGTGCACCTGGTATATAGTATGTCCCTCAACAAGTTTTGCTGGTGCAGTTAAGACAGGCCGCCCTGACATCCGATGGTACTCTCAAATGAACGAAACCCAGCTAAGCTATCCAGTTGTTCTCAAAAAGAAAAAAAAAAAAGGCTCTAAGGTACCCAGTAGTAGATCCAATTGATTTCCCCCTCGAAAGGTTAGGTGAAGGCAGTAGGCATGCAAATTGCAAGCAAGCGGATGACCCACTGAGACGTGTACTTGGGATTTATATCTGCACATGCTTATAGCATTTCGGTACAGTCTACACTGCAATATCTTCTAGTACTAGCAATTGGCTTCAGCAATAAAACGTCACAAACATCCTTTAAACGTGCAATCATCATTATTATGATAATAACTTTAATTTACCTTTAAACTAGAATTATTATGTTAATAACAGAGATTTTAGCAAGTCCGTAGACCAACTTTGTCAGCCTCACACCAAAATGGCATGGGAAGGATGGGTGCCACCATCCATCCATCCTCGAAGGCGTGAGCGTGAACGGATATCCAGCGTGAACACCATGCATGAGCCCCGAAGTGACAGTGATAGTCTTCGTCTTCCCCTCTGTCCCCGGCCTGCGCTGGCCTCTAATGACATTAACTGCCGCCCACCCACCTACCATCTCCTCCTCTACCCCGCTCCCCCTGCTTATATCAGTACTGGCTGGACACTCTCCCTCGCCCCCTGTATCACTGTCTCTGGTTGCGACTGCGACCAGCAGCGCCTATCCACCACCGAGGGATAGAGAGGAACAGTGAGGAGGCGAACATGGCGCGGGAGCAGGCACTGCTCTCGACGGAAATCGTGAACCGCGGCGTGGAGCCGTCGGGCCCCGATGCCGGCTCGCCGACTTTCTCGGTGCGCGTGCGTCGCCGCCTGCCGGACTTCCTGCAGTCGGTGAACCTCAAGTACGTGCGGCTGGGGTACCACTATCTGATCAGCCACGGCGTGTACCTGGCCACCATCCCCGTCATCGTGCTCGTCTGCGGCGCCGAACTCGGCAGCCTCAGCCGCGACGAGCTGTGGCGCAAGGTGTGGGGCGAGGCCACCTACGACCTTGCCACCGTGCTCGCCTTCCTCGCCGTCCTCGCCTTCACCATCTCCGTTTACATCATGTCCAGGCCCAGGCCAGTCTACCTCATCGACTTCGCATGCTACAAGCCTGCTGACGAGCTCAAGGTACTATTTGCTTATGCAAACCCAGATCTGTGGGGCTCAAGTTTTGCTTCCAAGGAAAAACTTGCCTTTTCATGCCTCCTGTATTGTTTGTAGCTATAGCTTACATGCTTTCTTGCTTGATTTTAGTCTGTATCCGTTTTAGTCATGTGTCTCGCACATACTGATAGATCAAGGTAGATGTTAATATAATTTGACCAAATTATTATATTGTCTGACGAAAGCTTAACTAGGATTAAATACAGTATAATTATATTGTCTGACGAAAGCTTAACTAGGATACAATACAGTAGTATATGGAATGGTATTATTTCACTCTCGAGTTTATACACACTGGGTAGTGCAAAACAACAGTGCGAACATTGATTATTAGCTGCAGTGAGTGTGCAATTGCATATGCATCGATGTACACTCGAGTAGCTTTTATATATTTGGATTCGCCAGTGTTAAGCATTTCGAATGGGTCAACAAGGGCAAAAGTTCTTGGGAACCCTACTCGAGCTCGTAGTATCTGTAGCAATAGCAAGGACTTTGGTTGGCCGGCTCCTTTAATTTGGTCATAGTCATAGCCAGCTGCGCCAGCAGTCGGAAGGCTTCATAAACATGAAACGGTGATTTGTACCGTCCATAAATTCAGTGAACTCAAATCCATCCACATGGTCCAAAAGCCAAAAATTTACTAATAATCTTGCCAGTTAAGGCCAATCACAAAATTCTCGCCAAAAATTATTTTCTCTAAATTTTATTTTCTTTTGTTTTTGAGGATCTGAATTTTTTTTTCAGTTAATCGACACTAGAACGTGTACTAATAGTCACGCAAATGATAATCTGCGACATGAGTAAAGCACCTTGGGCCTGGGGCCCACTGGTATGAATGGGCAGACCGGATGGGAGAGAGCGGAAGTGATGACGAGCAGCCGAGCGGGTAGGAAAGCCGTTGGGCCGCGACCGGGTGTCATCACTCACTCGTTTCCACAAAACAAACGGTTGGCCGCTCCCAATGAATGTTCGGTGAAAAGCTTGTCCGTACTATACTACTACCAGTAGTATGCGTGTACAGGCGTACAGCCAGGCAGCTAGCCGTATGCCGTAGGAGCCGTACAGTACTCCAGTATAGCTACACGGTCTCCGTGGCCATGTCCTGTCCACTCTGCACACTGTCACTGTCTGTTCCGTTTTAATTTGCAGAGTAACTAAAAGATGATGAGTTACGGTCCTGTTTGTGACGTGTGCCCGTGCAGGTGTCGAAGGCGGAGTTCATCGACCTCGCGCGCAAGTCCGGCAAGTTCGACGAGGACAGCCTGGCGTTCCAGTCGCGTCTGCTCGCTAAGTCCGGCATCGGCGACGAGTCGTACATGCCTCGCTGCGTGTTCGAGCCGAACGTGAACTGCGCGACCATGAAGGAGGGCCGCGCGGAGGCCTCGACTGCCATGTTCGCGGCGCTGGACGAGCTGTTCGACAAGTGCCGCGTCCGGCCCAAGGACGTGGGCGTGCTGGTGGTGAACTGCAGCCTGTTCAACCCGACGCCGTCGCTGTCGGCCATGATCGTGAACCACTACAAGATGCGCGGGAACATCCTGAGCTACAACCTGGGCGGGATGGGGTGCAGCGCGGGCGTGATCGCGGTGGATCTGGCGCGCGACATGCTGCAGGCGAGCGGCGCGGGGTTAGCCGTGGTGGTGAGCACGGAGGCGGTGTCGTTCACGTGGTACCCGGGCAAGCGCCGGTCCATGCTTATCCCGAACGCGTTCTTCCGGGCCGGCTGCGCCGCCGTGCTGCTGTCCAACCGGCGCCGCGACTTCCACCGCGCCAAGTACCGGCTGGAGCACGTGGTACGCACGCACAAGGGCGCCGACGACCGCGCGTTCCGGTCCGTGTACCAGGAGGAGGACGAGCAGCGGATCAAGGGGCTGTCCATCAGCCGCGACCTGCTGGAGGTGGGCGGCCACGCGCTCAAGACCAACATCACCACGCTGGGGCCACTGGTGCTGCCCTTCTCCGAGCAGCTGCTCTTCTTCGCCGGCGTGCTTTTCCGCCACCTGTTCCCGTCGTCCAAGGCGGCCACCCCGCCGCCGGCGGACGCCGCCGCGCCCTACATTCCGGACTTCAAGCGCGCGTTCGAGCACTTCTGCATGCACGCGGCCAGCCGCGACGTGCTGAAGCACCTGCAGAGCAACCTGGGCCTCCGCGACTCCGATCTTGAGGCGTCCCGCGCCGCGCTGCACCGCTTCGGCAACACCTCCAGCAGCAGCATCTGGTACGAGCTGGCCTACCTGGAGGCCAAGGGACGCGTCCGACGCGGCGACCGCGTCTGGCAGCTCGCGTTCGGATCCGGGTTCAAGTGCAACAGCGCCGTCTGGCGCGCCGTCCGCCGCGTGCGCCGCCCGTCGCGCAGCCCGTGGCTCGACTCCGTCGACCAGTACCCGGCGCGCATGGACGCCTAAGCTGCCAAGTCATCAGGTCATACATCTATCTAATCTCTTCATGCCAATGCCAACGAGATGCTCAATGCGATGGATGGACCATATCATTTACCTATGCTATAGGAGGAGGAAGCTATGGATGATCTGCATGTTAACCGCATGCCCCTCTGCCCTACTCGTGTTGTTTGTGTTATCAAGGTTTGTGTGTTGGTTTAGCAGTCGTTGAGAGAGACAGTATGAGACTATCATAAAATGTACTAGTGTGCGCACGTATGCGCCGTGCGTGTGTTGTTGGGTCGTGTGAACTTATTTATGTTCGTGCAATTTTAATCTGTTGAAGACTTACCACGTGGAAATAGATGTTGCTGTTATACATTGTGTCATTGTTTCGAGCAAATTAAGGTTGGACGATGAAAATCTTCTGCTACCAACAATCTGCTTCCATCAACGACCTCGCCCGTCCGCAAACAATTTTGCATCAACACCTAGCTACCAACAGGCATCTCTTTGTTGCGCCTCTCAAACTATAGCTTGGGTATCCGCGAAAGCCAAATGCCCTGTATGCGTAGTCGCCATGGGCGACGGCTCGAGGCCGGCATGGGTGGATCAGCGCATGGCGTGGTCGCCATGGTCCCTCGACACCGGAAGACCGGAAGCTTATCCGGTTCAAGCCTAATGGCGCACTGACGCATCCTGGCGGTTGCTAGGGCCACGGAATTCGGCATCCTACGACGGCGGAGACGAACAAGGTCAGTTTCCCGGCGAGGAGATGTCAGTCAGGCCGCCGTGGTGGTCGTTGTTTCATTTACCGACCACCCTTGAAAATTTCTATCCGTTAGATCTGAATTCTGCGGTGAGGATTAATCCTCTCGTGTCAAAAATTGTATAGCTTCATGGGCCAAGTGGAGGTCTCTCGTGTCAACTATTGCTTGTTGCGGTAGGTGGGCCAGACCCAATTGCAGAAGTATGAAGCCCTGTCGCCTGCTGACTCGGCCCTCCATCGGTCCATCCTAGTCCCTCTTCCACTTCAGTCTTCTCTCCGCTCTCCGGCGCTGGTGGCGGGCTGTGGCCGGCCGCCTCCACTCGCGGCGAGCCACCATTCGCCGCCTCTCAGCTACTTCCTCCGTCTCTGTTAATCCGGTCGCCGTGCGCATCGGTCGAGCGAGCCACCGCCCATCCTTCCACCGAAGCATGCAAACAAATAATCAATCTAACCATGTAAGCTGATTGAACACACCATTTTAACTTAAGAAGCTTTTATTATGTTTCTCACATCACATTCAGATTGACATGCAAGAGAAAATCAGGTCCGACACATTGGTTGTTTTTTAGTTTGGCATGTTTAACCTGTCAATCAACCTGGACGCTTAAAGAGACCAATCCAATAAAATCTGAACAGGTTAAAAACTTGATTGAGATAATATACATTCAACAATAGCTTCGGAAGCCTCGGCCTACACTCTGCAATGGTAGAAATTGTTTACTGCAATAGAGTTCCTTGTCCTCATGCCCAACTCACTCACCATCTGTGGTACAGGTATATATCAAGACATCAATGACAACTCCACTTATATCAGAAACTACCATGTCTAGTTCCTCTACTTGATAAATAGCCGCTCGATGGCCCCCGTTCCTAAAATATAAGGAGAATAATCAAATCCGACAGCTACGTTTCCCTGGCAATGTCCAGCGATTCGGACAGACATTTTTTTTTTAAGGGAAACAGACATGTGGACAAACAGCTATTTATGCATGTTGGTTACATTTCATTTGAACTTTTCAGCAACCCTTACCTACACAACTTCATATATACACAAACCTTCAAATTAGAAGTTGGAGTGTCCACGTTGACATTATACGGCCCCAGACCCCTGACAGCGATACAAGCCAATCACAAGTCAAATTCAGGGATAAATGATCGGAGAAGGGAAACATTGTAGTAAGAAATAAGATGAGAAATAATGTTTTTGATATGACTGGTGAGCTTCTATTTCTGATGAAGATGAGAAATAATGTTTTTGATATGACTGGCGAGCTTCTATTTCTGATGGCTTTGTTAAGTTGGATTCGGTGAGCAGAGCTACCGGGATCTTTTGAACTACTCGAATGATTGTGTAATTTTTTATTTATTTCTGGTAATAATGCTGAGCACCTGCTCTACAAGAATTATCACACCTGCTCTACAATGCATTTTGCAATTGGGCCAATGTTTTTTTTTTTCGTGGCATACTGCGCAAAAACAATCATCAGAGAATTCAGGGGCATGTTTTGCTGCAGATTCATGGAGTTGATTGGAAGTTAGGCCCGTGTCAGTGTAGTTGATATCATCCGAGCATCGGGCAGCCGCCGCCGGGGACGGAGATGGGGAATGCTTACGGTGCTAGCAGGTTATGGAGGAGCAATCGAAGGAGACGGAAGGGAGGAGCATGAGGTAGGCGACGGGTGAGAAAGGCGTGCCGCTTGCCGGCTTGCACCACCGGCAAGCCAGGTCGCCGGCAGCGGACGGGATGGGCCACGGGGAGAGCACAAGAGCCAATTTGTGCAAATCATCATAACGTAGGGATGTTTCGGAAAATGTTCGGATCGCGGAGAATAGTCACAATCCAAAATAGGGGGGTTTATGCAAATAGATGGATCGCGGAGAATACGATCCATGTGAGGGGGTCGTCTGCAAATTGCCTGGTCGCGGAGAATAATCACGATCCATATGAAGGGCCAATATGCAAAAAAGATCCCGTTGACCGTTTTTGACCTGCATGCCGGCTCCTCCAGCCGCTAGATCCATCCGGTCGCCGGCGGCGGACGCACAGAGTCGATGAGGGGGGCCCGGCGTGGCTTCTGGATAGAGTTCCCCGTCGGCTTGAAGGTGCTTCAGGCATTCACAAGCTCGATCCGGCGGCGGACGGCAGCCGCAAGCAGCCAAGCAGCGACGCCCAAGGTCGCCACCGCCCCGCGCCGCTACGACGGCGTGCGGCGCAGGTCCTGCGGCCTTTCCGATAGTACGATCTGGCCAGTCTGTCTTCTTCTTCTTCTTCTTCTTCTTCTTCTTCTTCTTCTATTGGCGCCATCGACTTCCCGTGCAGAATCATAGATTTGGCTCTGTCGCCCCCATCTGATTTGGGAGGAGGAGAAAATTAAAGGTGATATAAGTATATCACTTATCAGTGTGCCTGTGAATGTTCAGTACAAGGCCATACCAACTACTATGATTTGTGTCATCTTCTTGTGTGTAGCAGCCTTCTCTGCTCTGCAGCGGCTGTTTAGACGCAAATAGGAAAAGGTAAATGCGCAGTCGTTTTCGCCAGAAGTTGACATGTTCGTCACTTGCCGGTTCTTCTCGATTTCACGAGGTGAGAGTGAGACATCACAGATCAGCACCCTACAGACTTTCAGATTCCTTCGCATCATTATCCTCAACTTGATACTACTAAATCAATTCCAGGTAGCCTGTTACTGTTCTGTTAGGCTACCCGATACCCAATACGCAGTACGTATATCATGTTCTTGACGTCCTCTGTGGAGTAATCCATTTCAATACTTTTGCTAGGCAACGACGGCACGATGAACAGACGGATGAATGATGAGCGCTGTTTCTGAACTTTTCAGAAACTAGAACAGCGTGCACGCTACCACTACGAAACCCACGTTTTCGCACCACGTCACCACGAAGCGAACTCCTCGTGGCCTCCACTACTGAAATCTCTCGCCTTTTCGTCTCCAGCCTGACTGAATAATCGATCGATCGGCAAAGCCTCTATAGCCTGGCACGTTGCAAACATGCGAAGATGATCTCTCTCTGCCTCTTTTTTTTCTTTTGGAACTGAACATGCGAAGATGAACGATCTTGAACTGTGTCAGGTCAACTCGTCGACCGCACGCACGCGGCAGTTGAAGCGGATATACAAGTCTCAACTACGCGCGCGCGTACGTCGTCGTCGACTCGTCGAGGAGGAAAGAGAGAGAGGACGGCATTGGCGGATGCGCTGACTGCTACAACTTGTTTTGTTCCTTCTCGCGTGCCAGCCAAGCCTTGGAGGCGTCAGGCGTTCGACTCGACGGCCCATCGGCCGCGACGCCGACGCCGCACCGGTGGACGGTGGTGCTGTATTCGGGTTGGGAGCAGCTCGCCTGCTCCGCTCGACGCTGCTCGCCTGCTCGGTGTGTACTCGTCTAGTCGTCTTCTACTCCTCTTAGTGGGGACGTCACTGTTCGGCAATTGGGCTCCGGCCGCCCCCGGGGCCCGGGGTGTCAGAGGCTGTTGGCGGCGGTTGGGCGCTAGCTACCTCGTCTTCTCCTTTTTATTCCGTCACGCCTCGCGGAGGCCAACCGCCGTTTTGGTTCCCCGCTCCACGTCTTCCCGCACCGAAAGGTACTCGTCCTCTCTCTCTGGTTCTCTGCTTCCCTTTCTTCTCCGCCACCTGTTCGACGGAATGGCGCGGCCGTAGGAAAAGAGGAATTTTGCTTGCTGTTTCCTTGTGCATTACTGCTGCTGTGTTATAGAGCACTAATTTGGTGCTCGTCAGGTGGCTGGGAGTTCTTTCTCGACCGGTGCGTTGCTTACTGATTGTTCAAGGAATTGAGGCAGTTTCTTCTCCTGCCTGGCGTCCTTGTCCCTGTCTCCCTGAACAAGATAGCACGGCCGTGAGAGACTGCGAGGCACAAGTAAGTTCACTGAAAATCTCTGTAGAATATTTGGGTGTTTCTTCCCGTTCTTGATGTCAGGCCTTCGTTCCCTAGCCTTGCCATAACCCCGGCCTGTTAATTGCGTCGTTAAGTTGCAATTTTTAAGGCAGTACGAAGCTTTGGGGTTGTTCTATTCTAGTAACTGCACTGTTCCGACCTTGGAGTTTAAGAATCGGCACAATTCTCATGCCTCCCAAGAATTTCTGTTTCGTCTGTTGTTAGGGCTCTCATTTCCTGTCTTCTAAGCAAGAAACTCACAAAGGAGAGCTTATTGCAAGATTCTGGCACATTGTTACTTCCTCACAATCCCTTTGGAGACTGAAACATGAAGTAATTGGGAAAGTTGGTGCGTTTGTGTGTCATCATAGTCATGGGGCTAGAGCGATGTTAGAATTATTTGTGTGCCTTTTGTTTGAAGGGGCCTACTAATCTTTGCTGTAAAGCTAAGAAACATTGATTCAGCCCTTTTTCCTGCGCTAACACTTTCACTTTTTCATAAACTGCTTTCCTTCTGCGATCAGAAAATTGTTCTATTATTTCTTTATTGGGTTGGTTATGTTGTCACTGAATTTTCATGGTTGTAATTTGTAAGAAAGAGCATTGTTTGGCGTTGAATAATATGATTAATGGATACTTTATCCTTTTCCTATATTTGGTTGTTGTTTCCTTGTCTTTCGTTATCCTTCAGGTATGATAGATTTGGGTTGTTTGGTGTTGGGTCTTCAGGGTTTCTATAAATTATTTGTCCATACAGCTCCTTTATGTCGTTTTGAAGCTTTGTCCAGTCCACTTTTCTGTTTTGTTTCTTCGAATTTTCTAGATTCATGCAATCAAAATGAAGATTAGTTTGATGGAGCCTAAGCTTCAGTGCCCAAGCTGATCCTCGTTTATACTTTCCCACCATCAGGAACTGTTTTCCTAATGTACCTATTTCTTTCAGAGAAAGAGAGAATAAACTGGCTTGAAGAAAATGGCATCTCTTACTCCTGGTATATTATTGAAGGTTCTAAAAAATATTAACTCCGATGTGAAAGTATGTGGAGAATATCGATCAATTCTTCTCCAAGTTATTAGCATAGTCCCTGCAATTACGGGCTCAGAACTTTGGCCAGACCATGGTTTCTTCATCAAAGTTTCAGATTCATCGCACTCGACATATGTTTCTTTGTCAAAGGAGGACAACGAACTCATCTTATCAAATAAACTACAACTTGGACAGTTTATATATGTTGAGGATGTTCAATCGAGTATCCCCGTTCCAGTTCTTGTTGGGGTCCGACCGGTTCCAGGAAGGAACCCTTTTGTCGGAAATCCAAAAGATTTGATGCAAATGTCAACTCCCTCCGGAGTTTTGGAAGCACTGGATCAACAACGGAAGACTTCCAAGTCATCTGATCTATCTGAAAGTGAAAAGGAAAATCTACAGAGGAAGGTAGTTATCAAGGAGGAGAAGGCTGTTGTTGCATCTCGCTATATGCTTGGGGTATCAAGCAACAATGGAAAAACCAATCTCAACTCCAGCATTGATAGTGACAAAAGTAATGGCAGCAGTAGTACATCCGATGCAAATATAAAGTCTGCCGCTCCAAAAATGAGACAAGAGACGAAGGTATGCTTGAGCTCGTATGTTTAATTGCAGTCAGATATTAAGAACAAAACTGTGATCTTTATCTTCTCTCAGATTTGATTGCTGCGATTAGGATTCATTATTTAGTTTGAGATAATATATGATATTATAGAAGTAGATACAATATGTGTGCTCTTCAAAATTAACAAAGAGATGAAGTTTTAACCTTTCTCTTCTTGAAAGGATAAAAAGACGATGATGGCATCTTCTGGTGTGTTGCAGGAACGTCGAAATAATTCATCTCCTTATCGTGCTAAATTAGTTCCTGCAAAGCAAGAAATTAACAAAGATACACGCAAGATCAGTGGCAATTCACCTAGTCCTAATGGTTCTACTACAGCTAGTCAGAATGGCTCTACTACAGTGAAGAAACAAATACTAAAGGACAGCAAAAAGGAATCTGCAGCTGAAAGAAGATCAGCACCAGAGCCTTATAGGAGTTCGCCGACGCCAGCCAGGACTTCACCGCCAAAGAAAAATAGTATCTCTAGCATTATCCCTCCTGCGTCTAGTATTAGAAGAAGAGTCGTGGAAACTGTCTCCTGGGACTCCCTCCCGGCAAGCCTAATCAAATCTGGAAAGGTATAATATAGCATTCTGTGACTTTAAGTACATACCCCTTCCGTGACTCTGTCTTATAGTTGGTCAATTAAGAAATTTTGCTTCTCAAAAAAGAACTAAGTTGTCCTGGCATCATCAATATTAAAAATCAGAGTATCAAGTATGAGGTTCCTGTGACTTAATAAATGTATGTTACAGGAATCACTGTTTTGAAACATTCATTGTGCAGAAATATGATCCAGCAATTAGTTAACCTCACCAAATTGTTCCAGAACCTTTGGATATTCATTTATTTGTGTATGTAGGCTGTCGTCAGGAGGAAGAATATTGCACTTATAGTAGCAGCTGAGGCACAAAGGGAGGCTGCTGCAGCTGCATCTCTTGTGAAAGGTCTTGGGTAAGTTTGTATATCTTTTGATATTTTGCTGAAGCTCCGTCATTGCATCCAAGGATCTTTTGATTCCTTCTAATATGAAGTACCCTGTGGATGATTGTGGATCTAAACCCTATGTGACATTTTGCAGAATTTTCGCTGAGGTAAGGGAGTCATGTGAGGTGGATCCACATGCTGCCATTACCAAGTTTTTCCAGCTACAACGGCTTATCCTTCAGCAAAGTGCTGTTTGGAAAGCTTACTCGCTGGAGACCAGCAAAGATTCTCGGCCAGACAAGGAAAAGCCATCAAGGAAAGCTTCTTCATCTCACAACAAAGCTGCTCCATGCAATGCAGCAAAGAATTCCGACGATGCCCAGGCAGGTGAAAAGTTGGAATGGGCCAGAGAGGACGGTTTCAAGGAGATCTGCAGGTCATGGATCACACTGAAAAAAGAATCGCAGTCATGGTTTCTTAGTTTTTTGGAGGACGCTCTCGAAACAGGGTTCAAGTTTGAGGATCAAACCAAGAACAGCAGAGATCGCGTGCGGGGACAGTCCAAGGGCGCGGATGGGACGATCGCGGTCCGGCTGTCGCAGCTCAAGGAAACAAGTAACTGGCTCGACCAGTTGGAGGAGGAGATGGAGAACTCATCGGCTGGTTCGGTTGAAACCGTTGAGCGATTGAAGCAGAAGGTGTACAAATGCTTGCTTGGGACGGTTGAAACCGCGGCATCAGCGCTCGTAGGCAGAACCGGCGGTTACTGCTGAGACCTTGGTCAGTCCGGATGCAGTGTTTTTCATTTTTCTTTTTGGTTTGGGCTTGAGGAACCTGCCGATGTGTTGTGTACAGCAGCGCACGAGTTCCTGATGCCATCCATGGAGTGACGTAGGGTGAAGATGGAGAGGTGTAAATAGTCAGGATGGTCGTTTAAATTATTAATTTATTTATAACAAAAAAAAAACATTTCCTCATGAAATGGCAAGCGATGCATAGGCTTTATCTCGACGATACAAGCTACTAATTGATTTTTCATCGGACTGGACAAAATCCATCCGTTACCCTTCGCTCTCATTTTTTTTTAAAAAAAATACGTAGGAGAGCTGCATATCTTTGTACTAAGTAGGAGTTACTCTGCAGTCTCATTCAGTGTTACATACATGTTCGCTTACTTGTATTAATATTAATGTCCGCTCTTTTTTTTTAAAAAAAATACGTAGGAAAGCTGCATATCTTTGTATTAAGTAGAAGTTACCCTGCAGTCTCATTCAGTGTTACATACATACTTGCTTACTTGTATTAATATTAATGTCCTAAAATATTTTTTGTTCGATGCTGATATCTCCTTTGGATTGTTATGTGCTTGCTGCTCAGGTGAAGTAGCAACGGGCCATGCTGATTGATGTCAGCCGAGCAGATCTGCTTCGGCTTTGCAGCGCGGGCCACCAGCGTAGAATCATACTGCGGCCCGCGAAAACAAAGATGATGGGTTGGGTACGTTGCGCCAAGGGATGGGCCGCCGTCACGATGGGCTGAAAGTAGAGATTACCATGATCGGCCTTAAGGGTGGATTAGGCCGTTACACAGGATCCTGAAAGTAGAGAAGAAGAGCCGCCGCATGCCCGCATGCATGTAGATGGATGAACGCGTCTCTTATCGCTGGCAATGGCAACAAGGGTGCCACCATGCCCATGCACGCGGCGCCCGACGGGAAGAAGATGTCTCATGCGTGCCCCGAGAAGCCGCGCGCCCCCGATTCGGCAACGACAGAAAACACCAGCCGCGTCGGTGATCCTGCAGGAAATTAATTAAAAGAGCCCGACAAGATTTGATCTTTGTTTGAACTTGATGACCGTCGTATGTTAGTACATGCAAATCTTTGCTAGCAAGCGAGCACAGATTTGTTATTTTTTCTTTTCCTAAAAGGTTATGTTTTAGGGTCAGTAGAAAAAAAATATTATTACCTGTCAAAAAATAAGAAAGCGTATGTGTATTGTGTATACAATGCCACTAGACCATGGCATATACACCCGTCGTCGACGATCGTGCCAACTGAATCACCAAAAGCATATACATTATCTCTATACAGTAGTAGTACTGCGAGAGCATAATACGGTATGCATGGTTACTGCTCTGACCAGTCTCCAAAGTCTCGTCCACACCCAGGTCAATCGCACATGGGATGTGATGAGAGTTTGTACACACTCTGATTGATGTGTCTCGCTCGTCGACGACCATCATATGTACTACTAGTATATGTGCAATAGTATCAATCATGTATGCATGGACCATACTACTACTGATTAGTATACGAAACTGGTACACAAGTGGCATCATGCATGCAGTACAAAATTAAACAATTGAAAAAATATTAAGGACCCTAGCAGAGAAAATCAGAAAATGCATTCGGTCCATCGGTCCAATTGACACTGGACTGGAAAGAGCGACCCCCGGAAATCCGCTACGACGTCTATACTTGGTCAAGGCTACCAACCATCGATCAGCAGGCAACCACAAATACTTGACCGCCTCAAACTCTTGAATACCTTGTGCGTGCAAGAGGCCACATCTGTTTTGATGTCTTTTTCTCCTCTTTATTTATTATGTAATTGCTCGCCTAAAAAGATAGTTTAATTTTCCTATTTCATAATTATTCACGTACGCGGAGGTCTTGTGTCAAAAGTGGCTAACGCGGCCTTTAGGATTACAAAATAATTATCAGAAATGCTACTTTTCAACGACAAAAAATTAGGGCTCCTTTCACTCAACTTCTATATATGGTACAAGTTGTTAGTTGTTTTTTCTATTTTTGTAGGATTATATACGCATTACTATAGAAAAAAATTGTAAATGCATAGATTATATAAAACAATTGTGAATTATAGTTGTCTGATCTATAAAACAATTGTAAATGCATAGATTATATAAAACAATTGTGAAAGGACCCTCAATTTTTAATTAGGACCCATAAAATTCGGAAACACCTTTATTCAATGCATGGTTTAATTGGCTGAGAGAAATCATCAATTTGGTATCGACAAAAAATTGTGAATTACAGTTATTCTTTTTTCTCTGAAAAAGGAGCTGATTATGCCGTTCTTGCGGTAAAGTTCTTCAATTGGCAAACTTCAATGGTTTAAGTCAGAATGGCAATATTGTATGGAGTACATCTTTGGGCAACAACGCAAAATTAATTACCTGGAAAGGTCTGCGAAAAGAGTCCAAAACATGTCGTACATATTGAGCTAGCTGCTGCAAATACTTGATCACTAACACGCGTCTTTCTTGCATAGTATGTGCCTTTTTCGCGTTCTCTCTGTCTACGGTCCAGCACCAGCAGCGGGTGGTCTCAGCAGAGACTGAGAGTAAAGTTTTCAAAGCAAATTCATTCGTGCACGTCATTTTCGCTGTCCTCGGTTGAAAAATCATAACATACCTAGATAAATATTACTCAGTTGAATTGATTCTCTTGACAAATGACGAGTATGCATGCAAACATTCTCCATATACACCGAAAATTCTATACTCTCTCTCTCTCTCTCTCTCTCTCTCTCTCTCTCTCTCTCTCCCCTACATGTGTAAGATGCTCTGTCCCTTGCAAAAAAAAAACTCTGTATACAAGAAATACACGCGAAATTCACCCTAAGCTTGATGGAAATTCACCAAAAAAAAGCACTCGTGACCAAAATAAAACATTTGTGTCTGTGTGTGTATACGTACCCCTTGTTAAAATAATTCAATGGAATTTCAAACAAGCTCACCACTCTCTCTAGAACTCCTTTGAATAATTACTACATTGCTATTCTTCTAACATAATTATTCCAAGCACTTCGATTTTCATGGCTAAAACCTATTAATATACAAATTTAATTATATTGCACTAGCATCATTATCTTTTGGAATATAATACAGGTCAACGCTAGCAATGTCCGGAGAGTGGAATCACTTGTTAGCTTTCTGATATATCATAACATCATCCACAAAATAATTTCCTATTTGAGGTCAAAATTAAAAATTACTAGCATGATACCTAATATATATATATACTAATTTATAAATATGTATACGTAAGTACATTCCTATATATAGATGATATGTTTAGTATACGTACATATCAAACCTATTTCATGGAAATTGTCATGCAGAGTAGCTCAGGCTTTTCCTGGTAATCTCATATGAGAATCTAAGAGTAATATATAAGTACGTACGTAAAATAGTATGTTCGTGTACCAATAATATGCTCAAATATTTTTTCATTAGACATGATAATCCCCTACCTAACCCCTTCACACAATGTGCATTTCATAATCTAGCTACACAGCGCCAATGGAACTAGGCCATGTGGAGGATGTTGGCAACCAGCAGCCATCATGTGGCTGATTAAGGGAAGGAAACTATACGTCTATACAGCCCGAATGAATTCCTACTGAGAGACTACAACGACGACTTATTATTGGCCAAGCTGACGGATAATAATAGTATATATATGTGGTCAGCTCGGCTGTACGCATAGGGTCAAAGATTTCAAATCTCAGGTCTTCAACGAAGTTCAGATGCAATATACATTAGCAGCTGTACTGTATATGTGTTGCTGATGGACTGGGACACCCCCCAAATATATTCTTCTCACTAGTCTTTGGTTGCATGTGTCAAAGGTCAGCGCTAGTCTTGGTTTCTCGAGTTCATAGGTGCGCAGACATACACACTACGTAGCTAGAGGTAGAGAGATCGAGACCAAGACGCCAACAATGTAATGACCAAACAGAGATCTGGTGCTGATAGCCTCTGAGTCTCCTACGTGCATGAGCATGATTAATAAGGCGCATCTTATTTTCTTTTTCTTTTTCTTTCTTTTGAGTGAGAGAGAGTTTGCGTGGCAAGGATATATAGTTGCTTTGTTTTCTCTGTCTGAAAAGTTGTGACAATGTCGGTTTTTGTTATCGTTTGGCGCTCGAAAAATAGATACTCCTCCATTTTTCTATACTTGTTGTTCGGATCAGTATTTTTGACTTATAGCTAGTGCAAATGTATTGTCTGAAACGACAAGAATATAAAAACGGATGATACGTCTCAACTAAATAATAATCTCGGAAACCTCCAGTATATAACTGGCTGGATAGTTTTGCTTTTTTTTTTTTGTTGAAATCCTAATTCGCAAAAACTCCCTTTTTATCCCCCCTCCCCTGAAAATGCAATTGCCAACATTAAGTTGGCTTGTTGCTTCCATACCGGGCGCACGCGGTGACAGGGAAAGAATAGTCCGCATGCATTCGCAAGGTACCATAGATTGCTGTAGCTCTCGCGGAATGCGACAGGGGCAGAGGGGTCTGTTTCACGAGGGGACAATCAGTAGGATAGGCGTACGTGTAGCAGCCAAAAATGCCCAAGCAGCATGGGCGGTACGTCTTTTCTCCGGTCCAAAGTTACGTTCAAGTTCTCCCTCGACGAGAATACTAGATGATCAGGAACAAGAAGAAGAGAAGAGCAGCTTGAACGAACGACGACGACGGAGTCGTAGTTCTCCTGTCAGGGAACTTTGCTTGGGACTTGGGAGAGAAGAAGATCGAGAACTCAGTAAAAATATCTGACTAATAAGCCCCTGAGGCCACGTCGAAGACGATATATGCATGGGACGTTTTTACTCTGCTAGTAATAAACTGTAGTATAGTTTATTGGATTTTAATTACTAGCTAGTGTCATTTGAATCCATAAAAATTGAAAGTGAAATGAACAAAACAATATAGGTACAAAATTGTGTTGTTACAGTCAATGCATGCATTGGCCCAGTAGCCAGTAACGTCTGGCATGTGTGCCCACTTGCTTTTTTCAGCATTCTAATATGTCATGTTTTCTCTTGCAACGTTTCCCTCCATTTTCTAAGACACGTAGAGGAAGCTCACATGCGGCTGAAACCCTCTCTAGTGTACTATAAATACACCACCCATCCCTTCTCACATCACACACACTCTCTCGCGCGCGCACCACCACCATAATAAAGCTACTGTATTGTTCTCTCATAGCCTCCGCATAATACAGCCCTAGCTAGCAGCTAGCAAAACTCCGGCCCATTCACGCACGAAGGCAGCAACTGCATAGTACATCGCTCGATCGCATATCCAACGATCCATAAATAAGTCAAGCTGCTAGTAGCGCGAATTCGAATTCAAATTCGAGCCGCCGCCACCGCCCTAGCTCGATCGTCGATCAATCATGGCGGCCGAGCAGCACGCACGGGCACGGCGCACGAGGACGTCCGTGTCTCCTTCGTCGTCGAGGGTGGCGATCATCGGCGGCGGCATCAGCGGCCTGGCGGCGGCGAGGCAGCTGGCGGCGTACGACCCCGTGGTGTTCGAGGCGACGCCGTCGGTGGGCGGCGTGTGGAAGCACTGCGTGTACCGGTCGACGCGGCTGCAGACGCCGCGGCCGGACTACGAGTTCTCCGACCACCCGTGGCGCAACCGCGAGGACCCCACGTTCCCGACGCACTCCGAGATCATCGACTACCTCGAGGGCTACGCCGACCGCTTCGACCTCTGGCGCTACATCATGTTCGGCGCCAAGGTGGTCGGCGTCAGGTTCCTCGGCGGCGGCGCCGCCGGGTTCACCGAGCTCTGGAGCGGCACCGGCGTGCCGCTCCAGGGAAAGCCCGTGTGGGAGGTCGGCGTGGCAACCGCCGGCGACGACAACTCATCTGACACCGCTGTTCAGGTAACTGCATAATCATTCGTGCATTAACTTTGACCAGCTCGTGGTGGTGATCTTACAGCTGCTGCTGTGTTGCATGCCTACCTAGGAAATACTACTAGCTAGCTAGCACGAATTAACTCTAGCTAGCTCATGTGTAGTAGTAGTAATATGAATGTGTTTGGTACACAGTGGTACAAGTTCGAGTTCGTGGTGATGTGCACGGGCAAGTACGGCGACGTGCCGCGGATGCCGGTGTTCCCCAAGGGCAAGGGGCCGGAGGCGTTCAAGGGGCGGGTCATGCACTCCCTGGAATACTGCAAGCTCGGCGAGGAGGAGACGGTGCAGCTCACGAAGGGCAAGAAGGTTGTGGTCGTCGGCTACAAGAAGAGCGCCATCGATCTAGCGCTGGAATGCGCGAAGGCCAACCAAGGTACGAACATTTATCTCTTGTCGCACCGTATTACAGTATCTGTTCCGATGATTCCTTTTGTTTAAATTATAATCGATTGGACAATAATAGTTTTTTATAGAAATAATATAAAATCGTCGAACTTTCTTTTACAGCTTTCTTTTTTTAAAAAGAAAACAACTTCGTTTGACTCTCAATTAATTTTGTAACAAATCGTTTGACAATTGACTTGGCTGGCGAGAAACAAACAAAGGTTAGGTTAATTATTGTTTGTGTTTGACTCTCTCATTGATTGATCTGTGTTTTGCTGTGTTGATTTGGTTTCCTCGTCAGGCGAGGGAGGTCAAGCATGCACGATGCTGGTCCGGACGCCGCACTGGGTGGTGCCGTCCTACTCCATCTGGGGCCTGCCCTTCTTCCTCTTCTACTCCACGCGCCTCGCGCAGTTCCTCTACGAGCGACCCAACCAGGGCGTGCTCCGCTCGCTGCTCTGCCGACTCATGGCCCCACTGGTAAGAATCACATCATTATCTTCTTCCTTCGGATAGATATAGCGATCGACCAGAGCTTGATGATCGGAAATGGATTAATTGTGTGTGACATTAATTGAGCAGAGGGCCGGGGTATCCAAGTTCATCGAGTCGTATTTGGCGTGGAAGCTCCCGCTGGACAAGTACGGGCTGAGGCCGGACCACCCCTTCGTGGAGGACTACGCCAGCTGCCAGATGGCCATCCTCCACGACGGCTTCTTCGACATGGCCGACCGGGATCTCATCCGGTTCAAGCGGGCGTCTGGCTGGTACTTCACCGAGAACGGCGTCGTCCTCGACGACGGCACCCACGTGGAGGCCGACCTCGTCTTCCTCGCCACCGGCTTCGAGAGCAAGGACAAGCTCCGGGCCGTCCTGCCGGAGCCGTTCCGCGGCCTCGTGCTCGACAAGTCCGGCGTCATGCCGCTCTACCGGTACGCGCGCGGCCGGCGTGAACTCTCTTCTCGACCGATGCGCAAGCATTATTAACATTACATTCTCTAGCTAGCTTAGTTACTAATCAATTTGGCATCGATCTTATTTACTGCAGCGGCACGATCCACCCGCTGATCCCGAACATGGCGTTCGTGGGGTTCGTGGAGAGCGTCTCGAACCTGCACACGTCGGAGCTGCGGTGCCGGTGGCTGGCGGGCCTGCTCGGCGGCCGGTTCGCGCTCCCGACCGTCGAAGCCATGATGCGCCACGTCGACGGTGAGACGGACGCCATGCGCCGCACCACGCGCTTCTACCGCCGCCACTGCATCTCCACCTATAGCATCCACGACAGCGACGCCATGTGTGCTGACCTCGGCTCTAGGGTCCACCGCAAGAGCAACTGGCTCGCTGAGCTCTTCGCGCCCTACAACAACCAGGACTACAAGGAAGAATAATGAAGAGATCCATGCATCTATTTATTGACTATATACCGCTGCTACAATTCAATCCTGATTAATTATATGAAATATAAGTTCTATTAGACAATAATTTAAAGATAAGTTATTAATAATTAAGAATTCATTATTTGTTCATACTAGCTAGTACAAATCTTTTAAGGGATAAGTTGAGGACTGCTGGTAGATAAAATAAAGCAAGGAAGATTAGGTCATGGTCATGTCATCTGAACGGAGGAACAGGTTTGGTAGAGGACTTGATCGAGACTTTGATGGAGTTCTTAGTCTCGGTCGCGACCACAAGATCTCAGGCGAAGATGAACTGGGACCATGTGGAGGGCAAAAGCAGTTATAGGTCCGCGCGTGCTGTGCTGCTGGTACACACAGTTCGAATGCATCTCCCAGTTCTTGTAATTCGTTCTTTTATGTAACACAAATGGAATATGAATACAATAAAGAAAAATTCATTTGATTGTTGTTGGGTTCAATATTCTGATTATTTTTATGTAGGACCTGTTTGTTTCGGTTTCTGCTCCTCAAAAAACTACTCCAACTTCAGCTCTTCAAACAAAACAACACTTTTAAGTGGAGGAGTAGAAGTTGTTAAATGTTTGTTAAAATAGCTCCTCCTTAAATTAAAGAAGTTACAATTTTCAGCTCCCACCAAAACTGCTGCTCTAGTTCATTTCTAAAATTGCTCCCAGCAAGAATCACTCTTCAAAATTAGTCTTTGTTTCAAATTCAGCTCTAACAGCTAAAACAAACACACCCGTACTGTCCAATAACTTTTACTCATATATTTATATATATATATATATATGTATATACTGTTCCTTCTCCAAATACATATATGTGTGTGTGAACTACATTGAGTATATGACCTCTGTTTTACATAGCACTAATAATAAATCAAATTATAACGCGAAAAAATATTTATATCACACCTTTTTTAAATAAGACCAATGGTTAAAGTTCATCCTAATAAAAGTGAGTAATGATAGTCTATATACTATACGAGTGTAACCAAGTCAAATCCTTCAGAAAATACATGGATAGAAGAAAAAAAAGAGTCAAAATGGTCAAATTATCCGATAGGAAGTACGACTGATTATAATAACACTTAAATCGGACTTGACCTACTTTTATCCTTCAGTTTTTATATATAGCTTCGCAATTAGAAAATAATAAGTCATCTCCGCTCTGAGAGAGTAGTACTGATTGGGAAATTTAGATGAATGTTCTAAAACAACTTTGGTGACGGACTAGACGACGGACACTACAAAGTTAATTAATCAGTTTTATTTACAACTTGGCATGGCCTTTGCATAGTTGCATTGCATGCATATGTTGGGTATCAACCCGCTAGTCAAATCTGTGGGTTGCCGCACAGAGCATGCATGGTGGTTTTGACCATATTCAATTCATCCATGGAAGGTTTGGTTGTTTAGGTCGGCAGCCAAGTTGGGTTTCTGCATGCTCCTGGAAAACGGTATCTTCCACTTCATTTTTTAATTTGGGAAAATTTTAATTATCATTGTTAGGCTAATAATTTTAGTTTTTTTAACAAGGTTTCTTGTTCTAACCACATCAATTATAAGAACGGAGGTGTAGTATACATATTGCTAATAGATGCGCCAAAAGTGTATCGTGTGAGACGAGGATATATGCTAGATGTGGACACCTAGTCAACTTGATTGGTAACATGCGTACATACATGCGTATTCTTTCTTTCTTCTTCTGGTTGCGAAATGTGTCTCTTTAGCTACTACTAGGCGATTAGGCCGTCTTTGGATGTTGAAGTTTTATTAAAATTAAAATATTTCAAAACCGTAGTTTTAGAAGTCAGATTAAGCAATTAGTACCATGTGTATCGTCGTAGATAAAAGAGATCTTGAGTGGAGTTTTAAAACTCCAAAAAAGGACTACACAAATTGGAGAATACTTCAACTAAAAAAACTGCAATAACCATATTACGTCCAAACACCTCCAATCATTCTTAAAACCAAAGTATTTGTAAAACCATAGTATTTTTTTTCTGAAATATAATAAAGAAATGTTTTGTATCCAAGCCCACACACACACACACACACACACACACGCAATAGTGCACGCACCATTTGGCGCTCATAACATATAATACTATATATATAATATTTTTCGGGCCTAATTAATCAAGAACTAGAACTTAATTTCTTTGGCCACGATGTGCTCCGTATTTAGTTAGTAGCATCTGCACGCACACGACAAGTAAGTACGAGCGCTGAAGCCAAACATTTGAATTCATCGAAGAAATACGTGTGCTCACGTCAAGATTCAACAGGCGAAAGAAAGAATTGTAGTTGGCCTTTCCAAAACGTTGGATCGATCAAGCGAACATGAACGAAGAATCCTTTGAACCAATATAATCAGCCCCTAGAGCCAATGGCTAGTATAGACTATTACGCGGGGAGAAAAAATCATTCGTTGGGTTTGATTTGATTTCGTCAGGTTTCACGTCTCGCTGGACTTTGAGAAATTTGGTTTCAGATTCAAAAGACCGTCGTCGTCCGTACCGAAAGTACGCGCTGCATGCGCAGTGCCTTTGAAATTTGAATGCGCGTGTACTGTACCAGTATGCCTACCTACACGTGCGTCAATGCGAGTAAGCTCAACGTGCGTAACTGAACTGAACTGAACCGCAACTTACGGCTAGCTTCTTCTTCACTTCTGAAGGCGATCTTCTCAAGTGACATGGTTCGTACGGTACTAATAATCCAGTCCAACGGATTGGTTGGACCCAATCCATACCAGTCCAACGTACGAATTGGTTGGACCAGTTCTGCACTATGGTGGGCCTCCAAGTCAGACCAGCCTCGGCCCTCTCGTCACGTGCGAGGCTGAACGGGCTGCAACACTCAGCCCATGGCTACTGCTAACGGTAAATTTGAATCGATGGGCGAAATGTTTTCTTTCTCGGCTTCTTCTCTCGCTGTGCATTTGAAACGATGGGCGTGGTGTGTCAAAAAAAAAAAAAGGCGGTGGGCGTGTCTCAGTTTTATTTTTATGAATACCACTATATATTTTTAGATGCAGATAAATGAGATGAAATGTTGGGGGGGTTCGTAGAGACAGCGTTATGACGATACCACGTATGACGGTTGGTTGTTTTGGTCAAGACAGGAGGAGGACAAAAATGCATATGAAGCTGGTCAAACAATGTGTCTAGTGAGGGGAGTGTACGACGAGTAGGTCTCCCAGCAGCCAGCCACCCTGGACAATAGATTCGTGTTCTATTCTTTAAAGGACTGAAAATTAAGCATACCATCATTATCAGTCAGTGCGAATGTGGGTCAAATTAACGGCAGTACTCCCTGTTCACAAATAATTGATGTTGTTACTCGTTAAGAAAGAAAAATAATGATAGAGCAAAACAAGAAAGTATATTAAGTGTGCAGTACATAATTATACTGAGACAAGCGTATATATGTCCCTGAGTCCAGACCATACGTACGTCGGTGGTCTTGGGTGGTGCCAGCCTCAAATATATATACCAGCAGGCACCGCTCTTGCATGCTTGCTAAAACACCTCATCGGTCTCCGATATGGAGAAGGACGTCGGCGACATCTGCTCGTCGTCTCCGGCGGCGGCGGTCCTGACCGTATTAGCACGCTTGCTGGTGGGCTGGAGGAGGTACAGCTCGTCGATGGCCTGGAACGACAGTTTCCTCTTGATGGACTCCAGCATGGACGATACCAGCTGGCCGGTTTGGGAGCCCTGATAATACTGATGGCCCGTCCCCGTGGATGCAGCAGCGCCACCACCGCCGATATCGGCGCTGGCGAGCTCGAATGAGTAGTTCCAGCCCTCGACCACGACGTCTCCAAGGAATCCTCCGGCTGACGAGGCGTTTACTGTGGGTACCTGTACGTCCCTGCTGATGTGCACTGGTGACATCGTCGGCTGATCAGAGCTTGTTGCGTAGTCCACGTAGCAGACGCCCTTCTTGCGAACGCGGCAGAGGACCCAGTCGTCGAGCCTCATGGAGTCCCTGTTGCTGTTGGGGCGCCTGCTTACGATGTGGTGGTGTTGGTCGAGGAGGAGGCGATACTCGTGCATGACCCACTCCGTCTTGGTCCCCTTGGGCGACCGCCCCTGGTAGAACACAAGCGCCTTCTTGACGCCGAGGCAGTGCGGCGCTCCGCCGGCGGCCAGGATGGGCTTGTCGGTGCCGGTGGCTTTCCAGTAGCCGGACCCGGCCGTGCGGTTCGGACGGCCGCCGTTGGGGTACTTGCGGTCGCGAGGGCTGAAGAAGAACCACTCGCCGTCTCCGAACACGATCGCCTTGTCTGCACACATATATATGCCCTTTCCTCGTGTCAGCTAGTACAAGCAACAACTATTCAGCTGGGTACGTAGGCGAAGAAGTGGACAAAAAAAGAGAGTAAGTACTACTGAGACCTGGGAGGTCCCATGGGTCGAACTTGTAGATGTCGACGTCCGCGACGATGGAGGTAACGGAGGTAGCAGTGCCGGCGATCTTCTTGTCGAGGTAGTCGACGATGATCTCCTGGTCCGTCGGCTGGAACCGGAACCCCGGCGGCAGCTGGGGTATTCCCAATCGGAACGCCGCCATTCTCAGCCCTTCCAGGACGCCTCTTCGATCTTTTCTACTCCTAGCTTTCTATCAATGGGGATCGTCTCAGCCGGGTGGATGTATATATACACAGACTGGCAGACACATACACACACTCTTGTATGTATATTTGTCGTGAAGATACAGAGCAATACGGTGAATGTCCAATCAGAAATACCGCTACTACATTTGTTTAACTAGCTAAAAGAAATAAATAAATGAGGACGCGTGTTAATTTGCTCGTGGACAAATATATGTACCAGCGAGATCAAACGCCAGATAGAGCCCGCCGGGCATGAACGTCGAAGAATGGGAGATTCGGACTAGGACGAGGAAGAAGCATGCCAATCTTTGTGACGCTCAGTAGTGCGTCATCATGCGGGCAGTTCCTATGTGTGCGCCCCTAGCAATTAACTAGCGCCGCAGATCCATCTCGAAAAAGAACAAAAAAAGAAAAAAGAAAGAAAGCTTACGCCAGGTCTCAGCTTTCCGATCCTCAACGGGTGATCTGGACGACTGGTCCTGGTAGTGTTCATTTTGAAAATGTGAACATTGTCGAATCCAATGTTCATTTTGAAAATGAGTTTTTTTTTTCATCTTCCAAAAAATACAGAGTAAGCTAGAAAGGTAGTACTAAACACATCCGACCGTACGTCCACAATGGACGTAGGGGTGTACGGGGTACGATTGAGGGGGTGTTCCAAATCACAGCTAATACCAATATATATATATTGACTTTTGGTCTTGCAAGCAATTCGTACTGGCGAGGAAAACAATATCAGTTACTATCAAGTTTTGGTATGTACGGTGTAGAGTAATACGTGTAGCTAATGATGCTTGGTGAAATCTTGATGAAAAGTGAACCGCATCAACTCGCGGAACGGTGTAAACGAGGCTCCCAATAATCGGTTGTTTAATACCGGATTCGCTGGAGGTCTTAATCTCATTGGATTATATGATACAGATGGCGCATGATGGCGCCACCAGGAACAATAACTATCAAAGTTACTCCATACAGATGTTAATTATCAACTGGTTATTAACAATACTAATGAATCTACTACAGTATACGGTTGTATATACGGAGTATGCTGAGAAAGTACATGAGATCATTGTGATGGGCTTGATTTGGAGACTAATCAACGTTAGATACGATATATCTTGTCATTTACTAGTCATTTTTAGCTCAGAGAAACTTATAATATAGGTGAGAGTAACCATGCGCGGCAGTTACGTACGCAATGAGATGGGGGTTTCAGGAGCTGTCGGTTTGTCGTAGCCTGTGGGAAACTCGTGTATTTTGACATAAATGCAACCTGTTCCCAGAGGGTATAAAACGAGCAAAAGGTATTCGTATTAATTGGACCTGTGAATGAAATACCAATGATCAGTGATGGTTCATGATGGTTTTACTAAAAGATTATCCAACTCTACATGCCCTTGGTTCCTGATATCAGCTGAAGACACCTGTGACAGCCACTAGCAGAGGATATACCTTCACCAATCAGCAGAGGATTTACCAGCATCTGGATTCTCATCAGTACAGGATATACCAGTACGCAAGTCCAACAAACTTCGGCGCTAATTGCTAGTAATATATTTATATCATAGAAGCCACCTCAGCATCGGTCATGTAGAACCAAAACTTTCACCACAATCAGCAGGTGCAATGGTGGTGATCAGAGTTACAAACACAACCAGTTGCAGTCGAGGATAATGCAGATTCCAATACGAACAATGAGAAATAACCCTCCATCAGCACACCAAGTGCCATCACCTACATTACATAACATGGAATAGTCATTTGATGTGCACGGCAGCACGGCACCCTCCTAACCAGATGATAAGTAATACGCAAATTTTAACCTTAGGGGGCTACAATGCTATACAAAGCTGGCATACCAGCCAACACAACCATACGTAGTAAACAAGCTGCCATTTCCCAGGATGGCTCCATTTTTCCTACGGTGGATTGTTACCACTGTCAGCTCAGTTTTTTCATCATACTTTGAAGAAGATATGAAGCCTTGTCACGAACCTGCATGTTGAAGCAACATATCTACCATAAGGAGAAGAAAACAAAAGGATGCATTCAGTAAATTCAGAAATTCCAAGCATGTTGAGGCAACATATCTACCATAAGGAGAAGAAAACAAAAGGATGCATTCAGTAAATTCAGAAATTCCAAGCAAGATTCTATACCTTTGGAGCATAGAACCTCCAGTCTGTGCACCCGATTTGTGTGGAGCAGTTCCGCAGATAGTTCCGCCAAGAATCAACAACTGTGATCTTATCTCTAAATGCACTGGTCGAAAAGAGTAACTTGTCCATCAAAACTAGATTAACATACAGCTTGAAAAAATCACACTCTTTCTCCTTCACATTTAAGGATGTGACTAACTTCAAGATCTTGCCAACATTTGCCACCTACATATGCCGTGTAAACTATCATTACACTTAACAAACAGCAGTACATATTGACAATGACAATAGTACATATGCTTACCTTAAGGCCAAAACTAATCTTGAGCAGCTGAAGTGCCAACTGACTCATTAAGAATTTGTTGCGGTCATTGGTCCCAGTAATACACTCAACAATTCTTAAACAATTGAGGTCCATACTCACCCTGCCATGTTATGAAGACAACTTTACAGAGGCATAAATCATGAACAGAAGACCATACAAAAGATTCTAGGCAAGCTTTTTCTAACAAATAATACATAGGAAATCAGATTTCTTATTTTTACTATAAATTAATATGGCACTGTATATGCATCTCCATCATGCCTAGGATATTAGTAATACAGAAAATTCAATTCTTATAGGCATACTAAGCTAATGAGATTCATCAAATGGTATATATAGACACTAGATAAGCAATAACTCCTAGTTCCGGCACTTCCTACATTTTAAAAAGATGTATGGTAGGAATCATGATTTAATAATAGACAGCTGTGCATCTCTGAGAACTGTACCTCTTGGCAATTGATTCAGCTGCCGTCACACAGCTACATTCCCACTCGCTCGCATTAAAATATAAGACAAGTGAATTCAGGCAATCTTCCAAAATAAGCAGCAGGCCTTCAAGTTTACGGTCTAAGAAGAGGGAGACGACAATAACAAGGAGTTGTTCTGCCTCAAAAGATGAAAAGATAGAACATACTTTTCTGTACATTAAACAAGTGAACATGAGGACGGAATTAACTTGGTAAGAAAATTAATATATCTCTCCATAGAGCAACTCTTCTCAAAATCTCAAAACAAAAGGTTTTTTGTCTCGAATTATAAAATTCAGCATGGTATACGTCGCAAAAATTTGTTTAGAGGAAGAAATAAATTACAAATGTCAGAGAAAGGCAGGAAATATCATAAATATGCAGCAATAGTACAATATAGCCACACTGTATGTTTGGAACAAACAAAGCAAGAATCATGAACCAGATTGGTGCAACTGGGACATGTTACCATGCAACAACTGTGAAAGATTTGGCCAGACAGTTATTAAATCAATCACTACATCACAGAGGGCGTCATATTTATAGACAAAAAATATGGACATCTTTGGCAATATAATTGCACTAGACATTGTATTGCGAACATGATTTGATAGTGAAAATCACTGAAAAGGAATGAACTGTAACAGCAATTATTTGATTTGAAATCCACCACCTTATGATAGTTCTATAATGGTGTCTACCAATTTATCATTTACAAGTGCATAGCAACCAGAAACAAATAATAAGAATAACCTCTGCAACAAAGTTTTCATACCTGACTTTGCAGCAGGCAGATACAACTCTTAACCATGCAACGATGTTTTCTGGAGGACCATCCCCCAAACTATCTGAAAATGAACAACCATACATAAGCATAGTTCTGAAGTCCGAAGTTATACTGGTGCCCCAACAAACAAGTTAAAAACTATACTTAACAAACAGATATGAATATTTCAGGACGTTTAACACTTTAGGTCAGTAACCCCCAAACTGACTGCATCCACATATAAAAGAAAACTAATAAAGGAAACATAAAAATAGTATGGAAACAACCTGCAGTTGCAGTTCCAGAGGTTGAACTTTTTGTGTTATGAGTATCAAATAGATAACCATAGCTAAGTACAGCACTCTTGAGAACAGAGTAGCTTGGAAAATAACAAAGTTTGACCGACAGTTTATCACCCTGCCAATCAACACAAAAGTTACATGTTCAAGTTCAAACGTGGAACAAAGAACACATTTTACGACTTTGTTACCTCATCTATGGTGAGTACACTCTCCCAAAAGTCTGTTGCTGAAACTTGTAACTCCTTATTTGACGAATACAACACTGAAAGTTCAAGGTGAAAAGCATACAGTATAATAAGAGTGTGGATTATCAATCCGAACAAGAAAATAGAAACCATTCCTTACGCTTGGTTAATGTCCAGCATGCTACAGAATCTTCGACAGAACCAGATGTCTGAACCAACTTGAGAAGCCATCCATCCATCAACAGGCCTTCAAGAAACCCCTCTCCTACATAAAAACCAGGAGGAGGATGCTAAGTTATCAGCAGGTGAAAAAGCTAATTCTATAAAATAAGGGACAAAAGGAAGAGAATGGATGAAAAAACTAATAACAGATAATTAAAAGAACACAAAAACCGTATCACCATGGTGGCAAAAGGAGAGGAACATTAAGTTGAGCCAAAAGGTTAGAGTTTAGTAGAACCAGAACAAGATATGCTGGCAGCAATGCAAACCTTTATCAATCTCTAGATCAAAACCCAAATGCTTATCTGAAGAGAACTGTTCCAAAAGTTGACAATCTTCAATTGCCGTATCAATAAGAATTGAGGGGGGTTTCTGTAAGGAGGAATTAACAGTAGTCAAAATCTAAAGGGAAAGAGACATGGACTGACAATGAAAATAAAATGAGTAAAGGTCGGGTCATGTGACCTGGCAGCCAAAGAGTTTTAGACCCCATGGGGGTACATCTTCTCTAGCATCCATCTTTTTTGCCTGCAAAAGTTAGAAGAAACAAAAATACAAACATAAAAAGGAATTGGTGGAAGAGGGTGTGGTCAGAGAATGCAATTACCTCTTCCTCTACACTCTCAACAATTTTGCAAATCTTAATCTCCTTCTCCGAATTGTCTTCGAGAAGCTCGTCTGAATCATCTGAATCATACCATCTGCGGCCATGCTCAGCCTTAGCCTTAGCTTTGCCTTTGAGCTCATCTTTACCACCCTTAGCCTTAGCCTTGCCTATGAGCTCATCTTTACCACCCTTACCCTTAGCCTTGCCTTTGAGCTCATCTTTACCAGTTGCTATGTAATCCTCTAACAGATCATCGAGGCTGATAACCTTCTTCCTGCAAGTTATGCATTGAGGTCGCTAGGATTCTAGTAGAACTCTACAGTGCGTTCGCGGGGAAAAAAAAAAAGCTAGTAAAACCCTAGATAAAACCTGAATAAAAAATGACCCATCTGAATAAGAAATGGTATCGACCTCTTGGCGGCGCGCGGGACCGATAGGAGGGGATCCTCCTTCTCGAAGTCGAGAGGCTCGTCGTCCATTACCATCAATCTGTGGTGGCGGCGCGGGCCGGAAAGTGCAAAATGGATCTGAAATGAAACGAAGAGGTTAAACCCGAATCGAAGAATAACAAATAATTTTGTTCACCTAACAAACCTGAGGTCGTCAATACAGTCCCGAATGTCTGGTCCCTTACAATGGCGAGAGAAGCAGAGGCGGAGCTCCCAGGAACCTGGGTCAGAGGCAGAGGCAGAGGCAACGAAGGTAGGGCAAGGATGAAGGCAGAACAAGCAGCTCGGACAACTGCGGTTGCGGGACAGCGGGATGCTCCTCACTTCCTCTTCCCCTCTCCCCTGATGAAGCGTGGGCGTCGTCCGCCGCCGCAGTGGCCAGTGGGGGCTGGGGGGACCGGACTCCCATCCTTGGGACCCAGTTACGGCCCAGTTCAGGAAGCACGGCGCGCACGGGCAGAGGAGTCAGCTCCCGAGACTTTTTCTGTGCGTGAGTCCTTTTTCACCGCGTCATGTCGCTGCCTTTCGTCACGGAGTACTCAATCGAAATCTTTCTCTGGCATCAGAGACTTGCGTTCAATCCTTTCGCAAGAAAAAAGAAAAGGACTTGCGTTCAATCGAAATATCGAAGAAACAAAATGTTGTTATCTGAGCACACAGGTTAACATGATTGCCTCAGGCAAAGTCAGGCTAATTTGTTCATGGTTCAATCTTTCAATTGCAAATCATGAAAATTGAGAAGCTCCTTCATGTCAATTGACAGTCCGTCATATATGAGCAGTAATTTCAGTGTATTACTTGAACAAATTAAATGATGTACTGATGTGCTGATATGTTCGTACTTTTTTACTACAGCTGATTTCCAGCATCAGATGGCTTGAAGATAATAAGTAATGTTGTAAACTCAACTCTGGCCTACACAAAAATGACCCATTCTGAAATTTTCTAGAATAGTAAGCCAAAGAAAATTCAAGATGCCAAACACCAGGTGGACTGAACCATCTCCTCCCCCACAAGAAATGAGTTGAAGCAACCTGTACAACAGTTAGAACAGCATATCCACCAAGCACAGGAAGAAAATGTTCACTTCAACGACCAAAATGGCAACATGTTCCCAATAACTAAATATTCTTTCAAGAAAAAGGATAATCTTTGATGCCTTACAGGGAATAGCAAGCAGAACTGCTTTAGATAAAGTAAACAACAAATCAGAATTGTAAAATGTACCAAAAATATAAAATAAATCTAAAAACATCTCGAACACTCTTGTCACATCAACGACTAAGGCTCCAAGGCAAATTTAGTTTTGGGCTTCAAACTCCTGCTTGCTCATGAAGATTGCAACTGGCTCACCAGGGGATGGCGGATTCCCACTCAGCAGAGAAGCATATTTACCAGCCCTAGCACGCGCAGCAGCATCAGAGGCTGACAAAACCTCTACATGCTCAAGCCCCAACTGCCTCCTGATGAGCTCCAAGTTCTCCTCAAGAACATCCACCTCTTCGAAAGGAAGCTTCAGGTCCAAAGCTTGAGGGCCAACCTCCTTGGCCTCATCTTTCTTGAACCTGATAAAGGGCATGCACAGCTTCTGAACCTGTTTGAAATTTGATTCCTGCCCGATGGAACAATTTTTAAGTGCCTCCAGAATTTCTTGATCAGGTGCAAATGATCGTGACTGGCTATCAAATTTAGATTGGAGCACTCTCAAACACTGTTCTTTCCAGCCATAATAACGTTCATTCACGTATATAAGACCAACACTCATCTTATTCCCCTCTGACGGAGGAGGTGCAGCTCCCTTCTTGGGTTTCTTGGAACCTGATTCTTGTTTCTGAAGTAGCTTTCTCATCAGAACTATGGCATCTTGCAAATACTTGTTCGCGATTCTTAGAGTAGGATCGGGGATTTCTGCACTTGGCCACCCAGCTTTTATCGCAAAACCATTTTTTTTCAGAATCTTTTGCCACACATGCTCAGCGTAATGTGGACATATGGGGGTGACAAGCCTAGTCTGAACTTCCATAAATCGCCACAAGAGATCACGGTTCATACCTGCCGCTCCGCATGAGAGTCTGTACTCATCCCTAGCAAGCTGGAGGTCATAGAACCCAGATTTCAAAGCATCTCTAAACATAAAGGCATTGTAACTCTTCTCAGTTTCTTTCACAGCAAAGTTCATTTCATTTGCAAAGACACGGTCAGCATAAATAGAAGAAGGCCCAACTCGCAGGGTAGATTCAGCAGCTACCACCTCTTCCATCCATGCAATTTCCTTTGTAAGCCTCAGAATAGCAGCATTTGCTGTTTCAAAGACAAAATTTGCATCATCCATACCATCCCCAGCATCAGCAAGCGCAAATCTAGTGGCATCTGAAGAAAACTCTTCAATGGCCTGACGGAGAGTACGAAAGTTCCCAGTTGACTTTGACATCTTTTCTGAATTAAGCATGAGATGCCCATTGCAACGGAAGCCACGAGGCCAGTGATGCTCTGGTAAAAGTGCAGTATGGTTGTAAATGCAGAACGTAAGATGGTTCTGGATAAGGTCCTTACCAGATACCCGAATATCAAAGGGGTACCAATACTCAAATTCTTGCTTCATTTTGCTCAACAAGGCAGGAGGGATGTCACTCTTTGGTGCTGGACCATTACAGAACACATAATCCCAGATATCATCTGTCATCTGTTCTGGCCTAATACAAGCAACCTCTTTCCCATACATATTGCCATTTTGCAAAAGATGAGCAATAGTGTAATAAGCCATATAAAGGGTTGAATCCGAGAGAGATTCAACAAGAAACTGCTCATCCCATGGAATACGAGTTCCTAGACCAAACGATCGCGAACAGGCCCACTGGTTCAGCCATCCCAATGTGTGCTCAAAACCATTACGGGTTTCAGCTGAGAATGTATTCATATTTTCCAAACATCTCTCTGCCATCTGCTTCCATTCATCCTCACCATAGGTGATGTACCACTGGTCTGTGAGAGCAACCACACATTCGTCACCAGATCTTGACATTACCTTCTTATCAGGCTCACGGTACAACACTGCAGTGCCATCTTCTAGAAGCTTGTTCTTTATCAGTGGCTTTGCTTCTTGAACTTTTCTGCCTTTAAATTCTCCTACAATCATAGTGCCATCAGTGAAACCTTTCAGATACGTCAGCCTTTTGGCTTCAGCAAGCTTTTCCTTATCATTCTGACTCTTAATCTTAAGATCTAAGCACACCTTCTCAGCTGATTTGTCTCCAAATTCAGGAATATTGATTATTGGCACAATCTTAAAAGGAAGAACCCACTCATCTTTCACACCAAACTTTGCTCTCAAAGCTGGCTTTGTGACTAAATCTTGTAAGGCCATGAAATCATCCGGAGAGTCACTTGGAACACTTGTCACAATGCCTGTTCCTTTATCTGTTAGAATGGTCATCATTGGAAGTGCGTATATGACTTCATTGAAGGCAAGAGGAGACCGCAATGGTAAACCAATCAAATCATTTCCTGAAAGCTCAGCTAAGCATGTTGGCTTTTCTGGGACCCTTGAAAGATTCTGATATGCGAGATTGAGAGCAGACCTTGCAGTCAAAATGAAGACATCAGTATCATTGATCTCAAAGGCCCCGTAGTTTCCATCAGGCAGCACCCAACAATTTGTCTGCCCATACATTGTCTCAGGTCTCAACGTAGCTGCAGCCAAATATACGTTCCTGCCTTCCAAAGCCTTCAACTTGGGAGGGAAAGGTGGGATCACCTCCATTTTAATCAACACATACTCCTGTGGCAGTGCACCTTCACCTGTTGCCCGATCATGATCAGCACAAGGCTGACCATCCAGCGGAGAGTATATAGCATACCTTTTATCTTTAACAACCTTTCCCATCTTCTTCAGTTTTTTCATCTGCCACCTGACAAAAGCATCGTAGAATGGATTCATGTCAGTCGTGATGAATGACCTCCTCCAGTCACAACCCAAGCCAAAAGCCTTGAGGTCCTCCTTCGCCAATGGAGGGAAGTATGTCAACCAGTGATACGGATCCTGAAACTTAGCAATATCTTCATCTGACAGCCCAAAACCCCTCATGATCTCCCACTGGAATTTCTGTACACCAGCCTTTGAAGCAGCCTTAGATTTCTTGCTCTTGAATTTATCTGGGGCAACAGGAACAGTCTGGTCAGCTTGGTTATCTGCCACTTCAGAAGTTACATCCTCCTCTGTTGCAGGAAACAATGGAGGATTCCCGTACTGCTGGATCTCCCGTGCAAGCTTATCTGCTGAGGCCTTGATAGGCATTCCAGTACAGTGGAAGGCAAAGGGCAAAAGCACATTTGAGCCACGCAGTCTGTGATACGCAGCACCAAACTCAAGCTTGGACAATGAAAAGGCATGACCCAGATGCAACAATCCATTCATGTAAGGGTACGGAAAGTTGCCAAAGAATTTTTCACCAGGTCCAGGACAACTATTGCCCGGTTCAGCCTCAAAAACCTTATTCTCCTCCCAACACTTTTGGGCCTCTGACTGTATCTTGAGCAACAAGTCTCTACGCGCAAAACTTTTGCCTCCATCAGGATTTGACGACATTTTCCTAAAACAAGAACAAAAAACAGGTGTCAGGACACAGTTCATTAGATTTAGCACCATTAAAAAAACTACAAGAATATTGCCACAGAAACAAAAGCTAACAGATATTCACTACAAGCTATAGAAAGTAGTTACATAACAGTCTTGTTAAATAGCAGAGCTTCTCAACCTTTGAATAGATATTATGAAAAATGATATCTAATAGCAATACAAATAATCTAGATCAACAAAACTTGACAGATAGATTAATGGGCGTCTTCAGTCAAATTTATACTTATACTGTAATGATAAAATAAAGAGTAACATAGTACATGCATATAATCGGGTTGACCCCCTGGTTCAATGACTATTGATATCTATGTTAGGGTGATTGCAAAGCTCCACAAAGTGAGCAGTAAATTCCTCATGAGCCAAATGCTTGCTAGCTAATGCAAAATCTGGGTCAAGATCAGTCCAATAAAGTTGGCAGGAAGGTCAGATTTGTGCTGGACTGATTGAACAGGGGGAATTGCAACTTCAACAAACTGAAAGTACCAAAACTCTCCGAGGCCTAATAAATCCAGAGGTTGAAGAACACCATGAAACAAGCAGCAGTTACCACGAGAAAACGGAATATAACTTAAGTTAATAGACAGGGCTGCTCCATGAATTCTTGCAAGAACAAACTAACAAGCAACTTAAAGATAAAAAAGGAAAGAATTTACCACGATAATAATAACAAGAGAGTTGAGTCTATGATACGGATAAATTTGTCCTAGCAGCAGAGCCATTATAGCATATCTAATTGAATTTGTTTTCGATTCAGCAAGCAATCCAATCCATGTGGTCCTGACACAATAACCTAAGCACCAACGCCTAGACTGGAATCGAGAAAATTCCCTACGTCATGATGAGCAATATTAATCTGAGGAGATGGCGGCGGGATACAACAAGACAGGAAGGTACCTGAGTAGCGCGTGCAAGCAGGGAAGCCGCAGCCTGGCGACGACGAAGAGACCGCGAGCCAGTACAAAGCTCTATTGCTTCCCCCGACCTCGCCTTGGCTAGCTGCTACCTGGACGCAGCGTCGAACCTGCAGGGCCCCACCTGCTCGTTAGGGGGAGGGGGAGGGAAGGGAAGGAGACGGCAGGGAAAAGGAGGTAAGGGTCAGGATGCGCGCACCTGATTCGGTGGTTGTCAACCGGCGGCGTTCGCCGGGAATCGGGTCAGGGGACAGGGGGCGGCGGCGACGGCGCCACCAGGAGATAGCGGGAGCCGGGAGGAAGCGCTCGCCCTATCCGCCCTAAACCCTACTTGCTCGCTCCCGTAGGGCGGTACGATGAAGAAACAAGGGAGAGGATGGATGGATGGATGATTTGGATACTTTGCATAAAGACACCTACTGAAGAAGTCCACGACACACATAAGATGCTTTGGTCCCTGGAACATTAGTCGATAGCTCCTTGTATTTCCATTTTTTCTCAATTGGGCTCCTCAGCTAACCTTTGCCAGAGAGGTCGGGATGATTCCGGGAATAGGCAGGCACAGGCTTGTTGGAGACTTGGAGTAGGCACCACGCTTCAAGTTCCCCTTTTATCTGTTGATTTTAGTAGTAAGTAAAAAATCTCTGAATGGATCCCTAAATGTGAGAATCTTCTAGCTTGGAAGCCAAGTAGACGTTTTCGCAAAAAGAAAAAGTACACATGCAATAGGTAGCTTTGACCAATGGATCAGCAACTCCCGTTGCACTTACTACCTTTTTTTAAAAATTTCATCTGGTTTAGGTTGTTGACAAACCGAGAAATGAAAACATGGCTCAGAAGAAATGTACAATAAGTAACTAGTAGCAACAGAAGAGATGATGTATCAACTCTGACAACATGCAATTTGTATATTAATTTTTTTAAAAAAAAATCCTCTCTTCCTATGGTTACTGATTTTTTTATGTTACAATAATCTCTTTTCTTGGGGGTGTTACAATAATCATTAGATTGCAAAATCTAACTGCAGGTTGATGCAGTTTAAGTTGTTCACATGTATAAAGTGGATGACTGAGTCCTAACTGGGACTAAATATCTTTTATTACTACGCATCTATAAATGAGAGCACAACTCTTTCTATTTTTGATGATAATAACGCTATAGCTGTATATATGGGCCGTGTCAAATGGGCTGGCACGAGGCCCCCTACTTTTGGTCCGCCACGAGCACGGCTGTCAGGCCGTGCCTGGACCGAGGGTGCAGCCTGTAGTGTCGACACAGTACAGGCCCGTTTTAACGATAAGTACAAATATATTTGCTATTTTTTAGAAACATTAAAGATTATATGTTCTAATGATTAGTATGACCTTTATAATATAAGAGATACTTAGTTCAAGTTCTCATAATGCATATTTTGAACTATTTTTATAAAAAAAATACACATATTTGTTGGTGGACTAGCCAGGTTGTCGGGCCGAAACGGCCCGTTGGGCTTTACCGGGCCATGCCATGGGTCGCTAGCTAGGCCCGTGGGCCAGGTAGGCATGGCCCGATGAAGGCACCGACACGACCGGGCCTGGGCCGTGCCATGCCGGACCGGCCCGAATTACACATGTAGATAATACCAGTCACAATTACTAGACTTTGATTAAAAAAAAACTGTGAGTCTTTATATTTAAATCCTATTTTACGAAGTCGTCTCTCTACTCTAAAGACCCAAAGAATCACCCAACCCACAGGGAGAAGTAGATGGTATTATTTCTAATAATAATCCAACATAAAAATCCGGTTTGATCTTGACATGCCGTTTAGAAGTTACAAATACTTCTTCCTATTACTCTCTCCATCGATGCTTGTTCAAACAATGGGGAAAAAAGGGAAGTAAATTTTTTTCGAGAAAAAAAGAGAGCAATTGACATATCTATATGTTAATAGAACAGAAACAAAGCATTTGTACTTGTAACATTATAATAAAGTTGAATCAGAACAGTTGTAACAGTGTAACATTATATTATAACTGCGCACCTTGCACACAAAAAACTTTATTCTTCTTCTTCTTATAATATAAAAGCCGGAATCTTCCGGGTCTTTCGAAAAAAAACAGTGTAACATTATAGCTAATCTGACCGATGTAATTTTTCTGCAACCAAATAAATATGACGTTAAAAAATGGTCCCGGCGGGGCTCGAACCCGCGACCTTCGGCTCATAAGACCAACGCTCTAACCAACTGAGCTACGGGACCAGCGTGAGATTTATTTTTTTACAACCTTATTTTAATATATTTTCGTGTACATTGACCTTTTAGCTCTCTTTAAGGCCATCGTCGAGTAATCATCATGTGCATGGTTATTGTTCCAGTGCTACTGGTTAGCAGTATCACGGAAAATGTCAGTTATTTATATGTACGGTCATGGAAATATGCTTCTAGTTGTACATAACACCAAAGAGGATCGGAGCTGGCTGTGGGCCAACTGCCGTTGGGCCAAGTCAGCATTCCACCCCGCACGAACCAAGTGTGATGGTAATCCAAAGATGCATGCTTTTCTCCCTCACAGAAACAATGCATGCTTTTCTTACAACATGGTTAATTATTCCGTTTGATGCCCCCCTTTTACGGGCCTGATCGAATAAGTAGTTTTTGGCCGCAGCTGTCCAAAATTACTGTACAAGAAAGTTGTCCGTCAGGAGTGGAGTGCTGCAGCTACAGCCAAAACAGCTGCAGCCGGCTTACTCGATCAGACTCTACATTGATATTGTTCTAAGAGCAACAAACGAAGAGCAATTTTTTTAGAAAATAAATAATTGTCCTAACAATAGTTTATAAACAGAGCAAGCTCATAAACAATAACACAACCTTGGTTTTCCCTGACAGCATTATTGTGAAACATGTGTCAAAAAAAAAAAAAGCATTATTGTGAAACAGAGAGTAGTCAGTCACACGTCGAAACCTCACCCGATTGCGCTTGAGATATTTACGAGGGTGGCAGGAGTTAGCCCAATGATTAAGGTCATCGTCAAACCACACGATGACACGGCACTGCCAGGTCAGTTCCGTCCAGGAAGCAGCCAGGTCAGATCAATCTCAGCCTCCGGATTACGTGGAATTGGCTTCTTCTATGTGTAAACATATAAACCACGCGTTAAGCAAGCAAGCGATTCCCTGTACCTTACGTGATGGCAATGTCGATATACACATCATCGGCGCGCGTCATGCATGCATGTGCTGACAGTTTGACCCTCAACCGATCAGGATTTCATTTTCTACTATTTATTCATCAGATATTTTTTCGTCACATGTATATATGCCATTTGTAAATGCATGCAGTAACAATATACGGATACTACCGGTCGTCTCTAGTAATTAATATGAGTACAATATACGTACTACTTTTGTTTTTTAATTTATTGTTGATAACATTTGACTTTTGACATTATTTATGACCCGCTTGTCTTATTTCAGAAAAAATTCAAATGTGTAAAATTGTTAGTCGTTGTGATAAATCAAACCATAACAAAAAATATAATATTTATCATCATATTTTAAATAAGATGAGCAAAAGATAATATCAATTGTCTAAAGTGTCGATAATAAAAAAATAGAGGTAGTAGTACCACAACTTAACCACAGTTAGACATCAAAATTCCAAACAGAAATGTAACTGCAGATTAATTAGAACTGATTACCAGCTAACCAATACTGACCCTTGACCGCCATGCACCCAAAACAATTCAGGAAGCGCGCGAGAGTGACTTGGACAGGTCGATGGGGCCATGTTCTGGTTGTTGAGCTGCTAGCTGAATGGCTCGCGCTGGAGACGTTCCTTCCTCGAGATCTTGGCTGGTTAATTAAACTAAGCGAGGACTATGATATACTACTACTATACGTAGACTCGGATGGGCCACCAAAACCGTTCGCTTAAGTGGCGAGCACGACAACTGATGATAGGAGAATAAGGGTTTAATTATTCTCTATTATTAGTCCAGGTCTGAATCTTCGTATATACGTTAAATAAATGTGTCTCTCTTCAGAGCATGTGAGTACTATGTGCAGCTAATTCAGATTATTTTTGTACTCGTTAATTTGGAGCATTGTCTGAACAAAACAGCTTGCAATTAATATGCTAATAGAGTACTGTATATGCTTAAGTACTACTGCTCTGTTTTCACCGGTAATGACATGATGATTGATTTTGTCGCATCGATCCCTGAATAATGACTCCTAGCAAAAGCTTTCGTAATTTGATGACCACCACCACCCATGTCAAAATCAAACTTTAATCGATATATAACACGCGGTTAAGCAATCAATTATCAATTGAGACTAGAAAAATTGCGCGGCGTTGCCGCGCATAAGTTGTATTTCATGTAGGAACCCGTTGTTGCCTTTTTTTAAATATTGTGAGTTTAAATAGTTTTTTCTTGATAATAAAATTAGTTCTATAGTTGATTAGAAACAACACAGTTGTTATTAAATATCTAAACAAAAGATTGTTCGAACAAGTTCGTTAGTCCAGATTGTAATGGACTTTTGAGAAGCCTAATGTTACGTTGACCCAAAAGATTTGTGAAGGTGAACATCTATTTACAACAAAATACCACAGATTTAATAACAACTTGATCGTTGGATTGAATCGATAGTTGTAATAAATCTGTGCAAAATAGGAATCTTTTTATCATCATTTGTGAACAGTATGACATGCACAAAAGAAGTCAACTCCCAGGCGTGTTGAAGTAACCTGTATAAATGATTAGTAGATTAATATTTATTTGAAGAGAAATTGATTATAAGTTAATAATTTACAAAAGAAAGAAAAGCCGGTTGGTATACTTTTACTGTTTTTGCTTCTTGGCTATGGTTGGACCTTCTTTGTCAGAAGATGATCTTTTTGCTCCTGATTTATTTATCTTGGTGTCATCACTACAATAAAACACAGAATACGGATAAGAAAGTCGAATGTAATAAAGATTATATTTGTTGTAATATAAGAGTGTAATTTGATTGTGAGAACCGTTCAAAAAAAATTAAACAGATGAACGAAATTTGTTATCCAATATACTTACTCTGAACCTTCAATATCCATTGGATCAAACTCAGTTTCATTTTGAATGAAACCTTTTGATGTATCCTGTGAAAGAGGAAAACAGGCCCTTTTAAAAAATGGTACAAGAAATTTAATGAAACATTAGTTATTTCTATTGTATATGCAGCAAATCTGAAATTACCCCTTTAGGAATTTCATTGGACATGATTGGAACCAATTGTTTACAGCTTGATACATGATTGAGTCATGGAACTGTCGCTTTCTTCTGGTTCTTGAAAAGATGGTGCACATAACTGCTTTCTATGTTGTTGTTTGATTCTGAGTATTTCAAAAGAAGGTGTTGGATTCTCGATGCTTCTCTTTGTAGTTCTCACAATGAACGTAAATTTTTGTCCAACCAAGGCTTGTACTTCTGGGGGTATTTCAAATTTGTCATATATTTGTCTAGCATACTTATTGGTTTTCCAACAAGGAACTGAGCTCTTTGATCGAAAGCAATAAATTCAAGTTCAAATGTTCCATCAGTACATAATAAGCAAAGTTTGTAGCTGTAAAATAGAAAAAAAAATATTATGAGACATAGTGAGTGACTGAGAGAGCAAGAGAGAGAGAACGTACATGTTATCAAAGGAAGTGCCTTTGCAATCAGCTGTGGTATACTTGAAAGGGAACTTGTTTGTAAGAATCCTTGCATGACAGGATCTGCATGCTGGATAGTACCAACTTTGACCTTTACATAGTTTCGTAATGGTGACAGTGCACTCAAATATTTAGTCCTGTAAAGTAATACATTTCATTAAGATTGAATTTTAAAGATGAAAAATAATGTAAATTCTCACTTACAAGATTGTCAAAACAGTCTAGGTCTTTCAGTTCAGCTAGACTATTTGTCATGATCTGATAAGTGACTTATTCATCCTTTAGTTCAATCTTTTTAACAGGTTGAGTTTCCTATTCCGATAACCTGTATAGATAATTAATAATGATTTGTTTTTTATTTGAGAATAATAAATTATGTAGGGAAATGGTTTAATAAGACATGAAATTAAAGTTTCTGATCAGTAACATACGTATTGTAAAATTCTTCGATCTCTGGAATATCTAGGTTGTTGATGTACCAGCGACATGCACTTGTTCCACTTAAAAATGATGGCGTTCCTCTATATCCTTTGTAAAGAGTTCCAACAAAGATTGCAATAATGATTTCAGTTTGGCCATATTCACCATTGAATTCTATAGCTCTTGTTCCCACAGTGATAGGTCAACAATGTGTCCACTGTATTTTAAAAAACAATTAGATAAATGAAGCGTTAAAAGTAACATTTGCAATTAGAATAGCTATGAAACAAAATACTATTGTATTTTGTAATTTACCTGAGATTTTTCAATTTGATTATTCTTTTCATTTCGATTTTGCCTGCCTTTGTGTGAACTCTTACTGCATTGGAAACTACAATAACTTGTCCCACAACATCTGAAATGGAAGATAAAGAATTATGAATTGAAATTCTTATATGATTTTTATACGTAATAAAGAGATATTCACATTACCTAGGAATTTATGAAACTTGTTTTTGTGTTGTTCTAATTCTTCAAATGGGGTGAGAGTAAATACATATCTTGGGAGTAGCGGAGGCTCTGGATCCATTGGAATAATCTCTGTTCTTTTGTTTAGTTTGATGACATAGGGACCTGACACGACTTTATATAAGTCTCTTGCTTTTTTCACCATAAATTTCTTCATGATTACAACATTCCCTTCTTCAAGCTTATCTCTTAATATTGGAGCTGTTTCAGCTGGTACCACCACATACATGAAGTTGTTCTGTGATAGAAATTTAATTTTCAAAAACTGATTTTGAGAAAATGATTTCACATATTGAAAGTTAAATTAGAAATTTATAGACTGTAATAATGAAATCAATTTTGTAAACAATGAAAGAACATTGAATATGAGAGTTGAGATAAGAGTTGTTGTTTACCTTTTCATCAACAACGATCAGATCAAGATGTTTGAGACCGTCATCTTTTGACCCAAAGTATTCCCACATCCTTGAAACTCTTACACATATCACCGAAGAAACCTAGGAGGATTAATCTCGGATAATAACTCAGTCATTTGCATCACAATAACTATAAGTAACTAAAAAGTTCATGGTAAACAATATTCTTAGTTTTGTCACCACAAGTTCCATCTTCATTTTCAATCAATATTTTAAGGCCTTGTTTTGTTTTGACACGTGATATTGCTACATATAATTGTCCATGTGTGAAAACAGGTTTTTTCAAATATACTCCAACATTGCTTAGAGTTTGGCCTTGGCTTTTGTTTATAGTCATTGCGTAGCAAACTTTTATTGAAAATTGGCGTTGATTTAATAAAAATGGCCACTTAGCGCCTCTAGTAGTTAAATTTACTCTTGGTATATAAACTTTATCAGCAATGTTTGAATCCAGTTGTGATAGTAGCTTCAATCATATTATCACCAAGGTTTGTAACTATAAGTCTTGTGCCATTGCATAGACCAATACTTTGGTTCAGATTTCTAAGTAGTATTATTGGGACACCAATTTTTAACAGTAATCTATGCTGAGGAAACTTATTTGCATTTAAAGTATTTAAATATTCGATTGGGTATAGCGTATCTACATCACTGCAAGTATCAAAACATTTAGAAATGCTATCTGCACTTAAATATTCTTTTTCTTCTCCTGGGATCAGTGTTAATATATATGAATTTATATCATCGACTACTTCATTTGTAGGACTTAATATTGCTTTGTCTTTCAAATATTCTATGTTCAAATAGTTGTTTAGTAAATTTGAATAAACAATGTTCACAATTGCTGGAATTTTTGGACCATTTGTATATATTAGTAAATCATGCGGTATACTAATGCATGTTGCCCCTTGTTCATTTTCACGTTTTGTGGCTGGTATTAATCCATTGCCAACATTTAATATCCAATTGCTAAAATTTTGTAACTCAATGTATTCACTTGGATTTGTGCAATTATTCTGAAGCCTCATATTTTTTGTTAATTTCAAAATATGAACATGATTTCATAAATATGATTTAATTATCGTAGCATCAATTATCTATGCTTTGGATCTCTTTCAATTACCAGTAGAATTTGCCGTATATCTCCTCCTAAGACAACTACTTTACCGCCAAAGGGATATTCATTTGCATGAGGAGCTATTTGACTTTGGATATCTTTAAGTGATCTATCAAGTGCTTCAAAACATTGTCTATTGGTCATCATTGCTTCATCCCAAATAATTAACGACGTTTCTAAAGGAGTTCAGCAAGTACTGTTCCATGTTTTATATCACAAGTTGAAGTATCATCTATGTCAATTGGTATCTAAATCTTGAATGTGTCGTTCTACCATTTGGTAATAATAGAGATGCAACTCCAGACGATGCTACAGTTAGTACTATTTTCTTTTGGGCTCTTAAACAGTAGACAATTATATTTCATAAATATGTTTTTCCTGTGCCACCTTATCCAGGTACAAAATAGAAACCTATTTTATTGTCTAATGCTGTTTGTACAATAGTATGAAAAGCATTTTTTTGATCATTGTTCATAAACATATATAACTCATCTGCTTCTTCTTGTAACATATCAATGTTATAACTTAATTTTTCTTAAATTAATCTATTATTATCTATATTGATGTTCGGAAATGTTTTTTAGAGGTAAATTGAATATATTAATATTTGTTCCATTCTTCGAAAGTATATAATGCAAATCGGTGAGTAACATGTCTCGTAATTCAGGATCAGAAATAGTATAGTGCATTGGGGCATATCTATGCTCTAATAGATGTATGTAATCATCAACCATCAATTTCTAATTTTTTTCAAAGAAATCTCGCTCATTTTTTATGCCACAAAATAATAACATTGTGATAAATAGTTGTCTTAATTGATATGATGATGCTCATGATGCAACCTCGCTAAAAGTCCAATACCATTCATTGTCATTGTTGAGTAAACCTCGAGCCGCACAAGCATCTTTGAATGTTTTATAAACAATTTCTTTGTATGTTTTAATATCATCGTAGCTTTGTGCCCCTTTTACTATCATTAATAGCATTCTCAAGTAAAATCTCTCTCCTTCCATGGGATGAACGTAATATAAACGTCCAATTTTTATACCATGTTTGCGTTTATTCCACCTTTTATTGTTAACATCCCATGTATATTTTGTTGGGAACTCATAATATGTTAGATCTCTTGCTTCCATATAGTTTTGGTTTGTTGTGAACCATTCAGTTAGCATAGTTTTTTGCGTGTATAGATTTTTCAATATATTTTTTAGTTCTGTATTTTTCCTATATATAACATTATTCATCAATAGCAAATGGATAGGTAGACGTTCAACGGCCGTTGTATGACTGTGTATTTCAAAGCCTAGTAATCTCCACAATGCATCGAGTTCACATATATATCTACATTCTAAATATTCTTTTATTTCATTAATTTCCTCATTGTTTTCATCTCTAGACATGTATTTTCCTTTTTTTTATCTGTTCAAAGATAGTTTTAGCTCTATCAGGACCGTTGTTTACATATTTGCATAAATATTTAAAAATTCTACTTTTATTGCAATATTCCACATTTATATGAGCTTGATATCTTTTTAGTAAGTGTATGTTATGTGGAACAACTGATTTATTGTCTAAGCAATATTCACCTTTTCAAATAAAAATACCAGTATCACGGCGTCTGTATAATGTAAAATCATTGTCATCAAATGTTGTCTCTTCCTGAAATTGTTTTGGATAAAACTATGAGCATTTTCCTTTTTTTCATACAGGGGCAATTTAGATTTTTGTCGCCACATGGCCCATGCATCATATGTTCAGCTACAAGAGCATAACCTAGTGGATCTTCTTTTGGATCAGGTATTTCAGCTGATATAAACTGATTAATTACATCAATAGTTATGTCTATATTTCTTTTATCTAGCCAGACTAAAATATGGACATGTGGTAGACCATGTTTTTGAAACTCTATTGAGTATAGTATTGCATTGGTAGGTCCAAATAGTTTTCCTATTTTTATATCATCTAATAGTGAATCTAATTTCATATGAAAAACTCGTACTATAATATCTACTCTATCATTGGGTTCTTGATCTTCTAATAGCATGATTGTATTTCTGGTCATTTAGGATTACATGTAAAAGTTATAAATAAGTCTGGCGGTCCATATACACGACATATAGCAATACCATCATGATAATTTTGAAGCATGTATCATCTACATCCCATGTGGCTTGATGGAAGGATTACTCTCTTGCCAATTTGGTCTCCTTTTATTAACTCCTTTTCAACTGCATCGGCTATTCCTTGTAAATATTCGACTCGTAATTTATTTTGATTTCTAGATATATATTGTATCCTGTCTTCATCTTCCAACGCTCGACAATCAACTATTATTTGCTTCGATAACCGTCCATAACATAAATATGGATTTGGTTGACCTGGTCTATAGTGTACATGATATTTGAAAATCATGCATGCTTACCTTGTTACGTTTTCCCTTTTTATTATCATTTGTATTGTGATAAGAGATACCAAGTTGATAACCTCTTTCACAGTATGGAAACAGTAATGGGTATTGTAATGGTAAGAGCGCTGGATGTAAAATAGATATTTCCTGTAGACCACGGTGTTTTTTATAGACTATAATGTCACATTTGTAGTTATCTAATGTTAAATCTCCTCCTATTAATATTGCAAGATCATCTGTAGTTGGCATTTCATACTGAATAGGATCTTCTTTCTCAGCTCCAATTATAGGAATGCTTATATCTATGCCATTATGTTCTTTTATTAAATCTCGGGCAAAACGGAATTTTTTTGACCAACGGATTATGTATATCTAACATTTCCATTAATCCTTTACTATTGCAAGATCTATATGATCTATATCATTTTCCTCTGCTCGTAAAGCACGTATTCTATTTGAAATTTTATTTTATATATATATAACTCAGCAAATTAAGTATGTTGTTTGGTCTTGGAAGTAAGCATCCAATATGACGGTGTATTTGACCATTAATGGCCAAACACGTATGGTCCTTCTCCATGGTTGATTAAGTTGTCTATATTAGCACCCATTGAAGTAAATGCAAAAAGGCTATTATATTGTCGAATTTTATAAAAAAATGTTTCGAGAAAACTAAATATTAATTGCAGTCCTTCCACCACCGCTCTTCTTATATCTAAATCCTTCTAAAACAACAAATAAATCAACGACGAGGTCGCCGGCCCCGGCCCCAGATGTCGATCCGCGACAGCTCGCATGGAGCTTGATCACCGCCGCGTCCCTAATCTTCCATGGCATGCAGCTCGGAGTTTAGGTGGGGTAGCCGGCTAGCCACGGCACGTATCTAAACCCACCCCTGCCGAGCAGCGCCAAGCTGCATCCAGTGGCATCCCACATGCAAATGCGCCACCGTGTTTCTCCATCCCGTCCTCGCCCTCGTGGCCTCGTAGCATTAGCATAGAGCTTGCCCCAAAGCCAAGCCGCCTTGCACCACATCAAGCACGCCGCCGCTGCACAGAGTACCTCCACAGCGCGCAAAGCTCACCATCGAGGGGCGAGGGCGGTAGCACCAAGATGCAAGATTATCGGTCCAGAGCTCGATCTTTGCCGGCACCTTGCAGCTCCAGCATCACGTCATCCAAGTATCCAACATGGCCCGGAGCAGGGAGCTCAGGCAAGGTCAAGTGACGAGTGACAAAGTGAGTTTTATTCGCTAGCTAAGTGTTTGATGAATTGCCTCTGAGACTGTATAAAGATTTTTGTCGTCGGCCCGCCCTCGCCGGCATCCCACATGACCATGGCCACAACAGCCCCTGCTGCAACTCCACCTCTGCAAGAGCTGCTGGTGGCAATCTATCGTGTCTGTGGGTGGTGTCCAGAAATACCGATGCAGAACTTGCCCGAACCCCAAATGGCTCAAGTACATATCAGGGCGAACTGCTGAACGGCATCTGGGGCTATTTTGCGCCTGCGATGTCGCTGGACATGGAAATCATCTGTGGTTACTATAAATTCAAGCATAATAGACAACAGTTCTGATTTGCAAAAATTTATCATGTTATTTGGAGCTTTGCAAAGCTGATGCTACTATATCTGCACTCAATAATTTGGGAAACATTTCATTTATCTTCAGTACCAGCACATTTGTTAGGTACTTTAAAACCTGCACTTACTGATTGCCAATTCTTATAGTACATAAAGGTCTTACAGATTATCAATTATTGTTACCTCTTATTACTTCTGAGAGGTATACCACCACAAATTCTTGGTGCAAAAATTTATCAGTATGTTTTCTTGATTAATAGAGTAGCTAATATACTTTGTTATTTAGTAATGAAACAATAAATTGGTAGCAACGTGGAAGGACGTATGGTATGGCGGAAGGATCTAATTTAGTTGTTTGTTTCTATAAGGATCTAGACATAACAAGTACGAACCAAGATGAACGATCCTGATCTCTTCGCGAGGCGATCCGACATTCGATATAATTCGGATGACGTGGCCTGGCTATTTTGCGAGAAAACGCACACGTTTTAGACTATTAAGAGATTTGACAGTTTACGTTTGCTATTTCGCGGTCTAGCCATCTCTACAGTTTGTATAATTAAACAATGTTACTTATTATATTAAAAAAATAATATACTAAAATTATAATTGTGTAAAAAACCAGAATACATACTAAAAGTTAAGAATAAATGTAGTTCAAGAACATTTATTAACGAAATAGAAGATCATTTCTTGGTTACTTACCAATTATATTGATGATGCTGTACTGCCACCATCTTGATTATCTGCAAACATTTGTTTAAATTTATTATGTTATAAGATGCAGTTGATAATAGGCAATTTTACTACGTCCGTTATTTTATTGTCGACACTTTCTAGTATAAATAATTCATATGACGTGGCATAGCTCTTTTGTGAGAAAATGCACGCGTTTTAGACTGTTAAGAGATTTGTATAAAAAACGTTAACAATTAAAAAATAGAGATAATACATTGAAAAAGCACATATAGTAATTGTTGCCTTGTAATTTTTTTACAACATGGATTAAATCCATTAAATAGCAATTGATTGATGGTTTAGTCAAACAAATTTAAAGACAAATCAAATCAAGCTATAGTTTTTTTATTGTCGATACTTTCTAGTACAAATTTATATTTAAAAAAACGTCAATAAAAAATAAAGACAGTACATTGGATATTGTAATTTTTTTAATCAACAAGGATTAGATGTAAGAAATTAGTTAAGTTCATTAAGGACTAAAGATTGATTTACAGACCATCATGGTATGGTGTGTGTGTCAATGTGTGTTTCGTTGAGAGAGAGAGATAGAATAATTTTTGTTTTCGGTTTGGGGACATCAGAAGACACATGTATTAGATGGGATACAGATCGGAAGGTACGTGTGATTAGAGGCCTACGCCTGGGAATAATGAAGTGGTAGAAGCCAAGAGCACCTCGTGCCGTCCGCGGCGAGCGGCGACGCAGTGGGAAGCGCGGCGCAGCGCTGATGTGTGGCAGCAGCGAAAAGCTGCGCTCGCTGGTGTGGGGAGCGCGGTGCCGTAGGCAGCTACGCAGCAACACAGCGCGAGGACGAGCAACACAGTGTGTTGATTAAGAAATAGCTAGATAGCACAGATGCGCTGCAGACCTCCATAGCATGAGGGAAGGAGCTTTGAATCCAAAGTAATGTGCTTACCAATCGTTGGCATTTGAGAGGGGAAAAGTTGTAGGGGATTGAAATCGACTACTGCTGAGATTATAGGAGTGAGAGAAAGGGATTACCTCTTCTCAAGCTGTTTCTCAGAATCTCAGTGCGTTCTGCACTCCAAGTCAACTCTTTTTCTTCACTTTTTCTCTGATCTTTTTCTTTTAGTTCGTTTGGATCTTACGCACAACGGTGGAAGTCTTTTTATATTTCTAAGGAAGAGTCTAGATAGAAGGTGAAGCCTCGAGCAGTAACGGTGAAAGGATCAAAACTAATTTTTTATTTCATGAAGGGTCCAAAAATAAATTGAATAGCAACGTGGAAGGACGCATAGTACGGTATAAGGATCTAATTTAGTTGTTTGTTTATATAAGAATCTAGACGTAATAATTACGAACCAAGATGAACGATCCTGATCTGTTCGCGAGGCGATCCCACGGCTGATATAATTCGGATGACGTGGCCTGACTATTTTGCGAGAAAACGTACACGTTTTGAACTATTAAGAGATTTGCAAGAGAAAAACAAGCGTATACCTCATATATATGTATATATATATATACATATACATACATATATATATACATATATATATATATTAATTAGCTTGGTCTAATTACTTTGTGTTAGTCTGTAAATTACCTACGTACTATAGTAGGTGATAGAATTGTTGCTTTAATTTGTCAAAAATTATCTTATTAAAAATCGTATCGTACATCCAACAATGGAGTGTGTGAAAGCGGGTACAAAAACTGCAAGGCCAAAAGGATCCTTTCACGCTGCCGCCTGACCTTTATCCGACGTCCCGTCCCCCCCCCCCCCCCCCCCCCCCCCCCCCCCCCCCCCCCCGGCGGAAACGGCGGCGTATTCTGGTGATGCGTGCAAGTCTGAACAAGACTAGTTTAACCAGCACGACAGGAGAAGAAACAAACGGCATGCAGCATGTTCCACATGCTTCCATTACACTGCTGCTGCCTGCTGTGAACGATTGATTACTTTATAAGCTTATTAGCTAGGTGCGGTGTGTTCTCCTACTGGAAAGGATGCTGACAGCTCTCGCGCTTTTGCAGAGTTTAACTGTCTGAATCCGCGTCGTCGTACGTACGTAAGCACTAAGCACCACCACCATGTTTGTTAATCTTCACATGAACCTCCACGAACTTATCCAGAGAAGAAGAAGAAGACACCAGAACCGGGCCGAAAAATGGATCGTCAAAAGAAGAAAAAAAATCGGTGAAAAGCAGCACTAAATAATTGTGGACTTGCTACTTCCGGAGCCACCTACCAAAAAGAGACACATGACCGAGCTGCTACATGGCCATGCTCACTTCCACTTATTCCCCTTTCAAATCCACGTGGAAAAGAGAGGGGTATCTACCCCTCCTGCCCCTACCACACAGCATCGGAAAAAGGCTTGTCGCGAACGCATGTACGAGATTCAAGCCTCGTGTTCAAGGTGTGGCCTGCATCCAACACCTGTCTGGAATGTACCGTTACCGGCAGGATACGTGTACGTAGACCAATTTAATACTAGTGTTACGTAAAAAGCAGTACTAGTAATCACGTAAAAAAATTTTCTCACTCGAAAAAAAGTTGGGTTCAGAGACGATCATACCATGCACGTAGTACGGGCGACGTTGACGTGCCATCAATCAATGTGAAGATAAGCACTGTGTTTAATGGACTGTTGCATCTCGGCTCCTCCTTATCATCAGGGTCCCTGATCGAATCGAGCGGAGGACGCACACAACAATTTTTTTTTCTGGCTGAAATTAATTTTGCTGTATGCAGAGAGTGGTTTCCTCATCCTCATCAGTTTCTTAATTATTTAAGAACTAAAAGTTTCTATCAAGTGTGTAGTTTATTTTGATCCTTAATTATTCAAGCCCATCTGCTGGAACTTTAATTTTTTATTCGAGCCACGATTAACTGAGAAAACGATTTTTCAGTGGTCCTGGTAGAGGGAACAAAATAGACCGGCGATGCCACTGGTGCCACACGCGCAAAGGAAACAAATAAGCTTCGTTTTCAGTCCAACTGGTTGGATGATTGACCCTGCACTGCGCTGCGCTGCAGTGCACAGTAATAACGAATTAGTGGTCTAGAAAACAAAGCTTCGTTTTCAATCCATATGGGCAGGCCAGGCAGGATGTTTTGCTCTAAAACTCGAAAAAGCTCCCAGACCCAATGCCCTGGCAGTTTCCATCAGCAGTTGGCCAATACAACTGAATTTCCTTTTATTTTTCTATAAATATTCTCAGAGAACATCAAAACTAGCTACTAGATCATTGCGGTCAGATGAGTCGTTGCCTTGCTTTCTTCTCTGAATTTTTTTTTAGCATTGATATAAAATTGTTACTACTAGTACTATATAAGTTTCATCATCGAAAAAAAAATAGATAAGTTGGCAAATCCTAAAAGTCAAAAGGGTCAAAACGAAAATTCCAAACGAACAATTCCTCTTGTTTTTCCTAGGAGCTTATATATATGACTCCAAAAAGATGACATTTACCGGTTTCCTCTTGGACAAGAAAGCTAGCAGAGACAAAGTTGTTCACTCTAAAATACTAAGTACTCCAGCCAAGCCGAGACAGCCAGCACCTAAAAGATGCCTCCCAAACAAAAGATACTATTACTAGTACTAGTATTCCCTCCTCAATGATTGCATCGCATGTGTGTGTATGTTTGCGAGGTGGTTTTGGGGACGACGACGCCGTCGTCGCCAGCTTCGTGTGTGTGGCTCTGGCCTGCCCCGTTCCTTCACGGAAATGGGAAATCCGTTCGTTTACTCCTGGTATTTTTGGGGCCCTCTCTAACCGCTGACTCGTAGTATCTTCCACGTAAAAGGCGGCTAAAACTCGCACGTTTGTTTGTGTCCCCGTTCTAAAATATTGTTAATTTTAACATCAATTTATTTTATTCAAAACAGTAGCTAAAACAAGTGATTATGTTTCAAATTTATTTATCAATAAAATAAATAAAATAGAATTTTTACTGCACTATAGAATCGTTTGGCGTATTACATTCTAGAATTTCTTTTTTTTCCCTCTTTCTCTCCCGTGGTCAGGTCGTCGGTTTGACACCGTTTTGTTCTCTATTTTCTCAGGACTTACGTCCGGTCTATAGATCTAAAGTTTTGAACTATCACGTTCTAGAATTTTGTTTTCTTTTTTCTCATAATAAAAGAGGTGACAATTAGCATGATATTTTCTTGACCGATATAACTGTGTTTGTTCACAACATACAATGTATTTTCAAAGTTTATTTCAACTGGAATGCAAATAAACAAAGTAATTTACCCCATATTTCACTGACTAAACCTTAGAAACACAGGATATAACAATCCACGCCCCTCTCCACACATATAAATTTCTATTAGTAGTCTATAATAAATTTCACATTACAGCTTTTCACCTTTTTATATAAAACTTCAGTGAGTACGCAATCCATTCCCACGTTCCGTCCGCGATGCAAACAAACACCCCCTGAACTGGGAAGCCGTCAAACGCCACCCTCACACCGATTCCAGCCCACGGCTGTGCGCAAGGCGGCGCAGGCGGGCATCAGGCAAAACGGGCAGTGCCTCCTCCTCCTCCTGCCTACCTTCCTGGTAAAGAGCCGAGTTCTGCTCCTCAACCTTCTTCTAGAGAATCCTCCTTCCCTGCGCAAGTCAAGTGCCTCTGGTACAGAAGGTCTTTCGATTTCTCCCGATTTTTTCGGTCAGGCTGTTGCGGAGCACTTGTTTTCGTTTGTCGATCTGATCCAATGGAGGCCGTGACGGGTGACAAATTCCTTCAGAAGTTTCGGCTCTATGAGACCAGATCGGTACGGATCTTTGCAATTTATGATTCCGCTTTAGCTGGTTTATTTGTTTTTTGATGCAGGTTCCTTTGTTGAAATGGGTGTGAGTTTTTTTTTTTACTCAAAGTTTGTAGTTGATTGGATTATCGTATGATTTAATGCTTGCGCCGCGTGATTGATGTCCATTATGATTGGTTCAGTTCAATTGGGTCACTGGTCAAAAAGCTGCAAAATGTTCCCAGAGAAGACCCTTCTTTTTGTTTCTTTTGCGGGGGAGGGGAGGGAAGAGAGTTAAAACAAAAAGGACTGTTCCTTTTTGCTATTCTTTGCAATTCGTTTTTGGTCATATTAAATCTCTGCTCAAATGATGCATCAATGTTGTTTTTTTCCTTTTGGCTTCTAATGTCTGATGGCCTCTTGCTTTGCTTGTCTTAAGCCGGTGCCCAAAACACGCGCAGGGTTGCAGCTTGACATGCATACATAAACTTTTGTTAGAGAGGCTCCTCTTTTGATACAATAAACAATAGTCGTTCTTGAAAATGTGTTCCTTATTTACTATTCTATTGATTTTGTGGATTCGAGGATTGGTGAATCATAAATTCATGTGTTTCATTCATTGCCCCATTTTTGTTGTAATTAACACGCGTGGGCTTTATTTGGTGTAGAAATTTTATCTTATTGGAAGAGACAAGACCAGGACTCTCTGGAGGGTGTTAAAGATTGACCGAATGGAGTCTACCGAGTTGGGCATTGAGGAAGATCCAACTAGTTACACGGAGAATGAATGCCAGGAACTGCTTTGGCGGATTCATGAGGGGAATAGGTTGACTGGTGGACTGAAATTTGTCACAAAATGTTATGGAATAGTAGGTAAGGCAACTTCAGCTAAAACTTTCTGAGTGTATCAATAACAGCTTTTTAGTGATTCAAAGTATAACATTTCATCCTTTAATTATTCAGGTTTTGTAAAGTTTCTTGGCCCTTATTACATGGTTCTAATAACCAGAAGAAGGAAAGTTGGCACTATATGTGGCCATGAAATTTATTCTATCGCCAAGAGTGAAATGACTGCAGTTCCAAGTGCTATAGTCTGGCCCAATGTGGCTTATTCTAGGGATGAGAACAGGTCTTTTGTTTTTTCAACATGTAAATATTGTGTATTGCCTGTTGTAATTCCATCGATGAGTCTTAACAATTTCAGAATTGCCACCTTTGCTCTCCTGCCTACGTTTCTAGTTTTCTTTTCTCATCTTAGTATGAATCCATTTCTTCGCCATATGTCTGAGCTCATTTTGTTGATGTGTTGGGTTGAGATGAATTCTCCACCAGTGTACTTTGATCAATATTTGTGTTGTTCCACCCCAATTTGCATGTTATATCAGGTTTTCTTCATTTATTCAAGTTCTCACATGAACATGGTCAATTTAATTTGATGATTATGTCTGAGTACACAACATTTTTTTTCTTTGTATGCATTTATTATGTTATTTCTCCTATAAGCATAACTCTTTTTGTTGGGAAAAATACTCATCCAACTCATATGGCTTGCATGTCCTAGCAATTATTGCTATTATGATCCTTGTGTAAGGGATTCATATGGTTGGAGGTATATAGAAGCGTCTCATATGTCCTTTCGTCCAGTAACCTACTAATATTCTTAGTTATTATTGTAATATTAATTGATTCTTATTGTTTTCAATATCTGGAGATATTTATGTTCTCATCTCTCACCTTCAACAGATATAAACGTCTACTTTCTTCTGTTGATCTATCGAAGGATTTCTTCTTCAGCTATTCTTATAACATCATGCGCAGCCTTCAGAAGAACATAACTGAGAAGAACACTGGTCATGTTATCTATGAAACAATGTTTGTGTGGAATGAATTTCTGACACGCTCTGTTCGGAATCATCTCAAGAGTGATAGCTGGACTGTTGCATTAATTCATGGATTTTTTAAACAGGTATATTCCCCTGCAGCATACTAAACCTTTCGGTAGCACTTTTTTCTGATTCCTACACTTGACATTTCTGATTGATGAGCTTATCCATATCACCAGTATCATCTATATATCATCGAAGACCACAAGTAGGGCTGCTGCTAACTCAATGACATCCCACTAACGTACACGCTTTACTCAATGTCTCCTGACCTGATATATAGGAAGCTTGACATAAAAGGTTTGCAAAGGCATGGCTTTGCATAACCTGCTGACTTTCTCAGTTTGAGCTGATTGAGGCTTTCCCGAGTCGAAACATTTGCTCGTAAGTCTCAGCAGACTGCCAATGTCTTTGTTCCTTGTTCCTTTTTTTAGTTCTCTGATATAGAATAATATCATACAGCCTGAACATTTCAATTCTCCCATTTGTTTAGTTCACTCTCTGTTGACCCTAGTGTGGATTTTGCCTTCCTAAATGTGTCTAAGGACCTAATACTATTAAACATGCTAATGCAACTTATTTTATGCCTTCAGTCAAAGCTCACAGTATCTGGGAAGGATTTCTGGTTGACACTTATAGCTAGGCGTTCACGCCATTTTGCTGGAACCAGGTTTGTATTATATTTCAAAAGTGTTAGATTTTGAACGACTGCATAATACAAATACATGCTTAGCCAAAATTAACTTTATTTTCACCTTGAAAGTTTTAGTTTGTTATTTTGTAAGCTGATTTCTCATTTGAATTATAGATTCCTGAAACGAGGTGTCAACGAAAAGGGTAGGGTCGCCAATGATGTTGAGACCGAACAGATTGTTTTTGAAGACACATCTGATGAAGTACCAAGTCAGATAACTTCTGTTGTACAACATAGAGGATCGATTCCACTCGTCTGGTTTCAGGAAACTTCAAGACTTAATATTAGACCAGACATCATATGTAAGTCCTCCATGAAGAACATGAATTTGCTGTAGGATGTCTCCTCTGATCTTCCAATCATCTTGCTTCGCAGTGAAACCAGATGTGGATTACAAGACGACACGACTTCATTTTCAAAACCTTGAACATAGATATGGGAACCCGATAATCATCTTGAACTTAATAAAGGCAAGTTTAACATCATTGTTGTTTGTGCGTTGAAAACATGAATGATGTGTTTTGTTACCAATTATTTTGTCACCGGCTTGTACTTCTTATGTTTAATTTTGAGTTTAGATAGCCTTTTTATTATTATATAAACATCTGAATTATTTTTTGGGTCTCTTAAATGTTTTATACTCAGACTCGCGAGAAGAAGCCTCGTGAATCTTTGCTCCGTGAAGAATTTGCTAAGGCTATTCATTATATAAATAAGGGGTTACCAGAGGACAGGCGTCTAAAGTTCTTACACATGGATCTTAGTAAGCTTTCTCGAAGGTAACCTATTCCATTCCAGGCATAATTTTTATCTAAAATTTCTCATGCAATTAATCTGATTATCTTGTAATAATGTTCTTAGGATTCTAAGTACTGAATACTGTTTGCAGGAAAGGAACCAACGTGCTTGCACTGTTGCACAAGGTAGCGTCTGATGTATTGGATCTAACTGAATTCTTCAATTGTGCTCTAACTACATCAACAGAACCTCTGGATGCCTCAAGGTAACTTCTTCTATAGTTTATACTTTGGAACCATTCAAGAGATCATTGAAATAGCTAAATGCCTAGATAAGCCGCAAGGAAAACCATGCAACCTTATATGTCATGAGATGTACCTTAATAAAATTCTATTTACAACATATTATAATAACTATTTATCGAAGGTTTCGTGTGGAAACTGGAAATTATGCCAAGACTGTATATTAAAAGATCCTAAAAGGTGGCATACACTTATTTTTGGATAGAAAGTTTTTTTTTTTTAATCTTGCTGGTTTTATTTCTATATGCCTAATTTGCAGTCATAATATCTGTTCTTTTTATGCATTACAGTGGACAAGGAAATGTTGTCAAACCACCTGACAATGAACACAACAAACAAAATGTCTGCACAACCAATTTGGTGCCCCTTTTACTACAGAAGGGTGTCCTAAGGACAAACTGCATAGACTGCTTGGACCGCACAAATGTTGCACAATTTGCATATGGTTTAGCAGCTTTAGAGCGTCAGCTTCATACTCTGGGGCTCATTGAATCACCTAAAATTGAAATGCATGCTCCTTTGGCTGATGATTTGATGGATTTCTATGAACGGATGGGCGATACCTTGGCTATGCAGTACGGTGGTTCTGCTGCCCACAACAAGGTAAATGTTGGTATTTTAGTTGACTTCTTAAAAATATCATCTGCATTTTAGTATTTCACTACTGAATAATACAAATATAATTATAGTACTCTGAAGTTGTGTATGATTGGATCAATTTTTTCATTGCCCCTTCCTTCTTTTCCTGGTTCATTTGTCTGCATTTCCTACTAGTTCATTGAACATATAGCAGCATGTTTATGTCAAAAAACTCTCAAAATGTGATCTGGCACCCAAAACGTTGGTTAAAGAAAGTTTGCTATTATCAAACGAATTTCTATTCTATAACATCTGTCATGGCATTCCTTCCAACTTACATGCTTAATCGGGCTGAGTTTTCCATGTCATTCATATGTGACAGATCTTCTGTGAGCAAAGAGGACAGTGGAAGGCAACGACCCAATCTCAGGAGTTCCTTCGCACTCTTCAACGTTACTACAATAATGCATACACAGATCCTGAGAAGCAGGATGCTATAAACGTGTAAGCTTCATAATACTTTTTAAAAGAATATTATGTACAAATAACAGGAAGCGTGGAAAGCCTTGATAATAGTTGATACTGTAGCCTATTACTATGAAAGGCTTACCTGTCTTGCAAAATCTCAGGTTCTTGGGCCATTTCCAACCTCACCAAGGCAAACCTGCATTGTGGAAATTGGATTCTGATCAGCATTACAACATTGGGAGGCAAGGAACTTTTAATGAAGAGATTGTAAGGTGTGAATTATACTCAGCCAGTATTTCTTGAAAGGACTATTCAGCCTTTTGGTTACATTTGAATTTGATCTTTAGAGCATCTCCAACAAGTTGGTAAAAACACTCCCTAAACCATAATTTACGTAGTACCTAAATGACTTATTCCCATAACCAAATTTGTTCACAGGATGCGCACTCCCAATCAACCCAACTCCTGTTCTGTGATATGTTTGGAAACCTAACTAGCCCACCAACATGCTATTGTCCCAAAAATGGATGATGTGACCACATTTGAAAATATTTGGAAATCAGAAATAGGGAGCTGTTGAGTAGATAATTTTTTTTGCTCTCAGTAGTTATTTAGGAAACTCCCTACACGGCTACACCATGTTTTTGGGAGTAATTCTTTGCCAACTTATTCGAGATGCTCTTAGTGTACCATTTCTTTTTCTCGAACTGTGAGAATAGCTTTGTTTGTTTGAAGGAAATTGTCTTGAAATAATTATCCTATTGGTGGATGAACTATGGACCAATAAACCTTGTCTGAATTTTACTATCTCATTAGTTTCAAACTGCTCACTACCTATGCCTGACTAATTTAATGGTCCATAAATCCTGTTTCATCAGATCAAAGATAAAGAGATCTATGTCAGATGGTAATATTCTATGTGACGGTGTACCTGTATCTAACTGCAATGTTGGAGAAAACAACACAGAATTGCTCCCAATACAACAGCTTGCTGATATGAGAGAGCCTTCAGATTCTGCACTAGAAATTTCCACATGTGAACCCAGCCCGTGCTCCAGGTGTGTAAACCTACATACAAAACTATTTACTACTACCTTTGTTTTTTTATTGTTGACACTTTTTAGTATAAATTTGTACTAAAAAGTGTCAACATTAAACAAATGACGGGAGTAGAAAACTTAAGTTGTTCCATGAGCTTCATTATGTGCGGTTAATACAATAATGATCTAACTGCATTATTTTCCAATAACCAGAACGAAGTATATCACGATGGCTGGGCAGCACTCCATGTCAGAAGAACGACAGAATTATTTGAAAAGATTAGGTTACCCTGAATTACATTCTTCAAATTTTCTTGACCTTGATTTATTGTCATCCTCTGGGAATTCTTGCGATGAGGAAATTTTCGAGAGGTAAAATATACTGCCACTAATTTGTATAAACCTACCGTCATTTTATTTACATTCTGACCTACTTCACCTGGCAAAGTGGAAATCTAGTAGTTAAATTATTATATACCAGTGATGTTGTAGTAATATTAGTTGCAAATGTTCGTTTCATAATCAGGCTCACTAAAGGTTTCTTTAAACCATGATTTACAGGTCATCACTGATCAGTTCACCTATGGATTTTGTCAGTGTTGAATCATCTACGTCATATAGCGAACAAGGACACATTGATGAGGTTAGCCTTGTGACCTAAACCTTTCCATAATTATTATATATCTGAACATAGTGATGAAATAATAAGAAACTACCTTACTGTGACGCTAAATTCCCAATTCACCTTATTGAAACCTATGCTATGAACTTTTCTCCTTTCATCAGGGAAGGGATGATACAGATCTGTCACGCTCGAGCAGCCAGCTCTCGGACACACGAGAGTATCCTGACCGTTTTGCTCAATGGGTTGCTAATGGAGGCATGCTTTGCTACTAGCTGAGAAATTTTGTCATGGTGACGTCTCTGTAAAAAAAAAAAATGAAGAAGGGAAAAACCTGCTACGGCAGGAAGGTGTGAGCTAGAACAGCAGCAGGCCCCGACGGCTAAGCGTATCTTCAATTCTGCATGCGCCGGAGGCATGAATTGTTTATTTCGAACACAACAGGAGGCATGAATTGTTTATCTTGAACACAACATGAACCATGATTGGAGTGGCAGACACAGGATAACAGAAGCGTCGCATCAGCACACGGGTGATCATTGGAAGGCTTGGACGTTGATAAAATTCAGAGGAACGAGATGATGGTCACTCTGGACGATGCAGGATTCAATTGCTATGGTGAAGAATCTAACCAAAGTGCAGACAATAAATAGGCAAATTATAGCTGATTCTTTTAGCTTAGTTTATCTTTCATTTTCTTCTCTTAGCTTTAGTTGCATAGAAAAAAACAAAAATAGAAGGTATGTTCTGTAAATATGATTAGGTGTCCCATACAAGTATAAATATTTGCTACTTATAGCCCCATTTCGAGCCGTGTTTTCCTCTGTTCGTGTACAGCATTCAGCTGTAGCGACCTGTGACCGAAAAAAACTTGAGAGCCGCCCTGAATCAAGGGTCGAAACGAACTGCACAAAGCACATCATGCTTGTCGTTTTTTTTTTCTTTTTTGATCAAATGCTTGTCGGTTTGGAGAAGCACCGTTACTATGAATACTTTCCATGATTGAGAGCTATGATTCAACACGGGGGAGGTTGGAACCAAATCGACAGCGCACTAGCGCAGCACATGGCGGATACGATATCGTAACCGCTGTCATGCTCAGTAAGACCATCTGTATTCCTCAAGACGGATATGGTAGTAACATGACAGGTACAATAGCACATGAACAAGAGAATTTGAGTTTTGCTTTTCCCAACATCACAAAACTGCCTCATTCTAAAGGCAGAGTATGAAATACTGTATAGCAACTCAAGGAACAGACCTAACAACTAATTATTACTCAGCAATCCATCTCTTGTTGGCCCGAACCAGCTGATGGTAGTGGTGGGACAGTGTAACTGCAGAACACAATAATCCACAGGAGAAATGCTAATCAGAAAATAAAATTACGCAAAAAAGTAATATATACACATGCCCACAGACGTAGTAAAAACTTACTGCCGCATTTGCACCCAGGTCTGAGCGGCTTGTCGCAGGCGTCCATAACGTAGACGAGCTTCTCCATGCTCACCCCTTTCTCGTAGTTCTCGTCCACAAAGGAGCAGAGACACGGGATGTCGATCTGACGGACCGCGTCGCAGCATCTCCCGGAGGGCGGTGTCTTGGGGCTGTCCGGGTGCATCAAGGAGTCCTTCCAGTACATGCCCAGGTCCGACTCGTCGTCGATGCAGCGGCCCTCGGCGCCGGCGAAGGTGCACGCCATGACCATGGCCGCTGCAAAAACGAGGACCACGAACGAGTTTGCTACTGTTGTTGCCATGGCCAACACATAAAACTTATCTTGTTGGCTCCTATATGGTGACACGGTCAGATTATATAATAACATCGCTGAGGCCTCGTTTGGCCGTGGTGGCCGTTAGATCACGAAAATAAAGCATACTACTACACAGGATCTGTGGAAGATATCTCGTATGGAATGCACATTGATTGTTGAGGCTACATTGAGCCATTGGTTGTTAGTATTAGAGATAAGAAGGTAGTGTATACTTATTATCTTAGAGACGAGATGTATCTCGACAGATCGAGCAGCTAAAAACAATTGAAAATAGCACTACAGAACACAGAAACAACTAGCGCACAGGGAGCGCGTGACGAAGCTTCAAAGGCATTTCCAGTTCTAGTATCGATCATGAAATCAATCTTCCAGGAACTAAAGTATCACCCATTGATTAAGAAAATTCTGAACTGACTGGATATATTATGTAGAACCATCACATTGCATAGATCCATGGAACATAAGCAACAGAACACAAAAAGAGGCTACTTATAACACATCTTCACCCCACAAGCAGCATGGTTGAAAACAGGGGCATAACAAGTTCAGCTAGAAAGCCCTAAATCAAGTTTTCAAAACATTGCTATCGTCTGACATTGGACATTCATGCATCGGAAAATATTTAATTTTAAGCCGCAGAAGACACATCTCTTGGTGACGGCCTAAGCCTACTCCCAGCCTTGAGCAGGGGGTTGGGCTGCTTGGTCCCAACCAGTAGGAGCAACCATCTGAGGAAGGACACCATCCACAGGTACAGATGCAGGGGCCCCAGCTTGATCCCATCCATCAGCAGCACCCGGAGCTGCCATCAAATAATTGAAATAAATTAGGCCAGAAATCAATTAAACTACTAGAACAGAAATGTAGTAGTAACAGAGTGCAACAAACTGATCCAAATGAAAGACATCAGTTGATTACTTATAGAAATACCCATATGCAATGGTGTCACAATATACTATACATAGATATCTTACATACCAGGAATGATGGCACTTAATTAAAATTTAAAACTGAGATGCTAGCTATGTACAAACCTGGTGCAGCACCCCACTCAGCTCCAGCTGCCCCGATTGCCGGAGGTGCAACTGCATCAGTAGGCCACTGTTCACCGGTGCCCCAATTATCACCTGCTGGGTAATCAGTGATTGCAGCGAATTCAGGGGCAGCAGCAGCTTCATCCTCCTGCTCCTTTGCTTCCTCAGGGTCTCTGTAGAAGAACAAATCAACCTGCAAAGAACATTTTTCACATGATGAGCAAGCAAAGACACAACAAAATTTGCTCAGAAAATAGCATTCCTGATATGTTAAAATGACAGGTAAGCTTGCATACCATAACATCCCACTTGTGCCCAGGGAGAATGGTGCCTCTCATCTGCAGAACCATCCTGGCCAAGAGCCAGAACAGGCATCCAATGCTGTTCCTCCCCTTGTTGTTGGACGGGATGCCGATATCAACATATCGCATGGGGGAGTCAGTGTCGCAGAAGGCAATGGTAGGGATGTTTCCCAGAGCAGCTTCCTTGATTGGCTGTAAAAAGTTGTTGCGAATATACCGTCAGCAATATTGCAAGGTCAACCAATATACCAAATGCACATCACAATACCTAAAATTGGAAATTGATGTTCACCTGGTGGTCAGTCCTTGGGTCAGTTAGGATCAGCAGGCGGGGCTCGCTGAAAGAGGTCTGGAGCTGGTTAGTGAAGGTACCAGGGGTGTGCCTGCCAGCAATGGCGTGAGCGCCAGTGTACTGTGCGAACTTGAGGACAGCGCGCTGGCCGTATGGGCGTGCGGACTGGACGATGATGTCCTGCGGGTTCTCAATGGCGACGATGACCCTAGCCGCGAGCTGGAGCTTCTCCCATGTCTTGCCAAGGTTGATGATGTAGATGCCTAACAAAACATGATCATAAGGACATCAACTCGATAGTTCATCTTGAAGAAACGAAATAACTACTTGCAAAGTGGATTAAGGCTGCAAATTACAACGCAGATCAACAACAATAATAACTGATTCGCTCCGCGCAGAAATAGTTCTACACTTGATCACACCGACATGACAAGTACAACATCTTCAAATAAACGAGACAATCACAATGATACAAACTGGACCGAACAGCTCAACAAGTTTAAAGGGAAGGACACTGAAGAACTAGTGCCTAGCTGTGTACATTATAGATGGATGAGTAACTAGATAAGAAGGGTGGGGATCTGCACGAGCAGGACCACGTACCGTCGGTCCGGCGCTTGAAGACGTAGCGCTCCATCTGGAAGTCGCAGTTCTTGGTGCCCAGTTGAACGTCGGCGGCGAGCATCATCTGTATGTCCTGCTCCTTCTGGGACAGCGCCCGTGCGGCGCCTCCGCCAGCCGCTGCCGCCGCCATGGTGAGGGAGAAGCGAGTACGGTGGGCTGGCGAATCGAAGGGGAAGAGCAGCGAGCGCGATGTCTGGGAGTGGCGGCGCGAAGAAGGAGATGGGGGAGGAGAGGGCGCTCTTATGCGCGGCGCCTCAGAACCCTAGGAAGCTTATGCGGCCACCTTGGGCCGTATAGTGAACATGGGCTGATCTCTTATCCGGACCATTCTACCATCGGAGATCTTCGTTCTTGCATTTGTTCGAGGACGACAATTAGGAGCTACAGCCTACAGGCTGCTTGAATCACTCATCACACGCAACGCAAGAATTAGGTCGCTTCAGTTCCTTTTAAATCTTTATGAATGAATCTGTTATGGTTATCGAATACTAATTCAGAAACAATGACAGCAATAAAGTGAGATATATTTCTTAGCACTCTTTAGATTTCATCACACCAACACGGCCACACATGATTAGATAAATTCATCCTCCCCGCATACGGGGTTTCGTTTAATAGCCGGGACAAGGAATACGCAATGGCATGGCAACGGTCAGGCTGAACTATGCCTAAGACAGACCACAAACAAATAACGTACAAAATTTGGCTCTCAACAGAAATAACATAACTGTATAACTTTGCAGACTAGACACTACCAGTTGCAGTCCTCAATGCAGTTGAAACAGGTACATAAGTGCTTAGAGAAGCTTTCACTCGCTCTGAGTTCTATGCCTGAATCAGCTCAGAACAGGGAATATGCGAGTTATGTGCTCAAACGGAACTGTGTCAGCTGTGTTCTTCTTGAGTTCAGGGTGATTGAACTCATTGCGTGGAAGGACAATCACTTGAGACTGACCACCTTTCTCGATTATCCAACCAGAGTTTGCAGCATGGTACTCCAGAAACTTGTCCAAGGAGAGACCTTCAATGTTGATTGCCTGAAAAGAAACGTGATGTGTTGCAATACCAGGAAGAAACTATCAAAGCTGCATATAGTATTATAGTTCTATAAAATAAGCAGCACAATCCGGATCATATTATCATACTTTAATAATAAATCTAATTTAATTCTTACATTGCCAGTGTTAAAAATGTTCAAAACAGCCCATGATACCGGTGATTCCTAAAGTAACTTAAAACATTAATTAAACATGATATTTTACCTCTGCAAGAACAGGCCTCGGAACTTTCTGGTATGTCAAGGAGAGCACATGAACTGCATAAGCTTGGATAGCCTGCTCAAAACCTGCACATGATGCATAACGTCAGAAGAACTTATGCTTTGGATCCAAGTGCATATGCTGACCTATACTACCACGTTCAAATCAACATCATTGATACAAAATCAGAATGTGTGTGTGTCATTTTCACCCCAAGTCCAACACAGGAAACAAAAAAGAACATTAATCATTATAACTCCAATGCACAGCTTTATTTCACAAATTTACCTGGAACAACTTCCAATAGACTGCGGTTTTTGGCTGCTTCATCCCAGAACTGACGGAACCTAGCAGTCTTTAAGCAAAGTACTTCAATAAAGTTGTAAACTCCACTAATTTTAAATGTTATGAGAATGAAATGATTTAGACCACTTAAGTACCTCCAGATAGTGAGAAAGGACTATCAACGTCTTGAATTGGTCCTTCATTTGCTGAAAAAAATGAAACAGACTAGAGAACTCAATATAAGGCAACAGATTTCAAGAGGCCCAACAAAAGATTATAGGAAAAAAAGAAAAGGAAACCAGACACAACAGGAAGATGTTGTCGAGATATCATGATCAGTCTGTTCCAGGCAAATATTAAAGCCCTCTGTTATAGTAATACACGATTTGTTGATGTCACACATCCCACATCTTCAAAGTATCTTATAATTCAACAAAACAGATAAGATGGAAATTTTCATACCACATGTTCTGGGATTAAGAATAAACACAGACTGAAGTCAGGGCCTGGCATCGCCATAAGAGCCTGCCCGCAGAAAAATGGACAAACTCAAACAGTCAGAACTCAAAAGTGAACCAAAAAGACATGGTAAACGAATACATTGATGTAACCATGCGCTCTGACCTTAATCAATATGCGAGCAACAATCTGTTCACTCATCCTTTCTGGCTCAAACTGGAAGTGGAAATCAGACATTAAGAAACCATATAAATTAAGCCATGTTAGGGGTATAAACAGTTCAACTGGAGATACTTGTTACCTGGTACAAGCGAAGAAGGCTGAGATTTGCATCCAAGTTATATGTCTGGGAGGAGACCTAAATTGGAGCAAACAAGAAATGAATTGTAAGTGACTGAATTGTTGGGCCACTAATAAATACTACATCGCATGAGTAAACTATCTTGTCTAAGGCCTTGTTTCTTTCCCCTCCACCTTACAATATAAAGCTTTGGGAATAGATTATAACATAGCTATGGTTCCAGACCTGTTTGATTCAGCTTACAGATTATAAGCTGGATTAAATCTGGGGTGGGAAACCAACAGGCCCTAAAGAGAGTTTAATCAACCATGCAACAGCAAATTACAAGACATGGAATCAATGAATTAACTTCAAGTTGTGACTGCATGATAATGGACTGCATATCTTAGAAACTGATGAAAATCGCTTTGCAAACATTCACCATTCCTGATGGGAGGTGAGCATATGTTCATGCGCGGATACACACTTAATAAACTGTAACAGCTCTATGGCATTCCTAATCTGTGCATTCTAATGATCAGAACAAGCCTCTTTTCCGATCAATATAGAACCCCTACACAGTACGCCTATATTCTAGACTAGAATCTCCAGCTGAATTCAACCCAATATAGCAAGTGAATTTACCACTCCCAGCAACGAAATACAATGCACGCCGCCAGAAAAGATGAAAAATAACGTTAATATCCTAGTAACTTCGTGTAACAGCGATAACCACAGCTAATCTGTCCGATATGCGCAGCTTAATTACGCATCCGTCCAATCGCACGATTTCGCCGCCATTCAAACATAACAATAGAAGGGGCTATTCTCTAGCACTACCAGTGACAGAACCTATTCCAGAAGAATGAAACAGAGGGAAGAATCTCCGGCGAATAGGATTCACCTGCTCGTTGACGAACTTCTCGAGGTCGTTGAGGATGTCAGGGTTGTACGGATTGAGGGCCACGAGGTCCTCCACCGTGTAGTTCTCCGCCGCTTGCTCAGTCGCCATCTCCGCCGCTCTCGAAAACCCTAACCCTAGCAAGATCTCGCGCGAAACCGTGGGGAGTTGGAAAGTGAGGGAAGTGGCGGCGCGGGGGAGGAGGCAGGGGTGCGGGGGGAAGGGGTTTCCGGGGAGGGTTGAGTGAAATTGTCTGTTTGCTCCCTCGATAATGTGTATATCCTCCTACATAAGAGGTCCTGTGGTGCAAAATTCGTACTACTACCATCGGGATGAAATGCATCCGTGTCCAACAGAGTTTAGATATTTCACATGTAGCCCTGCTAATGTAGAAATGAGACCCAAAAAAAAAGTATTTGAGAGATACCATAGCTGTATTCTTGCGTTTCAAAGCAAATGCAGTATAAGAGTATGTTTGGTTGGGCTTTTGCCCCTGCTTTTGCTTTGGCAAAAGTCAAAAGTCAACCAAAGAAGGAGGCAACTGGCAGCTGCTGTGACTCAAAGCTGCTTCTCTGCAGTGTAGTTCACGAAGCAGTCCAGTACCCTGCTTTTCCCGGCTTCCAACGGACGTTTTGCTGATATTTACCCGCAATGCCACTGGTTACAAAGTACCGGTTCGTTTCTTTCTTCCTCCATCCCTCACCCGCCCGCAGCTCCTTCTCTCATCTCCGTCTCGCACGCGCTAGGGTTGGGGCGCGGGTCCTCAGATCGGCGGGCGGCAGAGGCCTCGTCGCCCGGCGCTGCTGCCTCGTCGCTCGTCGCCCGGCGCTGCTACGCTCTCTCCCGCACGCCACTCTTCTCTCCTCTCTGTCTCTGTCTCGCACGCGCTAGGGAAGAGCACCTCGTCGCCCCGCGCTGCTTTGCTCTGCGTGGGGGCCTGCTGCATCGGCGCGGCTGCTCCGCCGTGGGGCTGCTGCATCGGAGGGTTGGGGCGCGGCTTTGCTCTGCGCGGGGGGCTGCTGCATCGGCTCGGCTGCTCCGCCGAGGGGGCTGCTGCATCGGCGCGGCGGGGCGTTCCATTGTACTGACTGGTCCGACCGCCACCAGTGGCTGCCGCGCGCGGCGAAGAGGACCCCAGTCCGGCACAACAACAACAGTCCGCGCGCAGGTCTGTAATGGTGCTTAGATTCCTATTAATTCTATCTCTATGGCCTCAGATTTCTCTCATGTGCTTGCTTACTATTTTAGCTAGCTAGACATACATAAAATAATTTCCTGCCTAATCACAAATTGACTCTCACTTCTAACTATTTTCTTGTACCAATTACAACATACCTATAGTAGTCTGTACAATTTATTTACAGGTTGCCTTAGATTTTGAAGTCTATGATGGTGTTTATGTTTGTTGTTGATCTGCCGGCGCGTTGTCGCCATTTCTTTGACAGAGAGGAGTCATAAACCATTCACAATCCCGGATCTGCAGTTCTGAAGCCCATATCCACTAGCAAGGTATGTGATTGACACCCCTTCCTTACTAAACTGTCCCAAATTGCTTGTTGCCTAATTAGTACCAGACAAATGATATATGAACTACTGTAGATGCATGATTTGTAATGGGTATTTTGTGTGCAATATTGTAAGTAGATTCTCTGAAAATATTGTTTGCTTCCTTCAAGAATGGCTGATAAGGCGGATTGGGGTGGTGTGTACTTGAGGCATTTGATTGATGTTTGCAAAGGAGAGATAGAAGCTGGGAATAGACCCACTGGAACTTACACATCCACCGGCTGGAAAAATCTTGTGTCAAAGTTTGCAGACAAGTCCGGTGATAAACGGACAAAGAAACAATTGAAGAACAAGTTGGACAGTATGAAGAAGGAATATACATTGTTTATGGAGTTCAAGAACAGCGCCACTGGTCTTGGATGGAATGAGGCAAAGCAAACTATTGAATGCTCAAATGAATGGTGGGAGGAACACCTCGCTGTAAGTTATTTACAACTAACGTGAAACATTCGCTGTCCACTACGATTATGTGGTGTATGTTGCTAATTTGTTTAATTTTATTTAATAATTTCAGAGGTGCAACAATCCAGAAAAAGGATTGAAATGCAACCATGTGAAGTTTAGGAGGCAAGAACCGAAGTTTCTTGATGACCTGCATATTTTGTTTGACAAAGTTCATGTTACGGGGGCTGCCGCATCATGTCCTGCAGATTTACCTTCCGATGAATCAACTGATGATAATGTGGCCGAAGAATCACCCGATGAAGTCAAGATAGCTGCTTTGAAGAGGTCTAAAAGAGACAAAAAGAAGGGAAAGAGATCCTGTAGTGCTACCGATGAGAAGGCTGACAAGAGCCCATTTGTGCGGCTGTTCAAGAGCACGTGCACAAGGATTGACAAAGCAGCGGAGAAGATATCCTTAAGTGTCGAAGCATCATCAGCCTCAACTCTACCCATTAATGCAGTCCCTAGCATTGCTGAGGCCATGAAGGTGGTCAAAGATTGTGGTGTTAAGGAAAAAACAGCTCTAATGCACACAGCTACATTCTTGATCATGAAACCTGAATTTAGAGAGGTCCTCAGCTCATTGGAAACAAATGAAGGAAGGCTTGATTTGATTCAGAGGGAGCATGACAAGGCGACCATGCAGCGCACCTAGATACCTTGATTTGTTTCCCTGCATTCGTACCCTTTATTTGTTTGCCTATATTGAAACTATGTATTTGTTTACCTCTGTTCAGACTATTTATTTGTTTGTCGTGGTTGGAACCTTGTATTTGATTGTTGAGAGTAATAAGGTGTTATTGAAATTTGTGGTCAATCCAGTATTTGTTTCTATTGGAATTTGATTTCATTTGTTTGGTACTAGTACAGTAATATGTTGAAATGTGATTGTTGTGCATATAATGTTTTTCATGTTGCAACCACAATGATTGACAATGGTTATATTTTTGTAGATGGATCACAATATTGCAGAATTGGCAAAAACAGGTCACAAGGGCCTACAACTTCTAGCTGAGCTTGGCCAACATGCAGCTGTTATGGGTGAAATGGGTAATCTCTATACCGAACGTTATTTGAATAAAAGTGCATATAGAGAGACTCCAGAAACTGGAATTCAATGGGTGTTGACGTGAATTTTGGCAGATCCAAAAGATGACTTAAACCTAATTTAAATAATAATAAATGGTATATTCAAATATCAAAATTAAATAATATGATAAAAAAATATGATCTGCATGCATATGTAAATAGTCTAGTGTCTCGGCAATAACATATAATGGTAGCCACAGCTAATTAATTGAGCTAGCCAAACATGTTAAAATTAAAAAAGTAAAGAAATACGCGTATACGCGGCCATATATTTATCTACTCGTACTCGCACGTGTATTAACCAAACAATCGACTAGTTCTGGCCTAGGACCATGAAACAAATGCACGGCCCAGTAGTATACTGTTGGAGGATGATTAAGCCCTTTTTCGTGATCACTAATCAGCCCGCACAGTAAAGACTTAACAATCCCGTACGCGATCAGCCTTCGATCAAAATATCTTGGTAGCATCTAATAATTAAGCCCATGAAGTATAGAGCAAAAAAAAAAAAAACTGCACATACAGAAACGACGCGGGCAAACTCCAAACGTTGCCGCCTAAAGCTACTGTCGTTCGTGGTCAAATCAAGTTGAACGCCCACGTCCTGCACAACTAGTGCCTGCGCGCGCGTCCACTACCACTCGTCGCTAGCCACGATCGAGGAGAACCGCTGCCTTCCCTACTCTATAAAAAGCAGGCAGGAGCCCCCACTGATACACACGCATACACATAGCCGTCAGGCTGCCGGAACATCGTTTCGTCTCGTCGTCAAGCATCGACACTTTGCCGACAACAACACTAATCGACGACAACCAACTAGTCGCTCCATCGGCAACTCGTCAACGAGCATCATCTACAAGCACTTGTTGTTGTCAAGTTCGTGAAGGTAAAACATATGCCTTCACTCGCGGTGACTTGGCCTGCTTAAAGCCAAGCACACAAATCTCTTCCCTCTCTCTATAAATATGTAGTATGCCCCTTGATCTGGTCTTAATGGTGGATACAAATCAGTTAATGAAAGACTTTTGTCTTGAATCATGATTTGGTCCCCATATGGATACATCTCAAGGTGTGCATATAAAAATCTCAAATTTCCTTACGATACTTGTTTCTCTAAATTAGATGCAAGTTACATAAGTTCCTTCATGTTCATATGTCTAAATTTGACTATGTTATGCCCCTTGATTTGATCTTGTTGGCAGATACAAATCAGTTAATGAAAGACTTTTTGTCTTAAGTCATGATTTGGTCCCCACGTCGATATAAAATCATAGTGTGCATAAGTTTTCTCATCGCTAAAATATATGCGCATTTTCTTATTGCTCCAGTTCCTTACATGATGAAATGAGTTTTCCTCTTATACGTGTGAAGTTAATTTGCATCCTAGAACCATATCACTAGTGTTGTAACCATGTTATTAACCGTCATTTGTCATGATAAAAGCCATCGATCCTCCTCTGTAATTCATATAAGTTATTCTCAACCTTCATACACGTTAGTTGCACCCGAGCATGTAGCACAATAATAGAAAACTCAACCGTTAGTATGGAGGTGCACATATTAGTCACGTATAAGATATCAATATTTAGGGAAATTTAGAAGATCATTTCTTATGCATGCATCTAAATTGTTGACACCGTCATAGGTAGAATAATCATGCGCGTCAACTAAACAAATATCAATGCATTTAACGGTTATAATTTCCGGCAAGATTGCACCGTGACATCACCATTGCATCATGCTTAGGCATATATGCGGCAGCATTAATGGTATAAAAAAAAAATACCGGTAATTGCTATATCAATATAAACAATAGTCCTTGCAGGCTATATTTCTACATACATGTTCAAGCGTTTAGGCACGTGCTAGTATAAATAAACTGCGCTTGTCATTCAAGCTTAAAATAAATTCATTTTATAATAATGATTCCCGGCCAGCTTACACCTAATCAAATCATGATGTCATGCTCCTATCATGCTAGGCGTATGTACTGTCCACAGTTATCTTGATCGTATCAAAATACTAATACTTAGTAATCTAACAAACCAAGATTTTGTAGGCAATATCCCTGCATACATTCATTACATGGTGCATATGCCAAGTTACTTACGTCCGTCATTTATATACCGGAGTTCTTTAATTAAATAAGTAAAACAATCTGAATATATATGCCTCGTTCTAACGTATGCCATTCCCGCATGAATATTGCACTAGTTACATTTTAGTAAAAGAAAATTAATTATTATATATCCCAAGCATGCATGTTCGTCCGTTCATCTAGCCAAAATCCCCACGTCACTCAATCTTGTCTGGTTTATATACTACGGCTGGGCTTACTTAAATTCTAAGTTACAAGAAATAGTCAGTCAAATAAAACAAACAGTAAAATATCAAAGAATCTGGTCCATATACCATACTAATATTATGCGCTACTCTTCATGTCTAGCAAGACGTCAACCCGCTGTATATAAGAGAATTGGGTTGCTCCATGTCTTAAGTATTTGAAACTAAGTATGTTAAGTTATTCCCCTACGTAGGAATGTTGCATAAATATATGATCTGAAAGTTATGTGTATTGACAAAAGTGTCATTTATCGATGCCAGTTAAATAATCAAACAAATTCTAGCTGCATATATAGTCCTGCCTTATATGCAGGAATGTTGCCAAGTTAAATACCATGCTTATATACTAGAAAATATCATATTAAAATATAAATAATATCATGCTCTTGCTCTTGACCAAGTACCTCTTTATATGCATATGGGTACTTTAAATCAAGGACTATGCCGTGAGTATATATCGTACACGTGCTACGTCATCCAAAATCAAATATCATTCGGTAACTTATCCCAGGGTCAACTTGTGTGCACTTATATTTGCATACTCATATCATATTTCAAACACATGAAAATATGTTATATCAAAACTCTTCGGCAAGCGTCCATTTTCAACGACAAGACTGAAGACTATCTATTTTCTTTTCTTAGTTTGTACTAGGGAGCTATACATCGTGATCATGTAATTTTCATTTATATGTCAGAATTCTTAATCAGGGGTTTTCTCTACGGAGATGTAATTAACATAATTTTTATACAAATATAAGAATTATGGAAGTATGAACTCGCAATCCTGATCTTCTTAAATTTATGTTATATTTTAAATTTGTCTCTTTTGACGAGGGTACGCATCACCTCGACCGTTTCCCCGTCATCAGATTCTGGCACGCCCGGTGGGACTTACTTTTCCCCTCATCTTTGAATTCCAACGTGGTCACGTTATATGGCTTTGATCCAAATGGCAAAGTAAAACAAATATATAGAAATAAAAGAATATATATATAAAAATATTGTGATGCATATGTACGCATGCTAGAAAACTCACATATGGTTTTCTTATACGAAGGAAAGCATGGCTGGACGTGTTCAAGATTTCATCACCATCCGTGTGGGTTCCCTTTGGATCGATGTTCCCATGGGTCCCCTTCACATGACAAGCAGTGCGGACTCTCTCCGCACCACGGCCACATCACCAGTGGTGGCTAACAAAGAACAAGAAGTCAACTCCAAGCACGGGGAGGGTTTCATCCCCGTTGTGTCCAAAGCTGCAAAGCGGAGGGCAAGAAAAGCCGCTGCCAAAGAAAGAGTGATGGCCTCAAAAGCGCGTGTCAACAATGCGCGTAAGGTTTCATCTTCTCCCTCGGTTCCTCCAGGTTTCTCCAACACTCCAAGGTTTAAGGCCTCGACTCCTGCGCCTAAGCCAAGCTCTAGGCGTCCTACACTTGGGGAGTGGCCTGTTTATAAGAAGACAATAAGTCCGAACAAGCCAAGACCAAGTGCACTCACGTCGGCCAAAAATATGAAGCCGGTTGCACCTCTTAGTTCCCGTACTATGTCGCGGGCAAAATCGACTAACAGGCCGTTGAGCATGCCAGGCGTGACACCTACAAAGATAGTTAGTGTGTTGCCACCACCAACAATAACATTCATGGATAAAGGAAAAGCTCCAATGTCGGAGTATGATGCAACGTCGTCTGAAGAGGGAGAGTCATATTATGTGACAACTCCTCTCCGTGCTGATGCTCCAGAATTTGTTCCCTCGCCGATTTATAACTACGGTGATGTTCAAGATAATAAGCGTGAGCTTCGGTGGCAAGGTGTCTATCTTTCCGATAAGGACATCAAAAAGGGTCACGTTAATCCTCAAGCCACAATTTCTGATCCCATATCATCAGAATTAGTAATCTTAAAACAGTCTCAACAAGGTTCTATATCACCCAAGCGTCGCCAACGACGTCGACGTAATGCTCGCCGAGCATGGGCAAATCTCCCGACGGCAATTGATGATCCCGTTATGGTGAAGAGTCAAAGAGAATTCATCATTAATACCCTTATAACTCAAAAAGAAAAAGACCACCCCAGTTTGCGTGATCTAACATGGAAAGATCTTCAAGTCACTCTAGAAAGGACCATCTGCAAAGACTTAAAGTCTTTACTTCCTGGAGTCTCTACTTCGGATGATGGTGTAGGTGGTGAGCTTATGAGGCGTGCTGAGGTTATGGCCAAATGGTCAGAATATCAAGAGTTTATTGACAGAGATTTACGTCGCAAAGAATATGCAACCCAAGCTGCAAATGCACGTGCAAGACGTGCAGAATATAGGCAGAGAGAGTTGGCTATTCCAAGTGAGTCTATGTCTAGTGGGATAAAGGAGTCAAATATTCCCTCTAGTCATACAAATGAACATCAAGAAGAAGTGCAACCTGATGTGAAATTGGTGTCACATTCCTCTTCTACACCAAGGAGAAATCCAAGAAATAGATATCAAGCATTTGCATCAATGCCCGTAGGGATCACTGGGGGTGATGAAAATTCTAGTGAGACATCCTCTACATCAACGCATTTCAAAAGGAAGAAACCAAAGCAAAATGTTGTGGACCATCGTCCTCGAACTCGAAGTCAAACAAACTCTGGTAATAATTCGATTTTCATAGGGTCTTATAATCCCCTATATGATGATTGTACTCATCTTGAAAATACATTATTTGATACCTCAGGTTCTGGTGACTCACTCGGCATAGAGGGTGAATCGAATCGTGTGGAAGAAGTTCTAGCCACAAATGATGGCACGTCGGCCAACGAACAAATGGCACACCTCACAGCAATGTTACAGCAAAAGGAAGATGAGTTAATTGCTCTACGACAACAAACAGCTGCTCTACAACAAAGAGAAGAGGAGCTTGCTGCACTCCGTCAACAAGTAGCAACAGAAAATGCAAGACGAGAAAATGATAGAAATGCATCTGGGAGTCAAAATAGTCATCAAACAGCTTCATCGACTCCGGTCAGTCTTGAAGCGATCCAAAGAATGATCGCTGAAGGAGTTAAGGCACAATATATGCAAACACATTATTCCATGCGTCCGGGGTATGTGAAACCTTACCCGCCGGAAGTGGATATGGTGCCATTTCCAAATAATTATCGTCAACCACAGTTCAGTAAGTTCAATGGGTCCGGGTCTCCTCATGAACATGTAGCCCATTTCCTAGCAGCTTGCCAGGACACGGCTCATAACGGGGCCCTTCTACTCCGACAATTCGTACAAACATTGTCGGGTCCGGCCTTTACATGGTATAGCAAATTGGCACCCGGTTCTATTCGGACTTGGGAGCAGATGCAAGATGCCTTTCTTGAGCGCTTCTATAGCACTCAGAGGACGGTGGGGATCACGGAGTTGACACAAACGCTCCAACGTTCCAATGAAAAGGCTGCCGATTTTATCAACAGGTGGCGGAATTTAAGCCTACACTGTCCACAGCCCATTTCTGAGCCAGAAGCGGTTCGCATGTGCATGAACAATTTAAGCCCTGATATGGCTATATATCTTCAGGGCGTACGCCCCATAACTTTTGAAGAGTTGGCCTCGAAGGCCACCGATATTGAAAACTTCATGCAACATGTTACAAGACAGCCAAGAGCTTACAATAAGTCTTTGGACAAGAGTGGTCAACGTGATAAGTTGCCCGCTAAGCAAAAATCAGCGGAAGCAATGGAAACAACAGTCTCACCGCCTCACTTCCGTCCAAGGAGTCTTACCATGAGGAGCCAAGAAAATAGAGGCCCATCGGCTCCTAGGAGACCAACTCTTAGTGAGCGACAAAATAAAGAATATTCATTTCCGGCTGATGAAGTCGAGGATCTCTTTATGGGACTACGAGAGTTAAATCTCATTGAGCTCCCTATGCCAAAACGTCCTGAAGAAGCAAATTTATCCAAAGAGCCAAATTTTTGTCATTACCATCGGATCTTGGGCCATACACTCAAGGATTGCTTCGTGGTAAAGAACATCATACAAAAAATGATTGATGATGGTACAATTGATAGTGATCTTCTCAACAAATTAAAGAAAGGAAAAAAGGTAGCTGCATCAAACATGGCCACCATTGAAGATCATATGGTAAATTATACAAATTCAAATATGATGAAAAGTTCTGATCAGACTATGATGATATCAAAACCTGAGTTTGTCAATATGCTTGCATCAGGTCGCACTGCGCAACTCAAACTTAAGCGCCGAAATGAAAGCAAGACTCTCCTCCGGAGGACTACTCAAAGACGTGACAAGTCAGCCTCCTGGAGATCAAGAGAGTATCGACAGCAACACGGAGGACGACATGCTTTCCAAGGGATAATGTCGGCAAGCACGGTCTCACGCTTCCCCCAAAATGTATGGAGGCGTGAGGACAAGCTCCCTGAAGAGTGTGCAACTCTCGTCGTTGGAGTGTTTGAAGACGAAGATGATGATTGTCTTCACTTCCCCGAAGAAGAAAATGTAGAAGTAGATGAAGTACAACTTAGATCGGGTCGTCAACTGCCTGATCCTTATCCTCCTTCTAAGCAGCCAAAAAGCAAAAATGTAACTCCAAATGATGTGGCTGACCATGTTCCTAATGTGTCAGTCAAATATGATGTAATTGCACACTTAAAGAAAATACCAGCAATGCTTTCGGTGTATGATGCTCTTTGTTTGTCTTCCGATTTGCGCAAAGCTTTTATTACAGCTCTTTCATTCCCTGAGGATTATAGAGTTGAAGTGTCGCAAACAGAAACAGAAACTATCAGAGATAAGGATATGACATTCAGTGATGATGATTTGTTGTTGGGATGTAAGAAACATAATAGGCCTCTTCTCATGTTTGGTGATATTGAAGATACACCTATTAATCGCATAATGGTTGATGGTGGTTCAGCTATAAATCTGTTACCACTTCGTACTCTCAAAAGGATTGGATATTCATTAAAGGATTTGAGTCGTTCTAACGTTGTTATTCATGGCTTTAATCAGTCTGGTCAGGAAGCTATAGGCACTATCTCACTAGTGTTGAAATTGGAAAAAATGAGCACTTATGTTAAATTTCATGTCATTGATGCAGCCACTTCATATAACGCTCTTCTTGGACGTCCGTGGCTGCACGAAAATAAAATTGTACCATCCACTCTTCATCAGTGCCTCAAATATAAGGATTCATCAGGCAAGATAATGAGAATATTTGCAGATAAAAAGCCTTTCACATTGGCTGAATCGTTTTATGCGGACGCAAAGTTTTACTTTGAACCTGTTGATAAAGTATCAAAACCAAAAGAGAAGTTGTCACTTGAGCAAGGCTTCCAAATGAAAGATAACGGGGGAAGTTCATCAAAGAAAAAGATATATCAATATATTCCAAGAAGTCAAAGAAAGAAAAGCGAACCAATATTTCGCATCATATATAAACCATCCAAGGATGAAGGTATTAAGTTTCCTACACCATTACCTCCCTTGGTGCAAAGAAAAATAAAAGAAGCACAAAATGAGCGTCATAACAACGATAAAAATGTCGAACATATTACCTTAGTTAATAATGATGAAGAAATTCTTCCTCTTTCATTATACGATAATAATGTTCTTTATATGATGCAGCAAATGGGCTATGATATCTCTACTGGCCCATCATTATGTGATGGCCGGGGGCAGCTCGCACCATTCGAAAAGTCATTGACGAAAGCTCAATATAATGCTTTGCATGAAGACCAAATACTGAAAGAGGAGAAATACGGACTGGGATATGAAGTCCATATGACCTCTATACAACCAATTGATGCTACACCAGCCTCTACACAAATGGAAGATGGAAATCAACCAACCGTAGATGAATTAGAAGAAATCAATATTGGGACGTCCGACGATCCGCGTCCAATATTTATATGTAAGCATTTGTCTAAAGAAAGTAAGAAAGAATATCAAAAATTTCTTTCTGCCAATAGAGATGTATTTGCATGGTCTTACGAAGAAATGCCGGGTCTTAACCCTTCTGTTGCCGTGCATCGATTGGCTATACAAGATAATATCCCGCCCGTAAAGCAAGGACAAAGAAGATATCGTCCACAGCTTCTCCCACAAATAGAGGCTGAAGTTGATAAACTCATAGCCGCTGGTTTTATTAGAGAAGTAAAATATCCCACTTGGGTCTCTAGTATTGTACCGGTAAAGAAGAAAAATGGTCAAATACGTATATGTGTTGATTTTCGGGATTTAAATAAAGCATGTCCCAAAGATGATTTTCCAATCCCTATATCTGAAATCCTCATTGATGCTACCATGGGTTATGAAATATTTTCCTTTATGGATGGCTTTTCGGGATATAATCAAATAAAAATGGCACCCGAAGATGAAGAGCTCACGGCCTTCCGAACACCCAAAGGGATATACTGCTATAAAGTTATGCCTTTCGGGCTTAAAAATGCAGGCGCTACATATCAACGCGCTATGACGATTGTCCTAGAAGGATTGTTGTATGAAATCGTTGAGTGTTATATAGATGATATTGTGGTAAAATCAAAACAAGAAAAAGATCACCTAAAGCATCTAGCTATAGTATTCGAGCGCCTCAGAAAACACGAATTGAAAATGAACCCAATGAAGTGTGCATTCGGAGTTTCTTCTGGAAAATTTCTTGGGTTCATCGTTACAAAACATGGAATTGAGATAGACCCTACCAAAATAAAGGCAATTTGTAAACTGCCGCAACCAAAAAATGTTGGTGATTTGAGGAGTCTCCAAGGTCACTTAGCATATATTAGAAGATTCATTTCAAATTTGTCGGGTAGATGTAGACCATTCTCCCGATTAATGAGGAAAGGGGTCCCGTTTGTATGGGATCAGACATGCCAAAACGCATTTGAAGATATTAAGAGATACTTAACAAACCCTCCTGTCTTATGTGCTCCCGTAAAAGGGAAGCCATTAATTCTATATACGGCTGCCATGCCGACATCATTAGGTGCTCTTTTAGCACAAAACAATGATGAGGGTAAAGAAGTTGCACTATACTATCTTAGTCGCACCCTACTGGGGGCAGAATGCAATTATCCCGACATAGAGAAAATATGCTTATCATTAGTGTTCGCGGCACAAAAGCTTCGCCACTACATGTTAGAACATAAGGTTCATCTTGTTTCAAGAGCAGACCCACTCCGTTATATTCTAAGTAAAATGACGCTATCAGGAAGGATGGCTAAGTGGGCAATGTACCTTTCACAATTTGATATCGTGTTTGTGCCACAAAAAGCAGTAAAAGGTCAAGCTTTGGCTAATTTCCTAGCTGCACATCCTGTCCCTGATGATTATCCAATTGATGATGATTTACCAGATGAGGAAGTATTTTCTACTACAATAACTGACTCGTCATGGAAAATGTATTTTGACGGTGCTTGCCGAAAATCAGGAGCAGGTGCGGGTGTTGTCTTTGTTACCCCCGATGGTGCAATAATCCCATACTCGTTCACGCTAAATACGGCAGTGTCAAATAATGCCGCTGAATATGAAGCTTTGATCATTGGATTAGAAATAGCATATAACATGGGTCTAGAGACCATCTTTATTTATGGAGATTCCCAACTAATCATCAATCAATTGTTGGGAACATATGTTGTTAAAAAAGAAGCGTTAATACCATACTACTCAAGAGCAAAAGAATTAATGGCTTTGTTTGTTGATCTAAATATTCAGCATATTATAAGAAGTCAAAATGAAAAAGCCGATGCCTTGGCAGGCTTAGCAGCGAGCCTAGCATTAAATTCTGGTCAACCAATGAACATACAAATCGAGGAACGACGGATCCTTCCTATACTTTCTCAAGAAGAGGATACAACATCTGCTTCGGCCTTGACAACTAATGTTTATGAGATTGAGCTAGGGGATTGGCGAACTCCTTTCCTTGAGTATCTATTACACGGATACTTACCCCTAGATGCTTCTGAAAGGTCTAGAATCCGGAAAAGATCTATAAATTACACATGTATAAATGACATGTTGTATCGGCGGTCGTGCGATGGTATACTACTTCGATGCCTTGCAGGAAATGAAGTAATGGAAGCATTAAATGAAGTACATGCCGGAATTTGTGGTTCACACCAATCCGGTCCTAAATTGCATTACCAACTCAAGCATTTGGGTTACTATTGGCCTACAATGTTTGAAGATTCTATGAAATTTGCCAAAAAATGCCACGAATGCCAAGTCCATGGTGATTTTATTCATCAACCTCATGAACCCATACATCCCACAAATATGTCCTGGCCCTTTGAAATGTGGGGTATGGATATTGTTGGACCAATCCATCCACCATCATCCAAAGGACATAAATTCATTCTTGCGGCGACCGATTATTTTTCAAAATGGTCCGAAGCCATAGCATTAAAAGAAGTTAAAGCTGGAAATGTAGAGGACTTTGTAAGAAATCATATTATATATCGTTTTGGAGTTCCGGCTCGAATCATATCTGATAATGGAACACCATTTAAGAATAATCAAATAGAGAAATTATGTAGAAAATTTGAAATTAAACATCATTTTTCTACAACATATAACCCTTCTGCAAATGGTCAAGCGGAGGCATTTAATAAAGTATTATGCAAACTTCTAAAGAAAATAGTTTCACAAAATAAGAAACAATGGCATGAAAAATTATTGGAAGCCTTGTGGGCATATAGAACCACAACTCGTACACCAACCGGTGCGACCCCGTACTCTCTTGTTTATGGAGGTGAGGCTGTTTTACCTCTAGAAGTGCAAATTGCTTCCCTAAGAGTTGCTATCCATGAGAAACTTACGGATGACGAAGCAGCTAAATTGCGATTAAATGAACTTGATAATCTCGAAGGAAAGCGGCTTCGAGCATTACAGAATTTAGAAGCTTATCAAGCTAGAATGTCTAGAGCATTCGACAAGCGTTTGAAAAGAAGATCTTTTAAACAAGGCGATTTGGTCCTTGCAGTCGTTCGGCCAATGATTGTCACCCATCGCATGCAAAGCAAATTTGAACCTAAATGGGAAGGCCCATATGTTGTGAAAGACGTTTATTCTAGTGGTGCGTATCGGATTACTTCCCCAGATGGCGAATATTGTCCGCCTCCGATAAATGGAAGGTTCTTGAAGCGTTACTATGCTTAAAAAGGTAATGATCAAAATGCTCCGTTGCTTCACGAGCCTAAACTGTAAGCGAATTAAATAAAAAAAAAATTCATATTGCTCCGTTGCTTCACGAGCCTAAACTGTAAGCGAATTAAAAAATCCATATTGCTCCGTTGCTTCACGAGCCTAAACTGTAAGCGAATTAAATAAAAAAAAATTCATATTGCTCCGTTGCTTCACGAGCCTAAACTGTAAGCGAATTAAAAAATTCATATTGCTCCGTTGCTTCACAAGCCTAAACTGTAAGCGAATTAAATAAAAAAAAATCAAAAAAAAAATCACATTGCTCCAATAGTTTATGAGCCTAAACTATAGCCAAAAAAAAAAAATTGTTACTGTTCGATGCTTTATGAGTCTAAATGCAAACACTAAAAAAAAAATGGTGAATGAATAAATGAGAGAATATTTAAGATACTCTAAGGCTGTGCGAGCATAAAATACCAGCCTGATGGCAAACTATATGGATATAAACGTTGACTTGTATAGTTAAAAAAAAATAATGACAATAATAAAGACATATATTAAAGTCAGGAAATGCAGCGTGAAACTAGCTAAAAAAAAAAGGGGGGGCTTGGGGGCATAGTCTACCTTTTGCTCAACATATAATAAATAATAAAAAGAATGATACAAACATTAAACACGAGCTCTATATGATATCAAGTCCTCATGATCTATGAGATAAATAAATAATGAAATGAGTTATATGGTGATTATTACAAAACCAAATATGTTCCAGAATAGCGAAGTGAATTTAAAGAAATGTAATGAGAATAGTAATAACGTTCAAATATCAGGGCTGAGATAAGAGGGCACTAAGAACCCCAATTCTTGAGATCAGCCTGGAGACTCGCAGCTTTATTCCCTAAGTCTATGATATCTACCTGAAGATCCTTGGTCTTCTGGTCAGGCTCTCCCTGCAGCATACTTCTTAAATTTTGCACTTCTGAGTCTTGAGCGGAGCGCATCTTCAAGAATCCTTCTTTCTTAGCTTGGGTGGCCTCTAAAGCCTTCTGGATCGCAGCAAGCTGATTCTGGAGATCAACTTCATTCTTCTCAGCTAAAACTATGGCTTGAGTTGTAGCTTTTAGTTCTTCTTCGCGGTTAACAATCATGCGTTTGGCCTCGATAACAGCTTCATCTCTCTTCTTGGAAATTGTGTTAAGTTCCAAGTTAGCTTGCTGTAGTTGGGCAATAACTGTGATCAAATTATCCAGTTTTTCCTTGGCCTTCACAGCACTAGCAAAATGCGAAGGAATTCCTAATGCGGCAGACTGTAGAGTAGTAAGGCACTTTGGGTCCTGTAAATCAGTGGTGTCCAACAGCTTAACAGCCTCATTAATTATAGTCTGGACGGCCATCTTGAGAGCCTGTTCTACAACTGTGTTCATGTCAATCGCCCGTTCAGAGCTCGGCACTGCTGTATCACCTGACGTCATGGTTGCCTTCCCGTCAGAACCTAAATAAAATAAAATAAAATAAATATATAGATCAGATATGCGTCTCGGAATAAAGCATGATAAAGATTAAAAGAATTAAAAAAAAATATAATTACAATAATGATATGAATTTAAACTACCATTTAGATAATTAACTACAACGTCATCTGATCCAAAATCAGAAGGCGCTGTAGCATTGTGAGCTGGAGAATTATTCCCAATCAACGCTGCTACGTTATGTGAAATATCATCGCTGAAAATAAATGGAAAGGATTGTGAACAGTTATCTCTACTCATTATGCAGTAATTGTTAATATCCCAGACAGGGGAATCAACATGGTCTGGAGTACTCCGAATAGCTTGCCCCAATCCTGAAACATTAACTGTGTGACCCGCTGGAACGTCTAAAGATGAAGAACAACCGTCAGTGGTTGGTTCACTTGCAAATTTTAATGCCCTTTTGGCAGGAGATTCCCGTTCACTCTCAGGTGAAGCAACTTGAGAGGGGCCTCGTTTGCCACTGCTACAGGGAGCTACCTGTATTTGATTATCAATCAGGTTGTCTCTTGCCAATGGATTATCAATTAACAAAGAGCCAGACATCGGCTCTGCTGCAACATCTTCTTGCAGATCCATTGCTTGCTGCTGCAAAATAAAATAAAAGAAGCCACAAGTAAGCACACAGCGACCTTGGGATAATCACACAAATGAAGCACGCATGCTAACACATATAAAAAGTATCACATATGAGCAAATTCAGTTCACCTGCACAGAGTGGATGATAGGGGCGTTTGGATCAAGGTAATAATGCAGCTGTTGCATCCAAATGGCCTTAGTCTTATCTTCCCTTGCAATAATCTCTGTGAGCCGCCAAGGTTGACCTTCAACATCCACTTTCTTTATCACTGTGTAATCACCTTGAGAAATCTTGCGAGGACTAATATGACTTTGCAAATTCGCTTTCAAAAAGTTTTTCTTTCGATCTTCATAAAGAACTCTTCCACGGGCTGTACCATGATAGAGGGCAGTCTCAATTGAAACAACAGGACGAACAAAATCTGTCCACCATTTGGCCCAATCCAATGAAGCTCTAAGAAAACGTTGCTTATTAGGTATGCCATCCGCCTCTATTAACCCCGGACGTAATAGATGCTTCCAATAGGCATATACTATGCCAATGTTATGCGTTGTGTACAGGCTTACTAAAGGGGTGAAAGGTATAGTCTGGTCGAACCCAAATTGATGTGCAACACGATCAGGATGATAAGGTTCTGCTATACATACATCATAGTTTGGGTTGAAACGCCTCCATGCAAGCATACCTCGGCGTATTGTGACAGTGAATACCCTCCTTAATGACTCAGCATGCCTCAGTCTTGATAAATCATAGGGGTGAAAAGTGAAATTATTACGGTGGTAAAAATAAGCATGAGCATGTTCAGGAGAAAAATGTTCTGGGGTTCTCCACATAGTGTTTATCATGGAAGGCATATCCGCCGAATGACAATAGGCAGGTAAAGGATGTCCCCTTTCTTTGCCACCAAAAATCGTTCCCCTCCTTAAACACAGGCCTAACCATCCGATGACATAATGGACCGGCCAAGCTCTTTTCATATAAGCGGGACCAACCGGGTGGCGACTGATTAGACGAAGAGAGTAATATAAAGAACATAGAGCTGGCGGAGCTAATGAAAACCGACGTCCTACCGTCATCCATGCTGCCATGACTAAGACGCCACGTCGAATATGAGGCCCTCCACCAACAGCAACAAAACAACAGAGCCACAGAGCTAAGAAAGCCGCAACAAAAATATTCTGCTCATGGGTATTAAAGAATGATATATGCTCTCCATGTCTATTATAGAAGTGATCACACCAAGATTGAAATTTAACTTCCCCATTCACCGCAAGATTATCCCAAGAATCCAAAAGATCCTTCAAAAAGTTAGGATATAACAGTAAAGAAGGTTCAAGCTCATGGGTGGCAGGGACGTATTCTTCATAACATTCCCCATCAATGGGTAAAGCAGCCATCCTATGCATATCAAGGAGAGTTATAGTACGCTCTCCAAAACGGAATACAAAGGTGTTAGTGTCGCAACTCCAATGCTCCAGCAAAGACCTGAGAAGTGGGTGAGAGATAGAATAATCTCCAAGTGAGCAATAGACCGCACCATAGATGAAATCGATTTTATCCTCCTGACCTCTCAAATAAACGGCGTGATTACTGAGTATTTCCATTCCCCAATCCTTGTACCCCCGAGGGAATGGCACGTACTCTATATCATGATGTTCCCAACCAAGCCCCTCGGTAATCATTTTTGTCCCTAGAGTGATGGCTTGTTTATCATGTTGCAATAATGGAGCGAGAGGACAATAACAGAGTGCTGAAAACTTAGGTCCAGCGGATCTCCATCCACGAGTGTGCTTGGCAGATAATTCTCCAGGGACTAATCGTCGTTCCCCGATAATAGGATTGTGCTCCTCGCAGATATCAGGCTCAAAAAAATCTCTCTTTGCCAAATCGATAAGAGACATACTCTGAGATTGTGCCATCTAAAAAAAAAATAGACGTGTACAAAGTACAAAATTCAGAACCCAGTACAAAACAAATGGTGCAACGGTGATGAGATCAAAATAATGGAACTTGCCATTCTTAAAGGCTGAATGATTTTCAAATATGTCATGTAAGTTAAAAATAAAAAAAGATGCACACCTTGACAGGCGTAGTGCTTCTTGATGATGCACAGACAAAACTGAATTCGCAAGCTGCTCTAGTTGACCCTGTGATTAGAAGATGATATGCGGATGAAACTCGTGATCATGCCCACAGGAAGGAGAAGGAACTTGTAAATACGTACCTCAATGCGTGGCACAAAATTAGATCTGCTAAATCGCTAAGCGGGACGGCTTTACTTTTAAAAAGGATAAAGGTCTCCCGTCAGATAACCTCTGAAACGAACTAACAAACTCCACCGTATCTCCAAATCTTCAGGAGCGGGGGTACCCAACCAAATATTCGAATGCGCTGAAAGATAAAGACTCCTTATATATTAAAAAATAATAATAATAAAATAAAATAAAAATAAAAAAAATAAATAAATGATTTCCTTTCAAAAGGATGAAACAAGAGACAGTCAATTAACATATTTCAAAGCCATATATAAGGCAATGCATTTAAGCGTTACTTCGAATGCTATTATGAAAGCAAAATTTCGAGCTCCGGATCCCCGCAGAAATATTTCTCTTGCATCCGGACCTCGAGGGGGCATCTGTTGACGTGAATTTTGGCAGATCCAAAAGATGACTTAAACCTAATTTAAATAATAATAAATGGTATATTCAAATATCAAAATTAAATAATATGATAAAAAAATATGATCTGCATGCATATGTAAATAGTCTAGTGTCTCGGCAATAACATATAATGGTAGCCACAGCTAATTAATTGAGCTAGCCAAACATGTTAAAATTAAAAAAGTAAAGAAATACGCGTATACGCGGCCATATATTTATCTACTCGTACTCGCACGTGTATTAACCAAACAATCGACTAGTTCTGGCCTAGGACCATGAAACAAATGCACGGCCCAGTAGTATACTGTTGGAGGATGATTAAGCCCTTTTTCGTGATCACTAATCAGCCCGCACAGTAAAGACTTAACAATCCCGTACGCGATCAGCCTTCGATCAAAATATCTTGGTAGCATCTAATAATTAAGCCCATGAAGTATAGAGCAAAAAAAAAAAAAACTGCACATACAGAAACGACGCGGGCAAACTCCAAACGTTGCCGCCTAAAGCTACTGTCGTTCGTGGTCAAATCAAGTTGAACGCCCACGTCCTGCACAACTAGTGCCTGCGCGCGCGTCCACTACCACTCGTCGCTAGCCACGATCGAGGAGAACCGCTGCCTTCCCTACTCTATAAAAAGCAGGCAGGAGCCCCCACTGATACACACGCATACACATAGCCGTCAGGCTGCCGGAACATCGTTTCGTCTCGTCGTCAAGCATCGACACTTTGCCGACAACAACACTAATCGACGACAACCAACTAGTCGCTCCATCGGCAACTCGTCAACGAGCATCATCTACAAGCACTTGTTGTTGTCAAGTTCGTGAAGGTAAAACATATGCCTTCACTCGCGGTGACTTGGCCTGCTTAAAGCCAAGCACACAAATCTCTTCCCTCTCTCTATAAATATGTAGTATGCCCCTTGATCTGGTCTTAATGGTGGATACAAATCAGTTAATGAAAGACTTTTGTCTTGAATCATGATTTGGTCCCCATATGGATACATCTCAAGGTGTGCATATAAAAATCTCAAATTTCCTTACGATACTTGTTTCTCTAAATTAGATGCAAGTTACATAAGTTCCTTCATGTTCATATGTCTAAATTTGACTATGTTATGCCCCTTGATTTGATCTTGTTGGCAGATACAAATCAGTTAATGAAAGACTTTTTGTCTTAAGTCATGATTTGGTCCCCACGTCGATATAAAATCATAGTGTGCATAAGTTTTCTCATCGCTAAAATATATGCGCATTTTCTTATTGCTCCAGTTCCTTACATGATGAAATGAGTTTTCCTCTTATACGTGTGAAGTTAATTTGCATCCTAGAACCATATCACTAGTGTTGTAACCATGTTATTAACCGTCATTTGTCATGATAAAAGCCATCGATCCTCCTCTGTAATTCATATAAGTTATTCTCAACCTTCATACACGTTAGTTGCACCCGAGCATGTAGCACAATAATAGAAAACTCAACCGTTAGTATGGAGGTGCACATATTAGTCACGTATAAGATATCAATATTTAGGGAAATTTAGAAGATCATTTCTTATGCATGCATCTAAATTGTTGACACCGTCATAGGTAGAATAATCATGCGCGTCAACTAAACAAATATCAATGCATTTAACGGTTATAATTTCCGGCAAGATTGCACCGTGACATCACCATTGCATCATGCTTAGGCATATATGCGGCAGCATTAATGGTATAAAAAAAAAATACCGGTAATTGCTATATCAATATAAACAATAGTCCTTGCAGGCTATATTTCTACATACATGTTCAAGCGTTTAGGCACGTGCTAGTATAAATAAACTGCGCTTGTCATTCAAGCTTAAAATAAATTCATTTTATAATAATGATTCCCGGCCAGCTTACACCTAATCAAATCATGATGTCATGCTCCTATCATGCTAGGCGTATGTACTGTCCACAGTTATCTTGATCGTATCAAAATACTAATACTTAGTAATCTAACAAACCAAGATTTTGTAGGCAATATCCCTGCATACATTCATTACATGGTGCATATGCCAAGTTACTTACGTCCGTCATTTATATACCGGAGTTCTTTAATTAAATAAGTAAAACAATCTGAATATATATGCCTCGTTCTAACGTATGCCATTCCCGCATGAATATTGCACTAGTTACATTTTAGTAAAAGAAAATTAATTATTATATATCCCAAGCATGCATGTTCGTCCGTTCATCTAGCCAAAATCCCCACGTCACTCAATCTTGTCTGGTTTATATACTACGGCTGGGCTTACTTAAATTCTAAGTTACAAGAAATAGTCAGTCAAATAAAACAAACAGTAAAATATCAAAGAATCTGGTCCATATACCATACTAATATTATGCGCTACTCTTCATGTCTAGCAAGACGTCAACCCGCTGTATATAAGAGAATTGGGTTGCTCCATGTCTTAAGTATTTGAAACTAAGTATGTTAAGTTATTCCCCTACGTAGGAATGTTGCATAAATATATGATCTGAAAGTTATGTGTATTGACAAAAGTGTCATTTATCGATGCCAGTTAAATAATCAAACAAATTCTAGCTGCATATATAGTCCTGCCTTATATGCAGGAATGTTGCCAAGTTAAATACCATGCTTATATACTAGAAAATATCATATTAAAATATAAATAATATCATGCTCTTGCTCTTGACCAAGTACCTCTTTATATGCATATGGGTACTTTAAATCAAGGACTATGCCGTGAGTATATATCGTACACGTGCTACGTCATCCAAAATCAAATATCATTCGGTAACTTATCCCAGGGTCAACTTGTGTGCACTTATATTTGCATACTCATATCATATTTCAAACACATGAAAATATGTTATATCAAAACTCTTCGGCAAGCGTCCATTTTCAACGACAAGACTGAAGACTATCTATTTTCTTTTCTTAGTTTGTACTAGGGAGCTATACATCGTGATCATGTAATTTTCATTTATATGTCAGAATTCTTAATCAGGGGTTTTCTCTACGGAGATGTAATTAACATAATTTTTATACAAATATAAGAATTATGGAAGTATGAACTCGCAATCCTGATCTTCTTAAATTTATGTTATATTTTAAATTTGTCTCTTTTGACGAGGGTACGCATCACCTCGACCGTTTCCCCGTCATCAATGGGTTCAAAGGTGTTTGGGCAAACCGAGATATTTTTACAAGATGTTTCGAGTGAGTCCTGATGTTTTCTGGGCACTACATGACTTGCTTGTCACATCTTACGGATTGACGTCAAGTAGGAATGTATCTTCGGTTGAGTCATTGGCAATGTTTTTATGGATAGTTGGAGGACCCCAGTCCTTCTCTCAAGCTGAAAATTGTTTCACTCGATCAACATGGACAATTCACATGAAGTTTCATGAAGTGTTGAGGTGTCTGCGTAAGTTAGCAAAAGAAAATATTAAGCCAAGAGATCCAGAATTTGTTACTGAACATGAAAAGGTCAAAGAGGATCGGTTTTGGCCTCATTTCAAAGATGCTATTGGAGCCATAGATGGTTCCCACATTCCTGTTGCAGTACCGGCAGAGGAAATGGTTAACCATATGAACCGTCATGGATATACATCTCAAAATGTGCTAGCGGTTTGTGACTTTGATATGAGATTCACGTTTGTATGTACTGGTTGGCCTGGTTCTGCTCATGACACACGGATTCTCAATCATGCGTTAACAAATTTTCCTTCATTTCCCGAGCCTCCTCATGGTATAATTCTTTTCCCATAGCTCATTTATGTTGCTTCAGAATTATTATCTTCATTTACATCTATGCTGTTTTGGTTTTATAGGAAAATATTATCTTGTAGACTCTGGCTATCCGAATCGAAAAGGGTATCTTGCTCCTTTCAAAGGAAGCGCATATCACATACCAGAGTTTTCACAACGTTCAGGACGTCCACCTCAAGGGAAGTACGAACTATTCAATTTCTTGCATTCATCCCTTCGAAATGTCATTGAGCGAGCTTTTGGAGTCTTGAAACAAAAGTGGCGTATATTGAAAGACATACCATGTTTCGATACACGTACGCAGCAGCATATAATTATTGCTTGTATGGCGTTGCATAATTTTATTCGTGACAGCAAATTGAATGATAAGGAATTCGATAAATGTGATGCTGATGAGGACTACCTTGTCCAACCGTCATCAACGGAGGATATAGAAGAAACACAAGGAGAAGAAATACAAGGAGAGGAGAATGTTGATGGCGTAAATGAAGATGACATGAATACCATTCGTGCTAGGATAGCAGATGCTTTGTTTTTAGCTAGAGGGTGATGATAGTCGATGCTTATCTTTTATAAAATGTAATGATTGTATTGTTTCCCTAATGTTAATGCTAGTTCTTAATCTATAAAAATTTAAATTGTGCTTTAAGGTGCTCATTTTCATATGATTCAGTGAAAAAAATGATGCGTTAGGATGATTTTCCATGTAAATAGTCACGGAGACGTTTAGGGGTATTATAGTCATTTTCCTTTAAAAGCCACAGCTCACAGCACTTTCAACCAAACAACTTTCTGCTTTTGCCACAGCTCACAGCTCACAGCTGCTTTTCCCACAGCCACAGCTCACAGCTGTTTTTACCACAGCCACAGCCCAACCAAACATACCCTAAGTCTATTACTATGTGAAATGACTTTATGCTTGATCATAAATAATACGTACTAGTAGAGCACAATGATACATTAGAGTAATACATTACTTAGTTTGTTTCTAATTCCTTTTTTATTTTGCGACTGAAGTTTGTTTCTAATTCAAGGGATGAACCTTTTGCAGCCACTGTGCCAGCTGTTTTTTTTTTTTTTTTTTGCGCTAGCTCGTGTTTCTTCATATTATTTGGACAGCCTCGAGCAACATGCATTTGTTTCTTGTGGGATTGTAAGATATTTTTTCTATTCCCCAAACATTTTTTTGTGACCATATTGTACAAACAAGTTGAATTGTCTTTTTTTTTAATGGTGTTACATAAGTGAATTAATACCTCATACTAAATCATAAGGTTATCTTGTATTGCGTGACCTGGTATAACATGTGTCGCCTCAACGATCTGTAAAGCTTATATTAACCAAAAATAATATGACTATATGAGTAATAGAGAACACGGTGCACTTGAACAATCTGGTCACATAACGATGGATTTGTTTTTTTTTTTTTCTTTTACGTAACTGACTGCTTGTGCTACAACTTAAAGTTGGAGAGATCCTCCTAACATCTCTTGAAGAAAATCTCACCCATGTACATAAAACAAAAAGTTAGCAGCTCGAGCCTCGAGAGAGTATAGAAATATCCCATGGCTCTGTTCTGACAACGATGAAGAATGAATCAAGACAGAGCAAGTGAAACCAGGCGAACAAGCTGCTCCCTGCGCGCCAACAGCTGCGCCTCGCGTTCCTCAAGGTCCCTCTTCAAGGCTGCAACCTGTTCCAGCCGCCGGCTGCACTCACAGATCAGCGCCGCGTACTGCAACGCGCCGGTCGCTCTAGCGTCGCCTCTGATCGCCGCTCCATTCGTCGCCAGTTCAGACACGATGCTCGCCGTCGTTTGCTCGTCGCGCGCACTTCCCAGCTGGCTGCTGATCAGCTCTTTGATTCGCATCAGCGTGCTCTCCGTTGTTTCCCCGCCCACCATCACTGCAGCAAGCCACAGCAACAAACAACAACGCCATTGCATTATTCATTGGATAGTAGCGCGTTTAAATTATTGTTCATGTAAAACATCTGTGTGCAGCAGCTTTAGTACTACTAGTATAGTACCTGCATGGCAAAAGCCTGTGTTGATGTCCACCGTGTTATCACAAGCCGCGCCGCGGGGGTCGTCGTCGTCGTCGGAGACGGCCGGTAGGTTCAGGTCGATGAGGACCGCCGGCGGCGAGCGGTGTCCCTCGGGCGGGAGCAGCGGGAAGTTGAGCCGCGCGCGCTTTCCGTGGATTGGCCTCGCGGTCGTACGCGCGAGCGGCGTCCTCGGCGGTGCGGTAGGTGCCGAGCCACGCGCGCCGCCCCTGCCGGGGGTCCCTGATCTCCGCCGCCACCTGCCCGGCGCGGTACCGGACGCCCCTGTACTTCTTCTTGCTACTACTACTAGTCTCTGGACGAGCCGGAGCCGCCGCGCGTGGCTTCTTATTGGGCGGGCTCCTCGACGACGGCTCGACGGAGACACCTGAGACTGAGACTGAAACAACTGCCGTGCATGAAGAAAACAAAAACCGACATTTTTCTCTTCTTCGAATCGGGTGTTCTGTTTCTGATTCACTGTACCAGCAAGAGAAGGTATACCACCGGGTTCGGACGGAGAGGCCGGAGACTCTTTGTCGTCGTCGTCGTCCTCGAAAAGCTGGAACTCGGCCTCGAACTCGTCGTCATCATCCGTCCAGTCGCCATCACCGGCCTTCCTCTTGTTGCCGCCAGTGGTGGTGGTGGTGGTACTCTCGGTCGCCGGCAAGAGCGTGGCGGCCGTCAGCCGCCAGTGCACCCGCGCGGGTGTGAATTGGGAGAGGATCCCGTCCCGGCACATGCTGCCTGTACCCTGTTCTTGGGTGTTTTCGCGCCGCGGGAGAGGGAGGGAAGGCTCGCTCGGCGGGTCTAAGGGAGCGGTAAATAGAAAAATCGAGTGACGTGGGCCGGTATGGGACCGTGGGCTGCTCTTTGGTCCCACCGAACAATACTGTGGGCGCTCGAGTCTGTGGGCTTCAAAGTTGAACGTCCAATTTTCTTGACAGGTCGTTTCCTTCTGAACTCGCTGTACTACCTGCGTTAGAAACCCGGCTTCAGCTCTCTTCTCCGAACTCGAAGATAATAACGACTAAACGAGCAAGGAAAGTAGTAACAGTGAGCAGAAACAGGTGTCAGCCTGCCCTGTCAGGTTAGTGGCAATACCATGGGCTGCTTTTCAGCCCAGCCCACGGGTCATAGCAGCCGACCCCTGGGTTTTCTGTCCCCGGATTTGCTGTACTGCAGTGGCAATGTGGCATATACTAATCAATTGCAACTATCATCAATCAGTACATAGAATCGTCATCCCTCCTCACTACTACCTGTATAAGACCCATCCTATAGTCCCTTTTATAGAAAGTGTTGGCATCATCATCACCACGAAGTGACATTGCTACTTATAGCGTTCCTGGTCATGTAGTACTACACTACCCGATCCTTCATTTGCTCTTGTCAGTTAGTACTACTACTACTACTACCAGATGCTGTGATGCCTGAACTTGGATTCTCCCATCCATCGGCTGCATTGCTTTCAGCAGCGCTGCAGGTAATTTTGCGAGCAGCGGGCATGAATGCGTGTGCCCTTGTTTTTGCAAGTACCGGGTTGGTCATTCTTGCTGCATCCATCTCTTGGCTTTGTCGTCCATCTTGTAGTTTCGTCTTCGATAGGGGTGTTTTTCTCCTTGTTCCCGGTTCCTGAACCAAATTCCTTTCTCAGCCTTGTCAGTACAGAGAACTGGGTCTTTTGGAGAGTTCCTTTCAGCCTTCAGAGGAATGGAAGAGTGACCAGAGCTTAATTAGGTGTTTTTCGCATTCAGGATCTATTGTAGTTCTCCGCATTAAGATACTTGGATTGATGTGCTTAGGTTGTGTGCCAGAAAAAGGATAAAGACGAAGTACTTGTTTTACTCTTGCCAAAGGTTGTGCTTCGGTGACTGTTTGAGAGACAGATGCTCTGCCTAAGATCGTTTGGCTGGTGAAAGTATTCAAAGGTAACTGAGGCCTTAAGAATATTTCTAGTCCTACCCACAACTGAACTTGGCAGATGCAACCGTTCAGAGTAATCACGGGCCACAGAATTTGGCCACCATCATCACATCACGGGCAGAAATATCTAAACCGGTAGTACAGTAGTAACTTTCTGGAGATGGAGGTAAGATAAGAGATTGGGTTGGGCAGCACATAACTAATGGCATGGCGCCAAAGTTGGGAGTTAAACAAATGCGAGAGTTGGAGACTTTGGCAACCCCATCTGCCTTTTGCTTTCCATTTCTCTACTCATATCTCTATTGCTTCACAATCCTGCAACCCTCAGATTAATTTGGGACGTTGTCGAGCCGAGTCCTTGTCACAGGCACGTCGAGACAAGAAAGATAATAGCACAATAATGTGCAAATTGCAGCCTATGTTTATCATATACTACTGCTGCAACTGGCGAAACCAGCGTGGCGTTTTTAGGTGCCCACTGGATTGCGAGGTGGTTTGCGCGTCACCGGACTGTTTCAAGCGTACGAGATAATTTATTTGGATGCTTGCAAAATACAGTACGTTCCCATGGAATAAAATGGCAAGTCTTTGCCATTGCCACATGGTATTTGTGGCTTCTGAAATCCCTCTAGGGAGAGGGAGTCCTTGTTGGGCATTACAGCCAGGCACCGATGCAACAGAAGCACCCCAAGCCCAAAACTATATACTCACTTTCAAATGATCTCTCCCAAGTTCATAAAAAACAGAGGCCCTACATAATACTATTATAGATCTTCTACATAGGATATCGTTTTACAATGTTTGCAAGATACCAAAAGATATCGCGCCATGTGTATCGATGATCAAAAGAAGGGTAAAGTACAAAATACAAATTATGAAAACTGGGAAAATTGTTAATAACGTTACAACTAATAACCTTTAATTATTTAGTTAGTAACATTTCAGCGTGACAACTTTCTCTATTTGTATTCTCCCCTAAGGTTTATTGTGTGACTACTCAGTTTTCTGTTGACCACTCAGTTGTCATGGTTATGCTATGTAGCATAGATTTAGACGGCCAAGACCACAAGGCCTGTGATTGGGTGCTAGAAAGGGGTAAGAAAGGTAGTTAGGTCATCTGCCTCATGATCAAAACAAGGTGTTTGTACAAATTGATAAAAAAAAGTTATATACTCCCTCCGTTCATGAAAATAGTGTTATTCATTTATTCTGGGCTTTGTTGACGGAATGGTTCTTGTGTATTTGATCACTAATTTCCACAATAACTTAATGAAAAAACTTCTCATTTTGTAAATCTAAGAATACAGATATCAGATTTTTAAAGCTGATTGAGCTTATAGAAAATCGTTGGTGAAGAAAGACAAGAAGAAAAACACTCCAAACCATGTCTAAAGTGACTTCATGGAATGACGAAGTAATTATTTTAATTAAACAGGTTGGCAAACTTATTTGGTATTAACAGACACAACCACAAGGATAGACAGCATCTGCCGACATGATCAATTCATAGGACTATAGGGACAAACAGTACGAAAGGCCACAAGAGTACAGTAGTACAGGTTCAAAGTACAGTACAGGTTGATCAGGAAGCCGGCAGAACAGATCGATACAGAATCTACTAACGAGCGAACTCAAGCAGTAATTCCAAGTTGTCATCAACAGCTCCACCGTCCGATCGAACACCAATATCGCCGTTCCTGAATCAAGAGCGAGAGCTTGAACAAGGGCGATTGGTGACACGAGAAAACAGAAGCCAGGTGGCTGGAAAACATTGATACGCTTACATATCTGAATCTGATGATCATGTGCGGTGCATCAGAAGAACGGGCCATCCATGGGGAACTCATCGAAGCTCCACAGTCCGACACCCCCGTTCATGTCATTATTGTTCGTCGTGTTGACGTTCTGGCCGGCCTCACCGCCGGCAAACAGGCTGTCGATGGACTGGTACCCACCGTCGTCCATGTAGGGCATCTGAAAGAACACGAACGGATCGAACTCCACCAGCTCGTCCAGCGCGGCGCCACCGCCGCTGCTTCCGTCCGACGACGAGTCGTCGGTCCTCTGCTTCTTTGCCGGGCTTCCAGACGACTCCGATTCGGAGCTTGCCACCATGACCGGCGGCGCGAAGGGGAGGGTCAGGTCGAGGAAGCTGTCCGTGTTGAGCGCCGCCATCGTTGTTTCAGGCTCGGCGAGCAGCAGCTCCTCCTCCCGCTTCTTCGATGCGGGCTGCGCCGCATCAGGACGGAACCGCGCTGCTTTCGGCGGTGCGCTTGCTCTGGCGCGGCGCGGAGGGAAGTTGACCTTGGCCTTGCTGCCGCGGAGGCGGCGCGCCTCGACGTCGTAGGCCCGGGCGGCGTCCTCGGCGGTGTTGAAGGTGCCAAGCCAGACGCGGGTGCCCTTGTGCGGATCGCGGATCTCCGCCGCCCACTTGCCCCAGGGCCGTTGCCGGATGCCGCGGAAGTGGCGGCGCTTCTTCTGGCTCGCCGCCCGCGCCGCGCGCCCGTCGTGGGCTACATAAGGTAGTGATAGTTCTTCCCCTTAAGATTTACACACTAGCAGTTCATGTGCACGTCAAAGATCATGCTCAAGAACGCGCGCGAAGACGAAGAATCACGCTGGTACAAATCGCACCATTCGAACGAGGACGCGATCGGTAATTACCTGATGAGAACGCGGACTTGGACGCGAACACGAAGGGCCGTGACTCGTTCGCCTCTTCCTCCTCCATCCCTTCGTCGAAGTCGTCGTCAAACTTCTCGAAGGCGGCCTCAAAGTCGTCGATCTCGGCGAAGCCGCCCAGGCGGCGGTCCTGCTTCTTGTTCCTGCCGCTGCCGGCTTTCTTGGAGCCGGCGGACCAGAGGTTGTCGGCCGTCACCGGCCGCGCCGCCGCACGCCGCAGCGGCGGGATCAGCTCAGCTAGGATGGCTCCGCCACACATTGTTTTTCGCAGAAGAATGAAGTTTTCTCGGACTTGTTTACGTGCGTTGTTGTTGGTGTCATTTAGAACCAAGAAAGGTCGCCGAGGGAGGGAAGAGAGTTTATAAACAGGCAATTGGAGGAGCGCTTGATGACTGGCATGCCACGTGTGGGCAGTCGCCGTTTCATGCTTGCGTTGCATAGTCTCACAGAACCGTATCTGAGGACGGACTATCAGCCATGTCAAAGGGACGCATCTACTTTTGGCAAATGACAAGTGACAGACCGGACATACTCCACAAATTTTGACGTAGTTGATTTTTAACGCTACATTTGATAATTTATTTTATTAAGAGAAATAAATGAACAATAATTTTAGGCATTTGAATAATGTTTTGATAAGATAAATGATCAAAGTGAGACTTAAAAATCAATGGTGTCAAATATTTTTAAACAGAAGGAGTATGCTGATTGCGCTTGCTGATGAAGTCTCTGATGACACATAGAGAGAACATAATTTCGGTGCAAAATTTCAGAAAAAAAACATAGAATTTCCAAAGGAGGCTTTTATGCAACTGCTATGACAACAAGGTCAAAAGATTTTAGTTCAGTGTGGGGGTTAGAAGAATTTTCAACGACCCAATCGCCTAGAATGAATCACATCACAGCTATAGGGTTTGATCATGGCGAAGCTCAACGATGATGGCACGATGCTGACTTGGAAAGTTCATCCTTGCCCTCGTGCAGGACGCCTCAAAACACAGGGAGAATCCGGTCCCCCCCCCTCCATGCATATGCCTGGAATCGTCGATGATGCTCGCCCCCCGTTAATTACATCCACTTGTCCTGCAACTATCTGGGCGACTGTCCTTGAGTCGAGCTTGTCGGTGCAGCCCTCCTGGCGTGTCTCACGTCCCAGACTTGTGTGGCAAACCTCGCATATGTTGTTAGATTTAATTGATTTTACTAACAATTAAATTAAAATTTCAAGGCTCATATTAATGTTATTGGAGTTACTTGGAAAGTTATAACTGAAAGAATTATTTTTAATAACCATTAGGAGCATTGTTGTGCTAATGGGTTATTATAGAGAAATAATGTGCATTAGTGCTGGCCGTTTGGCATGCCGTTGCGCGCATTGTATAGCAATTAAATAAATAATTGCTCATTTCTTTTGGTTGTACGTTTTTCTCTTCCGTAGCTCTATTAAGAGATGATTTTGCTACACAAGAGAGGAGAAGACATGACAGAGAAAACGCTACAGCAATTTTCTTGTTAGTACCGCGTGCACGGCCGGTAGGAGAGCAGGTATCGGAACCTCTGTCTTTTCGGGTTCTTGCATCGAGATAGGAAGACAATAATACTTTTAGGGAGCGTACTTCATCACGTGATTGCTCGTCTTGTTCTTTGACGACATCTTCTTCTCGACGAACAAAATCGGTGCGCATACGTCTTTTTTTCGGTGGCTGTTCGCGGGACTGTACTGCGTACAACGTCCGGCATCGATTTTGATTGACGACATTGAACAGCTCACTATGTCGGCCAGTGACAACGGCGCCGCCGGTGCCCTCGGCACTGGTCCCGCCTCGGGCTACATCATTAATCTTTTCTGGTTCATATTTTTTCTATTATTTTTAAATTACAATATATCGTAATTTGCGTAAATTTCTAACATATATCCAGGGCAACTTGTGTCCGTCAAGTTCTGGTCCGCATGGACCAACTTTGAACTTTTTTTTTAGAGAGAGAAAGACCCAGGCGAATTACTTGAGCACTGACGTCACACGCATAGCAACAAACTTGGTAGACAGAGCAACCACAGCTAAAAAGGATTAGAATAAGCACATGACCTAATCGGCGGTATTATCCGCCATGTTAACACCTCTCTTAAGACTGTCTCCTCGATCGCTATCATAACGCAACTTGTACTAGTTTCAAATACTTTATAAGAAAGTGGCCTCCGATGGCAGGTTCACCGTTCCTCTGTATATTATATCTGAGTGAAAATGTTTGATTCTTGGGCGTGGCTTGTGGCAACCACGTTCCACCCACTTGGCCAAAAGCAATGAAATAGAGAGCTCTGAAAAACAAAGATATTTTACATGTTTATTAGATACACACATGTTCTTTTATTGTCGACCAATTACAAAAACAAGCATCAATTATTCTCTGCCTTGGGAGTCGATTAATGTTATTGCATTACCCAGGGCCTGGGGGAATTTATAACATGGCCTATAATCTGCAATATGCACTGATTGGTTTTATAAACAGAGCGGATCAAAGGTACTGAAGGCAAAATCGTTGGAAACTATACCAGATAGACTTATTACATTTTCAATTTTTTTTTAAAATAATACTATAGAGGTATGCTATATGAACAATCCTCTTATTTACCAAAACCGCGGTGCCGCCACCGTACCGCGTACTCGGTATGATGGAAACTTGTATTGCCACTTGCCACCGTACAGAGGTAAAAGGTGCAAATTTTTATCTATTGGTTAACATTTTATACATGGGCTATGGATGGGTAGCAGGAAGGATAACCTATTTTATACATACACTTCTTCATCATTCAAACAACTTATTAGGAATTATCAAATGTCTCTTTTATTGTGAGATGTTGCTAGCTGGCCATATTTTGTGAACCATGTTATACAATAGTTTCAAGCCTATCCTATTTTTCCCTTCACGAACTACTAGTAAGTGTCGAAAATTTCACACTCGCTACTCCATGGAAAGACATTCTTGTGCGGCTGTAGATAGACCTGAGGATTTTTCAGACCTGGCCGACAAAGATTAAACTTGATAAAAGATTTCAGGCAGGAGTATTGACCATGACTGTTCACTGCCATGTAGTTTCGGTCAAATTTAGGATATGCCATTTGGTTGATTTTACTTGTTTTCACGAAGATTGGTTAATTTTACTTGTTATTAAAATTACAAAAGTTCTAGTATTTTGGACAGGGCTCAGGTTCGGGTGGGGTCAGCAATATTGCCATTTTATTTTAGGTTACAATCTCTATTTTATCCACCCCCGGGCTCAGCGCTCTGGTCAAGACAATGCGTGCAACAGGGAGATGACCACGCACAGAATCATCCAATTAACTAGTGAATGAGCCCGTGAGTTCACAGTGCTGGTCCGCCTTTTTTCGTGGCTAAGCAACTTGTAATCCAACATGCGTGGTAGGAAAGGCACCTTGAGTTCATACATATTCCAGGAATACGTGTGATGTGGCTCCCTATTAGCATACTTCACCGCAGGAGGAGCTGGCATATCTACGATTCACATCGATTCACGTTTTGGGTAGCCAGGCGATTTGAGCTAGCAAAGAAGAACGAGCCCAAGAGGCTTCGATCAACCGAAATATAAAGGAATGGGCAAGCTGAACAGAGAGAACTTTTAGTCCATCAGCCGGTGGTCCTCTGAAACCATTAGCCGTGAATCACTGCCATGAAGATGTCAAAATTTATTTCTTCGAACTCTTGAACGTGTATAAAAATCTTTTGAGCGTAATTAAGACCAGAAAATGAATTAATTAACCACATCTCAAAAAGAGACGGAAGCAGAACGAGACGACGCGACGCAGGCAACAAAATGTGCATGGGAATCCGAGTTGTGCAACGGTAACATGTTCGTGCAGTATACACGATCCATCGAGCACCGGGCGGAAGGCAGAAAGGGAAAAGGAAAGCCTAGTCTAGACGTTCTAGTAGCAGGCAGTGTCATCTACGAGGCGGTCGTCGTCGAAGCTCCAGAGCCCCAGGCTCTCGCCGCCGCCGACGACGAACAGGGCTTCCGGCGCCGTCTCGTACGCACACGCACCGCCGTTGAAGAAGCTGAGCTGATCGCCGAACGCGAACGGATCGTCGAAGAGCAGGTCCTCGCGTGCTGCCGGCGACACCTCCTCTGTAATTCCCGCATAGTATTCGCTCCGGAGCCGTTTGCCGCAGAGATCCAGAGGCCGCGCGGTGCCGTCTTCGGACGCGGACATGCCGTCCTGCCACGAGCAGTCCGGCAGGGCGCTGCCGCTGCTGGCCCCGGAAGTATCGTTGTCGGCGGACAACGCGGCTCCTTCGCCGACGAGGTCCGCAATGTACGCCGTCGTCGTCGCGTTACTGGCAGCGGCAGCGCGGCGCTTGCGTGAAATCGGCTTGTTGGCGGGGAAGTTGAGCTTGGCGCCGGCGCCGCGGAGGTCGCGCGCGGCGCGGTCGTAGGCGATCGCCGCGGCCTCGGCGGTGGGGAAGGTGCCGAGCCAGACGCGGACGCCCCTGACGGGATCGCGGACCTCGGCCGCCCACTTGCCCCCCGGCCGGCGCCGGACGCCGTGGAACTCGCTCGGCCTCCTCGTCCTACGCTTGCTCCCTGTCCGAGGGGAGGCGGCGAACCACAGCGCCTCCTCGTCCTCCTCTTCCAAGTTGTCGTCCTCGTCGAACTCCCGGAAGGCGGCCTCGAACTCGTCGTCGTCAGAGCTTTTGCTGCCCGGCGTGGCGACGACGTCGTCACGCCGCGCCGGCTGGCTCGGTATGAGCTTGGCGAGGATCGCGCCATCACACATCTTGAGATGATCTCGCTTACGTCAGTCAGCTACTACGTACAGGAAGGAGCAAAGCAAAGAAGTCGCAGTCAAGCTTTGTGTGTGACTGTGTCACTGGTGGACGCCGGCGGCCGTGGCGATTATATAGAGCGCCCGCCGCCCGCGCGTGTCGAGCCGTTTGGAGAGGACGAGGGGTCAAGGAGCAAACAGCAAACAAAAAGGCGGGAGAAAGAAAGAAACAAAAAAAAGAAGAAGAAAACCGCTTTTGATTTATTTGATGATGCCTCGGCCCAAACGAATTGGGGGCAGCGAAGAAACGAACGAACGCAGACGACGTCAGCTGGATAGGTGACGCGTGAGTGCGAGTGACTCCAGCAGACAACAAAAGTTCAAGGGCCGGGCCCGGGGGTTGCGCAACTTGCACGCCTAGTGTATGCATGTAGTGCAACTTTCAGATCAGATCAAGAAACGAGGTCATCCTTCCTTACCCACGCACGCGCACAGTTTTTTCGCGTATTCCTGAGCTGAGTTATCCGACGGTCAGAGATGAGTTATCGGACGGTCAAAAGATCTGGAAGCGAAAGGTATCGACGGTGCTCAGTTACTCACTCACTCATTGGTTTTCACTTGATTTTTAATATAGTAGTAGTAGATAGTTGAAGTCTTTTTGGATCAAATTTGAACTAATGATCGTAGTACATAGAGTACTAATAACACCAACAGTTTCCATCGGGAGGTACACCAGTAAGCTTGGAATTTTGGCGATACCGTAAAGCCTTATAGTACGTACCGATCGAAAACCTTGTACGGCCCGGCCGGCACTCCAGTTTTCAGGAAAGGCGGTATATCACCAACAAGCGGTTTACGGCGCCAAAAGATTCCAACCGATGCTATTGGAGGGCTCAGGTTACTTTTTATGTTGCTGCAGCTGCACCGCAGCCATTTTTTTTGTACTCTATCATCAACTGGGCGCGTGCATCTGCCGCGGAGGTTGGTCATCCCATTCCCATCTAATCCATTCTTGGGTAAGTAGCACGTACCCATCTTGAGCTAGCTACTTGGACGCTTTAATTACTACTACGTCGTTGGAGCTAGCTAGCTAGGTCACATCGTGCTACTACTGGTGCCTAAGGGCCTGTACAACGCAGTTAAAAGCAGCGTCTCTTGCTGCTGACGTGTATGACTATTTTGCAAACGTAACCTTATTCTGATGAAGAGACGACTGCTACGACTCTCCGGGAAGAGGCGGCTTCTTCGTGTGGTCCGAGGCACTGGAGACACCTGTCAGCAGTGTTGTAGAAGAGGGCCGTCTCCAACCCGATCTCGTGCATCCTGCCATTGAAATCATTCGCGTCGTGACTTTCGCCTCCGCGGTGATTCTTCGCCGTGGCGGCCAGCCCTTGGAGCAGCGTTGAGGTTCAGTGTGGTGGGCAGCTGCGAGAGGGTCGGACCACGCGCTGCTGGTTCAAGACGTCGGTCAACCGTCAGGCAGAGCATGCAGCCGTCAAGGTCGTGCTTGCGCGACGGAGCCCGTCCTACTCGCTTGGCAGTCACCGTCCACACATCCTGTAAGCTTCGTCCCCATCCCGTCGGCTTGCTCGCGCCTCCGTTGCTTGTGGATCTGCAGTTGCTGCATCCCTTCTCGATTTTGTGGATCTGCGGTTGTTAGCCGGTTCGCGCGGCTGCTAATTGTTATGCAATTCGCTTGCGTGTGATAACCGATTAGCTTGAGGAGTTGTTCAATTGGGAGTTCTTGCCGTATGCTGCAACCTGCTACCATGTTTCAAGTATATATTTATGTAATTTCAAGACAATATTGATGATTACGGAGAGTCTCGAGGAAAGGCATAAAACTCCCTTCAAAGTTCCTCCCGTGTTTTGACTGGACAATAGTTTTTTCAGAGAAAAAAAAGCTAGGAGAATCTGATTTGTTTGAGTTCGTTAGCGGCATGAATTGGATCAAATTATTGGTACAGAAAGCTATTGTTTCTATCACCTCAAAAAATTTCCTTGGTTCTTAAAAGGACGAATTATTTTGATTTAGATATTAAAGTTGATACTATTCGAGTTCGGTTTGTTTTTTCAAGTTCATTTCGATTTTACTCTTCAACTGCGGTTGCAACATTTTATTAATTAAGTGGTATGGATTAATAAAAGAACAAAGCTTAGTTTCCGTTCTTCTCATGTTATCTAGCCACACACACGAGTACATAAATTATATGGTCATAGCTGATCATCTAGACTATATAGTCATTAAATAATCTTTATTTATTAAAAGACAGTATAAGAAGTTTTTGGTTTGTAAGACTCTAGTTATTTTTTGTCTTTTCATATTGATATATGTGCCGAAGAGACGGGGGTTGTACATGCCCTAACTAATAAGCTCTTGAACTGCCTCGATCTCTATTGGGTTTAGAGACGATTTGTTAAGCTTAATAAGAACGTCCATCAATGTTCGTACGTAGAGTATAATCTAATCTCACCTCATTAGAGTATCCCATCAATCAGCTTTTGTATTGAAGCAGAGGGCCGTAGTAGTGCCATGCCGACGAGGGACACAAAACAAAACCATGCAAGGTATCAAGCCAAAGTGGTATTGCCCGGGATCGATGGCACCGCACCACTTGCAGGGGCGGATCCAGTACTGTAGCATGGGGGGACAACTGTCCCCCTAAAAAATCTTGCAAAACAATCAATTGTATATATTCTTTAATATCATACTCATATAAATATGAGTAATTTGAGCCTATAAACACAAGAAGAGGACCCAATTTTACCTTCACAAAGCTCACATTTAAAATCAAAAGTTAAAATAATTGTCTTCATTATATTATTTGACTATAGGTTGATCAAGTTGTTTCAATTTGTCCCAATGATTAAAATTTTAGATCCGCCACTGACCACGTTGCATGGTCAAACTCGTAGTAGTTCGTCGGTACCCTGCTATACACTAGACTGACCATTAAGGCAAAGTTGTTTCCAGAAAATCAACCACACTAGAATAATAATAACGCACGGAACACATTTTCGGGATCACCAACAGTTTGCGACGGTGTTTCAGCAGCCTTGGAAATTATCTACTAGTCAGTTAATAATATAAAAACGTTCAATTTACCACCCACTATGTACTGTATAGTTTTATTTTTCTCGGCCTCGACCACAAATTATCATACGTCTGTCGGCGATGCGCAGGGAAAAAAAAAGTATCATGGTGGTCACACGCATCATGCACGATTTATTTATTTATTTATTTATTTATTTTTAGAAAAGGAGAGCATGGGCAGGATATAAATACGGAGGAGAACTGATACAACACCTGAATAATTCTGAAGATATACCTCAAAAAAAAAATTCTGAAGGTAGAGGTGTGCACAAACACGACCTGCTACTGCAAGATGCATGGGGATGGGACGGCATGGCAACACCTTGTCTGGTTTGTTTAATCACCCATCATCACAGGGACTCGTTTCTCCTCCGTGTTGTTGGTTGGGTGATAGGATGATAGGAATAGGACCGGCATGTCGACAACTTTTTCGTGCTGTGCTCTGCTGGCTCTGGGCTTTGGCGATCGGAACACCACCAAGGCCACAACTTGACGCTTCCCTTAAAAATATGTGCGAGTTGAGGAAGGAAGTGACCTTGGAAGCAGGGAAGCCTGCCCAGATTCAGTGTCTCGCCCGTCCGTTGGCGATAAAGAAACGGAACGAAATCTTATCTTCCTTGTCTTTCGGGGCTCCTCCCTTCAACAAGTTGCGGCTGCGATTAAAAAAAGAATAGAAAAGAATTGCGGCTGACAAGTTTATCTTCTCTTTGTCTTCCGGGCAAGTTAAATCAACGCCTGCTGTTTGTCAACTACAAATCGATGTTTGTTGCTTCACGTTGTAAAATCGGAAATGAATAGTAGTACGTTGTAAAAATAAAATGGCCTCATGAATGAGCTGCGTTGCCTCCTGCATCCGGGGTCTGCCAACGAACTGATGGTTTCATCGCTGACGAGAGGGAGCTGCCGAGCTCGCCAATTTACAGTAATCTGCCTCCTTCTTTAGCCTCTGTCTCTGTTCAAGAGTCATCGGCTTGTAGTACTGATTGTAATTTGTAAGTAATTTCGAAAGGTCAAACGACTGAAACGACTGAGATGCAGCAATTCAGTATGAACCAACCAGGGTCCAAGCCATGTTTCGTCTGTCTTGTTCGATTCATCGAACTGGTTTGGCATGAGATATTGCGACGCGATAGCAGGAAACAGCACAAGGCAAGATCTTTCTTTGACGAGAACCGGTAATTTCTTACTAGTAACTCTTCGTACAAAGTTGCAAAAACTTGACAAAATCTCCACTACCACTGTTATACTACGAAATTTACAAGAAGACATGAACACGGATCAACACCAGCACGCGAAGCCGTCTTATTATTAGAAGGACAGGGTGTCCTCGACGAGGCAGTTGTCATCGAAGCTCCAGAGGCCCATCCCCTCGTCTGCGGCACCGACGGCGGCGCTGCCCTGCACGGCGTCCGCGCTGAACAGGCTGTCCAGGGACTCGTACGCGCTGCCGTCGAAGTAGGGGAACTGGTCGTCGTTGAAGAGCAGCGCGTCGAACAGCGCGTCCGACTCGGCGGCGGACTCCGAGGACACGGGCGACGCCTCAGGCTCGGTCCTCAGCCGCTTGCCGGCGGCTTGCTCAGCCTCGACGTAGAGGGCCGGTTGCGGGGCGGCGAAGTCGAGCGCCGACATACCCTGCCACGAGAAGTCCGGGAGCGCGGCAGTGGCGGCGCCGGACTCGTCGGAGCTCTGGCTGCTGGCCTCAGGCTCGTGCTTGACCGACGCCGTCGCGTGCTCCTCGTCGACAAGATCTATGACCGGAGGAGCCGCGAGGACAGCGCGCTTGCGTTTGGCCGGGGCGGAGGTGGATGCGGATTTCTCCGAGGGGAAGTTGAGCTTGGCCCTGGCGCCGCGGATGTCGCGCGCGGCGGCGTCGTAGGCGTGCGCGGCGGCCTCGGCGGACGGGTAGGTCCCGAGCCAGACGCGGACGCCCTTGACGGGGTCGCGGATCTCCGCGGCCCACTTGCCCCACGGCCGGCGCCGGACGCCCCTGTACTGGGCGGCGGCCTTCCTGGTCCTGTCGCCCGCGGCGGCCGGCCTCTTGGAGCCGGCGGGGGAGCGGAACACGAACGGCTTGCTCTGCACCTCCTCCTCGCCCTCCACCACCATCACCTCGTCGTCGCCGTCCTCCTCCTCGGAGTCGTCGTCGAAGTCCCGGAACGCCGCCTCGAAGTCGTCGGCCTTGTTCCTCCGCATCTGCCGCTTGCCCTCCCCGGGAGCCGCAGAAGCAGGCCAGAGGTGGCCCGCCTTCACGCGCCGCGCCGGCGCGCTCGGGATGAGCTCGGCGAGGATCGCGCCGCCACACATCTTGGGTTTTTCTTTCTTGTTCTGATTGTTTCTGCTTGTCCTTGGGACGAGCTCGGTGGTTTGGTTCTTGACTAGTAGTCGAATCAGAGAGTCTATTTAGCTTGGGTTGGGGAATCGGGGAATGGGGGTGAGCCGCTCTTATATAGGAGGGGAAGGGAGCGTGTTTGCAGAAGGCAAACGACGGAACGGAACGCGCCGGAAGAGGACGGCATGGGCTCCAAAATTCGCGGGAAAGATTAGTGACCTCGCAGTCGCAGCGTGAGGAGATAAGGCGAGAGGGAGGGGGACGCGCACATGTTGATGAGATGCAACGCACCTGCCGTTTCCCTTCCTCCTCCTCCTCCTCCGCCCTCCCCCACTAGGGAAGAGGGGGCCACTCTGCTGCCGTCGTCGTCGGGGACAGCGACGGGCCGTGTAGACCCCGGCGGGCAGGCTGGATTTCGGCTGGTGGTCGTTTCGGTTCCGGCCTGGTTTGCGGTTTTGCTTGTGATCCTTCGCGACGACCAACTGTGCTACCTCCCGTGTTGCTGCCGCGTGAACCGCCCATGCCACGGGACGGCCACACGCCACACCCGAGAGGTCCCGCGCCCTGCGACACCTGTGTGGCTGTGGCAAACCGGAACCCGCCTCCCCCCCCCAGTTTCTCGGAAGGCTGTATTGTCAAGTGGCCATGCAGCTGGGAATTTCTTTCAGGCAAGCTGCAGGTTAGGTATTTCCCTTTTTCTTATAGTATAAACTAAGCAAGCCTGAGGAGGTTGGCGACAGCACCGATGGATTACACTGATAAACTAAGACAAGTGTTTAGGCTGTTTCGATCAGGCCTACTATTAGAGCTAATAAGGATTTTTTTTTGTCAGAGTTATCAAGTGCGGCACACGTAAAACACTCGTCTTACTGCTTCCCTGTACTGTTAGCCTACCGCGACGTTCAAGTAACATAGGGTGTCGATATCGGTGATGACTAGCTCAGTCATGATCGGGATTATGAAGGCGGGAAAAAACAGGCAAGATAATTTTTTTCCCTTTCTTTTGTGGGGAAGCGGGTATTGCACCGGACTTGAATCAGAGACATCTGAGCTCGATGTCCCAGCATGCTCAGCAGGTCAGTACTCGAAACAGAGACTCCCATCATACAGAGCTTACTATTTAGGAAATATAGTAGGAGTCATTAAAAAGTAAGGCTTAATTTAACAGAGAATACTGTATTTGCTATCGACAGAACGGAATCGTACCGCCAGTAGCAAAATATCATTTTCCCAGTCACGGTGAACCCCATTTCAGAAACAAGAAATTAATATCCTCTAAACGTCACCGCGACATGCACCTAAACCACATGTCAGCGACTGAAACTAGTTCGTGCTAGTAGTGTCGAAACTCCTCCTTGATCCTCTGGTTTCTGGGAAGGCGGTATTGTCAAGCGCTCAAAACTAGGATCAGGGATCAAACACAACATGCTGTACTCCTTTTTAAACTCCTTGATTGATGAGTGTTACGCTAAGCTTTGTCGATAGCCGATCAAAAAAAAAAAAAGCTTTGTCGATAAGAGGGACTGTCGGATCTTAGATTTGTTTAGCAAGGATTTCTCCACTTTTGGGCCTTTTTTGTGTGTGCACTCTCCTACGCGCAGGCCGCGGCGACGGTAGCGGCTGTACAAATTTGCTTTGTGCGCTAACGGGATGGCAATGTGGGCCTAGATGTCACTCACGCAGGTTTTCCTTCCTCTCGTTCATTGATCGCAGCCCACTACAACGCTTTCTTTTCTTAAAGGAAAAAGTCTATTCCACGTCCCTCAACTATAACAAAAATCTAAGTTTCACCCTCCAATTATAAAACCGGGTATTCTGAGTCCCTTAACTGTTAAAACCGTATATTTTTCCCCCTTGGACGGTTTTGAAGGTGGTTTTGGGCTGATGTGGCATCCACGTGGCCGCGGGGCGGGGGGGGGGGGGAGGGGGGTGCGTGGGTGTCTACACGTCAGTTGTCACGTCATCGTCTTCTTCCTCCTCCTCTCTCTCCCCTTTGTCTCCTCTCTCTAGCTCGCTCTTACTACAGCCCCTCCAACCGCAGCGTGGTGCCTTTGCATCACCCTCGCCGCAGGCATTCCCAGCACTGTGGACGACCCTGCGCGGCACCACCTCTCGCCGCAGCTCGGCGTGGGGCAGCAGCAGCAGTCGCCGGTGCTGCGCTCCCCGACCCCGCTATATGCCGATCTGCCCGCAGGTGCATCTCCCGTCTCCATACGGCCAGATCCCCATGCCCCGCTGGGGCCACCATGCGCGCTCGCGCCGATGCTCGGCCAGATCTCCTCGCCGACCTCCACCTCCGACGCACCGCCACTCGGCCTGCCGCCCCGAAAGGTGGGTCACCGCTGCTCGCACAACGACATCACCTTCGGCTTCTTGCAGCTCAGCCCGCTGCTGCCGCCGTGCGCCGGTCAAGCGGGAGGCCATGGCTCCGCCGGAGGCGTGCAGATCGAACGGCGATGCTGACACCCTCTATGACCTCGTCAACGCCTACATGGATCCGGACAGCCTCGACCGCTCAACTCCTCCAAAGATCGCCACGACGACTGTGACAGTCGTGCCAACGGCATACGCGTAGGGAGCGCGGCAGAGAGCAGCGAGAATGAGGCCGAGAGCCATTCCACGTCGGCGGTGAGGAAGGACGCTGCGCCAAGTTGCAGCATTGTCGCAGCTTGTCTATGGACAGCTTCATGGGGAAGCTCAACTTGGCCGCCGGTGACGAGTCGCCCAAGATGCCGCTGCCGTCTCCCAGCGGCAGCGTTGCGCGGAGCGGGAGTGGCTCCCTTGAAGGTGGTGCCGTCTCCCAGCGGCAGCCTTGCGTGGAGCGCAGAGCAAGAGGGAGCAAGAGAGAGAGGAGACAAAGGGGAGAGAGAGAAGGAGACAGAAGACGATGACGTGGACATTGACATGTAGACCCCTTGTCACGTGGATGCCACATCAGCCCAAAACCACTTTTAAAACCGTCCAAGGGAAAAAACAAACGCTTTTGACAGTTGAGGGACTCAAGATACCCGGTTTTATAATTAGAGGATGAAACTTGGACTTTTATAACAGTTGATGGGTGTAAAATAGACTTTTTCCTTAAAAAAATCCTTACATCTTCGACTCTCCTGGGCTCATTTTAGTTTCTTCTTATGGAATGGGCTCCGTTTTTTAGAGTTCACTCAGAATGGGCTCCGTTTCGTGTTCATTCAGAATGTGCTCCGTTTTAGTTGGGCCTATCGTATGCGGTCACACGTCATTTCTGTGGCTGAACCCAAACTCGCGTGCAAAGTACTGTGCGCACTGTACTTATTTTTTTGGTTGCTGAACACCACGGTACGCACTGACGATGACAGTGTAGAATAAAGTACTATAGTAAGTTTGAGATGTCTATTCAGAACGGTTACTTCCCCTGTTTTATTTTATTTTGTGAAATGGAGGGAACGAGTACATTACTGCAGTACATTTGATGCAACACTTGAGAACCAAATGAAGGCTCACAATGTTAATGACGACCTCTCCTTTGAAAAAGAAAAAAAGTCAATATAGTGAGTACAGTATACATTATCGACGACGAGCAGATGGAGTGCGCAAAATAAAGCCACATTCTGTCTCGGCTTTAGCATCATGGAGTCGGCTCCCTGGACCAGTGGCCCACTCAGCTGGTCCTGCACCCGTGATCAGTGGTGCTGTTCCAGTATACCTCAAAGATACTAATACAGTATGTAGTATTGCAGAAATGAACGTCCATCGACAGGGGAGGGGACAGGTAGAAAAGTACAGAGTCTTGTGTTGGTGGTGAAAGATGACCTTCGTCTGAACCTTTTCGTCTCTCTCACCGAGCGGGCGCCCCGTGCGTGCTGCTTGAATCCGTGGCCGGCTGGCCGGCGATAAGACGACGTTTTGGTCAGAAGTGGGGCGTGGAGGGACGCCATTAGTGGAGCCGAGCACGTCGTTGTCGACCCAACAACCGGAAGAAGCGTTCACGGCGCACTGGAGGATTAGCATGTCCAGCCCGTCCACACATGAGGACTACTGCTTGGTTTGGTTGGTACCATGTTACTGTCACGCTCTCTTGCTATTAGACTGGTTCTGGTTCGAGCAATCGGAGAGATACGTACTTAGATTAGACGTGCGGGCCACAGCTAATTTTTTTTTTAGCTACTCCGCTGATTAATTGCATCCTATTCCTCCTAGCTTGTCGGTAGCAGGTTAACAGCACGGTGTACGTGTACGTAATCATTAGCTTAATTAGGAGGCGTGAGATGTGCTCTCTCTAATGCCGTTTCTGCCCCCTAACTATCTTTACTGTCAGGCCCTGCCGTTCACATAAGTAATACACGTCTTCTTCACTGGTGCTGCGAATTGGTTTGCGTCGTCTTGGTGATCAGAGTGAAGCAAGAGACGTGCAGGGACGCATGGGCGCAGTGTGGAACACCACGAGAGGATAGATTAGATAGATAACGGGCCAGCTCGCGTGGTACCCGTGTTATCCGCTGCTCAGCTGCTGGCGTTGTCATTTTGACATTCTACTGTATCCGGCTTTTATTTGCTGAGAAGATGGAAACGCAGACACTTGAACAGAAAGAAGCTTATTTCGTTGACGACGTGTTCATTGGCAGCAGGATCCTGCCATGCAATGCCAGCTGGATGCGTTCTTGTACTGGTACGACCAGACCACCGCCCAACGGGCTGACAGAATAATCCTCCTGCGGTTATTGATTCTTGTAATCTAACCGCCGTTACAGACAGCTTGGAACCAGGCCCCAAATTCCTCTGACGCGGACCCCAACGGATACGGCCAGCCAGCTCAGGCTGCCAGTCACGTTCCGAGGGAGCCAAATACTGTAGAGAGAGACCTACAGTACTAATCACCTAACCCACGTTCTAATAGGGGCTAATGACCTCGAGTATATTTTTTGGTAGACTCAAATTAATATGAATTATTTATTTTCTCCGATCCAATAATTTAGATTAGTTTACGTTACTTCTAAACATTAAATATTATTAAGTATAATAATAATATATTATTAAATATTAGAGGTTAGTTTAGAAATAAAAAATAATGACATCTTATAAATTTTAAGAATCTTTTAGGTTATTAAATTAGTAGAAAGAATTATTTGATCCATGAATCAATCAGTTCACTCTTATTCCATCTCACAACGCCACGAGTCCGCTGCCGCCAATCGTCGCGAGCCTGCTGCCGCGTCCGTCGACACGCGTCTTTCCCCCCTCAACAAGTTGTCTTCTCCGGCGCCAGCAGGATGAAGGCCACAATTTTCTGCACCACTGGTTCTGTGTGCCTTGTTCTTGCTGTAACACGCATGGGACCGGACCACAGCTAACAGGCAGCTAAAGCTTCGATCTTTCCCAATAAATACCCCGACTAATAAGGAAAAAATATCCCACGGTGGAAGCTATGCTAAATATACCAATAACAGGAAAGGACAATTATTATAACTCTATATATAGACGGTTAAGATTAATTCACACTACATTGATAGTTAAAGTAGTGTAATCTATGGTAACGGAACTCATGACCTCTGTCGATCTCAATAATCGCTGTCATCTGGTTAAATTTTTTTAATGAATATTCTGGTTCGTTGATTGTCCTATGAGTTGTACAGTACGCTGCATTCTTGATGACAGACGGCCGGACTGGAATTTCTCTCTCTCAATTCCGTTTCTTCTACCGAATCCCCCCTATTCTGGTGATGCAAATCACAGAAATGCCCCCTGAAAGGGACAGCAGCGATTGACCCCAGAACACGCGGGTGTCTCGGCATTCTCTGCTGCCACTGCCAGCTGCCGCCGAGCTAGTTTCCAATGCAGAATTTGAGAGGGTTAAATAAAGGGCGCAGCAAAATCTGAAAAAAAAGGGGGCGATAGATAGACCAATCTTGAAAAGAAAGAGCCCACCTGAAGTTCTACCAAGTCAGAAAAAGCGCGTTCCAAAAAAAAAAAGAGTCAGAGAAAGCGATTCTCTTGCATTATTCGGTGGGAGAGAAGAGATTTGCAGGAGTAGTCGAGTAGAGCATTATTGTGGGGGATGGGGAGGAGGAGCAGGAGGGGAGGCGGCGGAGTGGCGGATGCGCCATGGTTGATGCTACTCCTGGTCCTGCAGAGCTGCTGCATTTGGCCCCCGGGACGGATCTTCGTTGCTGCGGACACCGACCCTAATGATCGTGAGTTAGTTAGAGCTCGGAATCTTCTCTCTTCTTCTGTTAGAAAATTTGTGATTTTTTTTCAAGGAAGAGAAATTGTGATTTTGCCTGGAATAGTTCCGTTTAGTAGTTTTGTTGAGATAAATAGTGAGATTTCTGCTTCAAAAGGTGCAATTATCGTGGCTTTCCATCTGATTGGTTCTTCTTGTTCGTACTGTGCTCCGGTTGATTCCAAAGGAGTGTCTCGAACCGCTTTCTTCTAACGAAACCTTTGATAGGCCCTTTCTACATTTTGGACAGCATGTTGTGTGAATTTCACATTTCAGCTGTTAATTCAGCCAAAAAATCAGAGATTTTTTTTTACCTTTTATGGTTTCCTGATAGTTTTATTTTTGAAAGATTAGACACTTCAAGGCTTCCCCTTGGTGTTTATATTACCTGGTGCTAAGCGCGCGCCTGCAATTGTTCATGGACTTGGGAGAGCAATGGGAGTGCACTGGCTTCAGTACATGTACTCAATTGCTAATTTTAGATTTTTACAATCTAGTAGTCTTAATGGAGTTGGTTTGATTCCACGCGCAGGCATATTTTACTATTCCAATTATGCAAGAATTTTGATTACACGTCCTATGCCTACTGCTCTAATTTTGGCTTACTTACCTGCAGTTGCTGTCCTCAATACGCTCTTTACCAGTCTGAATTCTCCTGGCCAGCTCAAAGGTTGGCAGGCAAATGGTGGTGACCCTTGTGGCCAATCGTGGCAGGGTGTCACTTGCTCAGGATCCGGTGTCACTGCAATGTATGCTATGCGACACAAAACAGCTCTTAGCACGTCCTAGAATCTGTTTTTTTTTCTTAATATGTTTCCCTTTGATTTTGTAGAAAATTGCCAAACTTGGGACTCACTGGGAATTTGGCCTACAATATGGTTAACTTGGGCTCCTTAGTTGAGCTGTGAGTACCCAATTCTTTATCTCACTGATTTGGTGATGAAGCTCGTTGATGATTGTCCCATATCAATTATTGTTGCAGCGACATGAGTCAAAACAGCCTTGGCGGTGGAAGTCAGATACAGTACAATCTTCCAACTATGAAGCTTGAGAAGCTGTAATTTACTGGAATGATAGCATGTATCTGAAACTTTCTCTTGGTTATTCTGGTGGCATGGCTATTTACATGATTATTGTTTTGCAGCAATCTTGCAGGAAACCAGTTTGGCGGAAACATACCCTACTCGATTTTCTCAATGTCTAATCTTAAGTATTTGTATGTACCAGAATTTTATTTTATTTTCCCTTCAAATGTGTATAATCTGGAAGTTCTAAATCAGTTTTTCTTCTATATGTAGAAACCTTAATCATAACCAATTGCAAGGAAATATGACCGACGTGTTCTCGAGCCTCTATAGTTTGACAACATTGTGAGTACTTTTCCTTTGTTTTTCAAAAGACGGTACTCAGTTGTATAGTTAAATCTCTCATTTTTTTTGAACTCATTTTACTTTTATCCTCATCATTTTTTGAACTTATATGATGCAGAGACCTCTCCTTTAATTCTCTTACTGGTGATTTACCACAGAGTTTCACTGGATTATCAAGCCTGAAACATTTGTAAGAAAAGACGTGTGGTTAAATTTTATCTTGTAGACATTATTTTTGCTATATCTTAGATCCATTCTTTTGCATATCAGAAATTTGCAGAACAATCAGTTTACTGGTTATATCAATGTCCTAGCTAATCTTCCCCTTGATGACTTGTAAGTGATAATCAGTCTGGTGATTCATTATTGCTCAGTTTGTATTATGCCGTACAGTATCTGATACATTGCTTACCTATAGGAACATTGCAAACAATCGATTCACTGGTTGGATTCCTAGTCAGCTTAAGAAAATAAACAGCCTACAGTGAGTTCTTTTCACGCCTTGACAAACAATTGTTAAAGAACATATACGTTGAACTAATGTTTTCTTGTATGTAGAACTGACGGGAATTCTTGGAGCACGGGACCAGCGCCACCGCCTCCTCCATTTACAGCACCACCCCCTCCAAACCGTCCCCCAGGTCAGAACAATGATGGTTCAAGTTCCCGTGGCAAATCTGGGATAGGTGGCGGTGGTGTTGCGGGCATTGTCGTATCATTGCTGGTTGTTGGAGCAGTTGTTGCATTCTTTCTGATAAAAAGAAGAAAACGCAAAGCTGCAATGGAAGAGCACCAGCCATTCAATTCCTTCCCTTCTAACGAAGTTAAAGGTCATTATTTTGATGATTATATTGGTGACAGAATGTTTCTTCTATTTTAACTAATCATGCAAACTGTCTTAAACAGATGTTCCTTACATGAAATCTGTCGAAGAGCCTACCACAATTGATATAGAGTCTTTTGGTTCCCCTGCTTCAGTTAGTCTGAAACCACCCCCTAAGATAGAGAGCCACAAGTCATTTGATGATGATGATTTTACAAACAAGCCTGTTGCAAAGAAAAGCAACCCAATACCTATACAGGCAACTTTCTATTCAGTTGCAGATCTACAGATGGCAACAGATAGCTTCAGCTTCGACAACCTTGTTGGAGAGGGTACTTTTGGACGCGTTTACAGGGCACAGTTCAACGATGGAAAGGTATGCTATATATTCTCATTTTGCATTTCCTATGAATCTCTGAATTGCCAGAAGTGGACTAATATATCTATCCCTAGAGTTTCGGCCAATGTGCTTACATTTGTGCAATAGGCCTTTAAGCAGTACTTTAATATATACAATACTAGTACATGGTGAAAGGCCAATAATTGCACCAATCTAAGAGGAGATTTATACGTTCACAGCAAGATATCTTAAAAGTTTCACAATGGAAAAGAACAAAGGAAAAGTTCCTCACAAATTGCCTTCTTTTTGGTTCTGAATGACAGCTCGGGGCTGAATTTATTTTTGGGGATGTGGATTCCACGTGCATGCTTTCAAGTGTTTTACTATGCCACTAAAAATAGAAGGCAAGCCAATTGAATATATGACACTTGTTTTTTCTATTCAGGTTCTTGCCATCAAGAAACTAGACAGTACTGTGATGCCATTCCAATCATCTGATGATTTTGCTGAACTGGTCTCAAACATTTCAAAGCTGCACCATCCAAATCTCAATGAGCTTGTGGGCTACTGCATGGAACATGGACAATACTTGCTTGTGTATGATTTCCATAGAAACGGATCACTCTATGACCTACTCCACCTTTCAGATGAATACAGCAAGCCACTTAGCTGGAACTCTCGTATCAAAATAGCACTAGGCTCGGCACGTGCACTGGAGTAAGTGGAAAATATTATCTTCATATTTTGTTATCTGGATGGTGTGACATTGAGTTTACATGCCATTAACACATTGATCTTAGATATATACAAACTTTCCACTCCACTATTCACTGGGCAGGAAATATGGTCTTTTTTATATCCACCCATTCCTTTGCAGAACACTTTATTGTTAAATTTACGAGTCTTTTTTTTTTTAATCTATTGCCAGTGTCATTCAAAGTAATAGACATTGCTGTTGATCCTATTATACTATGTGGCTTTTGAGTTGGGAGCATTAATGTGTTCACTATTTCTAGTACTAACTACGGATTTTAACATCATCAAAATTGTAGTTCCTGGATGATTACTTATTTATTTCTGAAATTTGCAGGTACCTTCATGAAACATGTTCTCCATCCATTATCCATAAGAATTTCAAGTCATCCAACATTTTGCTGGACTCAGAATTCAATCCACACCTATCAGATGCTGGACTGGCAAGCGTTATCCCTGATGCTGAATTTCAGGTAAATTGTGATCAATATACTCTAGCTTCCATTGTAATGGTAGTGATTACAAAGATTGGTGTGTAAAACTTCAGTAAAGTAATGAATAACTGGGTTACTAAGCTATAAAGATCAGTTTAATCAATGAGACTACAAAAGTTGCTGCAATAGTGCAATTATTTATACCTACCTACAGTATGAGAAAAGAATAATCCTCATTGTTCTCTTGGTTATTTAGGTATACACAATTCTAATCTAGCTTTACTACAATGACTCTGAATGCTTAATACCAAATAAACTCCTACAGGCAGCAGAGCAGACTGCTGGATACACTGCTCCAGAGGTGGATATGACCGGTCAATACACCCTCAAGAGTGATGTCTATAGTTTTGGAGTTGTCATGCTTGAGCTACTGACGGGGCGCAAGCCTTTTGACAGGTACACTCTCATAACTGCGTTCAGCTTCTGACTAGTTATAAATCGGAAAAACTGATGATCCAGTATAACATTGTACAACTTTTTGCATTACAGTTCTAAATCAAGGTCAGAGCAGTCACTGGTGCGATGGGCGACTCCACAGCTGCATGACATTGATGCTTTGGACAGGATGGTTGACCCTGCACTCAAGGGTCTGTACCCTGCCAAATCGCTATCCCGATTTGCGGATGTGCTCGCACTTTGTGTCCAGGTAGGGATTCCATTCTCCACAATGCAAAAAAAGCATACATATTTATCCATCTAAATAATATCTGAACCTGTGGGCCGAATTCTTGTTGCAGCCTGAACCAGAGTTCAGGCCACCAATGTCAGAGGTGGTGCAAGCATTGGTTCGTCTTGTTCAGAGGGCTAACATGACGAAGAGAATGCTCGATGGAGACACTCCTCGCCGAGCAGATGACCAGGACCATGATTTCATATGACAAATAAAACCTCAAGCTTCCATGCTAAATCTCACGCTGTACTTATTTTGTTCACATAGCGCCGGGTAGACAAAGAGAATGGAAGAAAACATAAAAGCCTGTCCGCTTCACCAGTACATAATCATAGGTTTTTCTTGATGACAAAAGATTGGTGTTCTATGATTCTATTATGTGTACAAAGCAATCCTAGTAGATCTTCATTGATTCCATTCTGTTATATTCATTGGCTTGAGGACGTAATTCAAATCTCTTGCCTTCATTAGTCCCTGGCCTTACTATAATAAAGGTGGGATATGATTCATAAAAAAAAAAATACATGGGGGTGGAGAAAAAGTGTTCCAAGTGAAGCTGTCTTTTTTTTTCTTACTCTGAAAACACGATTAGGCTCAAGCAGGTCAAACAGACTGGGACATTCGGATGATTTGAGAATCCACGCGCTTCAGCCTCGTTGCAGATTTCACGTGCGTCCTCAGTGCATGCCTTTCCCCCAATCTGCAACGCAAGTTTCTTGTGAAATTTCTTAATGACACTGCCTAACCTAGAATACCAAGCTTTCATTCAAGTCCCCACAATTCTTTTTACCTGGTGATCTCTGCTCGTCGCTTCGCTTGGTCTGCGATCCGAGAAGACGGCGTTGTGCTGCTGAGAAGATGATCAGAGAACGCCCTCCGCTGATCATCTCTCTGCGAAAGCGCCCACCTGGCCTCCCGGTTCTCCTTTCCGAAGTCCCTCTTCCTTGAAAATGCAGTCTGAATCATAAACAATTGAAGCCATGAACAAACTCTGAAAGAGCCAATGAAGAAAACAGACAGCGCCGTACCTTTCTGTCGAACAGCAGGTTCCATGCTTCGCCTCTGAGGATGTACTGGACGGTTATCTTGACAAAATCAAGCGGGACGTAGAACACCAGGCTATACAGCCATATGACCCCAGCCCAGCCCCATCCAATCGAGCTGATCGAAGCGAAACCGATGGTAGCATAGACCGCAACAAGGGTAGCCACCTGCAGATCAAGACGAACTCTTACCTTGTCAACTTATTACAAGAAGCAATTTTACCGAATCTTCAGTTGATCATATATTTCTTCTGATGGATTCAGACCAGAGACACACCAGTTGCGCTACTACGAAAGCGCAGATCAGCAGAGATCCAGGCCTGTCGAGGAAAGACAAGCCCCGGCTCCGTGTGACGAAGATCAGGGCCTGGCTGATGATGCTGACCTGCAGGTACATCGCCGACGAGATCTTTTCAACGTCTTTCTTGATGGACCTCACCTTGAAATGGATCTGCAACTCAGAGAAAATAAGTCCTTTCGGTCAGGTTAATCTATCAAACATATCTTGAAATATCGATTCTGCGACTGATGTAGGGTTGCCTCAAAGAATGTGGTCCTTGTGACTGCCCAATAGAACAGCACAGTGACCAGTGCAAGGTAGGTTCCCATGACAACTCCAGTTGCGAAGATCTCTTTCAGCTTCCACTGGTCCGGCCTTCTCGATGGCTTCACGCGGTCCTTCGATATCGTCATGATGGTTCCTGCACAGAGCACAAACCAATTCATCGTACAGTCATTTCAGAGATCGGATTAGATGACAAGTTCAGAAAATGCATCACCATCATTCAGTATGGCTATGACCAGAACCATGAACGGAGGGAAGTCGTACTCCCATATTGATGCTAGAAGAACAAATCCTAGCTGCACGCATGAAGGAAAGATGTAGAGATTTTGTTTTTTTTCCCCTTAACCTACTAGTACTTTGCAATGGAATAATGTTCATTTAACTGTTACCACTATCCGTATGGTGATGGACACGGCATAAATCTGCAGAGATGGCAACGGTTATAACAGGCCAATTTAATCACTGGATTTTACTGTGTGGTGTAATACTGCAGCGTGATACTGAATTTCAACCAGGGGAACTGCACCGTGTAGTTTTTCATGCGCTGGAATATCAATCGGCTAGTCAGGACGGCGCTGACGATCACGCTCAGGCCGGGCTCCGTGAGCACGATGTCGGCGGCGCCCCTCGCGGCGTCCGTTGCGTCGGAAACCGCGATGCCGATGTCCGCCTTCTTCATCGCCGGCGCGTCGTTCACGCCGTCGCCCGTCATCCCGCAGATGTGGCCCTTCCCCTGCAGGATCCTCACGATCTCGTACTTGTGCTCGGGGAACACGCCGGCGAATCCGTCCGCCGTCTCGACGAGCTCGTCGACGGGAACCGCCGCGTCATCGCCGTCGTGGCGGCCGAACAGTGACGCCGACGGGTGCATGTTCGTGCCCATCCCCAGACGCCGGCCGGTCTCCTTTGCAATAGCCAGGTGATCGCCTGCAAGGACAGAGACAAGGCCGAGTTCTTGGCATGCTACAGGATCTAGCGCGTCGCAAGTTTTCATCCCCATGGCTACATACCGGTGATCATCTTGACGCAAACTCCAAGGTTGAGCGCTCGACGGATGGTGTCGGCGCTGTCGTGCCGTGGTGGATCGAACAGCGGCAGCAAGCCACAGAGGATCCATGGTCCACCAGAGCCGTGCCTTGATCTTTCCGGGAGTTCCTGTTTCAAGTCATCAAACAATTCAGAAGTCTGGTTGCAGTAAAGATCTGCTATCACCGAGACCGGATGAGTTTGATGTTCCACCTGGTATGCAACTGCTAATGACCGGAGGCCCCTCTCGGCAAATTCGTCGATTACTCTCTGCACCCTTTCAGCTATATCATCCTTGTTGTAGCACAAATTTAAGATCTGAAGCAAGAAGAGCGCATCAGAATATCACTGACGAAGCTCATTCAGTTTTCAGGCAAAAAAAAAGATCATTCAGTCACCACAGCATCAGAGTTCAGTTTAGCTGTACTGTACCTGCTCTGGAGCACCCTTGCTGACCCGGAACCAATTGCCGTTGGAATCGATGTATGTTATGGCTGTTCTCTTATCAGTGGGATTGAAAGGAAGAAAGTGAACCTCGGTGATACTGTTGCGTGCCTGAAAAATAACAGGTAAACATTATCCTACTCTTCTGATGAGAAACGGAACACATAGCATTCATAAGCCATTCTGAATGTGTCGTGTGTTGAAGGAATTCAGAACCTCTTTGGAGTCGGCAAGCATGTTTATGATGGCCATATCAATTGCATCTTGATTCTCCACTCTTGATGCTCTTGCAGCTAAAAGGATAACCATGTCCCTGTCCATTTCCCTGCTGAAAACCTGATATGCCAATTGCCAATGATGGATTAGTTTGCACACCAATTGCCATCAAGATGAAAAGGCAATTCTTTCAGGAAAATAAAAATACGAATACCTCAATTAGGTTCTTGTCGACAGTAAGGCAGTTGAGAGTAAGAGTTCCAGTTTTATCACAGCACAAAACATCCATTCCTGCCATTTCTTCGATGGCCGTCATCCTTTTAGTGATTGCACCCTGCAAAGATTAGAAGAAACTTAATTGTGCCCGATGTACTAGCTTCTATCTGAATAAACATGATAGTAATTGCCGAGAACCTGTTGAGATAGGTGATGAGAACCAATTGCAAGAGTGACAGAGAGAACAGTCGGCATCGCGATCGGTATCCCTCCGATCAGAAGAACAAGCACATTGTTGATTCCATTTCTGTACGACCGGTGTTGTATTGGGAACATGATGATAACCTCAAGAATCACACCTATCAAGATCGAGCAAATACAGAAATTTCCTATACAAACCAGAACCTGAAATTTCAGTAGGAAACATGTGTGATTATAATGTAGCAGGCTAAATCACATTTTGAACGTTTTGATGATTTACCTTTTGAAAATGGCCAACAACCTCTGTGGAGTCCACCAAATGAGCTGCCTTTCCAAAGAAGGATTGAATGCCGGTTGCGATGACAACAGCTTCAACTTCTCCATGTTTGCACGTCGAACCGCTGAACACTAGGTCGCCGGTCCCCTTGGTGACCGGAAGGGATTCACCAGTTAGTGCTGACTGCATGATGCAGGTACACAAGGGAAACCAAGTCACTACTCTAGATAAGGGTAACTTGTGAATAATATCTAGTAGTCTGAATTTGGGACTTGCCTGGTCAACTTTCAGAGGATCTCCTTCTAGCAATCGTGCATCCGCTGGGATAATATCACCAAGTTTGATGCTGATAATATCTCCTGGTACCAAAAGAGAAGCATCCAACTCTTGCCATTGCCTATCTCTGAGAACCTGGTTGCAGAACAATGTAATGTGTTACTGTTACCACAACAAATGAGACTGAAAAATCAGTACTCCATTCCAGTTCTGTTCATACATACCTTTGTTTTGAGCGCCAAGCGCGCCATGAGAGCTGCAGCAGCATTGCCAGCATTATTTTCCTCGATAAAGCTGATTGTTGAGTTGATAATCAGCAGGCAGACGATTCCAATAAAGTCCTCCCAGTCAGGACCTTGACTCTGTTTTCAGTATAACACTCTAAGATTTGTTGAGCATTCCAGTCAAAGAACAAATTGGTGGCCAAGAAAGTTACGTAATAACTTACACCGCCATTTGCTAAGACCAATGCCATCAGTGCTGCTGCCTCCATCACCCAGGACAAAGGGTTCCACATAAAACTGAGGAACTTCAGAATCTTGTTCTCCTGCCAGGAAGAAAAAACAGAATTGCTGAAATCATGATTTCGAGGATAGGTAAAAATGGGCGATTGGGCGTCAACTTACACGTTTCTCCTCCAGTCTATTTGCACCAAACAGCTCCAGCCGTTCTGCAGCTTCCGCCGACGAAAGCCCACGGCGTGACGTACTCAGTTGCTCGAAAACGTCTTCCAGGGGCATACTTTCCTATGCAACACGTACAGTACAATGCATGATATCTTTCAGAGGACCGGAGCAGAAAAAAATAGCCATTTTGTAATGTCGCAACCAATGCACTTACCAAATCAATCTCCTCGCTGCTGAACCTGTCGAGCCCGAGCAAAGGGTTGCCCAGTTCATCACCCATGGCTGATCGACGAATGAGCTACGACCTGCAGTTCAGAACACATGGTAGACTGTTCATGAAACTGCATGTTGCACATGAAACTGGTGGAAAAGAATGCAGGGTGACACAGGATCTCGAAGAAGTTACCATTCGGGAAGCTGACGAGCAGGAGCAGGCTTGACAGACAGAGTGGCTCCTCTAGAGGCGGTAGTGGTAAGACTGACGGGAGATGGTAGTCGGGCTCTCAACCATCACCCGGCATTTTTACAGCCACAACCACCGGTCAAACTCGAACATCCCAGGCTGGGGGAGCTGGTTGTCACTCCAAACCAAACAGTCGTCTTCCATTTTCCCCGTGATGAAAATTGGCTGCAGGTGGGACCATCTCTGCCATGGATGCAACTACCAGTACATAGCTGCATGCCAATAGCAATTAGATGCAAGATACTAATAACCAGGTAATTAGGTGCCAGTGCCATGGGACATTTAAGCTCTGGAGTCTGAACTGAAGACGGTGCTGAGAGGAGTTAGCTGTCGTGTTCTTGCGCATTCCTTGGGGTGGCGAACCGTATAAGTTACCACGGGCCGCATGTTTCTTTCGCAGGCTTGCCGAGCCCATGAATGAGGTCAAAACGTTGTTCTCGGCTCGTTGGGTTCATTTCTTCTTTATTTTTTCTAAGAAAACGGGAAAGGAGTTCCGAGTGAGTGGCGCACTGGCTTAGTGGTATATACCACGGAAACGTATACCCGCACCAGGCGCCAAAAAAAAAGGCATCGAGCAGCACCACATCCTCTCCACCCCGGCTCTTGTCCTTTTCCACCGCCCCAAAATGGCCACGCCTCCTTATCAGCCCCCGCGTTAAAACCTGGCGAACTCTTCTGCCTCCAAAGCAACTCCGCCCGCCACCACCACCACCTCCCGTGCCGCGCCTCCCCCGTCCTCCTCCTCCTCCGGTGAGTTCCCTCGCCTTCTCTCCCATCCCGTCCCTAGGTACTGATTACGGCGGCGTTTCTGTTTAACACACTGCTGCTTGCGCGATCCCCTTCCTTCAACGAGATGCGGGCTTGCGGAGTAGCGCGCTGCACCTGCAGCGGAATAAAACAATAGGCGGTGGGATTTAGGAGATTTTTTTGACACGGGGAATTTGCAATGGATCGGCACTGACATAGTGGTACTCTGACTTTTTGTTTCTGCTGGTGCTACTCTGTTAGATACTACTACTGGATAGTGGAGATTAAGAGTCACTGTAGGTAGGATTAGTAGAAGACTAGAAGCGCATGGATTGGGCATCACATGACGTGAGTCGGTGGCTGTTTAAAATGCCCTAAAACAGGTCTAGATTGCATTCTCTGATTTTGTCAGCGTTGTCGTCACTTGTTTTTTTCATAAAGTTTGACTTTATTATCAATCTATATTCACTTTGATACTTGGCTGATACTGGCAATAAAATACCTCGCTAGTCATGAAGCTATTAGTTAATTTCTCACATTGATTATGCAGTCTTCCTTTCTCCGCACTTATCGGTTAAAGCAGAGCTGACAACTGTCTATTAAGTGTCGGACCAATATGGATACTGGCTGCTTATCATCTATGAACATTAATGGAGCTCACCAGGCAAAGGCTTTTGTGGGACAGCTTCCTACTCAGAGATACTTCTCAAGTAATCACCGTATGAGCTCTGCCGTGAAATCGCTTTTCTTGAGGAACAAAGGAAAAAGATTACACCGTAGATCTGGTCCTTTGCAGGTTCATCTTTTGTTCTGCGTTCTCATAAGTTTGTAAGGATGTCTTGTGAAAATATATGACTCATTGGCTTTTCTTCAGGTTGTCTGCCGGGATTTTCCAAGACCACCACTAGAAACCACGATAAACTATTTGGAAGCTGGACAACTATCTTCATTTTTTCGAAGCAGTGAACGACCCAGTAAACCATTAGAGATTGTGATTGCTGGTGCAGGTCTGAATTGTCACTCATGATAAATTGTTCAACAGATGATTTTTTTTTTACACTGGTTAACTTCAAAGGTAATCACATCTGCTGTTAGCTTTATTAGTTTGTAACCTGACTTGTGCAGGATTGGCTGGACTATCAACAGCAAAGTATTTGGCAGATGCTGGCCACAAACCCATATTGCTCGAGGCAAGAGATGTTTTGGGTGGAAAGGTTTGTCAGTTACATGATTGCTTGTCGCATTTTGATTAGCTTACATTCATTGTTTTTGTTACTTGTTCCATTTATGATTCTATTTTTTTTTCTCTTTACTTATTAAACAGGTAGCTGCTTGGAAGGACAAAGATGGAGATTGGTATGAGACCGGGCTTCATATTTTTTGTGAGTCATAGTTAGGGCAATGTTTTATATTTGTTCCTCTGCGACTGTTTGTTGACTACCACACTCTTCCTAGCATATATATGACACTTCTCATGGTTAGCTTGTTTGTAATGATGTATGTTTTTGGTTTAAGTTGGAGCTTATCCCAACATACAGAATTTGTTTGGTGAACTTGGTATCGAGGATCGTTTGCAATGGAAGGAACACTCCATGATATTTGCCATGCCAAACAAACCTGGAGAATTCAGCCGGTTTGACTTCCCAGAAACTTTACCAGCACCTTTAAACGGTAAGACTATATACAACACTGGAATGTTTTTCAAAAGATTCCCAATATTAGCTTTCTCATCTATATACTTATAATAGACACAACCCACTAAGTGTCATTAATATCTATTTCTCTCAACTCCCATACAGCCACATCATCTTAAAAATGTCATCCGTTGGATCATGGTTTGCAGCACATCCCACCCACCCATCTCAGTTTCTTCTCTTTGCATTGGTGACAAATCTTCTTCCGCTCATCCAAACACATAGGATGTAGAAACTTCAACCACCATTGTGCAATAAGAAACACAATTAAATCTCCATTCCACACGTCATTATGTCTCAACAATCAAGGCAGCCTATGTGAGGATGCTAATGTTGTTTCAGTTCCACTTCCATATCTGACCTCTAATTACAGAGTAGAAACAACTTACATTTATACCAATTAATCTCCACCTCATGTTTTATACCAATTAATCTCTACCTCATGTGGGCATAATACTTTACCTTACCACATTAAAATGAATACAAGTAGGCCAACGTGACCTCCATTTCTACGCTTCCTTTTCCTTTTACTTACTACCTCAACTCCTATATATATATACATGTCCTGTATAGAATATGAACCCATCGTGCCTTCTTAGACCCTTTACATCCCATCTCCCTCAACCCCAATTCTCTAGCGTACGTTCCAACAATAAAAATGACAAGATTTTATATTCACAAAGCCTTCTCCAAAGCCAAAGCCCTTCAACCATATTCGGTTATATTTGCCCGTGAAACCATGTAGAGGGCCTTTTGGTACTGCATTTTAGATGTAGATTTGTTTCAGGTTACTTTAGCATCTGTCCATCAACTTTATTTTTGCCCGAGCAAATATGTAGAGGCCTTTTGGTACCGCATTTTAGACGTATGTTTGTGTCAGGTTCCTTTAGCATTAATCCATCGATGAGTTCTGTTCTAATGAGTTTGGGTCCATTACAGTTTTTCTTTTTCCTATTTAACTTACAACTCAAAGGATAAGACAGTTCTTATTTGCTTTTGAAGGACATGCACTCATTTGCTGATGCTATAAGATTATGAATGATGATATTGAATACACTTCATTTTCTTTGTGCATATACTTATTTATTCAGGTCTCACTATAAAACCCGCAGCAACACGCGGGGTACTCTACTAGTTATACTAAAATGTATGGACACTAATAGGAGTATAATAGTGGCAGCTGTAATACCAGTAAATTATGATCTCTGAGCATCACTATGCTAAATGATTGTGGATAATGCTTTAATAGGAATATGGGCCATACTGAAAAACAATGAAATGCTTACCTGGCCTGAGAAGGTGAAGTTTGCTATTGGACTTTTGCCAGCGATGGCAGGTGGTCAACCTTATGTTGAAGCTCAAGATGGCCTAACAGTTTCAGAATGGATGAAAAAGCAGGTTTGATTCTGTCTCAGTCTAGTCTGTGTATACAAGACATGTTGCCCTCACATAGTCACATCACTCCTACGGAGCTTGTTATTTGCTAACAACTACTGCCTTGTCCTGATGTCTTCATCGAAGAGAAGTACACTTAGGTCCATAAATAAAATTGATTTATATGTTGAGTTTGCCTTACATTTGTCACTAGCCCATTTCTGCACAAGTTTGTATTTGAGCAATGCTTATAGATGTAATAACTGTTTTTTGAAGTAAGTATAGATGTAAGAACTGCCGTTGTGAAAGTTCAAGTTTTTTGTTTCTTAAAGAATTATGAGGTCCAGCAATGTTGCATTCATGCTGCAAAACTCTGTTGCCCAATTTATTTTACACACAAAAAAGAACAAAATACACAAGAGCACAGTTCTTTATGTAAAAGAAACTATTAAGAGATGCAGTTGATACATCTTTCTTGTGTTTATGTGAGAGTCATACAGTGTCTGATACATTTATTTGCTCAGCACAGGGTGTTCCTGATCGTGTGAATGATGAAGTCTTTATTGCAATGTCCAAGGCACTCAATTTCATAAATCCTGATGAGTTATCAATGCAGTGCATTTTGATTGCTTTAAACCGGTTTCTTCAGGTACAGCTCTTCTTGCCCGATTTGATTGTGTAATATATCAGTTACCTATATTTGGAGGATACCCCTATTGATTCTTAGTTTCCTTTCTTATATTCTTTGTTCGCTTCATAAAATGCTGCTAGTACTTGCACCATAAAGATAGCATGTCGGTCTTTGAGAAGAAAAAAACTTGATGTAAATGTGCAGGAGAAGCATGGTTCCAAAATGGCTTTCTTGGATGGAAATCCGCCTGAAAGGCTATGCATGCCAATTGTTGATCACATTCGATCTAGGGGTGGTGAGGTCCGCCTAAATTCTCGTATTAAAAAAATAGAGTTGAATCCTGATGGAACTGTGAAGCACTTTGCACTTAGCGATGGAACTCAAATAACCGGAGATGCTTATGTTTGTGCAACACCAGGTGCGATTTATTCCACAAACGTTTTCCTCAGCAGATATTTAGTGTAACTGACTTGTTCATGGATTTAGTGGATATATTCAAGCTTCTTGTACCTCAAGAGTGGAGTGAGATTTCTTATTTCAAGAAATTGGAGAAGTTGGTGGGGGTTCCTGTAATCAATGTTCATATATGGTTAGTTGATTGAAGTATTCAGTTCTAAGTTGGAAATGACTGTTATATTTGTGCTCATTCTTCTTCTATATTTGTTTTTGAAGCATTGCTGAGTATTTCCATTGTTTCAAATGTATCAGGTTTGACAGGAAACTTAAAAACACATACGACCACCTCCTTTTCAGCAGGTACCTTTCTTGGTCATATTGGACTGTGCTGTGGTTTGTTCCTTCTTTTGGTGTATAAATCTATTTTATCAACATTTATCATGTTTTTATTCTTTTGTACACATTGTATAAGGGATTATTGAATATATCCTTTCTTATATATTGTATATACAGTTCCTGATATTGTTTTTCATCCATTCTATTTTCAGGAGTTCACTTCTAAGTGTCTATGCAGACATGTCAGTAGCCTGCAAGGTATTAACCTTAATTTCTTACCAGTACTCCACAGATACAAATAGGGAATAGCATAAATAATGCATGAGTCATGGCCGCTTGCACTATTTTTAGATTCTCTGTGATCTTCATGTGTATCACAAGCTGAACGTTTATTTTACTTACCACCGTATAATGTTGAGAAGTACATATGACACATAAGTAAGTTGTAAAATGGAAATATAGATAGCTTCATATTACATTTCAGACATCGGCATGTGTGTAACGCTGTGTATTTGTATTCAAGTAGCATTTTTGTCATTTCTAGCATTTTAGTAGAGGCTGGCGGTAGCTTTGGTGACTCAATATGCTATATGTCGAGAAACCGAGAATATGTTTCATGATTCGTGATGTCAGGTAGCTAAGGACATCAGTTCACACTAATATCCCTCTTTTGTTTGTTTGAATACAGGAATACTATGATCCAAACCGTTCAATGCTGGAGTTGGTATTTGCCCCTGCTGAAGAATGGATTGGACGAAGTGATGCTGAAATCATCGATGCAACTATGGAAGAGCTAGCCAAGTTATTTCCTGATGAAATTGCTGCTGATCAGAGTAAAGCAAAGATTCTTAAGTATCATGTTGTGAAGACACCAAGGTGGAGATATTTTCCAAAGACACCTTTCCTTGATAGTTTATCATTATTTGTTCCCTTTGTTAAGTTATGCTTTCCCCTCATATTCACATTTTTATGACTTACTGTCACAGGTCTGTTTACAAAACTGTCCCGAATTGTGAACCTTGCCGACCTCTCCAAAGATCACCAATTGAAGGGTTCTATCTGGCGGGCGATTACACAAAGCAGAAATACTTGGCTTCTATGGAGGGTGCAGTACTATCTGGAAAACTTTGCGCCCAGTCTATAGTGCAGGTAAACATACACGACATCATTGAACTTCCATTGTGTCTTGGACCCATTTTGATACCCTGCATTTTAGCAGTCTAATGATTCGTAATTTACTGTTTTCAGGATTATAACAAGCTCTCTCTCAGGAGTCGGAAAAGCTTGCAATCCGAAGTTCCTGTTGCTTCATAGTGACTATAAGCCATTTCCTATTGAGCGGGCCATTGTCGCTCACAACTAGTCGCTCTTGATGGACACTTTGACCGCTCTGTAGAGTTGATTTTGATTTGTGACTTGGTCTGATATTATATTGGAAAAGGGGAAGATATGTAAAACGACCTGCATAGCAATTCTTAGACCTTTTCAAAAGCCAAAAAGGCAAAGTGATAAGAGCCCTCAGATATTATTATCTTCAGATGATGTCTTCTTCTGTCCCACGTGGGAGTTGCCCATTGTGTTTTCAGTCAAACGGCACCAGCAAGCCACAGATAAGCTCGAAGATAATCATGAAGCTGTGTGCCGTTTGTCTGCATTGGCATGTGTATTATGCATAATATATTTACCCCAATCCAAAGGAGGTCCACACTGGACTTAGAGATATTTTTCTGCCGATATATCCTCGGCATCTCGATAATTGTACTTTGTGTCCAGATATTATCATATGTCACATGTATCTGATCTGGACTGGGATGTGGTGCCCATGATGTTTCTTCTACTTGAAGCCTCCCTTAATATACTCTATTCAGTAGCAGTAGATATCTAGACAAAGCATCAGAATAATTGTTTTTTTCTTAATATTTCTTTGCCCGGGATAATCTTCTACAATTAAGCATATCGTATTTTACTGAATCATACGGCTGCAAGACAAAAGGGAGGCTGAGGATAACCATGAGGCCCCTTCCTGCCTGCCGCCCATAGTTTGCCCTTTGCATGCTCATATTCGTCATCTTCCTCACCGGCTGAGGCGGCGGCCGGCGGGTCCCGGAACAGATCTTTTTCTGCCGCTTTTTGGCGGCAAGAGAGGTCAACAAATATCTGAGACCAGATATTTTCCAGCCCCTGCCACGTGTCACCGCACCACGTGTAAAAGCGCCGGCACGTAGGCTTAAAGGTCCCAAGGGTCTTTGATCTCTCTAATCCCGTCCTTTTATTGTTCTTCTCTTGTGGTCTCGTGTCGTGTCTTCTTCCGTTCTCCCTGCTGTTCCTGTTCTCTGCCGTCCATCCGGTGGCTGAGCCGAGTGCTCTTGATCTCCTTCGCGAAGGTTGTTCGGTTTCTGGAGGGTGCGATCAAAAGCTCACCTGAATTCCGCAGAAATTTTGGTCATTCCTCTTACCTAGGTCTGCCGTTGGCTTCTAATTCTTCCATTTTTTTTACTAGAATAATCTTCGTCTTTGTTTCTCCAATCCGGATCATAAGCACCCCGGTCTAGGACATTACTGTTACCTCATCCCTCGTTTTGATACCCCGCCTTTCTGTTCATTGCAGAAACTAAGTTTGGGGCAATTTTAGCAAATCCCTGGAATTTTCGTCCATTTGGCCATTCCTTCTCGATTAAAAGGATCAAATGGGGGATGTGTCTTTGAATCGACCCATCGAAGCCGAACCGGCTGCTGGCGGCTGTGCACAGGTACTCCAATACTAGGAGTTTATGGTTGTGATATTCTTCGGTTCTTACCTTTTTTGAAGAAATTGGCAGGTGCTGCCTTTGCATTAGTTTTCTTTCGTTTAATAATGATTTTAGGCATAACAAGCTTGCTTGGATAATTGCTACTGCTACCTATCATTCAAGAACTGCAGGAACTGTTGTTGCACGTGATGCTTTTTTCCAACTCACAAAGTGATAGTCATTAACTCCACTAACTGTTGCTTGTCTGAATCAAGAAAATGCCTTTTTTTTGTAAGGTTTAATTTCCCTTTTAGTTTTAAGTGATAGTGCACTTTATCTTTTCCACGCGTAATTTTAAATCTTGGAAATAGTTGTGCTGTACTATTGAACATGAACTCTGGAATTTTGTTAGCCTATTCCTACAAACAGTAAATGTTTTTTTCTTTCTTTTGATTCTGTGACAGGGAAATCGAATTATAGATACAATGTCGGCTGGGTGGACAGATGAAAGACACATGAGATACATAAGCTCCATGGAGGCATCTTTTGTAGATCAACTACACAACCACGGACACCAGTGTCACTATGCGAATGGCCACTGTTTCAAGGTTCTCCGTGGGGGTGTATGGGAATACATCAGCTATGAGAAGTCTAACGATTGTGCACGAAGTAGGACCAGGTATTGTCTGCCTGCAAACCCTTGGATCCAGCATTTTAGGCCGCGTCATTGCAGCAGCAATGTACAAAGTGATGGACTGGATGATTCAGATTCAGAAGGTGATTATGAATCGGGTACTAAGACAAACCGGAAGAGGATATCTGTGTCTCATGGAAGAAAAAAGGAAGCTTGCAGTGGAGCAAAGCAGCTTCGTGCTGAAACAACAGGTGACTGACTTGATTATCTTATTAGTACATTCAGGGCAGAATGCTAAAGTTTTATGGTCCTTGTTCGTTTTAGTTACTGTGACAGCCCAGGGTATAAGGCAAAAGGTGTTCTAAAGTGCTTCTCAGTACATATTTAGTGCAATCCATTTATTTTGCTTCCTGAGTCCCTTCCTGAAACACAAAATATCGATTACCATAATTTCTTCATATTATAGTAATGCCAACTATGAAAGAGGCATGGAAAATAGCATAGGACTAAGAACTTCTCAGTTTCTTCTGGTAGCTATTAGCTCGGAACTTCTAGATTTTGATGCTGTTGAGCTTACATTGTGTAATGAGCTTAGTCTCTAATGTCACTATACTTTTTTCCCCTTGCAGAGGTCTCTGATCAGAATTTTGCTGATGATGAGGAGGAAGTTGATGTAGAATCAGGCAAAGGAAGCAAGAAAAAGAGGTTTAGTTCCACCGAATGTTGAATGATCGAGTAAATTCAGGGGATCAATCAACTTATACTGTTGCAGTATTGCGATTGAGATGATGATCCAAGCAAATCAAGGGATCCATGGTTTTTGCTTGAGTGTTCTTTTGTTTGCGAGCCGGTTTATCTGTAAGAGCAACTCCAACAAGTACCTAAATGAAATACCTAAATCTAAATATAAGTATTATTTGCAAAAACATGTCTCCAACAGATACCTAATTGAGCACCTCAAATTTAGCTACTCCAAAAACCGTGACTTTGGTAGCTGTATTTGAGTATTCAATAGGTACTATCAATCCGGGAAAATCACTCATCTCTGACGCAGGTTGTGCGTGAATCTTGGCTCTCGCGTGCCAAATTGAGACCCCGTGGACGGTGCGTCAAGTTCGTTCCCAAGCAGTCTGGTGCGGCGCACACAGGTCTCCTCGCCGGATTTCCTGCATATGCCCGTCAGAGACGCGGCATCGGCTTTATCCCGAAGTTCGGCATGCTAGCTTGGTCGTCCCAAAGGCATCTCCGTCACAACCAGCGCCCACCCCCCCCCCCCCCCCGGGCCTGACCCCACATGTTAGCGACCACTATACGCGTGCAGTAAAGTCAGCGGATCCGCGTCCACCCCCCCACCCCCCCGGCAGGATCCAGTAAAATGATGTGCTGCTGCTTTTTCTTTAATTTGTTACTACTGCCAAATGACATTAACGGGGACGACTGGATGAGAGTGCCGAGAAGATGACTGATGGAGTTAAGCTATGATCCACAAACGAATGACATGGCACATTTAAAATATTTTAGGTAGTGCATTTTAGGAACTGTTGGAGGTGAGTACGTTTTCTCTTACCAATATCAATTTAGCAACCACCTAAATATAGTTTTAGGTAGACTATTTTTAAGTACCTGTTGGAGATGCTCTAACACTTTCAATAACCAAGGGCTTTTGATAGAAAGGTATTCTGAATGAAGCAGCCGAAAGAGTAGCTCCCGTTTTTTTTGCAACTATAGAGTAGTATGCCCGTTTGGTGTATTAGGTTCTTATCATGTATCTTTGCATCTTTATCAGCTGTATAGTCCGAAGAACAATAGGTAGGCTTTCAACTTGGTAGGTTTATATTGCTTGATTCTATCGGTTTAATGCCTTTTGCTGCTTATTTTGGGCAGTTACTATTTTGTAAATTGTAATACTACGAAGTTAAAAGTACATCTTTTCTACAATATGAGAATCAGCGCCACGTATCTGGATGTTCGTGGGCAGAAGATGCATCTGTGCCGTTGTTAGGAAAGTTCAAATATTGTGTCCACGTAAATTGAAATATATTACTAAATCTGTTTTCTAAATATTGGTGCGTTTATTTTTTAGTGTCAATTATGATAAACATTATATATTATACTATATTTTGTTATGATTTGCTTTATTTTATTTTATTTTATTTAAAACATTTATGATTTGCTTTATTATACATTTTCTTTTTTATTTTACAATCCCCTCACCCTTTTCACTTTTTTTTTGGTTAATACGGAGGGATTTGTTAGATTAATTTTAAAGTTTCCTGTCCTGCCTCTATGCAAGACGGCGCGAACCCAGAAAGGCAGAACCAAACCGTTGTAACAGGCGGCCCGTTCGTCCCTCTCCTATCCTCCATGGCATGGCCACCCATAACAGCAACCTCTCTAAATTCTTCAAGATTTCAGCCCTCCTCCTAAAATTCAACACCCACGCCAGAGCCTTCGCTTCCGTAGCTCCGGCTAGTGCAGCTTGGCGCTTCGACGCCCTCACCCGGTTACTCCTGCACAACGGCTGTTCGCTGAAATGCCTCAGAGAGCTCCACGCGCTGCTCGCCGTCGCAGGCGCGATCCAGGACACTTCCGTGGTCGCGTCCGTCGTCGAAAGGTACCTTTCCTTGGACAAGCCTGCGTCCGCGGCGTCGGTATTTGCGGGAGCCTACCGCCGCCAGCCCGTAGTATACTCGCTGAATCTCGCGGTTCGTTGCTTCTCGGAACATGGGTTCCACCGAGAGCTTCTTGATCTTTACCGGGAGCTTTCTGGCTTTGGGTCAGACAATTTCACGTTCCCTCTGGTTATTAAGGCATGCACAGCACTCTCCTGCCTTGGGCTGGGGAAGGAGGTGCACTGCATGGTTCTGCGGACAGGACATGGGGGCAATGTTGGTGTTCAGACTGCGCTTCTCGACATGTACGCTAAGGTTGGCCAGATTGATGTGTCGAGAAGAGTATTTGATGGCATGGTTCAGAGGGACTTGATTTCTTGGAATGCGATGATCTCAGGGTATGCACTCAATGGGTGCTTGCACGAAGCTGTCAACTTATTGCAGGAGATGCAGCAGGATGGTTTGAGGGCTAATGCAAGCACCCTTGTTGGCACAGTTGGTATGTGCAGTGGTGTCGGGGCACAGGGTATCGGTGATTCGCTACATGCCTTTTCATTGAAATGTGGGGTGGTTGCCGATGAGTCCCTTACATCTGCACTCATCTCAATGTATTCTGCATATGGTGATCTTTCTTCTTCTCGATTGGTGTTTGATCTGCAGCCTGTCAGAGATTTGGTATCTTGCAATTCCATGATCTCAGCGTACATGCAGCATAACAACTGGAAGGAAGCTTTTGACATTTTCACCCTAATGCATTGTGAAGGTCTAAAGCCTAATGTGGTCACGGTTGTGTCTATCCTTCCATCTTGTAGTGATTTCTTTGGTATAAACCATGGAGAGTCTGTGCATGGTATGGCTATCAAGTTTGGTCTCACGGGGCAGGTTTCTGTTGTCAGTGCTCTTGTTTCCATGTATTCGAAGCTTAGAAAATTGGATTCAGCTGCTCTTCTTTTCTTACATGTTACCGAGAAGAACAATCTCTTGTGGAACTCCATGATTTCTGGTTACCTTGTGAACAATGAGTGGAACACAGCTCTTGATATGTTCCGCAAGATGCAAGAAGAGGATGTTGCTCCAGATGCAGTAACTATCATCAACGTGATCTCGGGATGCAGACACACAAAGGATTTGCATATGGCAAAGTCCATGCATGCATATGTTGTTAGAAACAGATTTGAATCAAACCAAAGCGTGATGAATGCACTCCTAGCTATGTACTGCGACTGTGGAGAGGTATCAACATCCTACAGCTTATTTGAGAAAATGAAAATACGGACATTGATATCTTGGAACACTATAATCTCTGGTGTCGCTGAAGTGGGAGACTCGGAAACCTCTTTAAGGCTATTCTGCCAGATGTGCCAAGAAGGTGTGCAGTATGATCTAGTTACACTGATTAGCCTTATCAATAGCCTCTCTCTTTCTGCTGGTGAATCAATCCATTGTTTGGCAATCAAAAGTGGGTGCATCTCAGATGTTTCTCTTACGAATGCCCTCATTACTATGTACACCAAATGTGGTTTTCTTGAAGCAGGTCAGCAACTCTTCGACAGCTTGTATTTTAAGAACACGATCAGTTATAATACTCTGATGAGTGGTTATCACAAAAATAACATATCCGAGAATATATTGCCTTTCTTTTACCATATGGTCAAGAATGGTGAGAGGCCAGATCTTGTAACATTACTGAACTTATTGCCTTCATGTCAAAACCTGTTGCAAGGGAAGTCTATACACTGCCATGCAATACGAAATTTCAGCAAGTTTGAGACATCCCTTTCCACGTCAACCATGTGTATGTATAGTAGGTTCAATAATATAGAATACTGTGGCAGAGTTTTCAGTTTGGTTAGTGAACGAAATATTGTGGTATGGAATTCCATGTTGTCTTCCTGTGTTCAATGCAAGGAGCTTGAGAAGGTATTTGATTTATTTAGGCATATGGTCTTTCTTAATGTCAAAACTGATAAAGTAACCATGTTAGCGCTCCTCTCAGCATGTTCACAGTTTGGAAATGCAGATTTCTTATCATGTGTTATGGCTGTCATACTGAAAAGGGGTTTTAATACAGACATATCAGTTCTCAATGCTCTTATTGACACACACGCAAAGTGTGGAAGCATATTATTTGCAAGGAAGCTATTTGATAGCTCGATAGAAAAGGATTCAGTCACTTGGGGTACAATGATCAACGCATACAGTGTGCATGGGGATGGTGATATTGCCCTTGATCTTTTCTCGATGATGATAGATTCAGGAGTGGAGCCAGATGATGTAACATTTGTCAGTATCTTATCAGCCTGCAGTCATAGCGGCTTTGTCGAGCAAGGAAGAGTATTGTTCAAATCACTACAGACAGAACATGGCATTGCACCACGAATGGAACATTATGCCTGCATTGTGGATCTATTGGGCCGAACTGGCCACTTGAATGAAGCATATGACATTGTTAGGTCAATGCCATTCAGGCCATCAGATAGTTTACTTGAATCATTGCTTGGAGCATGTAAATTCCATGGCGATGCTAAAATTGGCGAGTCTGTAGGTAAATTGTTGATTGAATCTGAGCACGGCAAGTCTAGATCTTATGTTATGCTCTCTAACATCTACGCTTCAACTGGCAAATGGAGTTCCTATGAGCAGTTGCGATCAGATATGGAAGCAAAAGGATTGCGGAAAGATGTCGGAGTCACCTATTCAGCTTAACTGGGATGACATTTGAGTCATGTTGCAACAAAGCTCCAGAGGTTGAGAATTGTTGGTCAAACCTTACCAAGTTTGGGAAATGCCTTGAAACAATTCTCTCAAAATCTAGTTGACTTCATACAGGCAGCTGAAACAGCATTATCTGTTCAAGCACAAGAAAGCATCCCATCATTCTTATCGGGAGTTATGAGACCTTACTAACTTTGGAAAATTCCTGGAAGCAAAGTCTAGTTGATTTTTCTTACAGGAAGCTGAGAGAGCATTATTTTTTTCATGCACAAGAAAATATCCCATCATTCTTATCCAGTGTGGCTTGTGATTGCACCATACAGAATTAGGAATATTGTATTTAAAATTCATTATTTGAAAAATGAAATATTGTTATTCGTGGAGATGGTGTTTTTCAGTTTCTGTGCTGATCGCTATCATGTTGGTAACTATAAAGAATCGTTTGGTCTGATTCTGTAAAGATCATGGGCAACAAGGTTGACAGACAAGAATCAGATCATGGGCAACAAGATTGACAGACTGACTCAAGGAAGTATGTCCTATATCACATTTAGTATGAGTACAACAATCTATTTGCAAATAATTGAGCCGACAGTAGCAGAGTTTATCACAGAGACCCCTGAAATTCTAGAATATTCTTACACTCAAGGTAATGCATGTTCAATGCTAATCGTGATATATAGTTTATGGTTATATGTGATATTTGCTGAAACAGCTGTTCCTACTTCATGACAGAAGTACCGAACACAATCTCCTTAGATATCCAGCTTGTGCCAATGGCACCAGTATAAAGAAGTATAGATGACAACAACAAACTACAGAAACAATTTAAAAGTCGAATAGGTCCAAATCTTCTCCTGTAGTTATTATATGTATTCCTCCCTACCATAATTGTTGCTCATCAATTCAATTCTATCCTGCAGCCTTCTCCTTGCAACAGCATGTGTGCATTGCCGAAACCCCTTGTCCATGCTTCAACATTCTCATGTGCTAAAAGCATAAAGGTACGAATATCTTGAGAAAATTTCAGCTCATGCTTGTCTTTCATTTTGGTGTACTTTATGATTCATGTACTTGTCTCTTATATATCATCCTTTAATGTGTTGTTTTCAGTTGCATAGTTAGTTTTCTTTTGATGGATCTGGTTATTTCATTTCATGAGTTCCTTAGTTATCTTTTGATGTTTTGGGCTTCTTGGCTTTGACAATTGGATTTGTATACATATGAAAAGGTTGTTGAGCCATTATAGTTAGCTCATTGGAGCATTGTCCTGACAAGGAATCAGGTCAACGACTTTTATTTTGTCTATATGAATATGCACCATGGACAAATTTTATTATGTTCTTATAATTCCTTAACTTTCTTGTGTGATTAAACTCATTGATGAAAAGTACTACATAGGTACTACAGTATATAGAGTTCACGGTATGGATTGATTTGAACAACAAATCATCAATTCAAGATTTCCACGATGAGCCCTTTTTTTTATTGTAAGCTTGAGTTTGTGCTCATATCTTTTTTTTTTTTTTACCTGAAATGAACTCTAACTCAATCCTAGGCTCCGATTGTTTTTTCTGTCCATCCTAATTCTCATCTTTAATATTTCTTCTTCAGTTAATGTAAAATTAATGTAATTGCAGATTGATTGAGTGGAAGACGAGAATATAGAAGAAGCTGACTTGTCTCAAATTCTATCTTTATCTTCGCTAAATCTCTGTAAATTTCGATAGAGCCTAAGGTCATGGAAGGTATCAATGAAGGTGGCCTTGACAAAAACCTCCAGAATACACCAAGTGCCAGTTCTGAGGCATCAATGCAGCAAGAACATCCAATGAGCCTCATATTGACTGATGACAAAAGCAAGTTGCTGGAGATTTCTGTTGAACAAAGGGTTCCTCTTGGTGACTCTGTAACCCTTTCACCAAAAGTTGACAGCAGTGAACTGCCATCCACCAATGAAGTTCCTGATGATCTTCCATCTTCCTCTAATGAAGCCTTTAGATCAAAAGAAACCCAAGATAATTCTTTGACAATACAATCATCAGAAAATTCCAACTGTGAGGCATCAATGCAGCAAGAGCGTCGTATGAGTCTTGTACCAACTTTCAACAAAAGAATCTTGCAAGAAATTCCAGCTGAAAGGATTCCTATTGGTGATTCTATTACCCTTTCACCAGAAGTAAAGAACACTGAATTACCATCCACCAACGAAATTCCTGATAGTTTTCTATCCTCTATCAATGAAGCTTATGAATCAAAACAAGATGATTTGATTGCAATGGAATCTTCAAAAGTAATTGTTGTGTCACAATATTTGCTTAGGTCAAGAGAAAGGATCCTAGTTGATGCCCCTCGTACTGATTCTGATAAGGTTGGTCGTGAAACACCACTTGCTATGGTAAAAAAGGTGAAAGAAGATAAGGACCTGTTTGTTCATAGACTGCAAAAGTGCCAAATGAGCCTAGCAGACACAAGACAAAAGGTGCCTGCACCTGTGAGCAGATCAGTTAATGTGAAGAACTTGAGAATGGACAACACTACTGTTGATACTACAACCCACATTGAATCTGTAAAGGTCGCTGCCTCAAAGTTTGGAGGCAGCATTAATTGGAAAACTCGTAGATCACAGCCAGCACAGGTAACTCAAACTATCTTTCTTTCTCTTATTATTTATATGGATTGCCTCTGTTACAAAGCTATAAACATGCTATCATTTGTATCAATACGCAGTCAATTTTTGTATTCTCTTAGGGAAAGATTAGTTTTATTTCCTGTCTTGTCTCTGAGATAAATAATTTTGCTATATCCAGGGAAGTGGGTACACCATGCTTGAGCTTGATAAGCTGAAGAACGAGATTTTAGAATGCAAACATCAAGCAGAAGCTACAGAGATTGCAACAATGTCAATATTTGATGACCTTGAGAGGACAAATAAGCTTATAGACGAACTGAAACATGTCCTGGAGACGAAACAAGCAGAAGAAGTAGATGCAAAAGAGGATCTGGAGTTCTTTCATTTTATTTTACAAGAGATAGAGGAGGGAGTTGTCAGCGGTGACAGTGGTATGATGGAGGAGAAACTCAAGATTATCCAAAGACGGAACAAAGAAGTAGTGATCAAGCTTAAGTTGGTGAAGGATGAGTCCAGAAAGCTGCAGGAGGATTATGATTCTTTATTGACCGAGCAGGATATTTCCGTTAGAAAAGCTCAGGCAGCCTGCACACTGTCCAAAGAAACTGAGGGACAAGTAGAGGATCTCACCCTCAAGCTCAAACACCTTGAGGAGCTTTTGGATATGGGTCGTGCCACATTGCATGATGCTGAAGAACGTAAAAAAGAAGCGCACATTCTTCAAGAAATAGAGTGTTCAATATGGGAAGTGAATCTCAGACAAGCAGAAGAGGAACTGAACAAATATGAGAAGCTTTCTTCTATCGAAGAACTGAAATCAGAGCTTGATACATCATCGAACTTGTTGCTTAATCTCAAGAATGAGCTGGCCGCATGTACGGAGGCAAACTCAACTGAGGAAGCACTAGAACAAAAAGGTGGAACCTATACATCCATGGAAGTTATTCCACCAAGGAATGAGCTCGAGGAGTGTAGTGAAAGCATAGCTAAGGTTTCAAATGAATTATGTGCTTTGAAAATTACTGCTGCAGCACTCAAATCAGAGTTCAACAAAGAGCAGGCAGCGCTTGCCGCCATGCAGCAGAGGGAAACAATGGTGTCGATAACCGTTCAATCTCTCAAGATGGAGATTAAACATTCATTGCAGGAACTTGAAGCAGTTCGTGCCAAGGGGGAGTGCCGAGATGGGATGGTTGAGTTGCCCACTGTTCTGCAAGATGCAGTCTGGAAAGGTGGTAATGCTAAGTCCATCACTACCAAGGCACAGGAGGAGTTGAGGAAGACACGAGAAGAAATAGAGCAAACGAAGGCTTCTCTGAGCATGATGGAATTTAAGCTTCAGGCAGTTCTGAGGGAGATAGAAGCTACGAAAGATTCTGAGAGGCTAGCACTTCGTGCTATCAGAGCAACGGAAGACACAAAAGCTGCAGTAAACGTAGAACAAGGTCCTCCTCCTCAGATGATCACTGTTGACTTAGATGAGTACACCTCCCTGATCGAGAAGGTCCATCACGCAGAAGCACTTGTTAAGGAAAGGACAGCTGCTGCCATTGCACAGGTCGAAGCAGCCAAGGCATCCGAATCGCAGACCTTATCAAGCCTGGACGAAATCTTCAAGGCCCTAGAAGAACGAAAGCAAGCGGTCCTTGATGCCACAGAGCAGGCTGACAGGGCCACCGAGGGCAAGCTAGCCGTGGAGCAAGAACTGAGGAAATGGAGGGAGGGTAGGCAGCGTTCCAGGGCCAGTGAGGCTTCAATATCTGAAACCAGGCCTTCAAAAGCTGCAGAGATCATCGTCGAGCGCAGTGCAGATGCAAAGTACAAGAGCAAAGAAGACAGTTGTGCCTCGGTTCATCCGCTGTCGGACGCATCTGGGAGGAGCAGCCCCAACGATCTGGTCTTACACACAAAGACGAAGAAAACAAGGAAGCTGTCGTTCTTCCCGCGCATCATCATGTTCCTTGGCAGGAGGCGGCGTAAAGCTTTGAGATGACAAGTTGCGCGATCCCCTTTTTTGCATCTAGCTAGCGTTTAAATTTGTGAGACAAGGCGGTGCTCCCTTGTTCTCAATTATCTGGTGTGTGTGTGTGCTTCATGGCTTGCAAGATGCTGCGAACTCATGGTTTCGATTGTGAAGTTCTCATAATTCATAGAGCCGGTGCCTGTTGAGACACAGGTTTTGAAACTTGTAAATTTGTGTAATTTGTCCGAAGAGGCGTTGTTCGTGTTGCGTGTACCGTTCTAAAGTTCGGAGATTGCTGGCGTAGTATTTAATTTGTTTGAGCAGGATGTTTTTTTAAAGCAATTGGATTGGTTTTCTCATTTTCTGCTCGTGTCGTGTGATATTGTGGCAGTACGATGTGCGTGCACGTTGCTTGATCTCTCGCCTGTATGCAGACTCACTCCATTTTGCCTGGCTCGTGCCTTGGCAACATTTTCTCATAGTATGAGCATTATTGCAAGCTGCATCTGATCTGTTTATTTCTCATGGTAGTATAGTACGGCAATGAGCTGGAACTGTCCGACGTGTTTGTAGCGTTTTGTACAAGAGCTGCACCGTTGATTCCCGTCCATGCGTATGCGTGCCATCCATCCTTGATGGCGAGGCGGGCAAGCTGGCCGGGGTTGGACAAGGTGACAGGCAAAGCACTCACTCACGTACGCTGGAGAGAGACGCAGTTCCTGCCTTTCATGTTCGTGGTACAGATACAGAATCAGAATCATAGAAAGTTGTCCCATGACCGTCTTCCTGTAGATGGAGTACTATTCGAGTACTATTATTTTCTCGCATATAAAAATGGTGCTCGTTTTGGAGTATTACTCATTTGCAGTTGCAGGATCGATGAAGATTTTTATTAAAAAACAAAAGAGAGAGAACGGATCCTCCTGTACTGTCGGGTGGAAGCGGTAACGTCCATCTACGTCTTGTTTGGGCCGCTTCTCCTAGTTGAGCCCAAAACGCTCCCCTCGCTGGGCCGTAAGTCAGTACACCGAGCAAAAACTAACGGATACAGGCCCCCTCGTATTGCATTTTATCTTTTTGTTTGTTTTCCTGATCTGATGTCGACTTTGTTTAGCATTCCGGATCACTGCTTCCCGAGCTACATCTTGTAATGTACGTGTAGTACCTCATAGAGGTGCGTACTGCTGTCTCTGTACACATGAGCACGACCAGTACGTACGTATACGTGCCTACGTGGCGACCGGTGGAAACGCTGTGGTAGCTGTCAGTGGGGCGTCCATCTTCTAGACTTCACGCCTCCCTCGTCCACATCTCCGGCGAGGCAGAATAATCCATGAAATGAAATGAACGAAATCGAGCCTTCCTTTAAGCAACGAAAACGAAACATGCTGTTGGCTCGATCTATTCAGCTGAAGCTGAGCCAGCCGGTGGGTTGCCGCGTCCGGCCTGATGACTGGCTGTCGCTGCTGGGGCGCCGTCGATCGCAGACGACACGGGCTCATTCAGGTCACGTCGATATTCCGTTTCCTGACATTCTCAAGGGAGCAAGCAAAGGACAAGAAGAGGCAAGGCAAGCAGGCACCTATAGCCAACTGATTGGACTGCTTATTGCTTGCAGGTGAGGGTTCAGCCGTTCAGGTCTCCCGTCTTCGTCCTCGCGTGCGCATTGGTGAATCGAGAGATCAAACAGGGCAAGCCTTGCGGTTTACCCTGACGGAACCGAGACTGACTGACTGCTGCTGCTGCTGCTGGTAATAAAGCGCTCAAGTTATACCGCCAACAGCAAAACGTGCCTCAACTGGCGTCATGTGTACATCATCATTCATTGCCTTGTTCGTGTTCGAACGATACGAGTCACAACTAGATTCCCACTACCAAAGACGATAGACAGACAGATGTTGGCAGAACTAGCAAGCTGCGACCTTTTTATTCATCCAAACTTTCTTAACTGAAAGACAAAGAATCCAGCAGGATTTGGTGAGAAACTGATGTCCAGGAGAGGAGAGATCATCGTCATCAAACCAGCAGTAAGTAACAGAAGAAGGAGAAGGCTCTTGATCGAATCGATGAGGAAAACGAACGGCGAAAAGGGCTACGGGTGTTAGTAGGGTAGGTTGGAGTTGCCTTCAAGGCTTTGTAACCCTCCTCCTCCCTGTCCCAGGGAGAGCTACTAAAGCCTACTACGGCTCACTCTGCCACCGTGTGCGTCTCACTCTCATCTTTTTATCCTCAAAAAAGACAACACTTTTTTTCCCCTGTTCAATCTTGTAAGTAGTATGCGCTCTGAAGAGACTCGGACCAGCCAACTAACCAACCATGTCCGATCGATCGATTGCCTTTTGTTATCTCGCATACACACTGGCGCCAATAAAACAACTCTAAATGTAGCAGCCTAATGACTCCAAATGCCTTGTGCCATGTCCTCGGCAACCACATGATTTATTTTTTCTTTGAACAAACCACATGAGATTAATTAAGAAAACTAAAGAACACGACCGCATCTGCATGCCTTTTAAATTAGTTGTAATGAACAAATAATAATAAGCTAGTGTCATATCTGGCTTGCTAGATTTGATCAAGCCTTCCTCTGAAATTCACCTGGCAATTGGCATAGCTCTCTTAGGCTAGTTTCTTTTCTTCAGAACTTTTCTAAACGATGTTGTCTGTCATCACCAGGATTGATGCTGGCCAGGAGAAAGAGCAATACGTCAAGACCAAATTAATAAAGAGAGAGTAAGGAACCAGCAGGGTATGTATGGAGTAGTGTAACATCCTGTATAAAGTGTGGTGCAAATAAAGAAGAACACCATACAGTCTAAGAGATACTAGTTCTTTGGTAAAAATTATAAGACTGGAATTAAGTGGTGTGTAAGGAAGTACTCTTATGACTTAACAGAGATAGCCTGTACTTCAGGTCTCGGTATTCCAAATCACTTACTGAACCTACATTATCAAAGGTGAGACGCAACGCCACATCACTATACTAATTCTCATCTCCAAAACAAGAACGCCGCAGTACATTTTGGCCTCACAAGTCAAGTCCTCTGACATTACAGTAGAGTAAAGTTACTGAAAGCGTAGCCGCCGGATACGCGGAAAGCAAAGGCGAAATGAAGAACAAGGGGGAAACCAAAGTGGAAAAAAGGAAAGATTAAAGGCAATGATATTTGACTGAAGCATTGGTTCCAACTAATAGATTGCTTTCTGCCTGTCTTTCACTGCTAGAATGTGTATCACCTTCCAGCACTGCCATCCTCGTCATTGTTCCCACGTATGAAAACCACGTAGGAAAGACTAGTTTGAGCACGACGTGTATGTACGACCTGAACGATTTGACCTGCAGCTCCCGCTTAGATGGGAGCGTCTGATCTGATGCGATTTGAGCACGCATTTTTTATATTGTATATGATTAAAAGATCGTTTTGTTAATACTACTCGATCGGTTCTGTGTTGGACACGCTTCACCGCGCCGGTCATTGCTCATTATTCGTTCATTGCACCTCGATCGTATATATTTCAGGACTCTAATTTATAGTAGCATTTCTTTTAGCTTTTAGATGGCAAGATTGAATAATAACACCACACACCAACATTCCAATATCAATGCGAATCGGCAACAGTAGCCTGTAGTATAATTCTTGCAAATTACTATCCGCAACCGTTTGGGAATTTTTTTTGCTTTTTATTGTGATGGTTACAGATGGCTCGAGTATAATTTTCGAATGACCCTCAGTTGTGAGCAACGCACATCGACGGCAATTGAGACGTTAAAATCAAGGGCCGCACCCGGCAATTTATTGGTTGGCTAATGATTAAATCGATCAGCTGTTTTTTGTTCACTCCCGATGTGCACAGAATGTAGATTAAGCATACTGATGCCTGTCGATGTCGTCTCCATTTCCTTGCTCTGTTTTTGGAGCTCATCATACTGACACCATGTTTCAGACTTTTTTTTTCTTTCCTCGAAGTTCGTTCTGTGCTCAAATCGTCAGTTTTCCCATTTGATCTGATCGCGCCGATCGACCTCAGCAATTAGAGTCCACGAAATGTCGAGAGAGAGGAAGAGGAGGTGCAGGTGTCCTTGCTGGTCCGCCTGATCGAACCCGGGCAACTAAACCGTACAACTACCTCAGTACCTTGGTGTACAAGGCGGGCCACACAAGTGACACAGCATCAGGGATCATATCATCATATCGCAGCCGCCTGCTGCCAACATGAACAGTTCTTGTAGAAGATCATAGATAAAGTTAAATCAGCAGTCTATATAACTCTATAGTATGGCTTCTGATGGAGGACGCACCAACCCCAACAAACGGATCAGACATATGTATGGCTGTGACGAGCCGGAGATGAATATTTTATGAGTGACGGAGGTTAAATTGTCCAGTACGAAGTAGTAGTCTTGTTTGCTGTATTTTTAATGGAGAACTTATGCTTCAAGTTTGGATGGAAACACTGGAAGTGGCTCCACCACAAGGTCTGAAGGGCGTGTCATCCTCGATAATAAGTACTACATGCTTGCAGCTAGCCAGCTGCGTCTCGCCTGACAATGAAGCGTGTAAACAATGAACTGTAGTACTCCTGTAAGTACTACTGGAAAGGTGAACCAGTCAGTACTATACTACTGACAGCATTTTCTGAAAATAAATGGATGTAATTGCTCAGACTGAAACGCTAGTCACAGCGCATTGGGTCAGTAGGGTACTCACTGACCTTGTGAGATTATTTTGTAAAGTACTACCCTGCATTCAATTAGCTGAGTAATTACTCTTCCAGGTAATTACTCTTCCACGATGATAACTGAGCTCGCTGGCTAAGGACTGAACTGACACGTGGCCCCTATGATCGTTCGTTGCCGCCATCCTTTCAAGCTCACACCCCACCACCCACAACCACCGCAGATTGGCGGGACGGCCTTACAGCCTTGTCGCGCACTACTCACACCTCCAACGCCAGGAGGATCAGCACACCACCGCCCGCCCGCCAAGTCCCAGCAGGGCGCCTGCACCTATATATCCCGTGCGCATGCAACTCGCTTCGGCTCCACCCGATCGAGAGCCGCGACACCAAGGAAAGAAGACCGGCCGGCGAGTGAAGAAGCAAGAACAGTCTCACAGCATACGCGCGCGCAGCAAATGGGTGTGACCACTGCCGGGGATGCGGTCAAGTCCCCGGCCGCCGGCGGGCTTCGGGCCGGGTTCATCGTCAAGCTCAACGCGGCGTGCCTCGCCTTCTTCCTCCTCGCCTACATGGCGCTGCTCCTCCATCCCAAGTACTCGTACCTCCTCGACCGCAGCGCCGCCTCCCTCGTCCGCTGCACCTTCCGCGACGGCGCCTCATGCCCGGCCTCGATCCAGCAGCAGCTCTCACGGAAGGTAAGGTGAGTCCACTGCCATGCATGCATCGTCGTCTGCCCGGGCCGGCCGACATCTGTCGTCACAAGACACGCATGATCTCAGAGGCGATCTGATGATGTGGAATGCAGCTGGGTGGTGGCGTGGCGGGGAACAAGCAGGCGGTAGCGGCGCCGGAGCGGATCGTGAACGTCGGGCGCGCCCCGACCATGTTCGCCGACCTGCGCGGGCGGCTGCGCATGGCCCTGGTCAACATCGACCACGCCGAGCTGCTCCCGCTGGGCGTGGAGGGCGACGCGGTGCGCGTGGACTTCGAGCGCGCGTCCGACGTGTTCCGGTGGTCGGACCTCTTCCCCGAGTGGATCGACGAGGAGGAGGAGGACGAGGGGCCGTCCTGCCCGGAGCTCCCCATGCCGGACCTCCGCTCCTCCTCCCTGTACGACGACGGCGAAGTGGACGTGGTGGTCGCTGCGCTGCCGTGCAACCGCTCGGCGCCGGCGGGCTGGAACCGCGACGTGTTCAGGCTGCAGGTGCACCTCGCGGCGGCGCACGTGGCGGCGCAAAAGGGCCGGCGCGTCGGCGGCGAAGGCGGAGGGCGCGTATTCGTGCGCGTGGTGCTGCGCAGCGAGTGCGAGCCCATGATGGACCTGTTCCGCTGCGACGACGAGGTGGGGAGGGAGGGCCACTGGCGGATGTACAGGGTCGACGTGAACCGCCTCGAGGAGAAGCTCCGGCTGCCCGTCGGATCGTGCAACCTCGCGCTGCCGCTCTGGGGATCAGGAGGTAATACGCTGTTTTGTCGTTGCTTTTTCTACGGCTAGCCGGCCGGCGTCGGACGCGTTGTCGGCGGTTCGGTTTATTAGCTCAGCCACCCATCCCATCTCCTTCACGCTTGCACATTGCAGCGCATGCAAGTCACGTCAACAACATCTATCAGCATTTGCTTCCGTACCAAATAACTCTATAGGCAGCGCCTGTCTCAGCAGATTATTTTCCAATCGACCGTGGTTCTCCGATTTCCCAGAAGTTAATTAGCTCGATCTAGTGCCAACGTCGTTAGAATAAAAAATATCGGTGTACCGTAGCTGTAGGTTTACCTTTTTCACTTTCACTAACATTAATTTAATTTTACCTCGAAAAAATATTAATTTAATTATAACAGTAAAACCTAGTGGAAGCTGGGTACAATAATTGAAGAGAGGATGAACATGTGCTACAATTGTGTGTTATTAGAGACATAACGTACCACCTAATAATTGGAATTATAGGTGCCATATACACAACATGTTGAAACCTTTACTTTTCATGTCGGCGCGGAGGACGAATACGTAGATTGATTCTCAATGAAATCGATGCCTCCTCTGCTCGTTCAAATCGATGCCTTCATGCTATGTACTATAGTACAGTACAGTACGTACCGTATGCATCACTAGAGAAAACTTCCCTCAAGAATACGACACATTTGGATCCACTCCAAAATGGAAACTTCTACTGGTAATAATGTGGGATCCATAGATGTCGCTGTTACAAGAGGACAGAGAGAGATGGCCGACACTTGTCTGTGTCGTTGCTACAGCAAACTAGATGTATAGATTGATCTAGGTGTGCCTTTTTCCGATAGCTGGATCAACCACAGCTTCTAAAAGAATCGAACCGATTGCCACATACCCTGTGTCAAGTGTAGTACTCGCACAGCACAGGGAGTCTGTATAGGTGTAACGACGAACCTGCCATTGTAAAAGTACCAAACGAAAAAAACAAAGTGCTTAAAATTCTGGGGCCCTATATATGCACCTAATAACATGGTAGGATGCCTTTCGCTTCCATCCATCTGATCTATCTATTTACCTATCGTCCATGGAGCACTATATACATGATGGCGTGGCAACTAGCTAGTACATCGACACGACTGAATAAATCAGATTCGGTTGGTAAGACCAGCTAAGCTCTCTGCACGTACGCTAGCCTGTGCACGCGCCAAAAATTATCACATACTTGGATGCCACTGCATTCTACCCTCGTGGTGGATCACCAGCCCATACCAAACGTACGCAAAGTTCTTTTTTTCTTTTACCGAACTGACTGAGATGACTACTGATGGTGATCGACGATGCGCAGGCATCCACGAGGAGGTGTACAGCAACAACGTATCGGGATCGTCGTCGCCGCCGCCGCCGACGGTGGGGCAGGGTCGTCGGCGCGAGGCGTACGCGACGGTGCTGCACTCGTCGGACGCGTACCTGTGCGGCGCGATCGTGCTGGCGCAGAGCATCCGTCGCTCGGGTTCGGCGCGCGACCTGATCCTGCTGCACGACCACACGGTGTCGAAGCCGGCCCTCCGCGCGCTGACTGCGGCGGGGTGGACGCCGCGCCGGATCAAGCGCATCCGCAACCCGCACGCGGCGCGGGGCGCGTACAACGAGTACAACTACAGCAAGTTCCGGCTGTGGCAGCTGACGGACTACGACCGCGTGGTGTTCGTGGACGCGGACATCCTGGTTCTACGCAGCCTGGACGCGCTGTTTGCGGTCCCGCAGCTCGCGGCGGCCGGCAACGACGGCCACCTCTTCAACTCGGGCGTCATGGTGCTCGAGCCGTCGGCGTGCGCGTTCGACGCGCTGCTCCGGGACCGCCGCGCCGTGCGCTCGTACAACGGCGGCGACCAGGGCTACCTCAACGAGGCGTTCGTCTGGTGGCACCGACTCCCGCGCCGCGTCAACTTCCTCAAGAACTTCTGGGCCAACACCACCGGCGAGCGCGCGCTCAAGGAGCGGATGTTCCGGGCCGACGACGGCGGCGGGGCGTGGGCCGTGCACTACCTCGGCAAGAAGCCCTGGACGTGTTACCGCGACTACGACTGTAACTGGAACGTCGCGGACCAGCGGGTGTACGCCAGCGACGAGGCGCACAGGCGGTGGTGGCAGGTGTACGACAGCATGGGGGAGGCCCTGCGCGGGCCCTGCAGGCTGTCGGAGCGGAGGAAGGTGGAGATCGCGTGGGACAGGCACGTCGCCGAGGAGGTCGGCTACGCGGACCAGCACTGGAAGATCAACATCACGGACCCAAGGAAGTGGGACTGATCAATCAACACTCGACTGAGCGAGATATTATAGCTTCTTATTAGACCGTCACATTCTCTGATTTCTGGGTTGTTTTTTTCTTAATTACTTTTTTATTCACATGTTATATATATAGAGAGAGCCACATAAAAATAAGTGAGTAGTACACAGCAATTATTCAACGGATCGAATAACGAGAGAATTCATAGCCTCTAATCCGAAATTTGTTCGTGTCTATCCAGCGATCAGAATTTGGTCGTTCTAGTGCCTGCCGTTCGTGGGTTGTCTCTCGCTCATCACCATGGACCTCGACTCTGTGGCGCCACCAACCAAAAAAAAAAAAATGAACGACCAAGTCAGCTGACCAGCATGTAACCCGAATGAGCTTTGACCCTTTCAACGCTTGCTATATTTGGGCGCGCCAAACCAAAACCAAGAAGAAATCCGGCGGCCACCTCCGCCCGTCGTGCAGCCTTCAGCATGCATAAACGTTTCTCTCCTTCCTTCCTGGCCCCCCTTTCTTCGCCTCTTCTCCTTCGGGGAGCCTCCCCTTCGCGGGCGCTCCATTTCCCCTCCACACATCCTATTATGTCATTACGATGCCAAGCCCCATTGCCGCCACCCTCCTCGTCTTCTTCCTCGCCGTCGCCGACTTATTTCCCTCCTCATCCTCCCAGCAAGCCGCCGCCCCGCAACCCAGAGGATTCTACATAAACTGCGGGTCAGACAAGGAGGTGCAGACCGGGAGCATCAAGTGGATCCAGGATGCCGGCTTCGTCGCTGTCGGCAACGTCTCCGCCATCGACAAGCCCAACCTGCTCCCGATCCTCGCCACGCTGCGCTACTTCCCGGACAAGACGGCGCGCAAGTACTGCTACCAGCTGCCCGTGGTCCGCGGCACGCGCTACCTGGTCCGCACCACCTACTTCTACGGCGGGTTCGACGGCGGCGCCGAGCCGCCCGTGTTCGACCAGATCGTCGACGGCACGCGCTGGAGCGCCGTCAACACCACCGAAAGCTTCCGCCGCGGCATGTCCACCTACTTCGAGGTGCTGGTGCAGCCGCAGGGGAAGACGCTGAGCGTGTGCCTGGCGCGCCGCCCCGACACGGCGTCCAGCCCGTTCATCTCCGCGCTCGAGATCGTCGACCTCGCCGACTCCATGTACAACGCCACCGACTTTGGCAGATACGCCATGACCACCGTCGCGAGAAGCAGGTTCGGATCCAAGGGCGAGATCGTCAGGTACAATTCGTATCCATCACGTGATCATGCGAGGGGAATCCGGTTCCTGACGTGGCGCGTGCTTTATTGGCATTTCTAGCTATCCAGATGACCCGTACAACCGGTACTGGGCGCCGTTCGAGGACGCCAAGCCGGAGGTGGAGAGCCACTCGCCCATCTCGCCCGACGACTTCTGGAACCTGCCGCCGGCCAAGGCGCTCGGGGTCGGGGTCACCGCGAGCCGGGGGAAGAAGCTCACCATGCAGTGGCCACAGGCCGAGCTGCCCGCCGCTAGCTACTACGTGGCGCTCTACTTTCAGGACTCGCGCACGGCCAGCCCCTACAGCTGGCGCGTCTTCGACGTCGCCGTAAACGGCCAGGACTTCTTCCGGGGGCTCAACGCCTCCGCCGCAGGCGTCATGGTCTACTCCAGCATGATGCAGCTGGCCGGGAAGACGGAGATCCTCCTCACGCCCAACGAGACGTCCCCTGTCGGACCGATGATCAACGCCGGCGAGATTTACATGATTCTGCCGCTCGGCGGCAGGACGGCCACCAGAGATGGTAGGCGACATTTTTTTAAAAAAATTGTTTTCAGACAGATTTCATATACTATCAGTCAAATTCAATTGGTGAGATCAATTGTTTGGGCGATGAGAAGCTCTAGGCCTTTCCCTTATGCAGTGGTTGCAATGGAGGATCTCGCAAGGAGCATCAAGAACCCACCTCCGGACTGGGCCGGGGATCCTTGCCTGCCGCGGGATTACTCATGGACCGGGGTTGAGTGCTCTGAGGAATTTCCTGTGCGCGTCTTGTCACTGTAAGTATACTGATTGATGTTGGAGAGTTCCACATTTAATCAGCTCTAACAAAACTACGGTTCAAACCAGGCAATTCAGTAGTAGAAAATAAAAACAAAACGTGACTATTGCTGTGATAATATGACCCATTTTGTGCAATACAGGGATCTAAAAAATCATGGTCTTTCAGGATTGCTTCCCGACAGCATTGGAAATTTGACCGGAGTTAAAACAATGTAAGGCAGAACTATTCTCTGATGATACTTTCAGGATCATTCTTCTAATTTCCCCTGTGAAATTTTGATTGCAGCTACCTCAGTGGCAACAAATTCTCAGGTTCCATACCTGACTTGAGCGGCATGCACACCCTTTCTGCCTTGTAAGCACAAACATATATATTGGACATTGCAATCTAGGATATTTTTCTCATTCATACTAACTTCTGTATAATTGAGAAGGCATCTCGACGGCAATCAGTTCAGCGGCACGATTAATCCATCACTGGAAAAGATCATCACTCTTAAGGAGCTGTAAGTACCGAATCTTCCCCCCCCCCCCCCCCCCCCCCCCCCTATAAATACCTATAAGATTAATATACCCTTACTTCTTTCTGCCCTGTGCAGGTACCTCAACAATAACAATCTCACAGGCCAGATACCACTCGGCCTGAAAAACAAGCCTGGGCTTGATCTCAGGTATGAAAATTGAAAACAATGTTTAGTTTGTCTCCTTATTTTTGTCCTGATTTCACATTGCCTAAAAAATCTACAGAACTGAGGGGAACAAATTTGTATGAGGCTGGCAAGGAGAAAATATCCTGACGCTAATTTTCAATCTGATGCTGCACACACGCTAATCAATGATGAAGGAGAAGCTTCAACAGTTGTAGGATCATGTTGATGTCAGATGCATCATGTATGTGAGCTGAAGATTAATCAGCGTTCCTTTGAGCCATCTGTGTCTATTTCAATAGGGATACTTGTTGCATCACCCCGCATCAGTTTAGGATAATAGTTAGGAGGGAGCAATCATTCATCTAATCATCTAAAAGTGAGAAAGAAACTTTCTTTAGAACAGTAAAATTCAGTGCTCAGACAAAAAAAAAATGCTGATTGCTCAAACTTTTTCAGTTTAACTTCTAATTTAGGAATCCATGCATACAGTCATATTACATAGTAACTGCGCATACAATCCTAATAGTTAAATCCTAAAGCATATACCCAAAATATGATTCTCCATCAGAATCCCATTAGCAGTACTGAAATGCATATAGTGATATTACATAACAACTGCGCATCCAACCCTGAGAGATCAATCCTAAAGCATATACCCAAAATACGGTTCTCCATCACACAAAATACGATTTTCCATCACATATGTTAGTAGAACTGTTGCATGGTGTAGTTCACTCAGCTACCTCATCGTCATCATCAGAAGCTGCCCGGATTATATGCACCTAAGCAAGAGGAGCATGAAAAAAGGATAGTCAAATAAGACCAGTGCTCCTAATTTAAATTCCAGATTATTCAGACAACATAGTTCAGCAGATTGTACCTTGAACGTTGTAGGCTTGATCAACTGAAAAACTGTTGCATCTCCATCCCGTATCCCATGGCTCAAAGCAAAACCAGCCCAACCACCACTGAGGCCCTTCTTGTAGGCAAGGTAGTTAGTGTCGAATTCTTCATCTTTCTCATCCACCAAGGTGACAATTGAATCTTTCTTTGGCATGTAAGTGTCACAGAAATGGCTAGGGAGACCCTTTGGAACATGCATCACGAAACAAAATTAGTACATATGAAATACTAGTTTAGTAGAAGTTAGCGGGGAGAGCATATACTAGTATAGTACTCACCAGCCAAAATCCTCGCACAACATGTGAGTGCAACATTGCTTTGACAAAGGCGGGAACTTCAGGGTCCAGTTGTGATTCTAGCTCCTCGGCCTTTCTTGTCGCCTCCAACCTTGCTTTCATGGAAATTGATCCATATCTTGCCGAGTAGATGCTATCTGTTGGTTTTCTAGGAGTCCTAATAAATAGAACATCAAGGCCATTACATGATGGGTGAAGTTTATGTTTCCCACTCTTATGGTCATGCTAAGCAAATATCGACATACCTTGCGATCCTCTCTGAACTATGTGGTGCAACCTGTTTACGAATTTCACTTGTCAGTAAATGTGTATGGATTCCAATTAATATGGTATACCTGCTCTTAAATCTTAATGAAAAAAGGAGCATTTTGAAGAAAAATTAATTGAGTCAGGAAAATTTTCCTAATTTCGAGTAACTCGGCAATTGGCAAATTTAGCAGTTTCCTTGTCAGTCTCACATGAACGAAGACGATCAAGATTACACAGGAAACAGTTTTTTTTTTTTTGGACAGTTACTTACAGTAAGAAGCTAAGAGCACTAAGAGCAGAGCTTTTTCACACATCAAAACTGAACATTATTGAGCTCGAATAAAATTTCTCATGCAGAACAAGCTCGTGAAATGTATGGTCCAAATACACCAATGCAAACAACTAAGGGTCCAAAATGTGCATTTTGAGCCTAGTAGCAGGAAAACATCACAGGTAAAACAGAACAGATACCTCTGCATAACTGATTTCAGGAAGCTGAGCCAGACGCCGAGACCTCCTAGCTGGCGAAGGAGGCACGACTGCCGTCTCGATGATCCTGCGCCTCTTCTGCTTCTGCTCAGCCACAAAACCAAACAAAAAAAAAAGAAAGATGTTCACAGAGTAAACAGTGGGTTAAGCGCCGAACAAAAACGGTCAAAGAAGCGACTAAGCAAGCAAAGAATGAAAGGCCGTGGGAGCAGTATGGTATGGCATCACCATGGGGGAAGGGGTCTTGGGGGCCATCTTGATGGCGGCCGAGAGATGGTGCAGGTTGAGCGCCTCCATCTTGCGCTTGTTCTCCTGCACCCTCCTCTCCCTCGCCGCCTCGTACGGCGACATCTCCATCTCCTGCTCCTCCGCGACCGCTGCCATCTCCCCTTCTTTTTTCTGTCACCCTTTCCCACTCGACTCTCCCTGCACCCTCCTCTCCCTCGCCGCCCGTACCTGGAGGGAGAGAAACAAGCTGGGGCAAGGCAGCAGTGGGCGCGAGGTTGGGGAGAAGAGGGGTTTAAGCGTGGACGGCGACTGACTGGGTTTTTCAAGGCAGTGGAACAGAGGAAATGAACCGTTGGAGACGTCGAGGGGTTAAACGGTAATATGACAAGGTCGAGGCTCGAGGGTATGGTGGAAAAACGGAAAAACGTTCGTACTTTCGTAGCCGGGATGTCTCGCCAAAAGGGCCCTTGAAAAGCTCAAAAGTTGAATTGTAAAGGACAGGGCGGCCTCTGGTTATTCTGCACCTCGTGGATGTCTTCTTCTACAAACATGTCATTTTGTTACCTCGTGTACAGCGTGCCCTGCGAAAACGTCAATTTTGTTAGACGTGGCTCCACGACGTGCCGTCCTCCTCTTCCTTCACCGGTTCACCCTGCCTCATCTCCCCTCCTTGAATGTCGGCAACAGTGACACTAGTGACGGCCTTCCCGTAGTGACGGTCGGATAGGAGGGAGCGGCGACGAGGCGCGGCAGCCTAGGTCCGGGCGCGCACGGTGAGGGACAGCGGGAGGTGCGGCGGAGGTGTAACGGTGTTTCTTCGCCCCAAGCTCGGCGCGATGGTGCCCGTCGTCGGGCGCGCTGAGGGACAGCGGCGGCGGCCGCCCACCGCCTGGGAGAGAAGCGGTCGAGGCGCGGCGGAGCCGGAGGCTGGGCGCGAGTCAACGAGGGAGAGGAGGCGGGGAGACGAAGCTGCTGCTTGGATGCGGATTTCTGGTCGCCTGGACCACCACAGCCGTGAAAGAAACATGCCGGAGTGATCTGCCGTCCGCAACCTGGTGGGCAGTCACAATCATGCCGAAGTGATCCGATCTGCCATCCCCATCCAGTCTGGCGATGGCGTGTCCCCCACCTCCGGCCACATCTACTTCGGCAGGGTACAGCATCCCCAAACCGAGGTGCTCTCTCTCTCTCTCTCTCTCTCTCTCTCTCAAAACTTTCTAGATCTGTTCACCATTGTGCTCAGATTTTAATTTCCTCAGTTTAATCTTCTCACCATCCAATCTCTCTCTTCCATGTTCATTCTGTTCGTTATTAAAGGAGCACCAAGATGGGAATGGGATGTAGGCTCGAGGGGATGAATGGGATGAGCCTTGCGTGTGCTTCTAGGACAACCATGCTAGGAAGCTATGTTGATCTTACGACTCAGAATACAGCTTTGTGTGCATAAATGTTATCGAGTTGCCATGGCTCTCATGTTACTGTGGAAGATGCATTGCTTTTTAAATTAATCATTAGTCCATACACGTATATTCTTTTACAAGATCTCTGTGAATTTGTATTGTCTGCTCCGAATGTGCTACATTATTATTCTAAATGTAGACCGATGAACTAATAGGCCATGATCTTGCTGTTGTCACTGAGTAACGTAAATAATTATGTTCTTTTTCTTTAAAGGGAGTGAGAGGAGAATGAACTACATAAGGGTATCCTCAAGAGAAAAGTGAGACTATATTTTCTGTAATTGTTTCTCTAGTTAATCTGAATGTTTGCTATATCTATAGTTGTGTCAGTCAACTTCATTGCATTTACTCTGAAGTTTAGCAGCGATCAGTATGTTTGCTCAATAAAATGGACTGAGAATTGTTTATTCATATGCACTACAAATGAGTGCTTCTTGCAACTTCAGTATATTTTTCCTGTTCAGTTCTAGGCTGTATGAAAATCTTAAACTGCATTGTGAAGGAATAGGCCATGCAAGATTTGTCATGTCTAAGCGTCATGGTGTAGCTTTGTTCTCTTCAAGGATTGTTTGTAGTGCTCTGCAATTCCACTACAATTTAACTGCTCACAAATTAACTCTTCACCCGACCTGTCTTTCAACTCTTTATGCAGGATCACAAACATAACACGCCTGATTTGGGGTTTTACAGTATATATTTGTGAAGAGTCCCTCATGCTTCTCTTTTTGCAATAAGGGCTGCCTTTAATTGAAAATTTGTGTTTTCATTACAAGTGCTGTAATAATTTTACATATTGCAACTTTCAAAAAAACTTCATAAAAACTCATGTAATAGGTACTGAATTAAGAGTCATAAAAATTATAAACTTCCTAAAATGCCTTTACCAAAATCATCTTTCATATCAACATAGATTCATTCTTTCCAACTTTGTTTCTTCACATATTTAGGATAAATTTGATGCTGAATTCAATGGACATCCTTGACTTCATGTACTGCACATCTCACCTTTTGATAAATTTCAGATTGCTACATGAAGAATTCAGTCATGAGGTGCTGGAATCTGGCCATAATACTAATGCCGATCAAATTTTTCTAGGCAATGATAATGGGTTGTGATATGTTTTAGCTACTGGTGCTTATCATTGTTGAAGCAATGCCGTCGAACTTTGTAACTAAGGCTTTCATGGATCAAGTGATTGGTCTAACCTCCAAGGGGTAAATGTATTTACGCAGTGAGAGTTAAAAGGAAATAGAAATTGTTGATGTACAAGAACGTTTCACCTTCATGGTAGCATAACTGTAAAGCAAATGGGTGGCCATTATGAATTAAATGTGAAATGTAAGGATTGAAAATTGAAATTTTATTTGCCAGAATTTTGTATGCCGATCTGTCCTGATGCATTGTTGGTATTTACACCATATAGTGCTCTCCTTTTTTTCTCTTTACTATATATTTTTTATTTTAACATCAAATTTATTTAGTTTATTTAGAATTTACGGGCACAAAGAGTAAAGACTCAACAAGCGCCGGCAGAAATTAAAAAGATGCAAAACCCAATCCAACGTAGAGGAGCGCGTCACTTTAGCAAGTAAAAAGCTTAACCGGCATGGCCTACTCGCCTCCACGAGATTTTGGCTGGTGTGTACGTCTTTTGCTGCTGACGTGTGTAATCGTACAATTCGTTGATGAATTCCTTTTGAATTCTATTTTTAAATCCGTTTGAATCGTCTGTTTCTTATAATTAATCCAACAAAATGAGATTTGAACCATCATGTTTCTTACAAATAATCCAACAAAATGAGATCCCACATGATATACTTTTTTAAAATTTGAATTATTTTTTAAACTTGAAATTTTGAATTTCTAAATGTTTCATCATCCTAATTCAACTAAGTCGTGGAAATCAATACTTATTTCTATAGTTTTAATTTTATTTATTTCTAATTTTTCAAATTGTTCCAAAATTGAAGGTTATTTGTTCCAATAGCAAAAATAAATTGTTTCAGATGTGATAATAATTGTTCCAACTGTAAAAGTACAAATATTAAAGATACTGCTGTATAATTGAGGCAACCAGTGCGTCCCATGGTGGCGGCGGCCACCATAGATCTCCCATGTTTAGGGTTAATCACCTTACCATCCACTTTATATTAGCTAGGTTTCTATTGAGTTGAAGGCTATCAATACGATGTAATACGCGATATATTTATTCATTTACTGCAAAATCCCTACATTTCTTAATTATTTTATCTCAAATTTAACATCATCTTCTCTTGATTTTTTTAGTTTTGAAAATAAATTTTTATAAAAAATTTTTATAGATTTACGGGCGCAGCGGAGCGCGCAACCCAATCTAGTCAATTCCTAAACAAGGGAAAAGCTGCAGACATGGGATGATTGGGCGGAGGATGGGTGTAGGTACTTTCACTAATTTGATCCCTTAACTGGTATTGAACTTGACAGAGTAAAAGAATATTTTTACACTAGTGATTCCACTAATTTCGCTACATGAAATATTTCTTCCTCGCCCTATACCCCAAGCCCCGTGAGCCCTACCCCAAACCCCGTGAACCCGGCACCGCCGCGTTGCTTGGCTGCCAGCTCACCGTCCTGGCTGGCCATCACCCCGCCCACTCACACCTCCTGAGGCACTCCTTTTCGCATCATTGTTGCAACGCCTTGCCACCACCTTCTTGGCTTTCCCCTCGCATAGTCGCATATGGGTATGCTCGTACCTGAGCCGAGACGCCCTGGTCCGCTAGGAAGAGGGAGAAATGGAAGGAGGAAGACAAGTGTTGTAGATCAAGATCGAGGAAGAAGTGAAGATGTAGAATTATATTGATACTCGTGAGGAATGGACTGGTGTAGAGGCTGCCACAATTGATCTAGTAGGCATTTGAGTATTTAAGGCCTCTTTGTTTCAGCTTGTGATTGTGGAATCTAAATTATAGATTGTGGATTGTGAAATCTGAGATTATAAAAATTCAGAGATCAAAATTTAAGGGTTGTTTGTTTGTTGAGATTGTGCAATCTAATTTTAGTCGTGTTCTATTCGAACTAAACTGTAAATTAAGGGTAAGCATGAGAGTCAAGGGTGTGTTGCGACATAGTGAAACTTAGTTCACTCATTTACTCATAGGATGGCCAACCTACTTAATAGTGTGGAAAAAAGTCTTACTCGTAATATATTTGTATGAATAATATATGAAGAGAAAGCATAAATCGAGTTCTGTTTCACAAAACTTATTAGGAGTACATCCCCGTAGAGAGCCGCGTGATAGAGAGAGCACCGTCACATCACTAGATGTGGACGAATGTGGGCGAGGCGATGGACTTTACTGTCCAGTTTTCTCCAAATGTTATTTTTTCCATTTTTGTGATGCGGTCGGGATAAACATGTGGGGGCGAACACGAAGGTTTTGAAACAAGACAAGGCAGATAATCGCTATCAGTATGGACATGACATGAAGGTGCCAGACCGAACGGTAAAGATTATCCGATTATGAAAGAAAGACGCTCGCGCTCGCCACGCAACCCGCGCTGGGCGCCGGACATGAGAAGGACAGCGCCCGTCCGGGATGCCGCCCACGCGATTCGTTGAGGGGCCGAGGGCTACTATTAGCCCGCCGCCGCGTCCGCGTTGGTGGGTGGCTGCCGGGCGGGCGGGGCATCCTCGCAAAGCCGCCGAGCAGGCGGAATGGGTGGGAACCCTCCAGCTCGTGTCGTGAGTCATGACTACACAGTGCAGAGGTGACAGCTCGGTTCGCGCACCCGCTAGCTAAAAATAAAAAGACAAGGTACACCACGGCACGGCACCAGGAGCAACACAGCCATATAACAGTAGAGGAGAGCGTGCGTGGTGTAGAGCAGCGCAACGCGCAACCTGGGTCGCGGAACACGGCCGGGCGCTTTGCTAGTCAATAGTCTAGCAGTGTAGTATCCGTGGCTATGAAGAAGGTGGTGGTGACTGGCGCGACGGGGTTCATGGGCGGCCGGCTGTGCGCGGCGCTCGCAGACGCCGGCCACGACGTGCGCGCCCTCGCGCTTCCCGGCGTCGACGTCGTCTCGCTCGCCGGCGTCGAGGTCGCCTACGGCGACGTCAGAGACGAGGAGTCGCTCGTCGCCGCCTTCCACGGCCGCGACGTCGTGTTCCACGCCGCCGCCGTAGTCGAGGCGTGGCTCCCCAACCCCTCTGTTTTCCACGCTGTAATCAAACACTACTACATCATGTCGTGAAACTATCTGCATAGTTTTATCTTTCCTGTTTGTCAAGCACGTACGGGGAGAAGCAAGAACGAAGTACTGGTACCTCTTGATTTTGTTTAATGGTTAACATTAGGGCAACAAGTTTAATTCAATTTTACAATTAAAGTTTAACGATATTAAAACAGATGGAGTAGTAAGGAATAAAGCAAGAAAATCCCACATATGCCACCCACTTTCTAACGGAGTACATTGAGGAGATCGGCATCAAGCCTGATGGGGACATATCAATCTCCAGTTCTCCACGCATGCCTTTTTACGGTTGAGAAGCCTGATTCGTGTGGTGTATTACTACTAAATGTCCAAAACTGCAGGTCAATGTGGTGGGTCTCGAGAACGTTTTGAAGGCCTTCAAGAGGACGCCTACGGTGAAGAAGATGGTTTACACGTCGTCGTACTTCGCGATCGGCCCAACCGATGGTCACGTCGTGGATGAATCGCAGGTACTGTATCATCATTTTCTTCTATTTTCTCTTGCATTTTCCAGCCTTGATAATTTTTCTCCAACCTTGATATACTACTAGTAGTAGTAGTTACCGCAATGTCGTTGCAGGTGCATCCCGGGAAAGGATTCTGCACAGAGTACGAGAAATCAAAGGTCCTGGCAGATAGAATTGCGTTGCAGGCAGCAGCCGAAGGTGTGCCAATCACCATTGTCTACCCGGGCGTCATGTACGGCCCCGGAGCGCTTACAACCGGAAATCTTGTCTCACGTGTTGTAAGAAAACTCCCTCATTCACGGTCAAATTATCAAATATGGCTCTAGCTTTTTTTAAAAAAAAAAAGATTCAGTTTGCTCATTTTGTATTTCTTTCTCAATTACAGATGATTGAAAGGTTCAACGGGCGTTTGCCTGGCTACATAGGACACGGGTATGACCGACAATCCTTCAGCCACGTCGACGACGTTGTCAGCGGGCACGTAGCGGCTCTGGAGAAGGGCAGAGTGGGCGAACGATACCTCCTCACCGGAGAGAACGCGTCGTTCGTTCAGGTTTTCGACCTGGCCGCGAAAATTACCGGAACGAAGCCACCCAGATTCCACATTCCTCTCTGGTTGCTCGAAACCTATGGCTGGATTTCAGTGTTGGTTTCTCTCGGCATCACTGGAAAGCCCCCGTTCATCAGCTACCCCGTATGTCCATCGTTTCTCTGTTTAAAGTATTTCAGACTCAGATTAAGATTATCATCTTCATCTTCAAATAAGGCACGGGTTGGGTTAATGTGTAATGTGTGTGTTGCAGGGAGTGCGTTGTCTACGCCATCAATGGGCATACTCATGTGAAAAGGCCAAGAAGGAGCTGGGATACAGTCCAAGAAGCTTGACTGATGGTTTGTCAGAGACGCTCTTGTGGCTGCAGCAGGAAAAATTGATCAAGTTCTAGCACTTCCTATTGCTCAGCTGTTAAATCACTCATTCAACGCACGATTATAGTATATTATTGTACATTTAGTTATGAATAATTTGTAAATTTTTGAAATTTTTGAAATTTTACTGATGTCGCAAAATAAACGAACATGTGACTTTTTTAGAACGAATAAATGGAAATAAAATGTAAAGTAGACGGGCCGGCTCAGCGTAGGTGGACTGGCTTCATCGGCCCAATGTGAGGCGCGAAGAGCCCAGCTAGCAACGACCTGTCATCGTTGACCTTTCACCGCTGTTCTTCGCTTCGAGCAGGAAGACACAGGGGAACAGAACAGAACAGAACAGATCAGCGGTGCTGTGCTGTGCTGCTGCTGCTGCTGTTGCTGTGGGCGCAGAAGTCTGCAGCATGAGGGTAGTGGTGACGGGCGCCTCGGGTTACCTGGGCGGCCGCTTATGTGCGGCGCTGGCTGATGCGAGCCACGCCGTGCGCGCGCTCGTCCGCCGCACCAGCGACGTCTCCGGCCTGGCCCCCTCCGTCGAGCTGGCCTACGGTGACGTCACCGACGCGGACTCCCTCGCCGCCGCCTTCAAGGGCTGCGAAGCCGTGTTCCACGTCGCTGCGGCCGTCGAGCCGTGGCTCCCGGACCCCTCCGTTTTCATCACAGTAAGGATGGATAAGCTCTTTCAGTGTTCAGTTCGGGATACGCGAATCATAGATCCTTTTTCACATGCGCTGTAACTGACTTGAATAAATGAACATCAAGCGCAAGAAAATTTTGCTGGTAAATTCATTTGTAATATAATTGGGGAATTATTCAAGCCTAACACGCTAATTTGAAGATCTATGACAACTTTGAGGTACTGTGATGCTTTGATTGAGCCCAGAAATTTCCTCGCCTTGGTACTGTTTCTTTGGATAACAGATAAAGAACGGAATGATTGAGTCATCTTGCTATGGAAAATGAGTTTAATAAACATGAGCATTCACTTCTATGATTATCAGGTTAATGTGGGAGGACTTGAGAACGTGTTGAAGGCTGCCAAGAGAACAGAAACACTGAAGAAGATAATTTATACATCATCGTTTTTTGCAATTGGGCCAACTGATGGTTATGTTGCAGATGAGACACAGGTAAGACCATTTTTCGAATTCTGTTTTAGCTTTTGTTTTTGCCACAAAAGCTTCAGCGACTACTGTGATACACTAATGATGCCTCATCATGAATGACTTTGAATAATCAAACACCAACACATGTACTGATGTACCTCATACTACCCATAAGTATCTTGCTAGGCTGGTCCTTGCTTCGGTTGATTGGATGATTGCCATTGAACTTCATGAGTAGAGTATAATGGGCAAATAATCAGTTGTCTAATTATAGATGCTACTTCAAAAGTATATGAATCCACCTTTACATTTATAGTTTTCCGCCGCATGAAAATCTCTGCATTATACTGGACAATCTTACTTTCAGTCATTATTTCCAACAAAGGCTCCTTTCCAGTGAATTGGAAAACTTAGATAGTTTGAACTACACTTTGACAAATAGGCTTTGAGACAATATCGTGCTACAAATTATAACGCAATTCAATATTTCTGAACTGCAGATACATCAAGCAAAAGCATTTTGCACAGAGTATGAGAAATCAAAATTTCTCGCAGACAGAATCGCACTGCAGGCAGCAGCAGAGGGGTTGCCAATTACCATTGTATACCCAGGTGTCCTTTATGGCCCTGGAAGACTTACAACTGGAAATCTTGTCTCCCGCATTGTAAGAGAAATTTTTATGCCCATGAGCTTGCCAAAGATCTATTATGCATTCATTTGAATTATGAGACGTACATGAACCTATAAATCTTTCATGAACAGAACCTGAACCTGAGTGCTTCTTGCAGTTAATTGAAAGGTTTAATGGTCGGCTACCTGGTTACATAGGAGATGGATATGATAGAGAATCTTTCTGCCATGTTGATGATGTTGTAAGTGGGCACATAGCAGCTATGGAGAAAGGAAGAGTGGGTGAAAGATATCTCCTTACTGGGCAAAACATGTCATTCATGCAGATTTTCAATATGGCTGCTAATATTACAAACACAAAGGCACCTAATTTTCATGTGCCTCTTTGGCTGATTGAAATATATGGGTGGATTTCAGTTTTTATTTCTCGCATCACTGGAAATCTACCACTTATCAGTTATCCTGTATGTCCCATTAGTCTCTATTTTATTAAATTTTATTTGCACATATGCAATGCTTTCTGCTAATACATTGTCTGTATTGTATATTGCAGACAGTGCATGTTCTTAGGCATCAATGGGCATATTCATGTGACAAAGCTAAGAGGGAGCTGGGCTATAGTCCCAGAGACTTAACCGAAGGTCTAGCAGAGGTGCTCTTGTGGCTCAAGGATGAGAAACTGATCAAATTTTAGTGATCTACCTTTTTTCCTTTTTTGTACTTCCCACTTGTAAAATTTCACAACATTTGCTGTACGCTGAGATGTTATTTAGGATCTCCAGGGGAAAAAGCAGAGGTGTTGCTTCGAAAGTATTGCATATTTCATTGTATATATGTTTCTTCTGGTTCCACATGATATCATATCAATAAGGAATAATATTTAACGTTGATACTGTTGTGCAATAAAGAAAGAATTATCGTTAATTTGAGATTAATACCTCTTAGTTGATCATCTTTAGCTTATACCTCTGAAAATGCATAGACATGGTTGCTGCATTCATGCAAAATTGGCAATTGATTTAAGCCTTGTTGACATACTAGGCACATATATAAATATGAAGATGTGCAATATGTAGTTACATAATTTAGTGCTTGAGTGAAGTTTACACACTGACCACACGCAAAAATCAAACTGCAATAACTTGAGAGATGGTCAGGACAAAAAAAGGTGTTTTCTATCATGCAAGATGCAGCCAGTTAAGAAGTTTAGGTAACATATAATCCATGTACACTTCCTGAATACATTTTCCATATTGATACATTTTCCTGTGATCAGAAGCATATTGGAGTAAACTGGCCCATGGAAAATGGCCAGATACAGGATGTCAAGCCAATTCTTGCAGCAATTTCTCTAATGCATCAGAAACAAGAGGAATGTGGAGGCAATCTTGGCCATCAGAGTGCTTTCTGATCTTAACCAGTTCATGATCTTTAAACTCTGTCAGGTGGGAGTTCAGTGTCACTTGATTGCTTACCAGGAAGCGTTCACGGCATTTTGTATACAAGCTACTCACAGGCATACCTTAGAAAAAAAACCAGATAAGTATCAGTGTACAGCCATTCTCCTTTTCATTTGCCAATGAACTCTGAAAATTAAAGTGTACCATGAACTCACCTTCCTCCTTTTCATTTGCCAATTGATATTCAGCAAGAACTCTGAAAACACTTTGGGCATTTGGTGTCAAACTTTGCAGAACAACGAGTGCTGTTTTTGTGGTTTGAGCGTGACCACCACTGGCAAGGATCAATGGGTAGAAAACACATTCAACTTTGTAAGGTGCAAATGTGGGGACATGGTACCAGCTCCACTTAAACTGTGTGTGAACCATCTTCTTGTCCCATACTGCAGCAGTTTCCAGTTTAGTATCCATTTAATGAAAGTATCAGTCAAGAATGAGCTCAATGTGCAAGGGACTTACATAAAGGTGCATTAACATGGTCTATTGATGCGACAACATGGACATGCGGGCAGCAAGAAACTTGTGCTAGCCATTGTTGTGATTCAGCATCACGCAATGCAGGTCCATCGATATTGTGAATAAGAAGGCACACATGATAATCCACATCATCAGATGTCTGGTTCTTTAGAAATGAGATGATGTCACCTATTGATTGTGAAGGAAGGGGTTGTGATAACTGGGGCCTTGTTCCTGGCTGACGTTTGCGCTTAGCTTTTATTTGATCCCAGAATATTTCAGCTATTGTTGCTATAACCTGAAAATGCAACAGATCAAGCTAGAACTAAATATCAATAGGTCCTTTCCAAAGGACAGGTGCAGAAATCTACCAAGTGTCAAAATGGAAGTACAAAAGCAGTTTCTTACAAACTGATGAGCACTCCAAATCAACGCCACGCAATCAAGGTGTAACATTTCAAAATCTAATAAATTTACACCCCATAAATTTTCCACTCTAGGACATATAAATAACCACAGTTTCACTATAGCAGTTAAAGTGTGAAAGGTACAAATATATAGGACAAGCGCATCCTGGGATATTAACCAGAGGCCTACTATGAGCATATTTGAGAATCAAGAAAAAGACGTTAAACTTGTGTAATCACTCTTCATAACAGTTCATGCCTTCCTGGCTTCTCATTTTTAGTTAGTTTTTTTTTTCATATGGATTAGAACTTCAATGCAAAACGGTAGCACGGCAGTCCATGAGTCCAAGCCATTCTGTAGGTTAGAGATCCTGTAATAATGAAGGGAGAGCCATACCTGTTTCAAGTTGATGCTAGGAAGGTATCCATTGATTACGATGACAGTGAACTCAGTCAGGGTAGTGGAAGCAAAATTTTCGAGCAACTGCTTCTTAGATCCAAAACCGTACATTAAGAGACCAAAACCGCACCTGCAACAAAACACTTGGTCGATTATTCACTCCAATTTGCAACAATATTTGGCCAAACTGATACGAAGGTTGCATTGTGCTGCGGCTTTTGGACAAAACCTTATCTCAAACAGCCATTTCCGGTACTGCTCCTTGTAACTTCGCGTGAGGGCCTGCACCTCTTCTTCGTGCTTCGGGGGGATCTCGGAGAGGGATGCACGCAACACCTGCAAAGAGGCAGAAAGATCCCAAATTAGTCAATCGTACCCAAGAATCCGTGCTGCGAGAGGTAAGGAAATGGTTTGGGGAGAGGGCACCCGACCTGCTCATCGACAAGGTTGAGGTCCGAGAGCTTGCCCGCGGCGGCGCGGGCGCGCTTCTTGCCGGAGGAGGGCTCCTTCTCCTTGGCCAGGAAGTAGCTTCTGGAGAATTCCGTCTCCTCCTCGTCGCCCTCGGAGCCGGAGCTGGCCTCCGCCGCTGCATGACCGCCTCTCGGGGCCATCAGAGTGCTTCCGCCGCCGCCGAAGGGATTTGGAGCATGCGGTTTGAGCTTTGCCTTTATGAAGCGCGAAGGCGGCCTGATGTTTCCCGCGCCTCTCTTTTCGCGGGCAATGGCTATGGGCTGGGCTACTAGGCAGTCTGTGCTTCTGGCCCGTTACGAGATCAGGGCAATGTTCGCTGAATTTTGATGCGAGACATTGGTATTTCAGTTTGATGTCAATCTGAAATTCCTTGGAGGAACGAGCAGGCCGGATGAAGATGGTGAGCAGCCGATGCGGTGTGTGCACGTTTGACTGCAGCTGCGTGACCGCATAGTACTCGATCCAGTGATGCCTGCCCGGGCTATGTGTTATGTACCATATGGCATATGCAGTTTTTATTAACTTCATCCTGGAGGGAAGGTACATTTTTTTTAAAAAAAAAAATTCCCCTTCAATTCAGCAACTGAAAAAAAAAGAAATCAGAACTTCACAGGTAAACTTCATCAACCCGTATACTATCAATCCACAGCAGTTGTGGTCATAGATGGTCGGGTGTTAATATCCAGATTCCTAGCTGTAGGCTTTGGTTTCTCTTTGCTGTAATCCCTTGTTCTCAACCAGTATTGACCATCCACAATATAAAATCACAACACAAGGCCACCTTCCGAGTCACATAGTAATGATGTCAGTGTGCGAAAAAAGGGTAACAGAAGAGTTGATTTGTGCTTTGAAAAGTTATGAAGTGCCAAAAAAAACCCATGAATGAAATATATACATTGTTACACATCCACACAGCTTTGCCCAGAAGGCTTTGCTAAATCTTCCATGTCAATCATCATCCTCACTCTTTTCGCATCCTCTACCATTCCGGATTTTGCATATAGGTTTGACATTGTCACAAAATTCCCCGCATTCTCTGGTTCTACTTCAATCAGCTGCTCGAATGCAACCCTTGCAAATTCCACACTGTGATGCAGCCTACTTGCAGACAGCAAAGCACCCCAGACAATTGCGTTTGGTTTCAATGGCATCTGACCAATAAATTCCAAGGCCTCCCTGAACCTCCCAGCACGTGAAAGCATATCCACGATACATGCGCACTGCTCCATGGTTGGGACAAGGCCAACAACTGACATGAAGCGCTGGAACAGTGCGAGCCCTTCATCAACCAAGCCACAATGGCAGCAGGCCATGAGAACGGCTGTGAATGTCGCAGAATCTGGCTGCATCCGGCACTGCAGCATGATGTCCACAAGCTCAAGAGCCCTCCCTCCATATCCATTCTTCGCAAATGCCCCGATCATCACGTTCCATGACACGACATCCTTCCACTCCATCTCCAAGAACACCCGCTCCGCATCGCTGACGCAGCCGACACGTGAATACATGCTCATCAACGCGTTCCACAAAATGGATTTTGAAGAACCATCATGGCCTCTCACCACGTATCCGTGAACCTGCCTGCCGGACTCCAGATCACAAGCTCCCAGGATTGCAACAGCTGTACGGGCATTCCCTCGAACACCACGCATGCGCATCTCCCGTAAGCAACGCCACGCCTCGTTGTCCATCCCGGCACCAGCGAACCCCCCGATCATCGCGTTCCAAGACACCACGTCTTCTCCATCCATGTAATCAAAGAGCCTCCTGGCCGCGCGCACCTTCCCATGCCCGGCATACAAGGTGACCAGAGCAGGACCGGCCGACGCGTAGAACGCAAACGCGGGCACGTTTTTGACGCCGTAGGCGTGAACTGCACGTGCGGCGAGGACGGCGGACGCGCGGCGGCAGCATGAGACGAGGCAGGAGAGGAGCTCGGCATCGGGGACGACCGCTGAGGCGGCGAAGAGGGAGAGCGCCTCCTGGGGCCGGCCGTGGCGGGAGAGCGCGGAGAGGACTGTGGTGTAGGAAGCGGTGGAAGGGTGCGGAAGGGAGGCAAAGGCGCGCACAGAGGAAGGGAGGAGCCCAGCGAGCGAGTAGGCAGATATGAGCGCGTTGGTGGCCGGCAGTGAGGAAGGGATGACGCCGAGCTTGAGACCAGCCGCGTGGAGGGCGGAGACGGCAGGGGCAGCGCCGTCGAAGGAGCAGTTAGCGGCGGAGAGAAGGAGACGGGGGAGGGAGACAGGATCGAAGGGGACCGCGAGACGGTCGCCGGCGACTTGCGGCAGCGGCGGGCACGCAGGCTGGTGATCAAACATTTGGGTGAGCGAGCGCTGGCCGCGCGCGGGATTGGGAGCTTTCCTGGCCCGGCTCGCGCTGTAGATCAGAGGTCCAGAACCATCGTGTGGATGTCAACCTCGTTAATCGAACGGCGAAGAATGACAATCATCTGCGCCGAAACGTTTCACTGCATTTTCCGCATTTTACCGTACGTTACTTTGAATCTAACTATGACTAATCGTATTCATTATCTGTCGGATCACTAACGACTACTATCTCTACTGGCTTGGAACACCCACTAATCAATAAAAACGTACATTACCTAGTCAATGATTACTATGCCGATGCTAGGCTGGGATGACTTAAGCTACATATGAAAGACAGTAGACAGCTCGACGGTCAGGTGTGTTTGTCACAAATCCTTCATACGTGAGAAGGCAACCTGAACCGAGTTGTCTAGGAAGCATGATCAGTGTACATTTGATTATTCGAAGCACTAACATGCTCATGGATAATACAAACTTAAATAAATTTGATATTCAAATCTGTAACCTCCATAAGAAATGATATGACATTTGTGACTCCGAAGAAGAGACACGCAAGTTGCAACCACATTATGTTCAAAATGCACCTTTGTTAACATGATGTGGTTGTTAAAGCACTGATGATTGTCAGAACTGCCTCTAAGTTGATCGAGTACCAGAACACACTCATGTGGGGCGCTATTAAAATCTGCCTAAACTATCTAACATGCCATCTCATCACTACTCCTTCATGCTGCTATGTCGTTGAATGCTCTGAAAACATCGTCACGATGCGATTTTCCGCTTCATCCATCCTCACTGTCGCAAATATTTCCGACGTGCAAATGCATTTTCTCCGTCCCAAAGATATGTATATTGTATCTCAAGTGTCTCAACTGCCTTCTCGGGAAGGCATTTGGAGGGCCCTGTCGATTTGCTGGATGTGCCGCTCCCTTATTTTCCAACAGCAGGACTTAATCCACTATCACAGTTCACGAGACAATCCAACACAGAAAGGGTCGGCACATTCTTGGGCTCGTGTCTTTGGCTTTGGATTACCTGTTGTATATTATGGTGCACTTGTTGCTCCTTCTCCGCGTAACCGTTTTAGTTGCTGCTCACGTGCAACAAAAGAACGGCCTGTTGATGGCCCATTTTTTAAAATTTTCAGATGGGGATGGTCTCTTCCTGTTGATCCGTTTAAAAAAAAATTAAAATGTAGTGTTTCTGTTCCTAATGATATGTTTTACTCTTGAAAAACAGAGTTAAACATACTATATAGTATATTCTAGAAAGAAGACATATACACATACGTGCCGAGTTGAGAAACATCGCAAGAAGATTCTAGGACACCGAAGCAATTACCAGTGCCAGATTCACCGATCGTCGTCAGGATGCGGAGACGGGGAAACGTGCGACCCAAACTTAGGCAGCCCATCAAGCAGACCCGGGCCCGCCCGACACGCCTCCTTCCCGTTCCGGTCCCTTCTTTCTCCACCTTGGCCGCACCACCGGCACCACCGGCTCTCTCCCTCTTCTCCGGCGAATATTCCCGCGTCTCTGCCCGAACTCCCTCTTCTTCCTCCCCACGACAAGCCAGCAAACGCCGCGCACCTCAGACACAGCGCCCGGAAAAATTCCGACACTCCTGGAAGGGAAGAAGCCGCCGGCGACGCCGCGATGTTGCGGCGCGGCCTCCACCTCCGCCCTCTTCACCATAATCGGCACCGCCTCCGCCTGCTCTCCACGAACCCCACCCCGCCCCCCTCGTCCGCGCCGTCAACCTCGGCCTCTTCCCCCTCCCTCCCCATCGCGGCGCCGCCCCCGCCACCGCACCACCTCGCGCCCCACCGCTGGTGCGGCAGCCGCCGCCTCCTGCCGCTCCTCGCGTTCTCCACGCTCTCCCTCGCCGCCGCAGGCACGCTATACCTAACCACCGACAACCTCGAGGAGACGCTAGAGAGGTCCAGGGCGTCCGCGGGGCGCGTCGTGGAGCGGGTGCAGCACACGTGGGCCGCCTTGGGGGTGCTCTGCAAGTCGCTCCTCTCCGTCCTCTCGTCTGCGAACCAGGAGGTCCGCTCGGGGTTCGAGCTGCGGGTGGCCGCGCTGCTCGCGGACATCACGGCCGCTAGCGCAGCTCGCCGCGCGGCCATCGTCTCCGCGGGAGGAGGCGCCGTCGTCGACTGGCTGCTCGACAGCGTCGTGCGCGGCGCCACGCAGGCGGAGGCCGCAAGGGCCCTCGCGCACCTGGTGGCCGACCCGTGGATCGCGCCTGCCGTTCTCGGGCGCCCACGCGCGGTGCCCTGCCTCCTCCAGTTCATCTTCTCTTACCAACCCAAGCGTGGCAAGAAGGTGAGAAGAGGCATTGCTTTAATTTTTTTAGGCAGATGCATTGCTTTGATTGATTGCCGTAATGTGGTTTGATCGAAAGCCGTGTTGGTGTGATTAACAGGAGATAATATGCTCAATACTTGGCTATCTGTGATTATTTGCTCTAACTATCTTGTGTAAGTAGTATAGGAAAAAACCACTGTTTCTACTGTGCTTTTGAGCATCAGCTAACATCTTAATTTTAATTATTTTGGCTTGCATTCACTTGACAACGAATTATGGAAAATTAAGATGTCGAGCTGTCGTATGTAAGCTGCCTTCCTTTTTTTTTATTTTAAGTGAAAATAACATCACACTCATATTTTGCAATATATTAATATAATTCAGATTTTGAGCTTTAGGTTGCTTGAGCATCCATAAACTCTATATGCAATGAAATGCAGGATTATTAGGAACTTGTTCTCATTTTGTTAGTGTATGTGAAAAATACTGAAAATGACAATTTGTGCAAGAAGATGGGACTGCCTGTTTTTTTTTTCTCTCGAAACGCAGGAGAGCTGCGCTTCATTATATTAAGAAGAAAAACGGCACAAGAACCCGGAAAACAGTTACACACAAATGGGACTGCCTATTTCAGCTTGTCTTTGTTCTGTTTTCCTCTCTTCTTGGAATTTTGAATCGGGATCTTCACCTGCCAGTATCAAATATAAGATATGACTTGTGTGAAGAATTTGGTTGTTGAGCAGGCATTTTATCAAGGCTTTTCAGTCTTTTTAGATTATTTTCTTTATGCTTAATTGTTTCTTCATGGAAGCATGATTTGAAGTTAATTTTTCTACTCTCATGTACACTATTAATTCCCATAGCTAACATTTTTTTTATTATTGTCAATACAGAACTCGGTGCACTCTTCTTTTGATGGTCTTGGCCACTCCAAAGGGAGGAGCATGCTTGTGGCTGCGCTTATGGATATCATCACTTCAAACTGTGATAATGCAGATTACTCGTCATTTCAGCCTTTGCTGCCTGCAGATGCTGATACAAGAGATATCGCTGCAGCAATTCAAGTCATTGAGCAAGGCGGGATGCATTTTGATGACCACGAGGATAATAGCAGCAGTGATGGTGATAACGGATTAAAAGGTATAGGGATTAAGGTGCTTGGTGGAACTACTATATTGGGGTTCTCTAGGGAAAATAGCTCGTTGAAGATGGGCAACTCAGTTGATGATAGGCTTGGACTCTCAAATAATGGTAGAAGTTCCATGGTTCACAAGTCTGCTATAGAGTCTCCACTAGTTGAAAAAGTAAGTTCTTCTGCTGTCCCAGGCCTCTGGGATGATTTGCAGAGGGAGCACGTAGCTGTACCTTTTGCAACATGGGCTCTTGCAAACTGGGCTACAGCATCAGAACTGAATCGCACTCATATTCAAGAACTTGATAGTGATGGGCATGCAGTAGGTACTGCACTGAAGGCACCTGAAAGAACTGTCAAGTGGCATGGAGCTCTTGTGGCTCGAGCTCTTTTAGAAGACCATAAATTGGCCTTACCTGCCACAGTTCCTGATTGGTGTTCAAGTCTTCTTTCTACTGCTTCTCAGGCTACCGAGAATGATGACATGCCATTGGGTCAGCTGTCGTTATCAACTTTCCTATTATCCATGATGCGGTGTAACGAGTCAAAATTTGTCATACGGCAGAAGGGTCTGCATCCTCTTCGTAGTATTGCAAAAAAGATAGAAAACCAGAATGGTCAGATCAGTATGAAAGAATCAATAGCTGTTGCATTGGGTTTGCTTTATTCTGGTGAAGTTCCTTTATCACTTGAGGAATCTCAGAGATGGTCTGGCATTCTTCTCCGTTGGCTTTTTGATAAATCTGTATCAGATAAGACACATCTTACAGCTATAAAAATTCTTTCATCCATACTTGAAGACTATGGACCAGCTTCTGTGCCAATTTCACAGGGCTGGTTAGCTCTTGCCCTTTCTGAGATTCTTGGAGACAACAAGGCACAAAATTTGAAAGGAACCACTCAACCAGAACCAGAAAAAGTGAAGGTACTATTCTTTTGCTTACTGCTAAATATATTTTGGATGAATGTTTTACAAGTGCAATGCTGTAAATCCACACTATGCAGCATATTAGTAGATCGGTTCATATTTTGGGTTCATGTTCTGACGTTTTAGGCATTGTCCAGCATCCAGTACCTTTTGAGTTTGGATATTTATTGTATTATTATGACTATATGACTACTTAGAACAGTCTAATAGAGTTTTTCTTGTGTAACCAGTGATAAATTCTATAAAATTCATGCTTTATAAAAAAACACAAATTTTGTTTCTCTTTTGGTTAGAATGCTGATTTTCATAACGGCATAGTATCATCTAATATTCAGACATGTATCGGTTGCATTGTTATGTTGATCTAACATGTCTTTTTAAAAATTGAACTATAACCTGAATTTGCGCTGTGAAATTTAGCACAGGGAATATGAGCATTTACTGGCACTATGTTCTACCATCCTAATACAGTTTTTGTTTTTGACAGAGTCCGGTTGATTACCACAATGCTACCACTGCAACTCAGGTCCTGAATCAATTAGCTAGTGCCGTTGTTAAACTAGCAAGTGCTCAGTCAAACAATGAATCTGGATCTGATGACAAAATACCGCTTTCTGATTTTCTTTCTCTCGAACCATTTGCTACAACTCTAAAGAGTTTGAACAAAAAGAACCCACCTAAGTTTGATGCCACTGACTCAGCATCAGCTACTCTCAAGGGAATAAAAGCTCTAGCTGAGCTTTGTTCTGAGGATGGTGCATGCCAAAAGAGAATAGCTGATTTAGGAGTTCTTTCCTTGTTGAGGCACATCCTGCTGGCTGATGATTATGAAAAACTTGCTGCAATTGAAGCATATGACGCATCACGAATTCGAGAAGTGCGAGACAAGAATGCTTCTAATGTTTCTTCTCCTGATGCTGCCACTGATCCCTCTAGTGTCCGGGTTCCTCCTGCGGCACATATTCGACGACACGCTGGGCGGCTGCTTACCATTCTCTCTCTTCTCCCCAATTCGAAGAAGGAGATTATTTCTGATGATGTCTGGTGCAAGTGGCTTGATGAATGTGCGAGTGGACGAATTCCTTGTAATGATATAAAACTAAAAAGTTACTGTAGGTTAACATTATTGAACATATTCTGTGCTGAGGATACAAGAATAGCTTCTAACGAATATCCTGATTCAGAAAGTGAATATAAAAGAAAATGCCCTCAGTTTGGAGATGCACTGTTCTTGCTGAATCCAGAGTTACCCCTCGAGATTCATTTAGACAACGCCGGTTCGGGGATTTCAAAATTCACAAGAGGTGATTTTAATGATGATAACTGTTCCGCAGACACTGGCCCTGAAGTTGAGACCTCTATTGATGGTGCAGAGAATGTATCAAAAACTGCTCCCATGATGGATGTTGTGTTTGTTCATGGCCTTCGTGGTGGCCCATTCAACTCATGGCGAATAGCTGATGACAAATCATCTACTACCAAAGCTGGTTTGGTTGAAAGCATTGATGAGGATGCTGGAAAAGAGGGCACGTGTTGGCCAAGAGAATGGCTTGCAGCAGATTTCCCTCAAGCTCGTTTTCTTACAGTCAAATACAAGGTTTGTTCTTTGATACCTCTTGAGTTGCCTTTGCCCCATTGCTGTTCTCATGTTGAGGATCTGTATTGCTCCTTATTAAACGTGAACTTTTCTAGTACTTTCTCCATTTTTTAATTGCTGACATTTGTTAGTACAAATTTAAACTAACTTCAATAATTTAAAACTTGAGGGAATAATTTGTAAGGTTTCTTCACCTTCTTTTTCTTAAATATAATGATACACATCTCTTTTGATTGTTCAAGAAAAAAATTATTTCATTTTATGCTTCCCTGCTGGTACCATAGTTGTTGCTTTGAATGCTTTTATGCCCTTAGTCCTTAACTACTTCTCAAATATTTATGCAGACAAATTTGACCCAGTGGACTGGAGCCAGCTTGCCCCTCCAGGTAACTAACTTTCAAGGGTTCTTTAGGTTTTCCGCATTCTTGTTGATTCCTGCCACAATATTTAGTTACCTGCCACAAAGATTTCTTGTATGCAGGATTATCTACGAGGATTCTTTAGGTTTTCCAAAATTTAGTTTCCTGCAGAGGGCGTAGTTTTGTGGCACTTGTTTGTAGATATGGACTCAGTTTGTCATTGTTACAAGTTACAATTCAATTTTGTTTATTTCTCCAAGTAGGTTAGGTGCTTTCCTTTTTTTTTTCCTCAAAACACGCAGGGGATTTGCACATCTTTATATTTAAGAGAGAAGGAATAGGTGCTTTCTGTTTGGTATTTATCTGGCCTGTCTCATGTATTGCTATTGCACTGTAAAAGTTTCCATAGTTTTTTGTTACAAGAAACTATGTCTGATTTTCTATATGCTGGTAGCTATATTTATGTTGTTCTGTGATAGTTATTGGTTTTCCCTCACTTGAATAACATTACATTGAGATCTTATTTGCTATGCAGGAAGTGAGTTCTATGCTACTGAGGAAGTTGGTGGCTGCTGGGATCGGTAGTCGACCTGTTATTTTTGTGACACACAGGTCAGAATGTTTGGTTGGTTTATGCATCTGCTACCTTTTCTCATGTAATTACTGGCTGCTGAAAGTACCTTCTTCCTATTTTTGTACTTGCAGCATGGGAGGGTTGGTGGTTAAGCAGCTGTTGTATCAAGCAAAGCTGAATAATTACGACAAGTTCCTGAATAATACTGTTGGTCTTGTATGTATTTGATTCTCATCTTTTCTCATTGTCTTTACTCTGAATACGATCTAACTATTATGTATCATAGGTTTTTTATAGCTGCCCACATTTTGGGAGTAGACTTGCAGATATGCCATGGCGTATGGGATTGGTGTTTCGTCCTGCTCCTTCAGTATGATCTATGACAAACTTGGTTACAACTAATATTTTCTTCATTTGTTTAATGTTCTGATGCTCGTTATCAATAGATTGGCGAATTAAGAAGTGGGTCTCCAAGACTAATTGAATTAAATGATTTTGTGCGGCAGCGCCACAATAAAGGCCTTCTTGATGTTCTGAGTTTTAGTGAGGTAAATGAGAAAAAGTTGTACTTTTGTACTGCACTGTTTCATTGTTATTTGTGCTAACTGGTTCCATGACAGACCCAGGTTACACCAATTGTTGAAGGCTATGGTGGTTGGGCACTTCGGATGGAGATAGTGCCAATTGAATCTGCATACCCAGGTTATGGGGAACTTGTTGTAAGTATTTCCACATTTCATTGCCTTATTCCGACCATCAAGTAGGAAACTCTCAGCTTTTTTCAGGAAGCGCTTAACATATTATGAAATCTCACGTGATGCCATCCTAATTTTAATCTTCACGATGTCAATGATACGCATATATTGATAATCAAAACTAGTTTCAGTCCATTTGCAAATACTGGTACGGGAAGGCACATGGATTTATCATTAGTTAAAAGACTACCTAGCCTGGCTGGCCAAAATAGTGTACTTTGCGCCATATGGTTCTCACATGTGTCCTGTCGTTCCAGTTATTTATGCTTTAAGTCATGATTGAATGCTTTATGAATTCCTCCTCTGTGGTAAAGCAAATTTCAGGTTCTGACCCGCGATCTGTATATTTCTTTGGCAGGTTCTACCATCCACTGATCACATAAACTCTTGTAAGCCGGTGAACAAGAATGATCCTTCTTATGCAGAAACCTTAGGATTTTTGGAGAAAAACTTTAGATTGCATCTGAAAAAAGCAGAATCGTAGACCATGTTTCCGCGTGGCAGTGTTCCAATCCAGTCAGATGTTTGATGCCAAAATATTTAGCGGCACGGATTCTCCGGTTTCCCATTTCTTCTTGGATACGTTTCTCCCTTCACAGAAAAATGGCGGTTAATCTAATCTAACGATTCAATTTGGGCGGGCTGTGTTTTATGAAGCTCGCACCTTATTGTAATGTTCAAATTATACGTTTTTGTACATAACAGGGAAGCTGTAAATAGTTTAGAGTACCGTGGAAAATTAACCTCCAAGATATATATATGATATGTACAGTATAAAATAGAGTTTCTGTCCAAAAAACTCCGATTTTTAATTTTTTTGGGTGAGGAACACTCCGAAGCTAGAAAGATCTGTATGTTCGGTAGTCCCATCTACTTCCAATCCTTTCCCATCTGTTTTGCAGTCCAGGGCTTAAGATGTTAATGAAAGTGCCCAGATATTGCCAAGCTTTCGGTCCATTTCCAGCCCAGTACCAGCTTCCCCATCATCTCCAAAGAACAGATTGGAGTTGGAGAAAGGAAACGCCACATCGTCTTCCTCGTCTAAACCCCTCTGCCTCCCTCGGAACCTATCCTCCGCTTTCTGGCGCGGCGGCGACTGGACGAGCAAGCGGCGCATCCCAAGGTACCATCCCCTGAATCCTCCCGGCTCATACCTTATCCATCTTGCCTCACGAATTCCTCACAGGTCGCTAACTAGGGATTTTGGCCGAATCTGATCGGCTCGGCCCCGATTTCTCCTCAGGCGGCGTCTCGCTCACGAGGCGATGGTGGACGCCTGGTGGCCTTTGCTTGGTGCGGCAATCCCGGCGCTCGTGGCCGGCCAGGCCATCCGCATCAAGCGGCGCCGCGACGAAGAGCAGCGCCTCAAGGCGGCGCGCGGGCGGGAGAAGAGCTCTGACGAGGTCTTCGTCTGCGAGCGCGTTTGCACCTCCAAGCGGATGCTCAAGAAGGTGGGGGCATTCTCCAAGGACCCCATCCCGGAGACCTGCGTCACCGTCTGCGGCGTCTCCGAGCTCGACGCCTGCGCCGACGCCTGCGCGCGCACCGTCTGCGTCAACCAGCACCAGGTACCCAACTGGAACGACGTCTGCCTCAAGAGGTGCCAGAGCGAGTGCCTCAAGCTCTCCTCTACCCTCATGTAGTGGCCACGTCGTACTCCCTTTAGGTGCTACCCCGTCAGGCTCTTCCCCCCAATTCGTAAATCGCAATGCTGTGTTTCCTCCATACCATGATTTAGGAACTCGACACCGATAACTATCATTTATATATCTCAACGAATGGAATGAGTGAATTGTTGGTCTTTGTTGTTATGTTTCATACCTGGTAAATGTTTTTTTTTCTTCTCTTTATTACTGATTGACATTGTTGGTGCCAGAGGAGGTTTGTGAGGTGTTACAAAATTTGAGGTTGTCCCATCAGATCATTCAATATGCTCTTCTATTTGTTAAACACGTCGGATAAAATGGAATCAATTAGATGTTGATTCATTCCTTGATGAGGTTCACTCCTTGCAATGGTGGTCGCCTGGTGGATGTTGGTTTTGACATCTAATTGGTGTTCGTAGAGCAATATGAATGCTGAAATGGATTTGGGCATCATTTGCCAAACCATCGAGATGTGTTGGTCTATTAGGTTATTTAAGAGTAAAATGTTTCGTGATCTGGTCAATATATGATGCTGCTCATTTGAGCTTCTAGCACAAAGTTCCAAGGTTTATGATTTTTTTTCGCTAGTAACAGCAAACACAGTATACAATGAACTAGTAATATTCTAGGGTCTAGGTATGACACACAAGACAGGTTACATGACCCTTTGTGTTAACAATTTCTCAGTATCATTGGTGTTTATTGTGTAACTGTGTCAGCTGTAGTAATGAACTAATAGTCACAAAAAAAAGTAGTGAACTAGTAATAAGTAGTTGATTTTTCTTCTTTTAAACCTTAGAGACACATCAAACATCATTGGTTCTAGCTGACTGTAGGTAACAAACGTCTTGTTCACTTAGATCTATACTCAATTATTAGTAGTCCCTCCTGTTCTTAACTGATGATGTTGTGGAACAATTTTCTTAGTTACTTTTGGGCTAACAGGTTGTCTTATACATTAACAGCTGGAGAGATTTTTTTTTTTTGGGGGGGGGGGGGGGGGGTGAATAATTACTTGGACCGTAGTGGACCTGCTCGTACTGGAGAGAAAATACAGTGGATCCATATCCATGCAAATAGAATGCTGACAAATAATCAAATGATTACTGAAGTCATTTCGCTTGGGAAGTACAATGGTTAACTTTTCCTATCTCATTACAGTTACTCACTGGGGAAGGTCATGTTTTGCTCATTACCAAGTCAAATAATTGGCTTTAGTTGACATATATTGTTTAGGATCAGTTATTAGCAATTTACTTCTTTCGAGTCATTTGCCCATCTCCGACCACAAAGACGCAAGAGCGGCGCTTGAGAGCAAGGTTTATGGTTGAGCTAGCTGCTGGCTCAACACAAGTGCCATGTCACTTTGAGCTAATGGTTGAGTCATCCAATATAATAGAATAGCTATTAGCTGGCTAAATCAACAGCTGGGTATTAAATAAGCATGTATTCAATGTGTACATATATAGATCATCTATTGTGCCCTACATCTTTGTAGCCACTCACCAAGCAAACACACGAATTTGTTCATCTATATATCAAAACTGATCAGCATGATACAAATATACTCGTACAACCATTGGAGCTTCCACAACCTGATGAAGCTGATCAACCAGGTTATGCATCAATTATATATGTTGAAACTGATCAATCATACGAAACACAAATAATTTCAACTAGTAGATAACGATTCCATTAAAAGCAACATAATACTTGGAACCTGATGACACCATAGTAGATAAAACATAATAAAGTCTGCTAGGTAATTTTGACTACTAGATAATGGTTCAAATGGGACTAACAACAGTACTTGCATAACCTGATGACGCCATGACCGATAACGAGACATAACAAAGTCTTATGAATAAGAAACTAAACAAAGACAATCATAAACATGTTTCCAGCAATAAGCTGTCATTTATTTAGCTAAACGATGACTAGAAGGCACACGCCATATCCAGTAGCATGCAGCAGCCACCATGAGTTCTACCACAATGAGTTCCATCGGTACCACCATTAGCATTGATCGGTTGCGATGAATTGCCATTGGCCATAGCTGGTGCAGGACCGTAGTTAGGAGTGTTTTCTTACAAAAGATTGACAAAACCACCGGATGGCGTACAATCCACTCCCCTGTCAAAAATCAGGTGTTGTCATGAGCATGGATTATGTATACAGATAAGTACTTATTAGCATAATAGAAATTTGTGAAAAAGTCAGTAGCTTGTTTCCTTAGTAATCTTTCAGTTTGTAGTTTACTCATACTGGAATATTTGCCACATACGATGGTGCAGCAAGCTAACAAGATGGTGCAGCAAGAAAAAACAAATAAAGGGTGATGCTAGAATTCAGTAAGGTAATAGATGAATCTAACAAAAAAAACATGCATCGGCCTCTAAAGCATCACACGATTATGCAGCAAGCTAGCTGTTACCACTATCCAAAGCTCTGGAGAAATAAATCACACGATTATGCAGCAAGCTAGCTGTCACACGATTAATGTCAGTTTCAATCGATTGAGATGTACCAAATCTAACAAATAAATCATCATAATGTAACAAGACCAATCCAGTTCTATGAATAATACGTATGAGTAGTTAGAACTAGCAAAGTATCCTTACTAAGCTTGCACATCGGAGTCTTCTTCAGTATTTGTAGATGCACTAATCGAAGGAGGTGCCAACGATGGACCAGCCATGCCTGGTTGCTGCAGCCCGGGTACCCAGTATGGCATGTAGGATGACGCCATGGGTTGTCGAGGGCACCAAGCGCCAGGTCCAAACATGGTGGTGGTCGCTGGAGGAATGGGTGCAGCTCCTGGAGGCGGAACAACCTGAGCCTGCGGCCGGATCTCCATCGATGCCAGTGCAGGGGTCGTCGGAGCGGCCTGAGCTGGAGAAGGAGCCGGCGCGGACGTCCTTTTGGACCGCTGAGCCATCTCGCAGGAGCTGAGTTCGCTAGGGTTTGGAGGGGACGAGATTGGGAACACGAACCGGATGGATTTCGGACGCTTTATCTTTCGATTAGGGAGCGATTTGGCGCGCGCGGAGGAGCGATTCACGCGCGCGGTAAGATTTGGCGGGAGAATTTGGGGACGAAGGAGGCAGAACTGCAGGAGCACGGGATCGAGAGGAGGAGGACATCGCTGGCGCTGTCGTAGGCAGCAGGCGAAGAACGGGCGACTTGTTCTTGGGTTCGGGGCGGAGGGCTAGCGACTCACGAGTCGTAAGCCCGTCTCTCTCTCTCTTTTTCTCCCTCCTCCACGTAGGAAAAAAAGATGATGTGGACTCCTTTGAGCTAGCTGACTGGACTCCATAATAGTTGCTCTGAGGGGGTCGAGTGTGGTTGCCACAGGACGAACGAGGTTGAGATTAATTGCATTTTCAGGTGGGGCTGGGTCAGTAAAATATGCTAATTGGCTTTGGACTGGGTGCAGTGTGCATTTCTAGATTTGTTCCCTCACTGATCTACGATATGTTTTCCCATCTGAAGTGCTTCTGTTTCTGCATCACTGATGTTACTTATCCACTTGTTTGAAATTTACACTGACATTGTGAGGACTTGTCCACTTTCAAATTTTCAAATTAATATAACCACATTGAACGCTGTAGGCAATATTGGTGTCCTAAATTACACGCATCATACTAGAACGACGGTAATATATAGACCTGCCACCCTAATCCGTTGTCCGATATTTAGACAAGGCACAGGAGATGTAGGATGGATACACGGATTCTTGGGCAGAAATTGGCACCACCTCCTTGACTGTCTTCCTCGCCGTGTCAACTGCAAGCACCCACCATGTCTTATCATCATCTCATAATGCAGCTTGCACATGACGTAGACTGCATCGCCACCGTGAATGCTCAGAGAGGGCACTTTGGCTGTCAGGTTACTCGCCGCCAAACTCTGGTCATGGTGACCCTCCGCCATTGGAAGCAGCAAGGCAAGTGTGACCTGGGTCGCTAGGGACGATGTAATCGACGTGGACCAAGGCTCCTTTGCGCCAGCAGTCGGAACCATGCAGATCGCGCAGCGCACGTATTTCTGCATTACCATGGAGATCAACAGTAATGCTTTGCCCTTCCGCTGGCCCAAGTTGGAAGTGCTTGCTAGGCCGAAAAAGAGGCCCATTTCTGACTTTACATTCTACGCAATACTTTGCTAGGTATACCTGTACGTCCTTTTCAACGAGGAAGCTGTGCCGTCTTTGTTTCGCTACTCTACGGAGTACGAATCGCGCCTTGTCCTGCACGTGAAGTGCACCCCCGTTGTACTAATATGTAATTGCGGGCGTTGACGCGAACAGCCAAACAGGTTTCGTTGCAGTTGAAGGAAGTAATCATCTGAGATTCTCTGGTGCCACACAGGCCACGGAATCTCCACCCTGCCGAAGATTCCAAGTTTCCCCATCTATCCACCCTTTGAATTTGGACAAGAGCGCAAGACCAATCAAATACCTTTGTCTTACTTGAACGTGTTGTTAGCTCACACGTCAACAACAACATATGCGCAGCGCAGAGATATTTTTTTACTATTACCTACAAGGACGAAGCTCGCGTACAGTTGTTAGGGTCAGCTGAACCCGATAAATTTTGGTAAAATAAATACAAATTAGCATTTTTAGCTATGAAAGATCCTATCGGTTCTAAGCACTGCCCGGTGACAAAGATCCGCTGACTTCGCCCCTGATTACCTATATATATTATACTACTCATTATAGTATATCTTTTCATTTATTAAGAAGAAAAACTCTCTTTGTTTGTCAAATTATTATCAACGTTTTATAGTTGGAATTATAATGCTAAGAGCAACTCCAACCACTTTTTAAATTAAGTCTCTGAACTAAAATTTAAGAAGTAATTAAAAAAATAGCTCTCCAACCGTTTTTTATACTTAGTTTACTAAACTTAGCAAGTTACTAAATAAGGTCTCTCATTTACTATATTTAGAGATTAAATTAGAGTTCTCAAAACATCAAAACAACTTCATATATGGGCTGGGTCGAAGTAAATTACATATGTGACAAATATTTTAAATAAATTTAACAACTTATATTGGGAATTGTTGGAGTACATGAGTTGTATTACTCCCGATAATCATTTACAAACTTGCTAAAACAGTTTTTTAGGAGTAAAATTTTAAAAATCGGTTCAAGATGCTCTCACGATAGCAGTTACAAGTAAAAAAAATCAAAGGAAACGCATTCTATTTTCACCTTTTGAGGAATCGGCTGCTCTGCTCGCCATATGCATAAGGTAGATGTCAGTCAGCTTGACGTGTTTATCTACCGTGATATTTGACACAAGTTGTAGTACTACTGCTGTGTGGCGGCCACATCAACGTCTCATCATCATCGACGTCGGCCTCCGTGGCAGGTCCAAGTAAACCCATCCGTAATTTTAATATACATAAGTAATTTTTTCCACGAAGGGAGACCCTAGTTAATTATTTAACTAGTACTACTGTACGAGTCGATCACGTCTGGTCAAAAGCAGCAGCCTGATGAGTGATGACGCACGCGAAAGCATGCGGGTCTGTGGAGAGAGCCCGGCCGAACCTGATCGCACTGAACTGACGAGCAATTTCCTTTTTTTCTTTCAAAGCTCGTGAAGAGAGAGATTAGCAGTTCGTGGCGGCAGCGCCGGTTGGATGGAGAGCCAGGACCCGTCCGGTTGAATTGGATGGATCATGGATGGAAGATATTTCTATTTCTTCCAGTGGACCTGATGGATCACCAACCTGCGGCGCGGTTGTTGGCACTTGGCGGCGAAGGGATTACAGGATTGGCTTAGGCGGTACTGTACTATACTACGGTGATGATTGATGATTCCCTTGATTAGCAGCGGTGGACTCGTGCTAGCAGTCGCAGAGCTCCTCCTCCTCCTCCTCCTCCTCCTACTTCGTCGTGCCGGCGGGATACCACCGGAGGATATGGATATGGACAGCTCAAAATGATTGGAGGATCGAGTACCATCAGAGGCTACCGCCGTTCTGTCATCGATCGTCGTCTCATCCCAATCCGAACCAAAACTGCACAGATCTCGGAGTCGGAGGGCCAAGGTTTGGAGACAGCAGAGCCGTTAGCATGCAAAGCATTAATTAGCTATGCCTGTGCTGTGCGTCGTCGTTGCCTCGTCTGAAATCCATGCTATATATGCACCAATCAGCAAATATCCTCTCCTTCGGGTTGGTGTTGGGAAAAAAATTCATTTAGGACAATGATACGGTCCTTAAAGTGTAATTTTAACTTTAATTTTTTATTAAATATTGATTAAAAATGATATATGAATACTTTTATGAAAGTATTTTTAAAGACAAATCCATTTATATGATTTTCATCTTTTCTAACCTAATAACTTAAAAGTTATTTATGATTTATATTTTTAATATTTAATCAAAATCTTATCGTAAAACGAGTTCATTTATCAACATGGAGGAGGGAGTATATATCTATCCAGTGAATCATCCACAGAGTTCAGAGGACCACTTTCCATATATATCAATATATCTATATACAGGCATAACATCGTAGTAGTACTACCAAAGAGAAAGGAAAGTGCTATATATGTATAGCTTACTTAGCAGCTTGTTCCGATCGGGAATCGTTGCATGTGCCGCCGCCCGCCCGCCCGCCCGCCCGGGGCTCATCTCATCTCATCTCATCCCCTGTTCCATTCCATTCCATCGCTACGTCGTCGTTTCGTCTTCGTCCTTGCGACAAGGACGATGACGACGTCTGTACATTACATGCTGTGCTTTTGACAAGGAGATCGTGGTGGTGCGGCGTTGAATACTACTACTTACTACTACTAGTAGCAGTAGTAGTATGGTTCAGTAAACCACCCGATCTTTGCCGTCGTCGTCCATTGGTTAATTGGTTATTGCGGAGCAGCAAGCAAGTTGCCTATAAATTGAATTGATCCAACAAAAGGTTAACCGATCGATCTCGATATAAACCTTTTGCCTGTTTGCTGCTGCCAACTTGTAGCTAGCTAGCTTATCAGTCCTCCCACGTACGTTTCTGCATTTCCCGTCTCTGTTGTTGCGGTCTCACCTCCGGAATTAGTGCTACGTATCAAATGGAACACAACTCAAACTCGGCATGCATGACTCATGAGCGCCGCCTTAGCGCATGCTAGTGTATACGTATAAACACTGTCCTGTTTCGCAACAAATCTACGACGACTAAATGTTTGTAACATACGGAGGGGTCAGGAACACCTCCTCTCGCCTGGCCTGGCAACAAACAACTACTCCTGTCTGTGTCTCCCACGTACGTACCACAGACAGAGTGCGTACAGATGTACGTGCACGAAAGTTGGGAGCTGTAGTATGTGGTACTAGGACCTAGTACTCGTTCGTGCACGGTCGTCCATGGTTGTGGTTGGCGAGTAGCACTGCCCGTGACACCTCGTGTACGGTTAGTCAAAAACGTGGCGCTTGGTTCTTTTCTTTCAATGACGAAAGCAAATTAAAGGCACATCTAAACCTGTTTTGGTAGGTTAATTGATCTACTACTGTAGTAGTTAGTCAGTAGTAGCACTTGCGCCTACCCACACCCACTCGACACTCTTTCGTAGACACAGTAGTACTACCGCGGCTGATCTGCAAGTCATTTCTACCTGCTCTGCTGCATTTGTAGAGCGAGCAGATGGCAGGCCGGTAATTAGATGCCATCTCCGAGGCCCAATCGCAGGCACGACACTCCCTCCGTCCGACGGGCTCCGGCCCAAAGCGAAAGCGACACGGCACCACCACCTCGCGACGAGTCAGGACACGACGGCGCGACCCCACCGTCAGATTCCACGGGGGGCCCGGTGCCTCACGGTAGCCGTGCGCGCACCACGCTCCAAGGAATCTGCTACCCCTTTCACCAGGGCCCCCCACGGATCGGAAGGTCGGAACGGACGACAGCTCCAGCACCGCGCGCCCTGACTCCACGACTCCACGACTCCACGAGAGGAGGGGGTAAGCACGAACCCGGTGCGGAGTCGCCGACGACGGCGACAGCAGCGCGCGCCGCCGCCGCCGGCGTCGGGAGATTCCTGACCGTTTAAAAAGCAAAAAGAAACTACTCCTACTAGTTCCCAAACTTTATTTTAGCGCATGAATCGCCACGGTCGCTACGTAGGAGCTCGAATTGGATCATGTTACTAATACTCGGGATTAGGGATCCCTGCTCCTCGGCTCGGTGCGCAAGGTAATCATATATGTTCTCAAGTGCTGGTGAAGGAAAACGAAATTAATCTTGTCGTTTTGAATTAATTATTTCAGTCGAAATGCATGCATGGATTCCATAAACTATATATGCTGCGTATATTCTCAGCATGACATACAAGCTCGAGGGTTTCCTGGGACGTTGACGCGACAGATTAACTAAACAAATCCATTCCCTCCCAGCCAATGCCAGTTTCAGGAAACCTTTTTTTGATATGGGATTTGCTAACAACACGTACTGTACATGCATGGAACAGGGTTTATTCCAGGAAGGTATGCATATGCATATATAACGAGCTGAGCTCCGCTATCACAACATGAAAATGTGAATGACCATGGAACAGGGTTTATTCCCTTTGAAAATGTGAACGGATTAATTACGTCCACGAGCACGACCACCTAGTACTACAAACCGTCTTTCTATACTAGTACAGTACTAGTATTTAGAAAAATGAAGAATCAGTCTTCTGTTTCAATCAGTAGCATACTTTGTTAAAGTGCGAATTGATAATGTGGTCTAAACCAAATGAATTTTGTGTCGAATAGTATTACACCGTTCGGTATGTGAAAAAGACAATTTTTTTTTTTTGACTTGGTGGTTGGCATAAGAAAAAGAATATATAGCAGTTTTTTTTTCTAATGGGAATATAAACTTTGGTATTAAGGGATTTCCAAGCCTGGTCGAAGCAGCTATCAGCACTTTTTGAAGTTGTGTGAGTTTCTTTCCGTGAAAAATTGAACGGTTTCCTGTGGAATTTCTACTACCTCAATTCCTGCGTGACGGTTCCTGGTCTTTTGCTAGTCCTCAGATTCCTGCGAATCAACGCGGTCAAGGAAACTTGAATTTTCAGCATGAGTAGTATTAAATCATCATGAATTAATGTGGTCAAGTGGGAAGAAAAGCCGCAACTTGTTGCCTCGTTCGTGAGTGAACCCTGGAGGTTGCCTCTCTGAATTGGTGGACTTACCCCGACACTGCGAACCATCTTGATCAAACTAATGTAGAGGAAATTGGGGATACAACGTCTTCTTTTTCGTTCTTTTCTAAATCCAACATTTTTATATAAAATAAAATTATTTTTTTTATCATTTTTTGTGCGCTTTCTGTGATGAGTTCGTTGTGGCTGTCATCATTAGATGGTCGCGGGCTGCAGTCTGCACACACGGTTGCTAGTCCAAGTCGCATATCTGGTTTTCGTTTTAATTTTCTTTTCCGTGACGAAGGGTGCGTGTCCAGGTTCAACGTACGTGCTCATTTCCTAATTCTAATCGCTCCAGGTAGTACTACCATTCTTCGGATCATTAATGGATTTGCCACCCCTATTCCTTCTCAAAACTGTAAATAGTACCGTTGTACTCTCTCCATCCTAAAAATATTATCGTTTAGAATATCAAACGTTTTCTAACTATAGGTTTTTTTTCTTTTCTAACAACAACATTTTTTGAATGGATCGAAATATCAAATAAACAACCTTTGATCAAGGACACCATTTGGATCCAGATGTACTCCTCTCACAATACGCTCTGCATATAAAACAGACTGACCAATCGACGACGTACGTACGTGCAGCAGGAGGAGGGTGGTGTCCCGATACGTGGCCCCCCCTGAAACGGACCCGTCCCTGCCATGCAGCCGGAAGCCAACAAAAAGCCTCCATCGAAATGCCCTGCTGGGCCGCGCGAACCCGATCGACGAGACGATGGTAAGCCAAAAGACGAGGCAGTCGCTGCTGCGAATTCGAGGACCGCGACGCACCAACACCAACGCAGGAGGATGAGCTTCGGCTTCCGACGATACGACGCCCATCCAAACAGGGCCGCCAGAGAAAGGAACCGGATTGGTCTGGGTCTGGTCACTCGCGACCATAGCTAGACTGGTGGCACAGAAAAACGCTGCCAGAAATAAACTGCGCGCGTGCTGTGCATGCCGCCGTAGCGGACGGATCGAGTCAGGTGACATGGACTTGTGTACCGATTCTCTCGGTGCGTCTTGTTATAGTACTTGCTGCTGCGCCCTTCACGATCCAACTCGTGTCGACCTCGTCGTCGTCGTCTGCAGTTTTTCGCTTTGGTGACGCCACGAGCGACGACGAATCATCAGGGGTTACATCGGTGGTGCGCGATGAAGCAGACGTACGCGTGCGACGACCTCTCTTTTCTAACCGCCGATGCTTTTTTTTTAATAAAAAAAAGAAAAATTCTCACCGTGCATAACAATTATCCCTTTCTTTTGATTTTTCTTGTTTCTATTGCGTAGTTATGATAACATAATCTAACTCAAATGACCTAAACGTATTCACCAAACAAAAAAAAGCAGGAACCAGATTAAATGGAACAAACACAAGAGCCAGTGTAAATGGAAAACACACATAATGACACAAGCACGCAACAACACTCACACGTCGCCTAAACACACGTACGAGAGTCTCCTACACGCTAAATTACACACATGACCTACACAAGATAAACTGATCTTTTAGGTAAAATTGCATGCTAAAGTATATATATTGAATGAAGACGTGATATAACACCGTAAATGATGAATCACACATAGTCAAAAACATTGCATTCAAAAGTGTGCTAGAGAACTAAGAGAAGGAGTGAAAGCAAAATGATGAAAACAAAGACAAAAAGTTGCCGAATAAGTAAAACCCAAGGCCTCTCTTCAACTTCCTCCTTAAACCATATTCTTGTTCTCTGTCCTTGCGCACTCTATATCAGCAGCGGTAGGAAAGTGCTGGGGACAACGGCGGCGACTGTCTCGGTTTTCGAGATTCCCATTCAGACTTGACCTAATTCTGATTCCTGGCCGGACTTGACCTCATTCTGCTTTATGCCCTCTATGGCTGAAATGCTACTTTGCGAGTGAGGATGACAACGAGGACGCTGATTAGGGTGAGGCGGTGGGGGGACTAGAACCATCACCTCGGCCAATGAGCTTCCCTACGTCCAGAGGAAGAGTGGTGACTTGTTCTTCTGTTGACACGATGATCACAAGGGTGTGTGATGTGTTGGTGTCGGAAGTAGATGGTGGTGTGATGTACAATGTGGCATCGTGCCAGGCCAGGCGCGGCTTGTGTGTTGACAATTGTCGCTGCGACATCCAACTCTACTGGCACCTAGGTCGATGCCCCTCAAGTCATGCTCTGCCACGTGGTCTATGCGCGTAGAGCCTTTTCAACACGTGTGCTCTACACAACACTCTCATTTATAGGATATCCTCTTATTGACACATGTCCTCTATCATATCACAGCTGTTATTGGCAGTATGGTTTCTTCTCAAAGTCATAGCTGTCGATTGTGGCGTATGGCTTTCTAACATGTGTCCTCTGTTTGTGCACAACGGTCGTCTAAATAATGTATGGCTTTTCGACATGTGCCCTATGTCTTGACACACACATCACAAGTGATGTTTTTACTTAGAGTTCTTCCATAAATGCTTATTGTATTAGGAAAATAAGAACGATCACTGCTCACTAGTCACGTGTGAAAATAATGATCAATTTTATAAGTTTTATTGTCGACCGTTAAGTAGTTTGTAGTATGGCTTCTTGATGCTTGTCTCTGTCCTAAACAACTACTGTACCATTTATGGTATATGGCTTTTGCAACGTTTATGCTCTACTATTACGACTCACTGTCATTTATGGCATATGACTTCTCGACGCGTGTCCTCTTTTCGAGCAGAGCTATCGCCCATAGTATATTGCTTTTTTACATGTGTCCTTTATCTCGGCACAAGTGTCATAAGTGATCTTTTTATTTGGAATGTTGCAATGAATGCTGATTTTATTAGTTGGGAAAAAAGCATCTATATGCTCACTAGGCACGTGCGTTGATTCAGTTTTGTTGCATACCCATAATTGCTAACTAGACGCGTGTGAAAATGATGATCAATTTTGCAAGTTTTACCATCGATATGATCACTAGTTTGTAATGTGGCTTCTCGACACGTGTCTATGTCCTGACAGAACTATACTTTGTAGCATATGGCTTGCTTAACGTATGTGCTCTATACTATCACAATTGTCATTTGTGATATATAGATTTTCGATACGTGTCTTCTGTCTATGTACAATTGTGATTTGTGGTGTATGACACATATCCTCAATATTGGTACAAATGTCATAACTGAGTATTGATTTGAAGTACTTTAATAGATGCTTATTTCTTAGAGAAATAAACCACCATGGCCGATTATGCACATGTGCAATTGTTGATCAATTTGTGCCCTTCTGCATGTGGCATCGGGTTTTAGCAATGATATTGCCTCCATTTCAGGTGATTGAGATTATGCAGATCTCTCAGTCACCAGACATTTAGGGGGCTGGGGTTGTCGGGAGTTCGTCGGAGTGGTCGTCGACCTTAGAGGAAGGGTTCGGGGGGGGGGGGGGGGTGGCGGGTCAGCCCGATGGAGGTAGTGGGAGAGACGACGGCGACGGGGGCGCTGCCTCATGGGTGGCGGAAGACAACGGTTTTGCCATGTCGGGTGGCGGAGTGCGCAACTGACGGGTTAGGGTGGCGGCGACAGGAGAATTTAGCGTGCAGCGGCCAGAGAATTCGGGACGGCAGTGGTATGGACGGGTTAGGGTGGTGTGCTGGCCGCAGGAGGTGGGGGCAGGGTGGGGAGGAGCCTGCACGGTGGGCGCCAACGTCGTTGAAGACAATGATGGAGGCGTGTGAGGAGGGGGTTCAGCGGCTGGAGGCGAGAACGTTAAGTTGAAGATAATTTTACGGCCCTTTGATCCGCATCCACGGTGAACCTGGTGACTGAGCACGTGATAAATCCTTTAGCAATCCACCTTTTGGATTGGCATAAATGAAGAGACCAAGATTTAGGTCCTAATCTTTTAGATATAGCAATCCATACCAATACCGCGATATCTGTTTTTAACCTTTTTTTTTAGTTTTTAAGTATAAAATTCTCGTGTAGCAATGTTTTGGAGATGCTCTGACTCCTCTTTAAGTAGTTGGGACACTTGCAGTGACCCGACTTTCAATCTCGCACAACCCGGTACAGCAAACCAAAACAGACGGGGTCCGATAAAAAAAAACACACACACACAGGGGCAAAACAGTCCTTTCCTACCACAATGTCTCAGTTTCCTTTCCGCACCAAAACCAACCAGCACCAACGCATTCTATTTCCTGCTTTTCTTTTCGCCTCCCTTCTTTTTCATTCCCCGCTGCCTCTGTCCCTCTCATCTCCCCTCCCCTCCTCTCCTCTCCTCGCCTCTCACTTCCATTTTCCTTTTTACTTTTCATTTTTCTCCGTGGATTCCCATGGTCACCACAGTGAAGTCTCGCCCGCCGGACGACTCCCTCACCATGAGCGGCCGCCGCCACCGCTCTCGGCCGGCGTCGGTGACCTCTGTTTCCTTCAGGCCACCACTCTCCATCTCCTCTCTCCGGTAAGTTCCTCCCCAACTTCCCTTCTCGCCTTTTAACTTGCCATCCGGAGAGGAGTATGGAACTGCTGCTTGCCTTTTCCCCTCTCTTTTGCTCAGTTTTCTTTTTCTTCCAAGTTTGATCCATGCTTTAACCGCTCGAAAATATCAGTCCTTTTTCCAAGCTCTGGGTGGTGGGTGCGATGCCGTTCAGTAGCACTTTGCCTGGCCGGCGATCACCTGTCCCTCTTCTTGATTCATTTGTGATTTCTTGGGTTTCTTGCAGAGCGGCGTTGGCTGCGCTATGCTGCCTGTTCTTAGCCCTCGCCCTTGCCCTGTCCGTGTCGGCAGCGGCAGAGGACGGCGCTGGGGACAGCGACGGCGACGGCGGCTGTCTCGGTTTCCGGGATTCCTGTGCTGACTCGACCTCATTCTGCTTCTCGCCCTTCGCGGCTCAGACGCTGCTTACGAGCAAGGATGGCAAGGATGAGACTGAAGCCGATTTTGAGGGCTCAAGGGACTGGGGACCAGGACCGTCATCTCGACCCTTGGGCTTCCCGATGTCCGGCGGAAGAGTGGTGACCTGTTCTTCTGTTGACACGATGATCACAAGGGATCGTGATGTGTTGGTGCCCCAAAGGGATGGTGGTGTGATGTACAATGTGGCGTCGTGCCAGGCGCCGCTTGTGCCTGACAACTGGATGCGGGCATCAACCGGGGTACCGCTGGAGTTGGATGGCACAGCGGCAGCCGTCGACCCAAGTGGCGTTCACAGTTCCTTGTCCATGAATGTGGTTATTAGTCCGCCGGTGCTGGATTGGGGCAGTAGTGACTTGTATGCAGCCTCCACAGCCACCCTGACCGTGGTCAATTTAAACAACGACAGCGCTCTCCATCTCTTTGAGCCATTCAGCACTGACCCTCAGTTCTATGTGTATGGTTATGAGGATCTGGAGCTGCAGCCTGGGCATAATGCATCGATCACTGTTGTTTTCTTGCCGAAGTTGCTGGGATTTTCATCGGCACATTTGGTCTTGCAGACAAATTTTGGAGGATTTATCATACAGGCTAAGGGCACGGCCGTCAATTCGCCCTATCAGATACTACCATTGACAGGGATCAATGTCGTAGTAGGTGATCGCCTAGAGAGGAACCTGTCAATATACAACCCTTACAATGATACTCTATGTGTTGAGGAAGTGGCTGTTTGGATGTCTTCACTCGAAAGTACAGGACAATCCTCTCACATAGTTTGTCAGCTAGACCATCCTGATGGAGCATTGGAACTATCTTCGTTGAATAGCAACTGGTATACAGAAAGCAACGCAGAATCTGGAAGGCCAGTGATCTATGTTAGGCCTAGTCAGCAATGGGAAGTGCTTCCTTTAAAGAGCAACTCTGTTGTGGAGCTAAAACTACAAGCTCTTTCTGGAGGCAAGGTGTTTGGTGCCATCTCCTTGAAACTGCGCAACTGCACAGCTGGGACAATGGGTACCTTTGTGATACCAATTGAGCTAGAGGTGCATAAGAGAACCTACTATGATCCCAGTGGTTTGGTTGCTGTCACCTTTGATTGTACATCGTCTTGTGGTGCCAGTGGGTCAATATTTTCACTTTATTTGCAGAATGATGCATCAAAGTTACTGAGGATCGTGGGTGTCACTGAGAACAACCAAAATGGCCCAATGATCTTTCAGGTTAAGTACCTGAATGGATTGATACTCTTCCCTGATACCGTAACACATATAGCTTTAGTAAGGTATACCCCTTCAGTTCCAGATCCAGATGACAATTCATTTAACAACTGCAATATTGTGGTAGAAACAAACAGCACCCTTGGTGGTTCAATCATCATACCGTGTGAAGATTTGGTGCACGCATCTCTTTCTTATCAAAGTAATGCTGTCGTTGTTGAATCTGATTCTGATGGACTGTTTACTGGACCATCATATGAAGCGATCTCTGCTAATGCAAAGACTAGGACTTTGGGCAGCATGCTACAAGTCAAAGGCTTGCACGGTTTAGAGGTATTCCATCTTGCACAAAGTTGTTTGTAAAAGATTTAAATCTCTCATTGCATTTGTTTTAGGAGTTGTTTTTCCATTGAATCGCTAAATGCCTAAGCATACATGATGTATGAGCATAGTTTGATTACCACCTCACCGTTTTGATGTTGTTCCGTTAGTATTATCACCCTACTCCATTGTTATTGTTGCTATTATTTATTCGCCATCAATCCCACATACTCCTCCGTTTTCTTTTGGTTGTCGTTTCAGACAACACAATTGTACTGCACCCAAGTCATTTTACACTGTCTTAACATTAACTAAATAAAAGTGGAGTAGTAGTATGTAACAGATAAGGAGGCGTGTAAACATACTTTGCGTCCAGGAGACGAAGTGGACAGGGCGTAAGGCGAAGGAGATGGAAGATAACGGTTTCAAGCTCTGGTATGCGGGGACTGAAGCGAACAGAAACGGAGTAGGCATAGTGATGGATAAAAGCCTCAAGGAGGGTGTGGTAGATATCAAGAGAGTAGGAGATAGGCTCATTCTAGTGAAGGTGCTACTTGGGGATTTGGTCCTCAATGTAATCAGTGCCTATGCTCCACAAATAGGTCTGGAAGAAAGCGTTAAGAGGCAGTTCTGGGAGGATCTAGACACACTAGTCAGTAGTGTGCCTGCTGGTGAGAAGCTTTTTATAGGAGGAGATCTCAATGGCCACGTAGGTTCTTCTAGTGTTGGTTTTGAGGAGGTACATGGAGGCTTCGGATACGGGAGTCGGAACCAGGAGGGGGAGAGCGTCTTAACCTTTGCCTTGGCCTATGATCTGATGGTAGCGAACACGTTCTTCAGGAAAAGAGCCTCTCACCTCATAACTTATAACAGCGGCCACCATTGTAGCCAAATTGATTTCATCCTAGCGAGGAAAGAGGATAGACGCGCTTGCCTAAATTGTAAGGTGATACCTGGAGAGTGTGTAGTACCTCAGCATAAGCTTGTGGTAGCTGACTTTCGCTTCCAGGTACGCACTTTAGGAAGCAAGCGTGTCAAAGTGGCTAGGACAAAATGGTGGAAGCTTAAAGAAGAGTCTGCTCAGACTTTCAAAGATAGGGTCCTCCAAGAGGGCCCTTGGCATGTTGAAGATGATGCTAACAACATGTGGTTGAAGATGACCAAATGCATTAAGAAAGTGGCTGCGGAAGAATTTGGAGTGACTAAAGGAGCAAAGCGCGAAGCTAAAGACACGTGGTGGTGGAATGAGGAGGTCCAAAAGGCTATCAAAGAGAAGAAGGAGTGTTTTCGGCGCCTACACCTAGATAGGAGTGTGGAGAATATAGAACAGTACAAGGTGGCAAAGAAGTCTGCGAAGCGAGCGGTGAGCAAGGCACGGGGCCGGATGTATGATAGCTTATACCAGCGATTGGGCACGAAGGAGGGAGAAAAGGACATCTATAAGATAGCTAAAAGCCGAGAGAGGAAGACACGCGACCTAGGTCAAGTCAAATACATTAAGGAGGAGTCAGAGCAGCTGTTAGTCACAGATGGAGAGATCAAGAAGAGATGGCGGGAGTATTTTGACAAACTCTTTAACGAAGACAGCGGGAACTCTTCTATGGAGTTGGAAGCCTCTCCCGATGACTCCAATGTGCACTTTGTGAGGAGGATTCAAGAAGTGGAGGTCAAAGAAGCTTTGAAAAAGATGAAAGGAGGCAAGGCGCTGGGTCCAGATGGTATACCCATTGAAGTTTGGAGAGGTCTTGGTGACATAGCGATAGTTTGGCTCACTAGATTGTTCAACCTTATCTTCCGATCAAACAAAATGCCCGAGGAGTGGAGACAGAGCACTTTAGTACCAATCTTCAAAAACAAAGGAGATGTTCAGAGTTGTACTAACTATCGGGGGATCAAGCTAATGAGCCATACAATGAAACTTTGGGAGAGGGTTATTGAACATCGCTTGAGGAGGTTGACAAATGTCACCAATAACCAATTTGGCTTCATGCCTGAAAGGTCAACTGTGGAGGCGATTTTCTTGATAAGGCAACTCATGGAAAGATATAGGGAACAAAAGAAAAACCTGCATATGATCTTCATCGACCTTGAGAAGGCATATGATAAAGTGCTTAGAAACGTTTTGTGGTGGGCCTTGGATAGGCATAAAGTCTCAACAAAGTACATTAACCTCATCAAGGATATGTATAATAATGTTGTGACAAGTGTCCGAACAAGCGGTGGAGACACGGATGCCTTCCCCATTACTATAGGGTTGCACCAGGGGTCTGCTTTGAGCCCTTATCTTTTTGCCCTAGTGATGGATGAGATCACAAGGGACATCTAAGGAGAGGTCCCTTGGTGTATGCTTTTTGCAGATGATGTTGTGCTAGTGGATGAGACTAGGGCGGGAGTTAACCAGAAGTTAGAATTATGGAGGAAGACTTTGGAAGCAAAAGGTTTTAGGCTTAGTAGATCTAAGACAGAGTACATGAAGTGTGACTTCAGTGCCACTGCACACGAAGAAGGGGAAGGGGATGTCAGACTCGACGGTCAGGTGGTCCCCATGAAGGACACCTTTCGATATCTGGGATCAATATTGCAGAAGGATGGAGATATTGATGGAGATGTCAGTCATAGAATTAAAGCCGGATGGTTGAAGTGGCGTCAAGCCTCTGGTGTCCTATGTGACAACAGAGTTCCACAAAAGCTCAAAGGCAAATTCTATAGGACTGTGATTCGACCGGCTATGCTATATGGAGCTGAGTGTTGGCCTACTAAAAGGAAACATGTCCAGCAGCTAAGCGTGGCAGAGATGCGTATGTTACGGTGGATTTGTGGTCACACAAGAAGAGACCGTGTCAGGAATGAAGACATACGAGAGCGATTAGGAGTAGCACCAGTTGCGGAGAAGCTCACGCAACACCGCTTGAGATGGTTTGGACATATCCAACGGAGACCTGAAGACGCACCGGTCCGCAGTGGCATCATTAGGCGCCCGGTTAATCTAAAGAGAGGAAGAGGAAGACCAAACTTGACTTGGGAGGAGTCGGTTAAGAGGGACATGAAGGAGTGGGATATCGGTAGGGAGTTAGCCTTAGATAGGAGTTTGTGAAGACTGGCAATCCATGTGCCAGAACCTTGATTTGCCTCCCTCTTTTTTCCCTTTTTCCGTTTGCTGTTTCACCTTCCGTTCCCTTGGTTCTGGCCTTTTGGTCTTTTCTCAGCTTCCTTTTTCTTTCTTTTTCGGTTTGGTCCTTTCCTGAGTTTCTTGTTGGTACTTGGGGTTTCATCTCTAGCCTACCCCAACTTGCTTGGGATTTAAAAGGCTGGTTGTTGTTGTTGTTGTTGTTAGTAGTATGTAACATGTAGCCTCTATGTTTCATTTATGTCTTCATCTTATAGCAAGAAATTCTGGTGTGGCATGCTAGTATGAGATGTTTAGAGTTGTCATGTTTGTACGGGGTCTTAATCATTTGTGTTCAACCCTAGATAACCCTTTTTACTTCCTAAACCCTAGGTAACACTTTTTGGCTCAGCAATTGAGAGATCTTTCTCAGCTGGTCTGTCTGGTGATCTGTGCTTGGTGTTATAGAACGGATGCTTATTTTTCTCCTTGCTCTTAAGTGGTTTTTTTTACTGCGGTTTGGTTGCTTGTTTCCAGTGAGAATCTGTTTCCTTTTGCTTGAGCATCTGCTTATTTAATTTCATAATGTTTTGCAGCCGACGGTGATGAAAGAAGGTAAAGCTGATGATATAATACTTCGACAGTGGAGGTCCCACGGAACAAGCGATCGAAATTCTGTTCTCATGGATCATGAACTGATGTTTCCAGCTGTGCAAATTGGCTCACAGTTTTCTAAATGGATAAAAATCCGTAACCCAAGCCTGGAGCATGCAGCCATGCAGCTGGTACTGAACTCTGAGGAAATCATTGGCCAATGCAAGATTGTAAATGATGCATGTGAACGCGCATTCTCAAGCAGATCTCCGGAGATTGACTCAACAGAGACTAGATTTGGTTTCTCATTAAGTGAGGCAGCAATCACCGAGACTGTTGTTGGTCCCTTAGAGACTGCCTTACTTGGTCCTATTGTCTTCCGTCCCTCAAATCGCTGCATGTGGTCAAGCATAGCTTTGATTAGAAACAATCTGTCTGGTGTGGAGATGTTACCTCTTCAGGCACATGGCGGATGGCAATCCATTGTCCTTTTGGAGGATTCTGAACCTGCATGGAAGCTAGAATTTAACCTTGGCTCTAATGTTCAGAATACTTCAACAATGACAAAATCAAATGCCCCAAGCACTTTGTGCAGTCAACATCTGTCTAAGGAGATACATGTAAAAAATAGTGGGGACCTTCCTCTCCAAGTGACAAAGGTAAAAGTTTCTGGAGCTGATTGTGGTGTGGATGGATTCACTATAGACAACTGCAAGGGATTTAGCTTAGCACCAAGTGAATCAAAAAGAATGCTCATTTCTTTTCAAGCTGATTTTTCTTCAGCTATGGTGCAAAGAGATCTTGAGTTGGCCATGACTACTGGCATTTTTATAATCCCTATGACTGCGAATATTCCAGTCTGTATCCTTAACCAGTGCCGAAAGTCTTACATCAGATCCCCCCATTGGAAGTTGTTGGTTCTCTTCTTCGGAGCTGTAACCCTACTTGTTCTGATCATTGTCCGGTATGTCCCACATTCTTTGACAGTTGGTTCTCAGGATCATTACATCAATGTTGATGACGGGAATAGTACCATTTTTGAGGAAAATAGGAAAAGTACTGTTAGCAAGACTGTTAAACCCTCTTTCCTTCAGCACAACAACAAAAAATCCAGGTAAGTTTTACCAGTATCAGTACTTGGTCCAAAGTTCACTTCAATTTTATGTAATTTAAATCTGACCATTTATGCCTTATGCACAGGTCAATAAAGGAACACAAAAAAACTGAACAAACTGTTACAGAGAAATACTCTGCCACTGTTCTTGACCTCTCCAAGAGGGCAGATGACAAGATCAATCCAGGTGAACAAGTGAACACAATTTCGACTGTATCTGTATCCCCAAATAATCCTGTGGAAGACAAGGCCTCAAGAGAGGTTCCACAAACTAGTGACAATCTCACTATCAAGATTTCTCGAGACAAAGGAAAACGACGTAGACGCAAAGTTGGTGCTGCAGGACTGGCAGCAAAGTTTGAGGCTTCTAGCAGCCACAGTGGGAATTCAACACCGTCATCTCCATTGTCACCAAGTTGCACCCCAAAACAAGGTTGGGCTTCTTCTGCCCCACCATCAGAACTGAAGCATGAGAATAAACTCGAGAGTGAATTTGATGTCGAGGCAACTGCAGCATCAACTGGAACTAATTGTAGGAACAAAAATTGGTCGCAAACTGCTAAGGAGAAACCTCGTGCATCTTCAGCCACATCTGAAATCACATTGCCTTCAGATACTCTGTTGACGACTGCATGGCCCTCACCATTGTTGGCCATATCCTCCCCGATCGCACCCCATGCTCGTGCTCCTGGTTCCAATCTGATGAAAGATAAGAATTCACCGAGAGACGAGGGCGTGACACCAAAGAAAGAGTACACATATGACATATGGGGACATAATTTTTCTGGGCATCTGCTGGGTAAAGCAAGGGAGGTCACGCCGTACACCATGTTTGATGCTTCTGAAGGTAGCTCCTGTAGTTTCTTTGCTAGAGAGCCCCAGTCCCTCATGATGAAGCCATCATCTTCACAACCTGTATCTCGTGGCCGTGGGTCGCCACCATCTGATGTATCATCTGGTTATGGAATAAAATAAGTTGAAAGTTAAAACATTTTGACGATTTGCCTTTGCGTCTTGCAGCCCTGCGTGCCTTTCTGCTAAAGTACTAACCATGATTTTCCATTGGTAATTTGAGAAAGCATAAATACAATTTAGTAAAGAAAAAAAAGGAAGCGACTTAAGCTGATAGCTTTCTACCACATTGCTCTTCACTATACCTTCTTTTCACCGGCAATGCAAGACAGGATCTGTTTGCGCTACTGAGACGGGAAGAGCACCAGTGCACTGAAGATGTTATTCCCTTTGCAACGTTCATATGCTAGATGATGAGCCTCCAGCAAACATTGAAGTGTTTTGTCTCACTTTACTACCGTCTTTAAGATGGACATGGTCCTGCAAAAAGCAGGAAGGTGCAAGGTGCTTGATGCAGATTGGCTAATGCCACACGTGCAGATTTGACCGAGCGCTAAAATTCCTCCCGTTTCAAGAAGCCAATACCCTGTATCTCTCGTTGATTTTTTTTTTCCCTGCATTCAACCATAAATCAAATAACAATATATAAATGTTAGTAACCATGAGGAATGTTAACAAATAGATTTCTGCTTTTGTATAATAAAGAAAGGATTGAGTATCATTTGCAGGGATCGGAATAATTCTTAACTATGAGATACCATTTTCAGGAGTTACCGTTAATCATCTCTGACCAAATTGATCCGGTTCTTTACAACGAATTTCACCAGAGACAGGAAAGACTGAAGATAGTTTGCTTAAAGAGCATCTACACATCTGCAGCGTCCGATAATTTGGAGCATGTGTTGCTCTGTTCTCGTTTGGGTGATTCCTGAACCATGATGGCGATTGATAAAACAAGCGTGCGTTAGAGTAGAGCTATTGCTCTATGTATGGTGAAATACAATCAGGCTGCTAACTGGTACGATTGAATTGATGTGAGAATAAAGAGGCATGTTCGAGAAGCAACAGATAGAGTGATAGATGGCATCATGATCAAGGAGCCATCGCTGAACGGCCGCCGGAGATCGAGCGCCTGGCGGCGCGCACAGCATAGCTCTTGTAGGAGTTGCAGGGAGAATCGGGTGCACACCTGCATCGGGCCTGCCGCCCTATCTGTGGGGATTGAACAGGGATTGTTGGGATGAGACCTCCTGATCTCGTCGTGTAGAATGGAGGTGCCGGGCGACGGCGGACGGCGGCAAAAGCTGGGCAGTTGAAGAAAGGGCGAGTATCCCGGTACCCAGCCAGGGGGTTTATCGCAACATATTGAATCGCGACTATTAATTATGATCCAACTATTTTTAGATGGATCTCTAGTTTAGATTGTAATTAATAATAACGAACCAAATTAGGGGGTTACTTGAAAGAATACCTGCGGCTTTTCGCAAACACACCCCCCCTCGGGGCGAACTCGGAGCTCCGCCGCCGTTCATCCCCCGCTCGCCTCAGCCAGACTCGGGCGCTCGTGAGGAGATGCTTTGCCGGTGGACTCGGAGCGTGGTGGCCGGAGATGGAGAGGGAGCACGTGAACCGGCGGTGCGTCTGTGCCGCGGTGCCATTTCCCGTACCTGCAGCTTCCCACAGGTTCCGACTCGGACTATCATCGTCCCGGGCATCCATTCTAATTCTGCATCGCAATCGTCTCCACCGTTTTCTGCCTCGTCAAGTGGCGCCGGCCGGTTTCTGGGTCCTTCGTCACCTGCAAGCGGTGGCTGCTCCTGCTCACCAAATGTTCGCTGGTTTGCCTAAACGCAAGAGTCATACCATGGACCCCCGGTTACAGAGCATCCAGCCGATTTGGAGCAGACAGTCTTCTTTAACCCCCAAGGTCAATGGTAACAGATTTAACGCCTCTGCAGACTTTCTGAATCACAAAGCTGAGGTATTACGTGCTCGAGGCACAAGATTCTGGTGCCGGGGATACTGGCATTTGCACTTTACACTAATTTGATGCGGTGATGCCACAAAAATGACGAGATCTGGATGCTTAAGAGCTCTGACGGTGTGAAGGGCAACGGCTCCGAATCGCCCAGCCCAATCTGAGTAACCATGAATCCATGATAAGGAGTATAAATAACATGGGACCAAGAAACCACTGCGGCAGGTGAGTAACAGAGGGAACCAGTATTGGTTCTTGTCACAATGCATAACAATTAATTAACAAGCCACATTCATAATACACACATCATTTAGCGCTCCATAATGCCTTATTTTTTCTATGCAGCGCATCAAGATCTCGAGCCAGGAGCTCTGCGGACCGGTGCTCCCTAATCCACAATGTCGGGGAATTAATCAGCATCCATTTACTCCTTGGAATTTGGATGATTTTGATTGCATCACTTCGAGGCAAAGAGTGATAACCTGAAATTTGCAAATGTTCATGTAAGAATGTAACTTCTGGGCGATGCACCTGGTAAACCTCCGAGCACATAATTTCAGATGGGTTTTGGCGTGAGATCAACAAGGACTCTGCACTCACCCGAGCCTGAGTGATGTATCAGAGCTATCGCCGTTGTCGACCGGCGCACGCGGGTAGGATGTGTTGGTTACAGATTCAGACGACTGCCCTTCCTCAAGTACAATTTCTGAATCAGCACCGAGCTGCATCTCCAGCCTCGCCATCCGAGACACCTGCAGCTTCGGATGATTTAAATAATTAGATTCACTGAAAACAAAGGAAGAGCGGAGCGCGACGCAAAGCAAAGCAGGAGGGACTTTACTTGCTCCTTTAGCCTTGAATTCTCCTCTATCAGTTGCATTCTCTGTTCAAGAACATATAAAAGTTATGGCAGCAAAAGAAAGCAAAAGATGGTACGGAGATCTTTGAGCATTCAGCAAAGGAAACTCTATTATGGAAAGCTTAAAAAAACAGGTTGGGGGAAAACAGAATTCAGTAAAATACATTTCAACCTAGCAGAGTTACTGACTGAAGTACCAGATTTGCACTGGCTAGGGGATCCTTTACAGAAGAAGAGATTAACAAAGTAATACGAGAATTGCCTACAAATAAATCTCCGGGACCAGATGGCTTCAATGGGGATTTTCTTAAAAAATGTTGGCCAATCATCTCTCAGGATTTCTATGATCTGTGCCAAGCCTTCTACGAAGGTAACTTATGTTTGCAGAGCATTAATAATTCCTATATTACGTTGGTGCCTAAGAAGGATGGCCCGCAAATCCCAAGTGATTATAGGCCTATCTCACTCCTCAACTCTTCTCTCAAACTGCTCACAAAGCTGTTGTCAGAAAGATTGCAGGTGGTAATCACCAAAGTTGTTCATCAAAATCAGTATGGTTTCATCAAATCTCGATCTATATAAGACTGTCTAGCTTGGTCATTTGAATTCTCGCACATCTCTCACAAGTCAAAAAAGGAGATCATTTTGCTTAAACTAGATTTTGAAAAGGCTTTTGACATGATTGAGCACCAAGTTATCATCGATATACTGGAATGTAAAGGTTTTTATCAGAAATGGTTACAATGCATTCAAAATATCCTAAGCTCAGTGACTTCGGCTGTTTTACTCAATAATGTTCCAGGGAAGACCTTCCATTGTAGAAGAGGAGTTTGGCAGGGTGATCCTCTATCGCCTCTCCTGTTTGTGCTTGCAACTGACCTGCTACAATCTATCCTCAATAGGGCAAAGGATAAAGGCCTAATCAACCTACCTATTCCTTCGAGAGCAGGTTGGGATTTTCCAATTCCAATATACTAATGATACACTTTTGGTTATGGAGGCCTGCCCCAAGCAATTATTTGTTCTGAAGGCACTTCTAAACACTTTTGCGGACTCTACAGGGCTGAAAGTAAATTATCAAAAATCTCTAATGTTGCCTATTAATGTAACCCCTGAGAAAATGGACCTGCTAGCAAAAACTTTCTCGTGTCAGATTGGTTCTATGCCCTTCACCTATCTGGGCCTTCCTCTTGGGATAACAAAGCCATTAGTTTAGGATTTCCTTCCTATTGCACAGCAAGTAGAGCGCAGATTAGTTTGTTGCACACAATTCTTAACACAGGCTGGGAAATTAGAAATGGTTAACACGGTTTTATCCTCTGCCTACTTTCTTCATGTGCACTCTAAAACTTCCATCGTCCATTGTGGATCAAATTGATAACTACAGACGACATTGCTTATGGAGAGGGTCAGACATTAATGCTAATAAAGTGCCGCTAGCTGCTTGGAACCTGGTAAGTCGACCTAAGAAAGAAGGAGGCTTGGGAGTATTCAATTTACGAGTTCAAAATGATGAATTGCTCATGAAAAATCTGCATAAGTTTTACAACAAACAAGAGCTGCCTTGGGTTTAGCTTATTTGGAACAATTACTATAGAAATGGCAGATTGCCTGGGATACAAAAAAAAAGGTTCCTTTCTGGTGGAAGCAAATTCTTAAACTGAATGATCTTTATAAGGGCATAGCTCAACCGATTGTAAGAGAAGGTGTATAGTGAAACTTTGGGAGGATGGCTGGCAACAACAGCCCTGTCATTTGATCTTTCCAGAACTGCTTTCATATGCCAAGAATAAAACCATCTCCCTGGCCCAAGCCTGCAGTGCAGAGCACCTCCACTCCCTCTTTAATCTTCCTCTCTCTGAGCAAGCTTATGAGCAAATGCAGCAGTTACAGTCAAAATTGCAGAGAATACAGTTGCAGGATCAGTTTGATAAGTGGGTATACATATAGGGTAACCATCTCTTCTCTTCATCAAAGATATACAAAATCACGACGGGCCACATCAAGTGCATCCAGTCTTTCGCTGGTTATGGGCATGCAACTGTCAACCGAAGCACAAAGTGTTTTTTTGGCTCATCTCGAAGGACAGGCTAAACACAAGGGGCATGGTAAGGTGTAGGAATATGCATCTTAACTCATATGTCTGTGAGTTATGCATTCTTCAACGAGAAGAGACATTGAAGCATTTGTTTATCAGGTGTAACTTCGCAAAGGCTTGCTGGGCATTACTTGGTATAAGTTTTCCCCGATATTTAGAAGTGACACAACTCATTCAATTTCTGAAGCAGAGCCTTGCTGTCCCATTCTTTATGGAGATTACAATTTTGATGTGTTGAAGCATTTGGAAAGCCAGAAATAATTCGATTTTTCAGAATATTGATCCATTGGTGGAAAATTGCAAGCGAATGTTTTTCCATGAGCTGACTTTGATCACTCAGAGCTAGGCAAGCTAAGTCTGATGAGATTAAAACATGGATACACCAATGGATGTAATCTCTATTTTTTCTTTCTTTTTCATTTTCTGGATATACTTCTTGTGTCCAGATTTGTACTTTTTTTCAATAAAATATAATCTGTAGGGGACTCCACTCCAGTTACAATCAAAAAAAAAAAAAGCAAAAACGGAAGGAAGAAGGTGTGATCCAAAGCAACCTTTCAGTTATTATCAAATTTATATCAGTTATGCTTCTACACTAGTTATCTACAGCTGAAAGACTAGGTATAGCTAGTGAAGTAGTGATCAAAGCTGCTCCTGTTTTAATTCAACGGCTCTGTTGCAGCCTTTTTTTTTTTTGGAGGAAATTGCTAGCTGAGAAAGCTTAACTAGAACTCAGATTTAGCCTTAGAGTTTGCTTGGAACACAAGAACATTTACAGGAAATATATATTTCGACCAGCGTTCCACAAAGAACAGAGGATTGCAAAAGGGAGTTACTGTACTTGCCTTCCTCTCCAACCCATTGATCTCATCAATGATCTTCTGGCTCTGCAATTTAAAAGAAAAGGATATTTAATTGTGGTGAACTCATAAAAAAAAATTGCAGTTATGAGCTACGTGGGTAATTTTCATTTTCAAGTCGACCGTGAAATGCTGTACGACCTTAGTTTTAAGTACAGAGCTCAATCCAGATTCAAGGCTCTTCTCTAGCTCTTGCAGCTGTTGGACATTCAGCCTATGAAGCTCCTCTCCTCTCATCTGCCTGCAGAAAATTGGAAGCTTATCACCGTATTGTACAGGTTAATCAGTTGGGACCTAACTCATTAGGACATACATAGTGCAGAAATGACCCGCGTACTAATATTTCAGTTGGGTATTTTGAGAGAGGTTGTGGCGTTGTATAATGTAAAGTATGCATATGCACCTGAGTTTAAGACTTGCTTCCGCGAGCTCTTCCCTTAGTCTTGCGCAAGCTCCGTCGTCCTCCACCTAATTAACACAGTTCAGACTTGAAGCTATCAGTGTCGTCAACGTCATAGCTGTAACGATATTGAGGAGGCTGAGGAGATGCATGGCAAACGCACCGGCTTAGGAGGCTCTTTCTCGGACCTCTGAAGTGTCTTGGAATTGGAGTCATATCGGTCAATGATCTGCTTCATGCTACAGAAAAAGAAAAAAAAACGGTCAATGATCTGCTTCTAAAACTCAACATACACATGTACTTGTTTATTTTTAAACAAAAAGTGTCCGGTAATGAAAGGAGAATCCCAAACCCTAAGCTCCAGGCCAACAAACCATAAACCCTTAACCCGTCGTCGGAGACGAGGTGAAGGCGTGGAACTCAGCAACCTCTCCAGAGCCAGAAAGAAAGAAGCTCTCCGACCTGCTACTAGTGGTTGTTATAAAAATTCGAGTGTCAAGAGCCTCTAAAACACTCGAGTGTGTAGAATTACTTTTCCTTTAATTTAAGTGAAAAACAAAAAAAAAAGAGTAAAAATAAGTGCTTCTCAAGACAGTCTCGGTCACTTCGTCTGCATATTGCCGTGTCTCACCATCATAACATTTCATGCATCGGAGCTCATGGAGGATGGACCATCATAATATTAATTGGACTCTAAGCCAGTGCTAGAATCCACACTGGGTGCATGCCATGAAAAGAAACTAGTTTATCTGTGCTAGGTATACCGATAGGAAAATTAAAATTTTCAGTAGTGGTAGTAATTTTTCCCCATGCCAACTGATAATGTAGGTTATCGCCACGTAGTACCAGTGCTGATAATTAAGCATATTTCTGAAACTTTTTGCATAGTTACAGTAATACTGATAAGTGATAATATGAGTATATACTACTTATAATTTTTTTAATATTGTAGGTAGATTGCTTAGTTTAAATTTACACTAATCACTGTCAAGAGTGCTAGGTACATTGCTTGAAAAAGAGAAAACAATAATAGTACAGTTTCTATCCTGCACGTCACTATAATATTCAATTGATAATTGATCGTCCAAAAAATAGTATAGCATTCTTTATTTTTTTGTTTTACAAATTGCAATTTTTTCTTCCACCAAGGGCATTACCATCCTGTTTCATTTAATTCTACCAACTTGTTCTGATATGTAGAGATTGATCATGATCTTATGCTTAATTACCAATTATGGGACCAACTACCGTATTCATTGCAGGTTTCATCAAAACTCACAGTGAACTGGCAGCTCACAGCGAATAGCTCAGTGTTACAGTTCATTACACATGGTTACTATTCATCTGTAGAGCTACACACAGGTTTTTGCTTGCTCTTATAATCAAGCCGCTAGCCCTAGGACCTAGTACAGAAGCAGTAGGTTTTGTGCTTTTAAGTAAAAAGCAACAGTATGATTTAAATATCTTACTAGATACTAGTGTTTCATAGACAGCAAGTCAGTAACCGATCGGTATAGAAGTATATATTTTACCCTATACAATTTTTTATTAGGCTTATTGAAGCGCACCGGATTTTGTTCATTTTTACTATTCAAGATCACTTGCTCTTTAGGCCAATAGCATGTTATTTAGTTCACTTCACTGAAGAAAAACTAATTAATACATTGACTGAAAAAAAAAAGACAAAATACCAATACTTCAAGATAAAACCTTTACTATATAAGCATTGGATATACTTTTATATTACACAATTAAAATTTTATGTTTCCAATCTTACAGTAGCAAATAAAATAATTTTATAATTAACCACTTAAGCATGTCAATATATAAAATGACTATCATATTTAAGCATGTCCTAAGCTATTTCGTGTTCTCTTTAGATACGAGCAAAATTAGTCTCAGAAATAAAACTAAAGATCTGTTTACAAACTTGCATATATGGTGAAGTATGAGATTTCTCTCTCCACTTGACGGCAGGAATGATTAATGATACTGTATAAGTTAAGAAGATCGCAGGAACATTCCACGGTATTGCCTAGAAACATTGTCTGGAATATATACATGGGAAGAGTTTAACTTACTAATTAATTTGGAAACACTGCGAGAAGTCAAAATAAAGAAATGGCAACATGTGCTAGAACAGTTGCAGCCAAAAAAATCGAAAAAAAAGGTATAGTAGCTGTGGACAAAAACCATGAAAATGCAAGCAATTATTATTGGAAGCTGGACAGAACGGATCCATACGGATCGGATGTAGTCAGTGGATGCGAACGGACTTTCGGAGGCCCGTGGAATGTATGTACTAGTAGTACCTTTTCTCAAGAGAATCTTTCTACATCATCAGTCCAGTCTATCGGTTTTTAACAGAAGAGAAAGGTGTGGTGGTGAAACGTAAAGCACCAAATCAACAATGAAAGAAATAACATATCATGACGCACAAATTCTCATTCCTGCCATCTACTTCAAACAGAATTCGACGTTGTATGCAGATGCTCCCTCCGTTCTTATAAATTGATTAAACTGATGGTGTCTTATTTTTCCAGTAAAACTTATGGTGTTAAGACATCAGATCTAATTTAAAATTAAAATAAAATTATTATCTTTACAAATCAATATAAAAATAGAGCGTACATATTAATATCAAATACAGAGAAGTGATCAAGTGCAGATATAACTATGATTCTGTAATTTCACTTTCATTTTGGCACAGATTCCTAAAAAGATCTAAATAGCGCTAGTGCACATTGGGACAGTTATCAAGGCAACAGGAAATCTAAACTTAGAGCAGTAGTGCAATGAAAAAACATTCCTGCAAAAAGTACTCCTTTTTTTTTCCTCTATGACAAGAAGAAGCGAGAAACTCCAAGCAAAACATGAATGGGGTGTACCACGGCACTTTTCCGGAAGGGGAAACCAGCCTTTTTACAAGAAAAAAATGGGGGAAAACATGCCTGTTCATCTGGAAGCATCGCGATATATTTCAGAAAGATCGAAAAAGAATTCTTTTCAAGCTGAAAGATCGCGATATATGTATAGACAACAACAGCAAAAGGAGAGAGGGAATTGAAGAACAATCGACCATCAAATATTAATCGGAATCAAAATCCGTACCAAACAAAACAAAGAGATCGCTCCACCAGATGAATCGGAATTTGTTGGAAGACAAGAATCCCCGATCTCGAGAAATCAGGTTTCTATGTAATAAGGAATCAAATAACACACAAAAAAGGACCCAAAAACGATTAAATCCAAAATCAGACATGGCCGATTGATCACACACGCCGATCACCGCATGGGAGCGAGCTGACGGAACGGATGGCGGTATATTTGTACCTGGAGCTTGCAAAGTGGAAGAGCTTCCCGGTGGCGGAGAAGACGACGAGGCCGACCTCGGCGTCGCAGAGGATGGAGAGCTCCTCGGCCTTCTTGAACAGCCCCCGCCGCCGCTTGGAGAAGGTCACCTGCCTCGCCGCCAGGTTGTCGATCCTCCGTATCGCTATCCGCTCCCTCTTCCCCGCCATCCTTCCGCAGTTCTTCGTTCCCTCACCAACCGCCGCTGCAGCAATGGACAACGGCGACGGCGACGACAAGAGCGCAACAAGAAGAGATATGAATCGAATATGTTTATTCCAAGAAAAAAGGAACGGAAGCAAGGCAGCGAAAAACCCTAGCGCGGCCGCAGCCAAAGCAAGGGCGAGCTTACAGGTGTAGATCTGCGGCGCGCGCGCGTCGGCAGCAGCCCCGCCGGTATCTTTTACTCTACTAGCTGTTCCTCTTTGCGCAACGGACCAGTGAGCAAGTGGCTATACTATTTATGGGAACAGACCAATGGCGACGAGAGAGAGAGAGAGAAAGGAGGAGGGGAAGTGGAAGGCGGATGAGGACGGAGTTGGCGCAGAGAAACAGCAAGCAGGACCGCCTCCTCCTACCGAAAGCCTAACAAGCACTGCATCAATAGTAGGGCACAGCGGCGCCGTACGAAGGAGCAGTATAGCTTTTTATGGCAAAGCTCATGGCCAATGGAGCCAGGTGTCTGCCACGAGGTGGTCAGGTCCGAGTGACCCCTCCCTACCAGCCGCGCCATTGGTCCCCGCGTCACCTCGCTCCTGACGCCGCTGCTCCTGCTCCTATAGCTTGTCTTGTGATCTTGAAGGGTCACCGCATCCGCTCCACTGTTGCTGGTTGCTGGTTGCTGTACTGCAAGTGGGAGCGTTTTGTGTGTGCAGTACGAGTGAGTTGGCCGGCATCCTTTTTTAACTCTCCTCCGAAGATACTGTTTTGGGGAGTTTTTCTCGGGAGAGGCGACGGAGCAATTGAACGGAGCAGCCGGAGCTACAGTACCTTGATGGCAACACCTGTCAAGTTTTGCCACAATGGTATTTTGAATTGGCTATGATCGGAACTGCGGGCTTTGGCTATGATCGGAACTGCGGGCTGCACGCAAGCTGCAGTGGCTGCGTCTCTTTCTTAAATTAAATAATAAAAATGATCTATTTTATCAGTCAAAATCAACAATTGAGTTGCAATTGCAGCTGCGCCGTAGCAAACAGCTTTCTTATTCTTTTCGCTCTCACGGATGCTTTTACAGATCGAACTCAATCAAAATGAGATTTGATGCACATTCTTAGGTATCTCCCTTCTTCGTCTCAGCTCAATTGCCGATTTAACTCGAGTCATAAGAAACAAGAACAAGTGAGAAAAGAAGTAATGGTAGAAATTAAATGATGAGGGAGATGGGAGAGAGAATAGATAGAGATGCTGAAAATAGCAGGGTAATTAAAAACATTAAGTTAGAATGATGAATAATTTGAAAGATAATAGTATATAAGTTAATATGACAACTAGTGTGGGTATTATTTCACTAGCTATGCTGGTTCATTTAGCTGTGCCATAAGCAGCTCCATATTTGCTTTCATTTGTCGAATCTCACGTTCGATATGATTCAATCATTTGTAATGTTACTGCTACTACTAGTAGTTCAATTTGCCACGGAAATATCTACAGTAATGGTTGTGTTGTGACATAGACGATGCGCCTTGTTACGTTGATAGTTAAGTCAGTGAGCGAAGGCAGCAACCAAATGACATGTACCCTGTCGGTCGGACGGTCGCGCTGCCCCGTCGCAGCCGCGCCGCGGCGCCGTGCAGATTACGCCGGCCCAGCAGTCCCGGCCGACCGTGCCGTGAACCACCCCGTCGCCGGCCTACCTTTTTACTTGCTCCCACGCCGAGTGGCCCAACGACACAGTTTAGCAGGCTGCATGCGTCCGTCAGCTCAGCTCCCTTTTCATTCATCTCGGCCGCAGCCCATCATAGGCCCATCCAGCAAATAAGCGAGCCGGACTGCCGGACCGTGCGTAACCGCGTCGCTCCAGCTTCCAACTTCTTTCCTCGTTGCGTGTCGTCCGCTCCCTAGATCAGCTTTTCTTTTTTTTTTCTTAATTGTAAAATCTAACCATAAGTTTCATCTGATATTTTTTATAAAATAATTTATGGTAAAAACTCATTCGTCCATAAGTTTTAGACAAAATCTCCTCCACCCACTCATCTCATATGTAGTTTTAAAAAAATTTTAAGTAAGATTTTAAATTTTCATAGACAATTTAAAAATATTTAAAATATTATTTAATTTCAAATATACGAGAACATGATTTTTATGAAATAATTTAAAATATTTAAAATTTTAGATTTAGAAAGGTTCCACGAAAATTAATTATTTCAAATAAGAATATTTATTAAAAACTTTTAAATTTCAAAATTTTAAAATTTCAAATCAGAATATTTATTAGAAATTCTTAAATTTGAATTTAAATAGTTTTGAATTAACTCATAAAAATCAAATGTTTTTGCAATTTAAATCTCATAAATATTTTGAATGTTTTTAAATAAATATTTTGTATTGTCTATAAAAATTTAAATTTTATTTAATAAATTATTAAAAAATATATGTGAGATGAGTGGGTGGAAGAGATTTTGGCTAAAACTCGAGCGTGGGTAGATTTTTTTGTCTTATATCATCTTATAGGAAAAATAAAAAATTTATAAGTAGGTTTTTGCGATTAAAGTTTTTTTTTCTTTTAGGTAGCTTCTTTCTCCTTCCTCCGACGCGACGCGAGGCAACCCCCGACCCGACGGGAGCGCTCCACCCGAATTCCAACCCAACCCTGCTCTTTGTCTCCTTCCCCGGCGTGGGAAGCCGTCCTCCTGTAGCCGCCGTCCTCCTTCCTTCTACTGGGCGGACAAGCGCGGCCAGACCGGGGCACGCACAACTGCACGATCTTCGTCCGAAGGTGAGAGCTGAACTCTCGTGCCCAATCCTCGAATCCTCCTCCCAACTTGTGTAGTTGACGTTTAGGCTAGTTGTAGCGGGGATGGGTCGATCCATGCCCGGGGGCGGAGGAAGGTTTTGCCTGTGGATGGGGACTGCGAGATTTCATTCCCATCGAGGACCTTCGTCTGGCGTCTGGCGGACGTGGGGACCGGAGATCTCCTTGGGGAGCGGGCAGGATCGTTTCATTCCATTGGCGTTAGGTATGGCGGCTGCCCTGCCTTCGCCCTGATGGTCGGTCCGCCTCTCGATTCGTGTGGGGTTTAGGAGTTTGGTTCGCCTCGTGATATCCATCAGCAGGCGCCACCGTTGCAGTTGATTTTCAGAAGACAGTAGTAAAATCTAGGGTTCAAGTCCGCTTTGAGTCTCTATGATTTTGTATCCCAGCTGATTATTCCCTTCAGTGATAACATTTGGGCTGTGGACTGTTTTAGATCATGGAAGGATCAATGTACCGAAGATTTTATCAAATAGACCTATTCGATGATTACCATTGGCAAGTTATTTGCCACAAGGATACATTTAGACGCTTGCTTCAATATCAGCCAGCGAATGCTATACTGTCAAAAACTTTGGATATTCTTGAATGATGATAAGTGGTCAAAATTTTGAGAGTACATCACTCACAATTTTTGTATGTTTATCCATAACCTTCTTCATTTGGATGCAGATTTCTCTATACCATGAGCTGGAGGTTTCCTCTTTTCGGGTATGTTGACATCGCTGTATACATTTCCCAACTGTCTGTGTTGAAATTGCTCAAAGCAAGTTTTCTTCTTTACAGTCTTTGTCTGTTGTCACCTGCTGCCATGTACCATTGTGCCTTGGGTTTTGTCTATCTGTACAGCTCTAGGGCCTTTTAGGTTCGGTTTGTCAACCTAATAAAATGACCTTGTTGTTATCTGCCATTTCGATTAGTTTACACTGAATCTTAAGCGTACTTTGTATGAAATGCATCTGCTGTTTCTATTATTCGTCTTTTGAATAGCTTGCATCTCTTACTTGCTTACTCTGGCACTGTTGAATCCATGCATATAGCAGCTCTCAACAGCAACAGCAGCAGCCTGATCAAAATTTACAAGACACCCCTACGCAGTCCTGGTACCCACCCTCAGTGGTCGGTTCATCTTCACGGCCTTCAACCCCTGGCTCTTCTAGTGCTAGTCCACATCAAAGAGCTTCAGATCATCATCAGCCTTCATCACGTGGCCAACCATCGCCAGCTGAGGCTGCAGGGATAATAGCTCGTTTGAAGGATAAGAGGTGACTAATCAGCCTCATTTTCTTTCATGATTATGTGTACCTTTTCAGTTTGGAACTTTATTATAAAATTTGTTTTTGTATATATGATGATAGCAGATTGGATGAACTTAACCCATCATGTTCCTGTAAGTTTTATGTCGCTAAGCGGGTTATGCCTCAATGAATTTTCAGTTGGTTTAATCTCCATAAGAATGGCTACAAATAATTGGTGGCTAGCCAAGCCTATCACCACGCCTCATTTACCTGGGCTTGGGCTGGCCATGTCCAAAAACTTAGGCGGAGTTCCTGTCAGTTTTATATATGCCAGTATTATCTCAAATGGGGGCATTATGAAACTCTGAAAGTATGCAAATCAAATCAAATAATGGTTCATTTAGATTTACAAGTCTACATGACAGTTTGTATGACTACGGAATCAAGGCTGACATTATTTATCCAGTCAACTGGAAGATATATTAATTTTCACACCTTTCCTTAACAAGCATAAATCTGAAACTAGATTTGATCAAAGGTTACTGAGCGGTATCAAATTGTTCTAGTAAACTTGGTAGCTTGAAATTGGCCCTGTTATAGATCCTCGTATATGTTGTTTGGCTAGTCTTGTTTTAATTGGAAGGCTGAATACAAGTGTGACAGAGCATTGCTTGAGCATATCCCATTATAGAAGAGTCACAGGGTTGTAGCCTTTTAGGGGAGACCAGAAAAGCAGAATCAAATTGCTTCCCGTAGTTATAATCTAACTATAGAATTTCAATGGACCAGTTTGCTTAGTTTTTGTGTTGTTTACAATTTTGGTGTTGTGTGTATTTGCACAAATTATATTGATACAATACTTGATTGATTGCTGTAAAACAAATATTGCATTATCTTTATTAATTGTATCTGTCTTGGCAGTATTGAAGAGTTACAGAGGCTGTTGAAAGATAAAGAGGCATATAATGCCTTCTTCAATTCACTTGACCAAGTGAAAACCCAGAACAATGTAAGTGTTACCAGTTCTTTATATTTCTGTTGCTAACTTCCTGTGGTTGCTCGAGTCCTTAGTGCATTAGGGCCTAGATTTGCAACCTTTGTTTTTGTTCATTGGCTCCCAAAAATAGAGGGAGGTGTCTGTTCTATAAAAGTTAATTCTCGCTTGATAGTAAAGGAGAATAGATGCTAACTTCTGCACAAAACTCCATATTCTTTGCTGTTGCATAAAATTGTTCTAACCATGCATGTGTTAGATGCTTTAGTTGTTGTTGTGTTATGCATGTTGCAGGCTCTTGTATGAGCTTAGTCTAGTACTCCCTCCGTTTCAGAAAAAAAAAATCGTTTTGGACATGTTTTAGCATACCAATGAACAATTAAATAATAAGTAGTCCTCCTTCATTCACATGTGTAAGTGGGCTTGACTGGTTAACAGATCCTAGTATTGTGGGCTGGCCAAAGAGGGCATGGGTTCGACCCCTCCCTAGGCTGCTCTTTTTGTTGGAAACTGCACAAACCTGTTTAATTAATGTTCTTTATTTTCTTTTCTCTAAAACGAATTTCTTTGTGAAAACTGAAAAAAAACAGAACGATTTTTTTTCTGAAACTGAGGGAGTACCTGTTTTGGCTATTTTGTTAACCCCTTCACTGATGAAGATTTGGTCGACTCTGATGCTTGAAGGGGGTTCAGAATTATGTTCATAATTGTTCTATAGTAATGTGAATCATCATTTTTACCAGCATCAATCTAGTTCAGATTATTTATCTGAATATATATCTTCTTGGCACACATAAAAGTTCCTCTATAGTCCTATTAAGTTGCTCATTTGTGGCACTTTCTTGATGTTCAGGTGCGTGATGAGCTGAGAAAGGAGACTTTGCAACTTGCAAGTGAGTTACAATTTTGTGCTTCTGTAAATAGTAGCTTACATGGATTCATGGGCTACAGAAAATGGTTGACTACCTTTATCATTGTTTCTAAACCAAGTATGATTTGCACTTTGATCTGCAGAGGACAATTTAGAGAAGGAGCAACAGATTTTAGAGCTAAGAAACCAGGTTCAGTGCAGTGAAGCTTTGTATTAGTTTTTTTTCTTGGGTCTGTTTTCAGCATCTCAACAAGTCAACATTCTTTTATTGATGGTCTACTTGGATTTATGATTTGTACAGTGCACCATAATAAGAACAACAGAACTGGCTGTTGCTCAAGACAGATTATCTGATCTAGAAAGGCAAAAGGATGAGATTATGAAGTCCTATTCCCCTGCTGCTCTGCTCGACAAACTCCAGGGTAAGCACTCTGTACAATACCAGCCGTGCTTTCTGTGTTGTTGCCAGCTTCATCTACTTGTATATATGATTACTTTCTGAGTTGTGATGTTATATCATGTACTTCGGATGCCACACTTGCACATATTTTTTCTAGACATTCACGGTGCTGTAATTTGAAGCACCTTTTTGTTCGGTTGATTATCATCCAGAGGTGCTGGTACTGATAACCAAGTGGATGCGTGGTGATACTGATTCCATTAAACAGTCTTGAACTAACTGAATTAATAAGACGTTATACATTGTTGTGTGTCACATGCACTCGTCACTGACATGTTACATTGTTGCTTGCTCAGCGTCGATGGCAAAGTTAGATGAGGAGTCTGAGGAGCTTCACCAAAAGTTGCTCGAGGGGGGCATCGACCTGGCGACCTTTGTGCAGAAGTACAAGAAGATCCGCACTGCCTACCACAAGCAGGCGTTGCTCCATCTCGCCGGAAGGACATCGCTTCACTAATAGTGTATCGTGTTGGGCAAATGTTCGTTCCGAGTTTTGTATACCTGTTGGCTCTTCATGGTTTTCCCTGTTTATGAGTGTAGCATACTGTAGGGCTTGTGAAACATTAAACGGACGTTGTTTGTATAGTTACACCACTCTTGAGTGAACCACATAAGATTCATATGAAAACGTTGCCCTATTTTTTGAGAAGTCCCTACATTATACATCACGATCGATAGTTCATTTGGGCGGTACTGAAAAGGCTACCTGTTGGTTGTAGTTGCACGGCTCTAGAGACACTGTAATGGCAGTTTGAAGTCTTCGTCACCGTACCCGTGACACCCGAAATTAAGGGCTAGCTGTGCATCTCGATGGCCGAGCCCATTTGGAATGCTTTTGTACTGTGGTCATCCGTACTACTATACGTGAGAGAAGTGAATCGATGTCCTACTAGTACGCGGTTGGAGTGAGTAGTAATTTTTTACAGTAGTAAGCGCTTAGCTGAACTCCATTTTCAGAAGATTTTGTTCGCTGACAGAAGCATCGACGAGCGAGGACAAGAAGATTGTTGTCGATTCGCCCGACATTTGGGATGGGATCCCATCTCACCTTGCGCGCATCATCATCATTTGTTAGTTGTTACTAACAAAGAGCGAGTGCTACACTGACGCAAATGATCCAAAGAAACGAAGGAAGCGTTTCCTGCGCTGCTCGCTCAAAGCCGGGGGGTAGTGAGGCTGGCTGGCGAGCCTTTGTCGGCATCGCATCAGAGCAACCAGCCCGTGAGCTGGCTGGCGCCTACCTACGGATCAGGAATCGTATTCATTCGTCAGGAGGAGGAGAAGATAAGCCGCAGGCTGCTGCTAGCCTCGGTACTCGAGTCGGGGCCGTGTCTAGTCTGTCTGGTTGTGTTGCCGAAGAAGATAATATTGGCCGACAGCCGCAAGGAATTGCTGAAACTTTGTTTTTGTGCGTAGACGAACAACCTGATAAAAACCTAAATGATTACTTTTTGTTACGGAAAGTGAGGAGTGGCGCGTCGTAAGTTTCGTCCTTAAGCCATTTCCTTTCCTTTCGCAGGGCGCGAGCTAGCGACGGATTCTCTCGAGCGATCTTTCTGGCCGCGTTGTTCGTTGCTGTGTCTATCTATACACACCGAGATTGTGGCTTGTATAATTAAATGAATAGAAGAGTGGGACTAAACTTTGATACATCTCTAAATGGTGACCGCTTGAAGGAACAATATACACGAACAGAAGACGGATTCAAGTTTCTGGATAAAGATGAACAGGGAAAGATATATACGAATTGAAGAAGCGAGCGTATATAGTCGTACCACGCGCCCGTCGGAGATATATACTATCTCTGTTTTTTAATTGTTAATTCTTTCTAATATTAATTTGTATTAAAAGCGATCAACAATTAAAAAACAGAGACAGTAGATAGTATGTTGGGCGCACGCAGGCATTTGGGAGCTGGAGATGTAGTGCCGCCCGTGAAGCAGAAGGCAACAAAAACAAAAGGGAAAATCATGCAAGAAAGAATGGCAGTAGGCAGGGAAATGGAGATCGCGCGTGCATGCGATCGGAGATGCGACCGGGGGCCTGTGCTTCATCATCCAGCGCATTCCGTCCTATATATGTGTTTCTTCATATCTACGCGCGCACCTCCGTCCAGATGCATGCAATGCAACCAATAATACAAGCGGGCGGAATTGCCAATTATTAATAATCCCGCCGCATCACCACCCACTTAGTACTTGGTAAATATACGGTGAAGTTAAGATGTTCACGGAGAAAGATACAGTGCGCATATGGAATTCTTCTCTTGAGTGTTTGTATGCTTATAGTAATGATGTAGAGTATTTTTTTTGGTGGACACAAATTAACATGGACCAACTATTTTTCTAGATTCGATTTGTTTACGCTATTTTAAGCTATCAAGTAGTGTTAAGTATAATAATAAAGTAGTATCAAGTATTATGGACATTTGAGAAACAAAATTTATATAATGTAATTTAAAAATCTATTAGGATAGAATAAAATAAAGTCCATACACAGTTTCATTGGTTCAGCCGGAACCCCGGCAGGAACAGCTGAACCTTGTAGGCGTGACTTTCCGGCCAGGTCGTAACTGCCGGCCGGGCTGAGCTCCTCGGTGGCAGGATCCACGTTGAGGTGCGGCTTGTAGGATATGCGTATTGCACTTGGCAGGGTTGGGAACGATCGAAGCGGAAGAGCTTGGGTGCCCCACGACGACGGATTCCTTAAGTCGTCGGGAACGGCGAGCTCACGAAAGACGGGGCGCCACGACGGTGGAGGAGGAGCGGGAGGCGACGGCCGATGGGTCAGGCCCGGGAGCGCGAGTGGCTCCGGCGAAGCACACAACGTGGCGATGCCGCGACAAGCGGGAGGCGCACTGCCGTGAGCCACTCGAAGTTGTTGTCGAGGTCCGGCACCATTACCTGTTGTGCGGTGGAGCAGCTGCACGGGATCTTCGCGATAATAGCATGTGCGAGTTATTCACTCCAACCCGTCCGTCTCTTTGGTCTCCGGCGACGGCATCGGTGACAGAGGTTTGGGATCAATAGGTTCGACGGTGTGGGCAAGGTTCGATTGCTCGAATTGGTTTAGAGGACCGTGGTGGGCACTTTGTAAATTAATTAATTATTTAGTTTATGACAAATTTACCCTTACGAATCAATGGTTAGGATTAATTCACACTAAAGTAGTATAAACCACCGTAATAAGACTCAACATTGTACCCATGCCTGAACGTTACCGGCCCGCGTGGTCCGATCCTTAGCTGGCGGATGACGCGCGTGTGCTCGCGCGCAGCGCAGCCACATATGCATGTAGTATGCACCATCCGTTCCGCATGGCATCGACACACACACCACCCATTCGCCCGGGTAACTAATTAACCCGAAACGACGACGCACCTCGGCCAGCGATTGCATGCTATGTTGGCATGCTGCAATGCAAGGTTAAAAAAATAATGGAAATGCTAATTTTCAATTAGCTGAAATTTGAACTCTTTTCGATCACCTTTTATAGCTGTTCTTTTTTTTCTAAATGATACTAATAATTCTAGTTGTTCGATTCGATTTGAATATAACAATTGTGAACGTTGATTGACACAACCTTCAATTGAATTTAAGTTGCTTGAAAATTAGCTAAAAAAATGTCATCTCCGTGAATTATACATACAGTCCGTACGTATATGTACCGATGTACTACGTCCGGATTATTGGTGATTTGGATCCGGATGTGCAGCAAGGTGTAACGTTCCGCCTCCTCGAGGCCGAGCCCGCTTACGTCAAGTAGCTTTTTGTATGATGTAGACTAGCCTCACAGATCAATACAAGTCTTTTCTGTGCATATTTATCATCACTCGTGCGTACCCGGGAATAACTTTACGGTCGGTCACCCATCCTAAAATTGCTCCAGGCCAAGCACGCTTAACCTCGAAGGTTTTTGGAGCTAGGCTACCGGAAAAGAAATTACAACTTGTTGATATGAGTATCCTATTAATCCTATTAAGCCCTGGATCAGGGTGTGACATACTCATCCCCTTAATAGACCGACGTCCTCGTCGGTCACTCCCAAGTCAGGAATGTTCTCTTTTGGCCACGTCTATGTGTCCAGTGTCAGCGCATGTGTCATGCTGTGTGATCACAGACTAACACAATCCTTTTTTACGCATATATATCCTCACTCGTACGCACCCGAAAATAACTTTCCGGTCGATAACCCATCCTGAAATTGCTTCAGGCCAAGCACGCTTAACCTCCGAGGTTTTCGGAGCTAGGCTATCAGAAAAGAAGTTACAACTTATTAATATAAATATCCTATTAATCTTATTAAGTACTGGATCGGGCGTCACGTGACCCACGCAAATTCTCGTCGTTGGCTACGAAATTGACGAGACGATCATGATCTTCGTCCTTGTTGACCCGTGAAGAAGCTGTCTGTCTGGTCACGCACGCGCACCACCGTCGTCATCAGAGTTTTCAGGCTATTACTAGTACTGTACTGTAGCAGCAAGCTGCACGCTGTAAAATTTTGAGAGCGCTCCTATATTAACCACCGCCCGCGCGCAGTCCTCACTCCACACTCACTGACGACAGTCTCCAGCTAGCTAGAGCTAGCTCCGCCGTCGCCATGGCGGCCACCATGACCAGCATCCTTCTCCTCCTCCTCGCGACCACCGTGGTGGCCACCTCGGCCTCCGACCTCTCGGTGTACCACAACGTGCACCCGTCGTCTCCGTCCCCGCTGGAGGCCATCGTCTCGCTCGCCCGCGCCGACGACGCGCGCCTCCTCTTCCTGTCCTCCAAGGCCGCCTCCTCCTCCAACGCCGGTGGCGTGGCCTCCGCCCCCGTCGCGTCCGGGCAGACCCCGCCGTCGTACGTGGTGCGCGCGGGGCTCGGGACGCCGGTGCAGCAGCTCCTCCTGGCGCTGGACACCAGCGCGGACGCCACGTGGGCGCACTGCGCTCCGTGCGACACGTGTCCCACCACCACGAACCTCTTCGTCCCGGCCAGCTCGTCGTCGTACGCGCCGCTGCCGTGCGCCTCGTCCTGGTGCCCGCTCTTCCAGGGCCAGCCGTGCCCTTCGGACGCCGCCGCCTCGTCGTCGGCGACGTGCGCGTTCACGAAGCCGTTCGCCGACGCATCGTTCCGGGCGTCGCTGTCTAGCGACACGCTGCGGCTGGGGAAGGACGCCGTCCCGGGCTTCGCGTTCGGGTGCGTGGGCTCCGTGACCGGCCCGACGTCCAACCTGCCGAGGCAAGGGCTCCTGGGCCTCGGCCGCGGCCCCATGGCGCTGTTCTCCCAGACCGGGGACAGGTACGGGGGCGTCTTCTCCTACTGCCTGCCGAGCTACAAGTCGTACTACTTCTCGGGCTCCCTCCGCCTGGGCCCCGCGGGCCAGCCTCGCGGCGGCGTCCGGTACACGCCGCTGCTGACCAGCCCGCACCGCCCCTCGCTCTACTACGTGAACGTGACGGGGCTCAGCGTGGGGCGGACCCCGGTTCGCGTGCCCCCCGGCGCGTTCGCGTTCGACCCGGCCACCGGCGCCGGGACCGTGGTCGACTCGGGCACGGTGATCACGCGGTGGACGGCGCCCGTGTACGCCGCGCTGCGGGACGAGTTCCGGCGCCAGGTCGGCGCGCCGAGCGGGTACACGTCGCTGGGGGCCTTCGACACGTGCTTCGACACGGACGAGGTGGCCGCGGGCGGTGCCCCCGCCGTGACTGTACACATGGACGGCGGCGTCGACCTCGCACTGCCCATGGAGAACACGCTCATCCACAGCAGCGCCACGCCGCTCGCCTGCCTCGCCATGGCCGAGGCGCCAAGGAACGTCGTCGACGCCGGAGTCAACGTCATCGCCAACCTGCAGCAGCAGAACATACGCGTAGTCTTCGACGTCGCAAACGCGCGCGTCGGGTTCAAGAGGGAGGCATGCAACTGATTCCAATTGTGTGTGACCGGATAAATTGCACTGCTAGCTTTCTGCAAGTACTATAATATTGTTGTGTGTAATAAGGCACGTCGTGGCACGGGAAAAGAATTGTTTGTCATGGCCTGCCTCACGCGTAGTAAGTAAAATTAGGAGTTCACTTTTCACTCAAGGCTCTGCATGCAAGAGTGTGTTTTGTTTTATTTTTCGTTTACCTGTTGACAAGGCATAGATTTGGAGCTGATGGAAACTTGAATCTGGTTCATCTTGGATTCGAATGGTGTCAATCTTGGATTCTTGTTTTACGCGAAAACAAAAGGATTTCCTTCTTTTGTGCTGCAGTAGCTGTAGCTTGTTGGAAGTATCTGAATATGGTGCCTTTTGTTTGTCTCTTCGTCCCAATTTTATTAAGCAACGTTATCGTGAAGATGACTTCCTGCTTCAGTAAATGAAAAGAAAGGGAAATAACTCAGCACCTGCCCAGAGCTCACATGCATTGCGTCGGTGCGGTTTTCATGGGGAACTTGCGTTTGAGTAGTTCCCCAATGGTGAAGGCAGAGACGATATGGCTGTCCACGGCGGCCGTCGTCCCCGTGCGTGACTTCCGATGGGCATTGTTCACAAGCGAAAACAATTGTTCTAATATTATATATATTTTTAAAAAATTGTTCTAGCAATAAAAAATCATGTTGTTGGAAAAAAAAAAATCTGCTGCTGCACCCCCAAGGCCTTGTTCGATTTCAGCTGGATTAATGGGTAACGGTGGGTAATGATGTAGATTGAAGGAGATTCAATCCCAAACTGACTTGTTAGAGAATTAATCTCTCTCATTATCCTCCAAACCCCTTTGGAAGTGGATTAACCGAGCGGAACAGTGCCTAAAGGACGGACTCGTGTGGGGCTGGGCTGCGCCATTTTTTTTTTTTTAAGGAGGGAGGAGGGCTGCGCCATTTTTTTTTTTTTTTTTACGTAGGGAGGAGGGCTGCGCCATTTCTTGACTCGTTCCGTCTGCACAGCGAAGCAAAGTCTGGACTCTTGACTCATCCGCACGCGCGCTGCTTCGGCGGAACTGGGCCTCAACTGGGCCGCGCCACGCTTCGCTTACGCTTAGCGCGCGCTCAATATAGGAGGTCCCGGCCACGAACTCCCCCAAAACCCTACACGAAAGAAAATCGCAACAACTCCGCCGCTTCTGCCTTCCGCGCCTCCCCGGCCATGGCTGAACTCGAGGCACCGGCGGCCGCAGCCGCAGTTATGGAATCTGAGACAGCGGCGGCCGTCCCTCAGAAGAGGGAGCGGGAGGAAGGGGATGATGGCGCTGCTGACGGAGCGGCGGCGGCGACTAAGAAGCCGAAGGTGGAGGACGAATCGAAGGAGAAAAAGGAAGGGGAGGAGGGGAAGCCCGTGAAGCTGGGACCTAAAGAGTTTGCCTCGTCCGTCGAGATGTTCGACTATTTTTTTGGCTTGCTCCACTCGTGGTCGCCTGGCGTCGATTTCAATAAGGTAAGGGCTAGGTTTCGATCCTCTCTCATTTGCAATGTGAAGCTTTATTTGCTGCCTGGTAAGCGACTTTTGTCGATGGTCGATGTTGTAAAAACGGTTCTGAATTGGCGCCTATATTGTGGCCTTCCTGGGCCTTTCAGGTTCCTTGATTTGATCTATCTATCCGTGAACACAAATGCGTTAGAAATTGTTTGAGTATTTTGTTTTGTTCTCTCAAGTTCTATCTTGCTATTGCTAGGTAAATCATAACATGTTTGTCTGCTTCGGTGAATCATGGTTGATATGCAAATTAGCTTTACTATGTTTTTTTTGTTAGTTCATTTTTTGGACTAATGAGCCGTATTAAAGATATACAAATTCTTTGGTTAACATGGATAGCTTTTATTGTCTCTAGCCAATTAAATTCCTTTTTTAGTGGTTTTCTGATTCATTTACAAGTAGACATGTCTTGTTTCTTAATTTGACTGACTACTAATTGCTGTTAGATGTTGAAGTAAGAAGAATTTCTTGTTACCGTTGATATATTAGCTAGATACTTAAATCACCGCCATAGCAAAAGTTCTAAATTATTCTTTCATCAAGTATTAGTGCATTGCAAAGATCAAGTGGAGAGGATGTTTTTTAAGGAAATCGGGAGGGGGTACCCCTTCCTAAATTTTATTGAAACATGATGCAGTACACACGGAATTACAAAATGTAAGAGATGCAGGTACATAGAGGGGAACATGCAGGTGCAGGAGCTCAAATCAAGAGCAGTGAAAGTTTGTGTTTGTTTTGGACTATGAACTGCAACTGTGGTTTGTTCCATGAAAACCTCAAGTACCTGACTTCCGTTGAGTAGTTATTGTGATTGTGCACTGTAGCACAACTTGGATGTCCCTTAATATTTCCGCACAGGCATTTCTTTTAGAGGATCACCATTTGTTTTGTCATAACTGGACAAGATGGATGATGGAATTATGTGTTTGTTGGCAGTTGTGTGTATTTGAAAAGGGCCACTATAATACATGACAATATGTTCCCTAAAGTTACCTCTATTGTCCTCCAAATTTCCAACTTCTAGTGTATTGCCATATACAAACTCATTACAAGCATTAACATGTGCTCTTTAGTCTTTGCAAAAAAAAAAAAAAGCTCTTTAGTCGATGAATTTCTAATTTGCATCTCAATTTTTGCAGTATGAACACATGGTGTTTGAGGACTTGCTGAAGAAAGGCAGTGCTGAGCCTGCTAAGAAGATTGGTGCAGGGATTCAGGCATTTGAGATCCGCAGCCACCCGGTGTGGCGAAGCAACTGTTTCTTTGTTCGTAGAGTTGATGGATCTGCGGATGATTTCAGCTTCCGCAAATGTGTCGATAACATACTGCCTCTCCCGGAGGACATGAAGGTTGGGAACAAGAAGTCTGGCGGCCACCACAAGAGCGGTGGGGGCCGGGGAGGAGGACGAGGATGGGGCGGACGCGGTGGTGGGCGTGGTCGGGGTAGGAGGGGCGGCTAGGATCTAAAGAAGTCTCCACAGTTTTGCCTGTTTGAGGCTGCATTTATCTTGCGGTGTGCGAGCTTCTCCATCTATCCTAAAGACTTCGCAACTGAGATATGATATATGATCCATGCCTAATGCTTGTATCATGTTGCTCTTGACCTGTGGCGTTCTACTAGTCTGCTTATCTTGTTTCGTTAAATTTGATTTCAGTTTGGTTACCGTGAGTTTCTTTGAAGCGTGGTAAAGAAGGCACCAGAGTTGCTCGTTCATGCTTCCATCCACCGGAGCTAATTATAAGATGGTGATGAAAGTTATTTGTTGCACCACTACTTTTTTTAAGAGGGGTCCCCCCGACTTTATTCAAAGCAATGTCAACAAGGCTATTGCAGGTGCACCCAGTTGCGGCTTGTCCATTCGGCAGTGGTTCGGACACCCGCTAGACGCTATCGTGAAACATTACACAAGGTAAACCCTACTAGGCGCTTCAGAACTCAACTCCGGAGTACCAAGTCTTTTGCACCTGTACTACCACTACCAGCCTTCCAGGTCTCCCTAGTTGCTCGGCTGTCGTCGATCGATCCTTTAGCATCTTGGCGACTCCTCTCAACAGCTCTTGTGTCCATCTTTCCCTGTTCATCATTCATTCCTGAAAACCAAAGTTCGTCTCTCAGCAGAGACAAGGAAAAATCTAGAGACTGGCTGTTTGTACGATTGTTGGATCATAGGTACCGTAGTACCAGTACACTAGCATTAGACATGACCGTAGTTGGCCAATACCAACATCATTATCCCCATTCCATTTCCATCTTCTGTGCGACCAAAGCGCACCGCTCGGCCAACGAGGAGGTGAGGGAGGGATCAGAGCAATCGGTACGGGGCTCGAGCGACTGCGACTCAGGAATATGCGCGCCCCATGTGGTGATGTGTATGCGCGCTGGCTCAGGACGCAACGGTGCCGAGCGGGGTGCGGATAAGATTCAACTGCCTGTCTGGCCTTTTCCGTCGATGAGAACCCAGCGACGCCATCGCCATCGCCATCGCCTATCGCCCGGGTGGGTAGGTCGGGGATGAGCTCGTGTTGGTCCCTAGCTTTGGTCAATTAGATCAATCATGACAAAACTGTGTTTTAGCTTGCTCGTGTGCAATCTTCTTTGTTATCTGTGTACTTAACCTTTTTTGGCGATCATTATCGGTATAGTTACTAGTTGTATATAGTATATATACTTATACTGCTGTTTTCTTTTTTTCTCAGAAGATTTTAGTGCGCCCTTGCAAAAAAACAAAAAACAAAAACAAAACAAGATTAATAATAAGAGAAAGAATAGTGCTGTTCGTGTTGGCATGTGGAGCCGGATTGGGAGGTACGATGCATGCCAAGGAAATTGCATGCACGGCCGACCGTAATTAAAGTTCTTGAGCGAAAAGATCCCGTCAGAATATAAAATGCAAATGAGATGAATCTGGCACTGGCAGCCACATTTTGGAAAACTCGGTTGAAAACTGGAGTTACCGGTGTTTTTTTATTGGTTCCGGTACTGATGACATCCGTTGTTATAAATTTTTCCGAACCTGATTGGTGAAAGTAAGATGTAGCGATCATGAATGGGTGCGACTTCTAGATGTTGTCTACTTTGAAAAAAAAACACAAATTCAGTTTAAAAAAAGAAAGAGAAAACTCCAAATTCTTTTTTCTTGATCGATGACATCTAATTAACTTGCCAAAAAAGAAAGACATCTGATTAATTATTACACCATGCTTGTAATATTTTTTATAATAAAAAATAGAAGTATAGCACACAAGATTCTTTTTAATAAATACTGTCCTACGTACGCACGCACCAGCACCCCTCACTTTAAAAGTGAATGCAAAACTCGTAACTCTCGAGCTAGCTCAACTCGATTGACTCAGCTCATTTCAAGTTGTTCCAATCTAAAATATTTAATTTTATTCTATTGACATCTTAAACTAGATTTTTTATACGAAATGCTAAACTTATTTTTTGTAGTACTAAACCTATTAGCGAAGTGTTTTAAAAAAAGAAGAATCTTCACTGCACTTTCAGCGCACTGGCAAGAAATACTGTACTAGCGTTTTTACACCTGCTTTTATCATCACTGTTTTCACGTGGACTAAACCTGTCATGTTTAAATTGGGATGAATTTTATTACATTGGTGTGTCGCGTAAGATGGTCTTCATCCAAAAACCAAAACACGTAGAGAAAACCGACCCTGGCAAGTGGAACGGAAGAGAAACCAAACCAAAAAGAAAACAAAAAAAAAGGAGAAATTTTATACGATTTCTGCGCCCTCTTCTTCGGCGTCTTGGCTACTCTCCTCCAGCGAGCTACGACCAAACCCTCCCGCCGGCGCCGGCGCTCCCCTCGGCGCGATGTACAAGCTCGGCGGCCGTGGCGGTGGGCGCGGCGCCGGCGGCGCCGGCGCTGCGAAGCGGCCGCCGGCCCCTCATGGCCGCGGCCGGGGAGGCTCGTCCTCCCTAGGTGGCATGGGCGCGCCTCCCCGCGGTCGCGCCGCCGCCGCCGCCGCCACGGCGCTGCCTGCCGGGCGTGACGAGGCGTTCCGCCTAGAGTCCGGTGGCCCGCCCTCCTTCGCGGCGATTATACGGCTGACCCCTGACCTTATCGACGAGATCCGGCGGGCGGAGGACGCCGGTGGCGGCGCCCGCATAAAGTTCAACCCTAACATGTACAACGCATCGGAGAACGTGAGCTCGCCCTCGACCTCTGTCGTTTAGCTCTGTTTCCATCAGTCCTCTAACCTAACAAATTTGGACTATTTTCCCCTTACGTTATATCTTTAACGCCAATTTTTCCTGAGTTTGGACTCGTTTGTTCTGTATAATCGCATTCTTACTAATATAATTTACTGGTGTATACTCACGAGATACTTCGAATTTCTAGGGCACAGTGATCCATCAAAAAGTCTGAGCAGATCGTAATTTTGTTCAAGTTCTTGTTCCTTGTAATTTTACTTTCTGGGGCAACTATACTATTCATTCATTGCCCCCATTTCAAGGGATCTCATTGGTTCTTTTGCATTTATATTTTGATTTTTTTCAGCCAGAATGATGTATTACTTTCTCATTGAGTGATATTTTTCCTGCACCAGGTTATCGATGTTGGTGGTAAAGAATTCAAATTTACGTGGGCATCTGAACGTGGTGAATTGTGTGATATTTATGAAGAACGTCAGAGTGGAGAGGATGGAAATGGGTTGCTTACGGAGTGTGGCTCTGCTTGGCGCAAGGTGAATGTGCAACGCATTTTGGATGAATCAGCAAAGAACCTTGTGAAAATGCGCTCCGAGGAGGCTGAGCGTCTCTCAAAATCTCGAAAGTTTGTCTGCTTTCCCTGTTCCACAATTCTCGTGGCCTCTATTGATTTATTGTAATTCTGACGGAAAATTTCTTTTGGAAATTGCACTTTTCTTGCTCACTTATGCATTCTTTTAATATTTCTGTCTTTAGGTCAATTGTCTTGGACCCTGCTAATCCATCAGTCAAGAGTCAGGCTAAGTCAATGGCTGCTGCAGCTGTAGAAGGTCTAAACTTCAAACTATGATGATGTTTTTTTTCAACATTAAATTCCGAGCTAACTATTCTGTCCACAATTTCACATTCATAGAATATGTGCATTGTAATGTAATTCCTTCCACACTCCTGTTTCTGTTACATAATAAATGGGTTCAGACATCAGTACTAGTTGCCTACCCCAACTTGCTTGGGATTAAAAGGCTGGTTGTTGTTGTTGAAGACATCAGTACTAGTTCTGAATTTTGCTAATGATTTTGTAGATTTAACTACATTTTGTTGTGTTCCTTCTTCCAGGCAATATGCGGAGAATGCACTGGAAGCATAAGAAGGATTTTTTTAAGAAGAATCAAGGTTTCAGTCCTGTTCAATCACGTTATCGTATTCCTTTTTAGATTGTGTTTTGTATGCCCCACCACTAAGAATGCCCTGCATTAGCTCATAATTAAATGTTATGTGTTTTTCGTTGGCCTGCCTCAGCTGCTGTGATTGCCCCAACCAAATCAGTTTCCAAAGTGAAGTTATCTAACAATACTCCCAAAGGAAATTTCTCAAGTTCACCTGCACCTTCTCCTGAACGTGAAGCGAGCATTCCTTCATTTGTTGGATCGGATGCTAATAATGAAGTCATAACTCCTTTTGATTTGAATAAAGAGGACATTAGTAAAGTTGAGAAAGTAACGCCGAGTAAAATGTCCAAAGGAATAAACCGCCGAACAACTGCCCCTTCCGCAAGTGTTGATGAGAACACAAGTGAAGTGCGGAGCCTCTTGATATCTGTTCTATCAGAAACCCCGAAGGGACTGGGCCTAAAGGTACTCCTTCCCCTCCCTCTCTATGTGGCTAGCTTCAATTGATCATTTATACGTTACTGTATTCGTCAATTGACATTTTGTAACTAGATCTAGGATTCATTTTTATTCTTTGAAGTTTTTTTTTTCACCTCGCTTTGTAAATGCCTTTTTTTTCTTCTTTTATAATTAGTCTGATTATATAATTCAGACAGTACTCCATGAAGATTTATCTGATGTTTTTGCATGCACTATGAAACAGGCCTTGGAGAAAGCTGTTGCAGACGCATTTCCTAATGCATCAAAGAAAATAGAGAGCATCATCAAGAATGTGAGTAAATAAACACTATACCATCATCCTTCCCATTTTGGAAAATTAGGTAGTAAGGAGTTAACTCACTTAAAGTTTCGATATTCTTTCAGATTGCAATTTATCAAGCACCAGGTCGGTATGTGCTCAAACAAGGTCTGGAAATAGAAAGCTTTAAAAGGAATTCATCTGAAAGCGGGAGGTATGTGTTTACTGTTTAATCCTATAATTCAAACTGCTTGTCCTTTTTATTATTCTTATTTTGTCCTGTGTCTGTCTCTTCCTGGTCTTGGTTTTATTATGATACTTACATGGGGTTGTATGATATTTAACCTGTACATGTCTTAAAGGGTGTTGTTGTTGACTTGTTGTACACATCTGCAACCATACCACACCAGCTTAACTGATATCCTTTGATGTACAGATCCATCGATGAGAACATGGATGAAGCTGCTCCAAGCTTAAAGATTGATGATCCTGATATATTTGAGAGGATTGATATTGGGGGCTCTCCAGTTGCTGTTGCAGGGGATGCGAAGGCCAATAATGACAGTGATGGTAAAGCTGGATCTTCTAGCGAGAGTGGAAGTGATAGTGACAGCGACAGTGATAGCAGTGACAGTGGAAGTGATAGTGGGAGTCAAAGCAGAAGTGCTGCGGAAAGTGGCAGCGGGAGCAGCAGCGACAGTGATAGTGATGCTTCATCAAGCAGCAAGGAAGGATCTGATGCATTTGTGGATATTACAAGTGATGATGACAAAGCAAATACAGCACACACAAAACTAACCGATGACCTTAATTTGTCTTCGTCACCAAAAGATTTTGCAGGACTTGATGTCGATGATGAACAGATTGACATTGGTACAAATCTGGACTATAGGAGTACATCACCACATATCGATCTGAACAATTTTAATACTGACAATGATGATGCAGCATATACAGTTGCAGCATCTGAGGGCTTAGATGCCAGCAACCTTAATAAGCTAACAGAAATTCCAGGAAGCGAGAACATTACAAGCAGCAGAATGGACCCAATCGGAGTCGATGGCAATTATAATGAAATGTCTCTACAGGGAAACACTTTCGATGACCCCTTAAGAACACTCAGTGAAAACTTGTCCAAGGAAGAATCTGGTCAATTCACAAAGCATCATGGTAGCAAGAGAAAATCCACAACCAAGGGTGGATCAAACAGCAGTCTAATGAGTTCTGTCGACAAAAATGCCAAACCCAAATTGAAAAGGGGCTCCAGCAATGAGAACTCGGCAGCAAAACCTTTAGGTTCAAAAATGGCAAAGGTTGACATATCTGCAGATGCTACAGTTTCATTCTCAGAGCAGAAAAAGAGCTTACCCCTTGAAAGAAAGAGCAATGAGAGGTTGAACAAGGAGACAGGAAGTGTTAGCAGGGATGCTTCACAAAATAGCAGTCCCGCTATGAAAGGAAGACCTTTAACTTCTGGTAATTTGCAAAAGATAGATCAGAGCCCAAATGCATCTATCCCAACAATACAGTCCGAGGGAGCAAATGAAAACATTGAGAAATATAGTTCTAATAAGAAAAAGACAGATAAGATGCGGAAACCATGGCGACCTATGGATGGTGACTTTGGAACAGGTTATTCACATGGTGAAGATCACCATGCCAATTTTGATATGTCTGACGATTCTTCCACTAGAAAAAGAAGTAGACATGGGGATCTTATTGATGATAAAATGCTCAAGCGTTCAAAGGATGTTGATGTTAATGTAAATTCCATGAATCCCAGAACATCCAAAGGAAATGTCGGTCCTGATGGGATCATGGCTTTTCCTGAATCCAACGAAAGTAATGGTGAGCTATCAAATTCACAAAGAGATAATGTTGAGAGATCGCCTCATGGTAAAAAAATGCTTCAGAGAGAGCTCTCAGATCTTGAGTTAGGTGAATTTCGTGAGACTTCTTTGGAAAATGACAATGGAAGGACACGGAATCAATTTGAGAGAAATAGTTCTTCCAAGTCGCTTGATGGTAAACTAATTAATGCAAATAGCTCCTATACCAGTATGAATAATAGGAAAGGTCCTTCAACTGCCTTTCATGATAAAAGTAAGCCATCACCTCAGGAATATGGTACTGGTGGTCATAGAAACCAGGAAGGGATTCAAAGAAAGGCACCTGGATACGATTTTGATGATAATAGGCCTCAACAAAGAGGAAATGTTCCAGAGAATCAGCATTTGCCAAGAACTGATAACTCAGATTCTGAGAACATATTGTACACAGATAGGTCAGGAGAAAAAAAGAGCAAACTGGAAACAAGGATGGCACCTGGTGGAATGGTTGAGCACACAGATAAGAAGAAACCAAATTCAAGGCTTCCAAAGAATGGTAGTAAGAATGCCGTAGTGCCTCGGACACAGAAATCAATTTCCCCATCAGATAATGAAGAAAGAAGTAGGAATAACTCTTTGGTTGAGACTGATAAGGGTAGGAAGGGAAGGGACAGTTCTTCAGACGAAGATGATCTGTTTTTTTCCAAGTATGATAAAGATGAACCAGAACTGAAAGGTCCAATAAAAGATTACTCACAGTAAGTTATTTTGTCCTTCATGCAGTTCAATTCATACCTATTGATTGGAATATTTAATAATGTTAAATTTATTTTGTTTTCAGTGCATTTTAACTGATTATATGTTTTTCCAGATATAAAGATTATGTGCAGGAGTACCATGAGAAATACGAGGTTTACTCTTACTTGAATAGTCAGCTGGAGAAAACTAAGTATGTGTGCTTGTGCTCATCATGTTTCTGTTTGATAGTCTATAATATAATAATCTAATGCAACTGTTTTTTCCCCAATTCAGGTCTGATTTTTTAAAAGTTGAGGAAGATCTCAATATTGCTAAAGAGAGAGATAAGGAACAATATTATAACATTCTGGAAAGACTCAGAGACATGTACCGGGAATCAGTAGGGGTATGCTTTCTATTTACCCTTCCATACTTCAACTTCAACATGACTATTTTTAGCTTTTCCATAAACTGAAAGGGGACAGAGTCCTCCCCGTTTCTTATTTTTCATCTTATAACATTCTTACCTGCAACCTTATCCAGCCGTTTGCTCGTACAACATTATTTAATAAAGATTATTAAATAATTGCAGTTTCATTTCATTCTTGATTTCTGATTGAAATTCTATCTGAATTTGTTTGTGGACATGGTCGACTGCAGAGGCATAAATTGATGAAGAAGGTCTTCGTGCTGCTTCATGAGGAGCTGCAGGTCAGTGACTGTCACTTTACTGCAGTGTACCATTCTATATTCCTGCATTCTAATACTGAGGTTATTTCTTCAGGCTATCAAGCAAAGAATTAGTGACTTTTCAGAGGCATATTCAAATGAGTAACAACTGCTTCGCACCCATATCATGTAAATCCTAACTAATAATTTTTCTCAAGTGCGTGTGAGCAATGACAACTGACTTGAACTTCATTATATGGGTGGTAACCATGTAGGGCATTTGTAACTGCTATATGGAGAGTTAAACGTCAGAGAATGTTGGGACCCTGGCATTATGCTTGACTCTACAGAAAGCTTTGCTTGGGTTGGAACTTCAGCCGAAGGCACTTATCAACGTGCTGAGTGACACTGTAACCACGGCATAAGTGGAGGCCAAGGCAGTTTGAAGATCAATACCCACGAGTCCACATGACAGCGAGACCACGGAGCGTATGAAACTGAACTCTTGGAGCGGCGGTAATGCCAGTGGCACGTTACAGCAGCAATTTTGCAGGTAGTTTGGCACTGAACGGATGGTTCCCTTTATACTAGATGTTTGTCCTTTATTTTCCCTCCTGTAAAAAGGGCGAGATCTCTCCTTCCTTTGCGTTGTACATCTCTTTTTGTATTCTTTGTGTGATCCGTGTCAAACTGAAGTAACTTGCTAACTCTGTACATATCTGTAGACAAAATAGAGAAGTTTTGAAGGAAGTAGAGGAAAAAAAAAAAACACTGGACCGGTGTTCATAGGCAAATCATTAATTCTTCAATGTTATCGGATGCAGCAATTCCCATGCGCTGTAGAACTGTTTACTTTCTGAGGCTATACGCCATGCTTTCAAGTGTAGAATCATTGCGTGCTTACTTGCAGACCGTATTTTGCCAATTCTTACGTTTCACTCAGATTTTTTCTGTTCCTCGCTGGTTTGAAAAAAAGAAAGTGAATAATATTTCACGCAATTGTCTAGCCCCTAAAAGTGGATAATATTTCAAGGTGATATGTCGATCGTAACTAGAATACATTTGTTCGACCACCATCGCTCATAATTAGACTGTATCAAAACTTTTTCACTGACAAATCGAGAATTTCTTTCAATAGCACACAAGGAAATCTTTAAAGATGCCAATTATTTTAGTTTTTAGAAATGGTGATGCCTCCTTTGAATATGATTGCAAATATTAAGACCTTGTTTGTTTCAAGTTATAATCCATCAGATTATATAATCTACAGATTATAATCTACAAAATTATTTTTTCCAGATTATATAATCTAACCCTTCAAATTATATAATTTAATAATCAATATAAAATAATTTTATTTCAATTTATTTGATATAAAAGATCTAATACTTATACAACTTTTAAAAAACTAATTTGAATTATAATCTATAAATTATAATTTAAATTATATAATTTATAATTATTAATATAAGTTATATAATCTGCTATATAAACATAAAGGCCCCAAGATCAGCCAGCCCATGTCTGATACCAACCAGACACCCCGCGATCGGTCACCGATGTCACCAACGAAAGGACAAGAAAAGCAAAAGAAAGGGCAATTCTGCTGTGCTAATGATGGGTCCCGCCTGTCAGACCACGTTTCATTCAGCCATCGGTCCACGCTTCTCTGGAACACCGGGCCCCCATCCCTGCAAGCCATCGACCCCCGAGGCCCCAACTGAAAAGGGCACCGCCGCCCTCTCTGGAACTGGAGAAGAACCCGAACCCCACTACCCCCAGCAGCCCAGCAGCGAGCAGCGTACCACCCGTTTTTCTTGACTCCGAGCCCCGAAGGGCGCAGAGCTTCCAGAGGCGTCCCCCTTCCACTTCCACGGGCCGCGGGTGATCTCGCGTAAGCGGGCGTCGGGAGGCACGGGATAGGCGGTGAGGGTTAGCTGGAGATGGACGCGGCGGAGGAGCTGCGGTGGCCCTTCTCCGACGGCAGCCTCACCGATCTCCTCGACGCCCGAAGCCTCCGCGGCTCTCCTGTAAGCAGTAACCACATCGAGGAAGCCCTCAGTTCTCTAGTGCTATAGGTTGTTCTTTTGGTGTTGGTGCGTCGCTTTGGGGGCGAATTGCCCGATTCTTCGCGGTTCGTTTGGGTGAATCGCTGGAGTTGGAGTGATTACGAGGCGGTTTTGAGAGTTTGTGGGAGCTGGGGTTGCATTTCCCGTTGGTTCCTTCTGATTATGTCGAAACTTAGAAGGAAATGTTTCTGGACGCGGATGAGCTGGGTGCCTATCAAGTGCTCTCCATGTGCCCAGCGGCAGCGTACTGCCAGAGTGCGACTTAGGTTGATTGTATGTTACTTAGTATATAGTTACCTGTTTATTAAGAACTGATTTTACTGCTGAATGTGATGGCGTCAAGATGACGGAAGGTAAGCAGCTCTTTGTGCAGTGTAAACTTGAAATGGGCCTTATATGTTCCGGGTAAAAGTAAATTAGAATAACACGACATTAACCTATACTCGATAGATGTAGGATCTGTAGGAAATGGTGAAAACCATGCACGTTCTGTTTCATAGACGTCTCTATCCCTTGTACCAGGTGAACTTCACATGGACATTATTTGTTACTTCGGGTACATGGAACTGGATACTCCTATACATACAAACATGCACATAAGGACTTTTGTAGGATTTTGATTGTATTCAGTGCGGAAACTGTTTATAGGACAGGATTTCTTTGTTGCCCTGGATATTAAATCTTGAATCATTGTGGCAATTTGTACTTTGTTGTACTATTACCACTAATCATTTTTTTTTTTGCTCTTTGGAGGGAGCACTGCTATTCCACACGACTTGGCTATGGTTTAAGTTAAATCATAACGATAAAAACTCAACCTGGGTGGGGGTGGGGGTGGGACGTAAGACAGTCCCAGGGAATTTTTGCTAAGATCTTCTCACACAGTTGGTAAGTCAATCATAGTGATGGAAACATACAACTAACTATTCCTTTTTTGTAGGATATTAAGAAAATGGCACAATTCCATTCTTCTCTGGTGCAAAAGCTTGCTTTGGAAAATGAGATGGAGGTATTAGCTGATTGTTATCATTGATCTTCTCATGGTGCACACTAATTATTTGACTCCCATGTTTGTATGTTGAACTTTTTCTGTGCTTTTCAGAAGAAACCTAAGGTTTTTAAAATTTCATTGTTTTTCTGTGGGATTTAACAGGGCCATGCGGGCTGCGTGAATGCTATTGCATGGAATTCAAAAGGTTCACTTCTCGTATCAGGATCAGATGACACTAGAGTAAGTTCTAAATAGAGATTGGTTATCTGATGCTTTTCAAGTTACTTAGACTCCGGCTTCTATGCCCGCATTATGTTACTCCCTCCGTCTCACAAACACTTGCATACTTGGCTGATTTTTTTTCATGTGGATTGTACCGTGGTGAATGCATTTCTCAGCATGCAAGAACCTGGCATAATAAATTTTGCATGCGGAACGAAGCAGTCTTTTGGTTCGGCCCGTGTTTTTTCCCTCTTCTTTCTCTCTACGGACACGCATATGTCTCTCTCGCTGCAATTGCTGCGATGAAAACGAGGCAACGCCGTGCTGTTTAAATGGAGTTGGCCTCCTTTCTTGATCTTTGCATCACGGGCAAGTACACAGGTGTCTGTGGGCCACAACACTGGTTTTGAGATGTATCTGAACACAATTTATCTGCCGCTTTGGTATATTTTAGCTTGATTTCTTATAGGAGGAAGCCATATGGTTAAATTGTATCTAGTAGATCTTTATTATCTAGAAATAGGGTAAGCTATCATTGATTTTTCATCTCTAATGTTTGGTCGTGCCTTTCCACAGAAGGATTGAACCGTTTAGGTTTATTGTTGCCTAGTCATTTGTCTTTGAAATGTGCTGTAGCTCAGGTGCACTTTTACAAACATAAGGACTTTTTTTCGCGGATATGCTGTAGCACGCATTTTATTAAGAGGAGGAGAAAACAATACATCAAACCAACCCGATCAAGAGCATCTTGAACGGGTTGGGGCATTACCTAGGCGACACCTAAAGAAGGACTTATCTAGGATATTTCATTTGCTTATATGTAATTTGAGGTGTCAACTAAAAAAGAAAGGACATATACTCTTTTATATAAAATTTAAAAATGAGTAGGGGACTCCCCTGCTGACTTTGGAAAAAAAAAATAAAAAAAAGAAAGGACATTGATCTGTGTTATACAAGCAGGTGAGACCACCTTCTTGTGACACTGTTCATCAGCGACATGAGTCTTCAACATTTACTATGTGGCTTTCTGAGATTTTGACAATTGAATTTTGTATGACTATTTGGACTGCAGATTGGCATCTGGAGTTACAATAAACGTGAACTGTTACATGATATTGACACCGGACATTCTGCAAACATCTTTTGCACAAAATTTGTCCCAGAAACATGCGACGAAGTAGTAGCATCTGGAGCAGGAGATGCAGAGGTACACCCGTTGTATTGCTCTCCTTTTCCTTATTTTTTCTTTCAAGGTATGGTGGTGTCTATATTAAGAAGGGTAACTGATTCTTTTGCAGGTTCGTGTTTTCAATATGTCTCATTTAAGTGGCAGAAGGCATAGAGAACTTTCTATGGAACCAGCAGCTGTTTACCAGTGTCATTCAAGGAGGGTCAAGAAGCTAGCTGTAAGACCTCCTGCTGATGGGCGATTTTTCGGTATCTGCACTACTAGAGCACAAGGGAGGGTTGTTCTTTGCATTGCATATAGTTTTGACACAAGATAACACTTCATCCCATAAATGTTGCCATAGTGCAGGTATTCTTTGCTGAGAAAATTAGACGAGTACCATTTTAACGATAATGAAGTTGCAAAATACCATCCTACATGTCATCCTCACATAGGATGGTATTTTGCAACTCCGTGATCTTTGATGATGATACTGTGCAAAAGAGCCCTTTGCTACTACTCCCTTTGTCCGTAATTATTTGTCATTCTAGCCTTCTACACTTGTCCCAAGTCATGTCATTATCACATGCTAATGCACCTTTCTGTTTTTCCAATACATGTCTATCTCTATCTCTATCCTTCTCGTTCCCTGTGCATCACATCTTTTTCACTTGTCCTTCATTCCCATGCCCAGAGCTACAGTCACTAATAATATGGGATGGAGGGAGAATGAATACAGTGAGACATATATGTGTCCTTCGTATCCCATTGCAGACACATTTCATTGTTTTATTTAAGTCTTACCATTTGATATGTATTCAGCTCACCTGCACTTATATTCTCTCCTTGTATGGGCGTCAGCATGGTCCAGTCATTCAAATTTTTCGTTTGCACTGCAGGTTGAAATTGGTAACCCTAATGTTGTGTGGAGTGCAAGCGAGGATGGTACTCTGAGGCAGCATGATTTTCGGGAGTGTAGTACCTGCCCTCGTGCAGGATCTGCTAATCAGGAATGTCGTAACGTGCTTGTAAGCATTCATTGGCTTACCCTTTGATCTTGTTTTAGTTGTGGTTCCTAGCTGCATTCTTGTCATGAAGCAGGGTATTGTAACCAAAGTCTACTTTCCCCCCTCAGATCTTCAGAAATCAAATAATGACAATCCAAATTGTCACTTTCAGGTTTAATTTGTTGCCTTGGAATCCTATGGTTGTGATTAACTTATTTTTCGAAAAAAAAAACTTGGGTAGACATGGAACAATGAGTTTATCCCATTTTTTGATGGATCTGAATATCGTTCTTACATGCCAGATGTGTAGATCCATAAACCCAGGCAAATCCATAATGGTCCGTTTCTTAAAAGTGATAGTATTATCAGTCATATAGCTTTGTGTTTATCAATCTGCTTCGCATTCACCTATTTGTTTTGTTTTTTTTTTTTGATAAGTTTCTATCTGTAACGTGTTTGAAATGCATTGATTGCTAAGATAAATGTTTGCTAGCCCACATTTGGTTATTATGTTTCCAATTGTTATTTTTGCCAGCTTGATCTGCGATGCGGAGCAAAGAAGTCGTTAGCAGATATACCTAAGCAACCATTGGCACTGAAGTCTTGTGATATTAGCTCCGTTCAGCCTCATCAGATCCTTGTTGGTGGGAGGTAACCTAACTTCTCACTATCTATAATCAGTGGATAACGTGCCTTGCATTTTCTTTTACCTGACTACCATCGATTTTACTATGTGATGTTCATGCAGTGATGCATTTGCTCGGTTGTACGATAGGAGAATGCTTCCGCCATTGAGCTCATGTCAAACCAAAAGGAAGCCACCTCCATGTGTTAAAATGTTCTGCCCATTGCACCTTGCTGACAGTGTAAGTTTCTCTTTCTCTTGACTGTCAATCTGTCATTATGTCTTGTTTGGATTGTAGATGGTAAAGTTGGCAACCATCATAGCTAACCTGTATTATGATAAAAGATGCAATAAATAGTGAATGCTATATGTGCCTGCTATAAATGATTTCAATATGCGGTAAAATACATTGAAATGCAGAACCTGGTTTTGTTTACCTTGCTGTAGCCAAAATGTGTTTCTATAGTGGTCAATGTAGTGAATGTCTCACATCTGGATAGCTTTAGAATCTGCTATTTATCAGTAGCTCGTTTATTTACAAGATTCAGGCAAGTTGTGAGGAAACCGATCGAACTGCAGCACTCAAAAACCATTAAAGCCGCTCTAAAAACAGTTCAAATGTTGAAATACGAATTTAGGGGAAATTGAAACAAAAACCGAATGGTTTGGATGAACCGAATACGGTTTACTGCTTGGTTTTAACTGTTTCTGTCACTCACCTCAGGTTTTGCGGCAAACAGCTCAGTTTTTGTGGCTTACAAATCGGTTTCTGTGGTTTGCAAGTTTCAAAAAAGAAAAAAACCATTTTTTTTTTAAAAAAAATTCAAACTCAGTAAAAGGGTCGTTTGATCTTACCGCGCCGGACCGGCATTTGCAAAAACGGTCCGTTCTCAATTGTTTTGTAATACTTGGTGCTTTTAGGTTCGTTTCACAAATTAGGGCTAAAACTGTTGATCTAGAACAACAGACGAGCTAGAATAACAGATCTCCAGTTTAACTTAGGTTCTTATATCTTGAGTCGGTAGTGTTCCTTTCATTGACTTTGGCTTCTGCTTTTTTTTTTTTCCTAATCAGAAGAAGTATTTGCACCTTACACATGTTGCATTCAGCCCAAACGGGAAGGAGGTTCTTTTGAGTTACAGTGGTGAACATGTTTATCTATTTGATATTGACCCAGGTGTGCTCACTTAGCCCACTTTGTCTTCCATAAAAACATCTTTTAGATGCTTCTATTCTACTTGCCACTTTTGATACACAATGATATATCTTAAATAATACATACTCATCAATTTACATGTTTCACTTCAGATGTTATGAGTTCAATGAGATACACAGCAGATGATGTGTGGGAGCGATTATTTGCACCCCCTTTTCACAAAGAACTAGCAAAACAACAGGCAGAAAGAAAGAGGATTTCAGTAAACACAACTTCAAGAAATCTGCGTAGGGTAAGACTCTGTGGGTGGGAGAGTCGTTGGGTAGGATGTGCTTGTAACTTGGCTCCATCATATGATATCTGTCTGCTGATCTGTTACATATATTGAATCTCTCCGCCTTTCGTGGCGCCTGTTTCAGGTAGATATGTGCAAGAAACTTATGCAACTTGCAACAAAGTATCTGGAGAAAGAGACAGAAAGTAACTTCATGCATGCAATTGAAGCATGCACTGAGGTACTTGAATTGGTGGGACATATTGATGATAATATGAAGCATGATTGCTTGTGTACTCGAGCAAAATTATATCTAAAGGTTTGTCTGCTTTTGTGTTCAAAGTTCTCTTGCACATTGAAGGTGGGTATCATAAAATTTTAATCTGCAGAGGAAATGGAAGCATGATGTTTACATGGCCATTCGGGATTGCAACATAGCACGAAATATTGATCCCACTTCCTTTCAAGCACACCTATACATGGCAGAGGCACTATTACAGGTAAGCCTCTGTAAGCCAAACTGGAAATGTGCAGATATGCTCATGTAGCCTCGTAGGTCTTTACATTTTCAAAATTGATCCAGGCTTCTCTTGAATTTGTTTTGCTAAAATTTAGAAGTGTTTGGTAAAAACCTTTTCTGCATAACCAATCGCTTGCACCAAGTGGGACTAAAAGGATTTGTGTTGTAGTTGCTTGCATCTGCCTTTCTTTAGAGTGATGTGCACGGGCGGTCCTTGGACTTGTCTAGAGATGTCATCTAGGTCCCCGAGCTTGTCCGGGTGTGTCATCCAGGTCCCCAAACTTGCTAAATGGTTTACTCACGGTTACAATTACTTTAATTAGCAGGTGTGTCATATAAATCATGAAACAAAATGGGTATTGATTTGATCTATCGGTACTTGTGGGTATGATAGTAATGTAAATGATGTGTTCATACACTTTAAAGGGACATATGGCTAATTAAAGTAATTTAGATCGTGAATAAACCAGCTAATTTAAGGACCTAGATGACACATCCGGACAAGTTCGAGGCCTTAGATCTGTAACTCAAGAGTTTGGTGACCTAGATGCATCTCGGGGTAAGTTTGAGGACTTAATTTACAAATTGACAGTTTGTGAACCTAGATGACATCTCCTGACATGTTTTGAGGAGCGTACATGCATTTCCCTCTTCTTTTTTAATTGCTAGTGGAAGTTGTGAAGCGCTTACTTTGCTGTTCATGAATGAAGCCACCTTCTATCTCTTCAATAATGCCATGCCTTGTGTAGTTAGGAAGACTGAAGGAGGCATCTGACTATGCAGAAGCAGCAAACAGTGTTCTTCCACCTCATTCTGAGTTGAGGAAGCAGGTGGAAAATATGAGGCAACACATTGCGTCAGGTGAGTACATCCATCGTATTGACATAGGCATACTGTAGTCACACATAACTTGTCATATAAATTGTTTGTTTGGTTCTGATTAGCGTTAATATACCTACCTTGCCTATGTATTCACATGCTACATGATCAAGAAGTTGATTGCGTTTGGTATGCTTAACTGCTAAATCCTAATACTCTTCCATGTCTTGTAATTTCCATGAATATATATTAGTTGCTCGGTGATAATCGATGGATTCTTAATATACGAAGCACAGGTCTTCTGTGTTTTTGAAAGGAAAAAAATGACCGATGAAACTAGAAATTCTTTGAACATATCATATCTATTTACTTTTGTTGTTTATAGTTTTAGGCCTTGATGTTAAGAAGTTGAAGTCGAAAGTATTGAGATGTTGCTCTTCTATATTGTGATGTTTTTTTTTTCGTTCAAGCAGCTGAAAATCAGAAAAATAAAACAGATCAGGATGGTAATGCTAAAGCTGATACAAGGCATGGGAAATTACGCTCATTGAGTGATATATTGTTTAGAGCAGATGTTAGTGGCTCGTCATCACAGGAGGGACGTGAAGATTCAGATTATGATGACGAAATGGAGTTGGACTATGAGACCTCTGTATCAGGTGATGAAAGTCGTGAAAATGATCAAAATGTCTTTCGGGGCAGTTTAAGTTTCAAAGTTCAACAAACAGATGATCAAACTGATGAACATACTAGTGAAAATGGCTTTCTCAAGTCCATCCATGATGACTGTTCTGCCTTTCAGGTCTTTCCCTTTTCTACTCATCTTTTGGATCCTAATAAGATACTTCTTTATGCTGTTGCATGGTTTCTTACACAAATTGTACTAAATCGCGCAATACAGTCAGAGGTTGCCATTGATATGAAACAAAGATATGTTGCACACTGCAATGTGGGGACAGATATAAAACAAGCTAGCTTTCTTGGCGAGCGAGGTTGGTCTTTTCCTTCATAAATTTCTGTTTTAGTTCTGTTTCTAATAGCTGGCCGTCTGTCAACGACCCGTAATTCATTTTTGATCATATACTAACAGAGGTGGTAACCATTCATGTGAGATATAGAGTGGTGCTGTGGTGTACTTGAATGTGATGGTGTTATATGCATTGTTGTTTTGGGCTAAGGGCACATTTACATGCAGCAGCAGTTACATGGCCACAATATAGATTGAACAGAGATTATTATTTTTCATACATAGTTGGTTTACTATAGATAATACTAGTTACTCTTAAGCAAGTTAGGGTAGTTCTGTTTGGTATGTGTACTATGTGAGATTTGCTAACTGATGCCTGAACACTATTAAAGCAAGTGAGTTGTAGGTTGGAATCAATAAATAGCCAGTATGGAGAAGAAGTTGCTAGCTTGAGCTGTCTCCTATCAGCTGGGAACCAGCCGAGTAAATAGCAAGAATGATCTTGGAATATCCTTGTTTTGGATCCTTAACCCCAACCTATTCACGTCATTGGTTCTGAAACAATGTAGCATCATGTCTTGTGCTGCAACTCATAATCAGTACTATGTTATCAGATACCCTTAATGTCCTGAGATTAAACATTAATTAATTCAGAATATTGACTTTCGAATGGAATTTGTTGGAGTCCGGTTGCTTTTTCACCAGAATTTTGGAGCGTGAACTTGGAAGAGTGTGCCCTTAATGTCTTGAATGTATTACTGCTTGTGTCAAAAGATCAGGAACAGAAGTAGTTCTGATAAGTTAAAAGAGTACGTGTGTTGTACTGTAGTTCGTACTCCCCAATCTGGATGCCCCAAGTTTCGAAGGAAAATATCCTGAACTTTGAATGGCTAATTAATGTCAACTTTTCTGTCAAGTTATTGATTTGTGCACTCTCTTACTCATACAACAGGGGAATTTATTGCCAGTGGAAGTGATGATGGTAGGTGGTTTATTTGGGAGAAGAGAACAGGAAGGCTTATTAAAATGCTTGCAGGAGATGGAGCTGGTAACTATATTTCAATTTCCTCTTTTACGTTCTTAAAATGTTTCCAGGAGATGGAATTTAAAATTCTTGACTCTTCTATTGTCCTTAGTTGTTAACTGCATACAGTCTCATCCCTACGACTGTGCTGTTGCAACAAGTGGAATCGATAACACGATAAAGGTATATCAATTATACTCCTTGTTGCAACTGATTATTTTTTAGGCAACACGATAAAGGTATATCAATTATACTCCTTGTTGCAACTGATTATTTTTTAGGCATTGCAACTGATATTATCAATACACTATATATCTGTTCCACTCATTGTAATAAATGGGAGCCTGACATCTTTAGCCAGTATATCACTGACATGTGGGCCCTGGTCCTGCATTTGGGCCTCGTGATTATTGGCAATCTGTACACAACGGACATTCCATAAAATAAATTCATATTTGCAGTTTTGAATATTTGATTCTCCTCGCTGTTGTTTTGATAGCTGTGGACACCCGATGCAAGTGCTACATCTATGGTGGCCGGACCAGAACTTGATGTATTGAGTGCTATAGAGAATAATCAGCGGAAGTTATGTCGGAACCGTCAAATTTTATTGTAAGATGTCCATCAATTTTCTAAGAACTTAAAACATTTTACCATGATGTCTTGTATCAACTTGTCTTGATTTATATTTGACACGGATCGCCATTTCTGTCCAATATAAATTCTTTCTTTGAAATTTTGTTAAATATTTGTTTTTCATAGTACATTATCACATACAGCTTGGAGTAGGAGACTGGCTAAATTGAAATAAAGACGCAATCTACTAAGCTCGTTGGCTGATTGTACTGTGGCATGCATCATATATACTACTGATGTTTGTCCATTGTGCTGGTATTAGTTTTCATTTCTCATGTGGAATGATCAACATTTCTATATGCAGGCCTTTGGAATTTTTGGAAAGATTTCGCATGCATGAGTTTGCTGAAGGTTTCGAGTGTGCTCAGAGTTGAATTTTTATTGGTTCTTCTGAGGTACTACTGTGTACTGGAATAGAACCTTAGGAATCAACACTGTTAATATGAAACCATATTCTTTATACTCATGTTTTAGTTGAAATAAATCTGTCTCCTTAGTCCTTGCATTGTGTTTGCATTTCTTTCAGCTCTTTGGACGTGTAATACTGGAAGATACAAGCTGCCCATGATTCCATCTTATTGGAATTGCAAGGCCTTATTGCAATTGTAGGGTGGAGGCATGGATTCATATCATGTTGATGCGCCTGCAAAGCTAAGGTGGCGCGATGTTCAGGAGCAATGACATGGAAAATTGGTACTTTGATTAATGTCAATAAAATGGTGTAATGACGTTTGTTTGGGGGTATAATGATTCATACATGCTGGATTTACTCTGTACAGATTGTAGATAGGTAAAGTCTTGTAATTAGTGAAAAATCAGCGATGCACGTGTGCATGTTTAAGCCTTGGAGAAGTAGTATTTTTTTTCCTCGTATCAGAGTGGTGCTATTTTGTGATTTGATGGCGTGATGTTCAAAATGGGTTGAGCATGGCGTGTAGCAAGTTATGTTGTATGATATGTGTAGTTTTTCTTTTTCTGGTTTCTGTGTGCGTGTATCCCTCTTCAGCAAAATTCATCACTGTCGTTAATAAGTCAATTGTGTAAATATAGATGTCTTCGAATTTGAAAGGCCACGCTATTCTTTATTCCGTCCACGTAAATTGGTCGTTGAAACAGTACTGGATGTAATATAAAAAAATGCTTCAATAATGTGTTCCATCCAGATTTTTTGCCTACAGAGCTAATCCGGATGCAGGACAGTAAATGCCCCTACTGAAGATGTTATCTGAATGATTGTATTGTAGTCTGAAGTATTTGAACCAATGTGATGGATACGAACAGAGCCTGGAACCAGTCAGAGCTTCGCAAAAATAAAAAAAATGTAATGCACGCAGACCTAAAGCTGTGCTTTGCACTTTCATCATTCAGGGGACACGAGTTTGATGTCCTTATCTAAAAGGTTCCTTTCAAAGGAAAGGAAGAAGACTGCATTTTTCTCCCAATTGTAGCCGAGCTCCCGGATTTGAGACGACGGGACCATGTGCTGCTTGCGGATGGTTTTGGCAGGTGGATGGCTCGCACCCGATTCCCTTAGAGTTTCAGTCAGACAAGAAGTGCAAAATGTCCCAGCCAAGTTGCCCACTGTCCTCTCTTGTGGCGCTTGGCACGGTGAATCAATGTTTTTAGGGGCATCTTGTTTACAAGATCAGTTTTGACCATCCATCCTCTTCAGTTGACGGTGCAGGTCTGTCCTATTTAAAATAAAAAGGGTTGCGTCCATTGAAGAGGATGAATGGCTCAGGTAGTCAGGTAGTAGCTCTTGAAAACAAAGCTGTCCAAATAGCATTGGCATGTCGGCACGGCAAAGCCCCAGCGGGGTGATCACTGCTGATGATACACACCTGCTGGCAGTATTTCGCCATTGGCAATTTGCAGACCTGTTGCTGCAAATAGGCTCGAAGTGGGGTGGGAATTGGGATTTGGGATCACCTCATGATAAAACGAGCCGAAGCGTCCATCATCATCAACGCAAAAGAACGGAACGGAAATTTGCCATTATTGTACCGTAATGGGTAAAGCACCGGCCGGTGTCTGTCGGCTCTCCTAGTCCAAGGAAAAATTGCTGACCACATGCATGAACACGACAAAGTACTTGCCACGTCGGAACCGCGTGGGCCCGAGCCAACTACTGGCTGTCTCAAGGTTGTACTAGTAGTACTCCACACTCTCGTCTAGTACGCCGTCTTGGCCTCTACACTGACCTCCGCGGTTGCTCAAATTTCCGAAGGATGCCATCGCCAGCATTCCAATAGGCCCACCGGGCAGCGTGCCTCACGCGGTATGTACTGTACTCCGTATGTAACAACCGACCTACCTTTCCAAAACGACTGACTCGTGGGGTACATATTTTCGGGGCCTACCTAACAGTGGAAGGATAACAGGTTAGGTCGGCCCACGTTGGCCTGGCCGTCCAACGAAGTCCATCCACCCAACCGCAATTATTCGTCCGGGTAAGCTTCTGGCCCTCGATGGCTTGGGATTCACGGTCTTGCCACTGACAAGGACATCTTGTTTGTTCTGAGATTACTTTATCACTTACACGAGGTGCTTGCTTACTGGCCCTTCAAAAATACTCTATTCACGCACATTTACTAGTTCTTGGCCGACCTGCCCGCCCATGCTTACCAATTAATATATTGTTAATTTTTTTTATTATGGTCATGAATTGAATTCTATTCAAGAGCTTTATTATCTTAATAGAAACCGTGCGCGCCATATGCCCAGCTGCCCACACCAACTCTTTGTAAAAGTTTAAGCTTCAACGAAGACGTTTTCAATGGTCACTAATCTCAGAGATTGCCCTCTTGTGGAAAGGAAAAAAAGAGCTCAGCTTACTCTAAAGGGTTATGCTTTTTTTCCGGGTTTATTCTTCTTTCAGCAATAAAGGGTTATTCTTCTATGAACATGGTATAAAGTTGACAAGACCTTGCAATGAAAGATTTATTTTTCACAAGAAAACATCTCACGTATCAATCAAGACAGCAGCCTTACATAATCTATTGCTCATTTTATAACACTAGTCACAATTTTACACTAAATAACAAAATGTTGGGGTCTAAAATAATTAATAAAATCAGGATCTAAATTGTAAAAGCACATCGGTTAATAAAAAATGGAGAAAATCTTTACCGACCATGGCAGGAGGAGGAGGACAAAAGAGGGCAGCTTCTGCAAGATCTTGAGATGTGTGAAGACGCCACCACCACCACCTTTTAATTCCTTGGCCCTCCTCCCGTCCTTGCCTCACTCCCCCCAAACCAAACCACCCCCGCAAGTTCGCCGAAAGCATCATCACCCGAGCAAAGGCGAAGCTGTTCCCGATCTCGATCGTACCTGTGACTGTGAGCCCCTCGATTTTGTGCCGCGAAAGGTCCATCCGTCCTCCGTCTGATCGGTGAGAGAACGCCGCGCCAGACGGCATCGATCCATGGGGAGCGGCAAGGGGTCGCCATCAGGGGCCGCCGGCGCGAGCGGCTCGCCGCAGTCGCCGGGCTCGTCGGTGTGCTGCATGTGCGGCGACCGCGGCCTCCTACCCGAGCTCTTCCGCTGTTCCGCCTGCTCCGTCCGCTCCCAGCACACGTACGTGCATCCATCCATCCATCCATCTCTAAAATTCTTATCATCGTGTGACGATTGACGTTTCTCGATACATGCGACCGATCTCTAAATCGATCTGCACTTTCTCGTTGCCATCGATTTCTTCGTAAATTCGGGTGGTGGTGCTTGCGCATCAGGGATTCAATTACTTTTTGCCTTTAAATCTGTGTGAATTCAGTCGGGGGACACGGCCCGATTCACGCGATTCTTTGGTTTGCGTAGCATATCAGCATTCCTTAGTTTTAATTTCAGAGGCAGCCTTCTATTAATGAAAAGATGCGTATTTCTTCTTTATTTTTTTTTCCTGAGATTATTAGAGAAGATGCTCGGTCATTTTGTGTCTATTCTTAATAAAGAGACTACTGGATTAAGAATTGGACTCATATAGATATTTGTTTTTTTTTTAGGAAGTCATATAGATATTTGTACAAGTCATATGCATCTTAGTCTCTTTGATTCTAGAGATATCCACCACACACAATCGCGAACAGATAGAGATGCACGCGTATAGTTCGCCTCGCTTTGACGCGAACCTGCAGAACTGTTCATTCCTATTCACGTTTGATGACACGTTTCTGGCATATTTCTTCCCCCAATCCTTTTCGTCATTCGTTCTAGCTAACAATATTCCGAGAGTGCTTTTAACGTAAGCTACGATGCCAAATTGTCAAACGAAAACGGGTCATGCGCGTGCATCATGTCGACGTTGATTTTAAGCCGTGTCCACTGACGATTCAACTGAGGTTACTGTTGCTTTCGGTTCTCAACTTCATCATTAACCCCACATGATGAGATTATACGTGTTCACCGATTTAATTTGCATGAAATAACGTATATATACCACATATATACATACACGCAGATATGTTGTCTGGCTAACGCGTGCGCGTATGTATGTACTATCAGATATTGCACGGATCGGTACCCGAAGGCGGAGTCGTACGGCACCTGCAACTGGTGCCTGAGGGCGAATGGAGGCGCTGCTTCTACCTCTAATAACTCGCCGAGATCGTCCGTCGTCAAAGTGACAGGCCGGCTGGCTGAATACGACGACGCGGCTAGCGGCGGCGGTGGCATCAGCAGATCGCCGAAGGTCGCCGTTGCCGCTCGTGGGGACTTCGCGTCGTCGAACCTGAGAAAACCTATCAAGAAGCAGCAAAGGCTCGTGCTGCGGCGGTCAGCGTCGGACATTGGCAGCCGCGTCCGCGGTGACCGTATTGCTGCGCCGCTGTCGCCCGGCGTCGCAAGGGGCAGGCCGAGGGTCCAGAGGTACAAGCTTCTGGAAGAGGTGATCACCGCTAGCTAGCCTTTGTGTTGTGTGGTTCTCAGCTCGTTTGTTGGTGTCGAATGCAGTGTGACCACCGTAACCCGTGTGTGTATAGACGTAGACACAGGCACACAGCATGCAGCTTCTGCGGCCAGAGGCATTATGCTGCATGCATGGCGATCTAGTTCTGCTGAGTTTGATGTTCTGATCGACGTGTATGCTTACGGTACATGCAGAGAGTGTTTGCTAACTAATGCAATAAGTGTTGTTCGATCTGATCGACGTGGGGACTTCACGTAGCTCTGCTTGATCGATTGTCTCGGTTAGTGTTAACCAGCTAAGCTGTCGTGTATATAGAGTTGTGTGTATAAAGTTATTTTATTTATTTATTTATTGATTAACACTCCAATAATATAATCTCGACCTTAATCAAGGTAATTAAAAGGCTTATTATGTTATTTCATGCGAGGGTATAGATTTCCTTATTATGTTCATCTTGACATCTTGGGTTGTTTTCAGCAAATGCGAATTTGAGGCTCCAAAATTAAGGGCATCATGAATATTGTTACGCGATAAGATCTTAGGATCTGAGAAAAGTTTACTTAGAGCGCTTTTGATTGGATTCTGTGATAACTTTTTAAACATGTTCTTGATCACGATAAGTAATACTAAATGTCAATAAGACTGCTGCTTATTACGTGTACATATACTATATATAGAGAGAGCATGTTTTAGCTTCTTACAATGCAAGTAAACGATAGAATAAGTTTTGAGCCTAACCCTTTTTAGTAAACGATAGAATAAGTTTTGAGCCTAACCCTTTTTAGTAAACGATAGAATAAGTTTTGAACCTAATCCTTTTTAGTCAGACTGTTGACATCTCGATTATGCATGCCAGAAAGTTCTTAACTTGTCAAAGAAGCAACATGAGTCATTCTCCACATATGCTAAAAAAGAAATCCAACTAGCAAATAAAGGGAGGGAAAAAAACAAGCTATGCATGCTTTGACATGCAGAATGATGTCAGATAGTCCTGTCAAATGTCAGGCGACCGACGATATCAAAAGAAACAGATTGTGGCGATCTAATTTTGACCAAGCTACGAATAACCCAAACACAAAGTTAAACGAGCAATATTATTCCTGTACGTACGGAAGCAATGAAATATGACGTTCATATATTAGGCGGGCAGAAATAGGGATCACGGGTTTTTTTTCTTTTTTTTTTGAAGAAACAGGAGGAGTAGGGGCTCCTACTGATTATATATTTATAATTTTATATTAATATAAGACAAAAAAATACACTGCTAAAAGGTACAGAAAGAAAGAGGGAAACTAAGACAAAATCAAGAGACTTGTTATGATATTAATTTCATTTGACAGCCTTTTTTCTTATCATAGCCATACTTCATCATCATAATTAGATGACCTTTATGCAGTCCCGACAATTCGTTAGAGCTCGATTTGTTTGGTATTCCAGCATCTCTGAGGAGAAAAATCCATGTGTTCTTGATCTGAAGTGAATTTTTGGACTAACAAATATAGGGGGTCACTTATGTCAAGTGAACTTTTGGAAGGAAATCTGTCCCGGGTATTCGACATATCAACATCAAGGCCGTCAGCGACAACAATTATCCACACTAACCAGGCAGCAGAATTGACACATTTAGGTTGGCTAGGGAATGAGATCTTCTCACTCGTTAGCAAGGGAGTGTTCCAAACCCCTTGGGATATTGCTGTTAGCTAGTATTAGTAGCTAATAAATTGTTAGTTAGGTGGGAGCGCAGCTAATGAACAAATAGTTGTTAGCTAGGGACTAGAGGTTTTTTTTTTTTTGGAAAGACCAGACACTAGATAATTATTATGTAGATTATTTGCTATACATGATTGACCATTAGGGATAATTGTAGCAATGAAATACCCTCTAAGTGTACGTCTGATGAATTTCAGCCAGTCTTGCATTCCTAGCACTGTTAAACAGCGTCTTCGTCCACGTTTCTCTAGTGCCTGAACTTTGCCACGTACCCACGGTTAGTCATTCGTACATGTCATTGTTTCCTTCAGTAATGAAACAGCATAATACCTACTAGTTATTTCGCAATGTCTGACAGAAAATTCTTGAAGGGAAATAACGTCAAGTTTCTACTGCGTGCTAACTCATAACATGGTTTGAACAACTGCTGTAAGGTTTAAAAGCTGTATGCTGCTCTGTTGCCTGCTCTTTGACATGCTTCTGCCAGCTTACAAGCGAAATGATTAGTTGTTCCTCTTTTGTATGTACTTGAATGGTTCATTGGAGCTGAACAGTTGGCCACACCATTAGGAGTGAACTAATATGCAGGCAAGAGGATTTGAGAGAGATTAGTGATTCTTCACGCTAACAATTTTTTGAATGACGGACCTTGTCCGTTTTATATTAATAAGAAGAAGAGTTTCGAATTTATTACATGCGCGAGTAGGACTTCAAAACCCAATGCTTTCAGAGCAAGAAGCAGTAGGGTGATTAAAAAAAAAAGGGAAAGAAAGTCAGGTACTGACATCCGACACGTGTCCTTAATCGTCCTGATCGCAATGGCACTAGTCAAATTATCTCCAGTTCACCTTACTCTGGTTTAGTGCCTAACAACGCATGCCTAATGTTATAGCCTGATGGTAGTGCCGTATCCTGCCTGATTCATTGACGATGTGAATTCTCTCGTCACCATCACTGTGGCTCTCTTCCAAATTCCAATGGAGCTGTTCGTTGGCATGCTTCGATTTGTTTATGTAAATACCCTACGTTGACACTGGTAACGCTGTCTTAAATGGATCATGATTATTCTTCTACGCAATCGTTCCTATTTAGCACCTTTTCAGTAGGGCATGAGCATATATGCAATCAGAGAGGAGGCAACCGGAAGTGCTGCTCTGAATCTAACCTGCCGAAGTAAACTGGACAATTGTTAATTGGCTTTGATCCTGGCGTAAAAGCCTAGTTAGAGTAGCAAAATCATTGTACTGCTTGCTGTGTGCCTGTATAGTCACGTTGCCGTAACTCAGAATTCAATCCATATGTGCAAACGCTTTACCATATTCAGAGAAAGAAAGAACTGTCAAACACTACGGGTGGTATTCCATGGGAGGAGTATCTGAAACTCTAGGTTCATACACTGAAAACTGACGAAAGTTGGCACCTGCTTGACCATTTTATCTCAAGTGCTGTTTGACAAATGGAGGACCCAGCATCGTCTTACAATTGCTTGGTTTAAGCTCCTTGCACCGCTGAGGCTCTGTCTGGATTCTGCATAAAAGCGTGGAATCACTTTCTAAGACGGTGAGGTAAGTGTAAGGCGTTCCTCGAACCAGCGCGGCAGAATCTCTTTTCTTTTTTTTTTCAGGCCTGTATGTCGCCATGATTCTGAGGTCCTGAAAACATAAACCTGTCAGGATCTTACAGTCTCGGTTGGATATGCTAAATATGCTCTATATGCTCCCATGATTTTTTTGATGATAGATGTGCTCTAGTATATACTCCCATCTGTCAGATCGGTTCCCGTGCCATTGTGACAAATGTTGCAGTGCAGGAGAAGGTAATAAACAGAGCGTTCAGTTGTGCCACAGTACATATCTAAGTGATTAGATGCTGCACGAGCTGTGATATAAACAACGTGCCTCAGCACCGGGAGATCGACCAGTTGCAGAGGCAGATCATGGCAGCATCTGCTGTGGATCTGGAACGAGCAATGAGATAAAAAGACCTGGCCTGGAGCCAACATTTTTTCCAGTGTCCTGGATGGTCCTGCTTGGAGTAATGCAGTGCAGGCTGCAGTAGTAATGAAAATGCAGGTACTTGCTTTATGACCGAATTATGATCAGTTCTTATAAACTTTGACGAGATCAACACACCTGTTCTTATAACCAAGTTCAAATTTGTGAAGTTTTTTACAAAATAGTGAAGCCTGAAGGGCAAAGATATACCCTGCATATATCATCTTCAAAACGGCACAAGATTGCAATGATAAAAGAGGAGGGCCCAGCAATGTGCATATCCTCATCTGCACCAGTACCACAGGTGATGTGTGTAAGAAGCAGAGCCTCCATTCTTTTGAGGCAGGCATGCCTCCTCATCACAAACTCTCTCTAGTCTCGCTAGCTACTGAACCACAGAGAGATGCCTTCCTTTCTCGCGCTCTTCTGTTCATCACTGTGCAGTCAGTATTCATTTCTCTCTCCTTTACTAGTAGTACTATCTTTCTGTGATCAACACTTGAGCTTTTACATGAGACCATGACCACAGAAACAAGTTGGATCAGATCCATCCATCGCCTTGAAGAGCCTGTGGACGCAAGATCCATCACCTTGGATCTGCAGTGCATGCGTTGGCCCCACAGATGCTCAACTGATAATTGGATTAGGGCAGCACACTGCTTTGCCTTTGAAAAGAAAGGACCCCACCAAGGGGTTTGAATGGCAAGCCTTTGACCACCTCACAGTGCCGCAGCTACATTCCTAATTGCACAAACAAATTGAAGCCTTGAGCTGTTGTTACTCAGTTAACAAGGACTTAGTCTACTGAACTAAGCTTCAGCTTTGAAACTTACAGTATAATCTCAGTCTTCTTAGAAGAAATATTACTTAGAGTATTACAGATATGTAAGTTGTGGAGTAGCAGGACACTATAAAAGCTGAAAGCAAAAGTTTTCACTTGGTACTGCTATCTCAGAATTGGTGAGTAGAGATGAAAGGCAAAATGCACCTGCAAGTGGCAACTTTGGCCTGTGTAAGGTAACAGCAGGCTTTCCTCTTTTTCACCTCTCTTATCACTGATCGGTGCGACTCGGTTTTCACAAAATGATTCGGTTCATCTTCCAAGAAACTCATGGTTCTTGGGCGCAGAAATGATGAGAAGATTCCCTCGCGCTTACTTTGAAAACATATTTTCTTGAAAAATAAATAATTGTAATAAAGAATACAGGCAGACAGGGAGAAGAGGAGAAAAAAAATGTTGCAGCACATGCAAGTAGCACTAAAATACAATACTTGCCATATGATCCACTGCTTGGCTGTCAATCGTGCAAGCTTGTGCAAAGATAATACTACAAAACAATCGACAGGCCAGATTCAATCGAAATAAAGAGGGTATCATCAAGAAGGAAAGTATTGATTCAGGCTTGTCCTCTTGTGCTGCCATCTAATTAGAGCCCTTGTTCGCTTCTGCTCATCCCCTTGTGCCTGTTCGTGTAGTGGCTGTCACCTGCAGCGGCATGCACGAGACGCCCCCTGCACCCTGTAGATCTATGCAAACATTGATGCCCGCCTTTACAAATCTCTCCTCCAAGGGCGGAGATGGAGTAGGAGAGAAGCCCCGGTCATGTGCCGGCCGGTGCTGGCTTCCGAAGAACACCACATGGCTGGCTGTTTAGCACACCACCGAACCCAACTTGCCACTTCGCTATAGGGCAGACAGCAATGGCCGGCCTTGCCATGTTCAATTGTTCATCAAGGACTGGACTGGATTGGCTGGGGCGTTCCAGATCCAAAGATGCCCCGTTTGAGTTGTCCTCTCCTCCGATTGGCCAATAGACTCGAGCAGCAGCAGCAACTCGTGGATTGTCATGTCTCGGGAACAGTGCAAATCCATCCACTTTTTTTATCTGGGGAGAAAAAAGGAGATACATACACAGGAGTCAGTTTATGAATAGCAAAAATGTTACGGAATTCTCTCAATGGTTCGTTTATCAGTTCACCGTCCGTTAACTAATGATCATGGCATAGATTCCTTCTATTTTTTATCATGTTTGTGCAATTGTTGGTGTTGAGAACTGGAAAGGACGATGAAGATGAATCATCCTGTGAACACTGAGACTGAGAGCATTGCCTATAGTCTTATGAAGATGAATTCATAATGCAATGATATGCAAGGGCCCAACAAATCCTTGAAACTCTAAAAAAATTTAGCCAGATTTTAGAGAGGAATTCTCAATTCAAATACTATTTATGTCATAATCTCATCATGGAGCAGAAAAATAATACAAATTTATTCTCTTCGATTTTAGATGGTTTGTTCGATTTTATCTATAGTACCATACCACTTCATAAGTGGACTGAAAAAAAAAAACAATGTCTAGCTTCAAAATAATAAAGAAGAGTTTTTGATAAGTCCTCGAAGTCAATCACTTCGTGCAGAAACGTTGTGCATGTACCAGAAAACGTTGACTAGCTGCTCCTCTGAAATGGTTTAGATTGGAGAATCAGTTCTTGCAATCCAGCTTTCACAAATTCAAAGTCACTTTGCTTTTCCTTTTTTCGTATAAAGCATTGCTGATGTTTTGACAAAAGATGCGCTTGGCAGCGGTAGTATTTCATCAACAAGTTTTGACATTTGGGACAGATGATCATGATTCTTCCCAGTAGAAGCATCAGGGTAGGCAGAGAGAAGAGGTGAAGTGAAATAGCTTTCTGGGATTTAGTGGAGCATTCCACTTTCTAGGGCTTCATATGCATCATGTGGTCATGTAATCCTGGATATTTAGGAACATGGCGCTGCTACCTCAATCAACAAAGGGAGAGAAAAAAGGTGACATGACAAAAAATACAAATATTATATAAATATAACACTGAGGTGTTGACACTCTATAAAGTAAGCCTATAAACCCAATCTCATCGCTGTTTCGAATATTCATATGATTGCAAGCCCTATTGCCACTGGCGCCCACACTGCAGGAAGCAGTTAGCAGTTAAGCAAACTTATTATGTGATTGTTTAATACTAATCATGAGATTCAAAAGGGGTCTTGACCAAACTGCTACTAGCTGTTAAAAGGGCTTCCAAAATCATACATACATGCGTGCACCACAGTTTAGCTGTACTACTACTGACAAGATCTGATTAAAATGATCAGACTGCTAGTACACAGAAAAGTTTCTGCAAAATACGGAAATGAACGTTCACATGGCTGCCTGTGAACTTTCTGAAGATATTACTATCGAGTAGACACACGCAGACGATCTATATATATCTACCATGCACGCGGTGTTGATGAGTAGAGGGAAAAAGGAAGTTACCATGCCTTTTGCTAGTTTTGGATCCACCGAGAACTGGTTAAAATAGGCGAATCAGCTTTCAGCCATCATTTCTATCCTTTTTTACTGAACATAATGAGCCTTTAAAAAGGCGCGATTTACTCTATAAGACGTGATGAGAGGTGAAAAGAACACATCAATCATAACAACCGAACCTTGTCGTGGATTCTTACCCTGATATATAAAATTACCGTGACACCACACCGAGAATCATCCATTCTGAACTTCATCAAACTGTTGTTTTCTTTCAAATCACCGTGCATGCAGTGGCAATGCCACCCCCCCCCCCCCTCCCCCCCTCCCCCCTCCTCTGTGCTGCTAATGTAGAGTCATAAAGCTCGCACATACGAAGCGCTGTTGGACATGGCGTATAGCTGTTGCAGCTTTCCCTCGAGGCGAATCCATTACAGTTACAGTCTCCTCCCCACCTCAGATCCAACGCGACAGGGACGAACACGCCCATTACTCTCTGTGTGCGTCACAAACGAACAGTCTTTGCTTTGCACAGACCAGTCACAGAGCCTAGTACTAGGACGTAGTAGTAGGAGTAAGCTCTTTCCATGGCCGCCGCTTTGCATCTCGCCCAACAAGGGCATGTTGAGGGCCACCAGATCTGCAGGATTTTCCCTCTTTTCCTTTAAGGCCGAGTCGGAACAGCAGCAGCAGCAGCAGCAGCTAATTATTTGACGAGATGGCTCGAGCTCGCGAGAAGCAGCGACCCGTTCCAACCGCTAGGCCATTGATAGCTCGGTTCGGTCTAGTCTAGGATGACAGAAAATCAATCTCCTGTTTTAGGGAGAGGAGAGGAGAGGAGAGGAGAGGAGAACCGGGTGCTAGTGTTCGGTTGCTACAGCTTTCAGTTATCTTGGTCCTTTCTTCTAGTAAAATTTTCACCAGAAACAACAAGACTCTGAAGTACTAGTATTACTGCTTTTAAGAACTTCACGTTCCTAGTAAGTGTAGCGCTTGCAAAGAAAAATAAACGGTCAAAGATGGCAATGAGTTGGATGGGGGAAGCCCTTTCGCTAGCTGCGGATTGTACTGTCCTCTCTGAGTCTCGGTTCCTCCTCACGCTCGCTTGGCATCGACCTGCCCCACCATTCTCATTCAATCGAGTCAGTGAATGAGTGACACGTGGCGGTCAGTCAAACGACCGATCGATCGATCGCCATCAAGACGGATCTCGTCGACCGGTCGTGACTCGTGAGTCATGACTCCCTCATCATTTGAGGCGCCATCGTCTTCTGCTCCCACGCTTCTTTCCTTGTAGCAGTAGTAGGATTGGTCGCCATCCAAAGCTCTTCTTGGCCCACCGGGCAAAGGAACAGAGACCAGACGAAACTGATGGGAGGCTGTGGCTGTCACGTAGTACTACGCTAACAGTGAGCGTGCAACAGCATCAGCACTGGAAAACATCGTCACTATAGTATAAGTGATGGGCAATACAGCCTGCAGGAATTGATCGACGCACCGTCGTTTTCGCCCGGTGTGTGGACGGCGAGAAACTAGGGAGGGGAGGCCCTCGTCAACACAAGAAGACGCCGGGCAATGATCACTCGATGGACCACGGCCGAACCGTAACACTCTGCCGACCTTTCAGTAAGGAGGAACCCATGGCATGGCATGGCATGGCATGGAGCCATGAACACAGCTTTCAGGGTTGTGACCGTAGGACCTCCAGTAATGATAGCAACAGCCAAAGTTCAAGATTCAGATGAGATAACGAAAAGACAGCCTCACGACCTTTCAAATTAGTACTATCTCACTACTAGTGATCAATAAACTTTGATACAAGGAAACATATTCAAATTTACCACAGCTCAGTTCAGGATGTATTCTGCTCATAATTCCGACATAAAAAAATGAAAAGGTCCAAGTAGTAGTATGCAATAACAGCAGTCGAGTGGAAAGTGCAAATGAATTTTAATCGGACAACAAGGTTCACTTCAAAGAAACAAAGAAACACATGGTGGTTGCGCCAGCATAGAAAGAAAGATGGCCCTCAAACTGGAGGTTATCAGAGCAGCAAACAAAACTGAGGCGGCGAAGGCGTCTCCTCGAAGAAGCCTGCTCTGCTGCGCTTATGGTCTCGCGGTACGAATTATGCATAACACTAATGAACCCTACTACTCCCTCCCGTCCAGAAACATAAGCATCCAATAATAACCGCAGCTCTCGCTTCAAAATCCTTCTTCAGACGTCAGAACAGAGAAAAAAAAAAATGTAGTATCATCTCCGCAGTTCCAGCAACTAACCTCAAGTATTGTATCTGAACTCAGCATCACTGAAACCACTCCTACCATATGGCTCCGCAGGGCGAGCTTACAGGATCTTCACGAATGGTGGTACATCTTCCCTTGGCCCATCGAGTGACCGATACATGTATAAGATGTCCACACCTTCGGTCTTTTCATTATCTGGCTGGCCATTTATCAACTCCACCACCATCCGTGGCAGCTGCCGAGCCACCTCCTTGCACCCTTGCAGGGTCAGGTTGCAGCCCGACATCCAGACGAACCGCATGTTGTAGAAGTGGTGCATCCCGGTGAGGAGTCCAGCATCCCCGAACGGACAGTCTCTTATCTCAAGCTTCTCTAGCTTTGAACAGCCCTGGAGGATGTGTTGAAGCGCCAGATCACTATTCCCAGCAAACGCTACTGAGAGCGTCCGCAAGGACTTGCCATACTTGCCAATGTACTCAAATGCCCGGTCGGTGAGTTGGCCAGATGTTGATAGCCTTGTAAGCTTGCTGCAGTTACGAACAATGGCTCCGAACCCTTCATCCATGGGCTGCCCAGTCGCATGGTCAGGCTGGTGCCGTCCCATTATGCATAATCGGAACACCTTGAGCTCCGGGCAGTTCTGCGACATGTCAATGACAGCAGCATTGGTCATTGTCTGGCAAAAATACAGTATGGAACGGAGGTCGGGGCAGCCCCGGGAGATGGCGGCAAGGCCGCTCTCTGAAACCAACTCCTCAGCATCCTCGTGCGCGTCCAATGGGAGCACGCGAAGAGACTGGAGCTTCTTGCAGCACATTGCCACCGTCCGCAGCCCTTCATCGCGCACAGAGTCGAGCACCTAACGAAGAATTTTTCATTAGCAATGAATAAGCATTCGGGCGAGGTAAGAGCAAGACAACTAAGAAATCCAGCAGACAGTACCCATAGCGTCTGAAGATTGAAGCACTGCCCGATGAACATGACGATCTGATTGGGAGTGACCGGGGCGTAGCTTAAGTCGAGGGTCCTCAGGTTGGCGCACACCACGGCGATGGTCGGCAGGTACTCCTGCGCGAGGTCCCGGAAGCCGGATAGCGAAACGAGCGTGTGGCCTCGGCCAGAGTCAGCGAACGCGGTGACCATCTGCCCGAAGTCGACGCCCTCCTCGCCACCTTCCGCCGGGCGAAACGCGCCCGTGCCCAGGTGCGACAGCCGTGGAGCGAGCGACATGAGGCGGCGAAGCTGGCCGAGAGTCACGTGCTGGTTGACTCGCAGGCGCTTGAGGCGCGGCGAACGCACCACGAGCGCCTCTAGCGTGGAGAAGCTCACCTCGTGTTCATAGCACTCGAAGGAGAGCGACTCGAGGTCGGTCTGCTCCGGCGGGAACGCCGCCACCCAGTCCGTCACCTCCTGCTCGTCCTCCTCGGCCATGTCGCACTCGACCACGTCGAGCACTCGCAGTCCCCTGTGTAAACGACGACGTCCATTATGAGTGAGATTAAACATCGATTAATAAGACAACTAGAGTACATCACATCTCGCGTTAGATTGTGGAAGGAATGGCGAAGAGAGTAAGGAGGAGTGAGACATACCTGCAATGGGAGGCAATGGAGGCGAGCCCGTGGGAGGAGAAGCCGTCGCAGAGGAGCAGGGAGAGGTCGAGGAAGGATGCGGGGAGCGAACGGGCAAGGAGGTCGAGGTCGGCGTCCGTGACGGGGATGCGCTTGAGGTAGAGCGTGGTGAGTTCGGGGAAGGAGGCGTCGGCGATGGCGGCGGCCCAGGGGTGGAACGCGGACGCCGCCCACCCCGGCGGGAGCAGGTTGAAGTCGGCGAAGCGCGGGCGCCCCTTGAGGAGCAGGCTCCGCGCCTTGGGGAAGCGGCGCGCGGTGCGGGCGGCGGACGCGGCGAGGATGTTGCGCACGGCGACGGACGCGCGCGTGGCGGACTCGGCCCGGTGCCAGGAGCGGCAGACGAGCGAGGCGGCGGTCCGGTCCCGCGGCGCGTCGAGGAACTGGAGCACCGTCTCGAGCACGTTATCGAGGACCTGGTCCGCGGGCGGCGACGCGCACGGCCGCTTCGGCGGCGGCTGGTCCTCGTCCTCCTCCGACATCGCGCGCGCGAGCTAGCGACCAGGTGGGCGGGCGGAGTGGAGGAGGGATCGGAGGGTAGGCTGCTGCTGCTGCTGTTGCCGAGTGGATGTGGAGAGGCGGAGGCGCCTGCGCTGCGCTTGCTCAGTTGCGGTGGTGGGGGGTGGGTGTGAGGTGTACTTGTGTTGGCCGGGGCTGGTCTACGCACGCAGCCAGCCGCGCCGCTTACGAGAGGAGAGCGGGCGAGGTGGATCCGTAGATCTCTCCTTTTCTTTTCCCCTTTCGCCAGGGGGTGAGGTGAGGCCGTGAGGGGGTAGATGTAGATCTCTCTCTATTTCTACCCCCTTCCAGGTGCCACCGGTAAAAACCATTCATGCCGCGTTAATTAATCCCAGTTAATCAAATCACAGCTTTACTAATTTACTTCCTCGGATCATTTGTCTCTACAGGTAACAAATGATTTTGATTGCCAAAGCTGGCAAAAGACATTTGTCACATCAACGAAGAATGCTAGGCGATGAAACAAGACACGGCCATGCTCATAGTACAAGCTTTCGGCAACGGCGAAAATCAAGCAAGGTTATCTAGAAGTAGTAGCAGCATCCTCGATCCAGTCAGATCGATCGGTAGACAGGCGATGAGTCCGGCGGCCAGAACCAGTAGTAGTCCAAAACACCATGGCAAAATTATACTACTACTACTTGTACTAGTAGTATACTAATAAAACCCCCACTGTTGGCCAGTCCACATGCAACACCTGCTTTGTTTAGAACGCAACAGTGAAGGGCCAAGGCTGTTTGTTTTTGTTTCTTCCCACATCTTTTATTGCGGCCTGGTCGGCGTTTCGGGGCAGGGATTGCTGTCAGCAGCAGTACTAGTCAAGGCATCGGGATTCTTAGCGCGCGGCATTTGTTTTAGCCGCCCCCAACCCCCCGCCGCGCCCGGCTTTACAAAACTCGCAACCTGTTGGTATTGGTATTGCTGTGATGTTGCAAAGCAGGGGCCAGATGCTCGATTTGCGACTGCGAGTAGAGTACTAGTACTGGGGAACCCTGAACTGAACCCAACCCCAAGACCATTCAGAACAACGTTGAGACCTCATGCGTTGATCACTCGCAAATCGAATCAGGTTTTTTTTCCTTTCGCCTGGTTCTATCGTGATGACATGAGAAGAACGCTGCGTACTGCTTGATTCCGGGGCACCTCTCGACTTGTACAATCAACAGTGACCCGTCGTCCTGCTAGACTCCCTAGTAGGAGTAGAAGCACGCGACGCAAGCTGTGCAGAATGAGCATTCGGTTCTCGCGGTCATCTCAAAGGCCCAGTCTTTCTGTCATGACACTGTGCTACTACTAGCTCGCTGGCTGCTAGTAGTAGTACTCGGGACTTGAGATTCCTCCTGGCAATTTCATGCACACATATCTTCAGCATCGTCGTTTCAGTTTCAGACCTGATGACAGGAAAAACAAATGACAGCAACCACGTCGTGTAGTACGGTAATCTTCTACGTGATTTTTTTTTTTTGGGGGGGGGGGGGGGGGGGGGGGGGGAGGTTGGGGTGGGGCATCGTGGTTGGAATTGGACACACCTCACGTTGGGCGGTGGGTGTGTGGCACTAGTTTAACTTCCGGTCTGCGATTTTATTATTTAGTAAACTTTTTAGCACTGCTCGCTCCAAGTAGCTTGTTTATTTATTAGCGCGGGTGTGGGTAGGATTCAAAAGACCCAGATCGCCGATCGTGTTGTTACGAGCGAGCGAGCGAGCACTCGGGGGGGCTTCCTCTTTTTCTTTTAATCGAACCGAAGGTGAGCTGTCCGTCCGTCTCCGATCCATCGAGCACCAAAAGGCCGCCCACGCACTAGAATCTCATTTGACTTGCCACAATATCATAATGCGATTGCCGCACGGAGAAGCGGGAACCTGGAGTGCCAAAAAGTCGCCGCCTTTCTCGGTGGACTTCCTGCCCTGCCCTGCTTTACTTGCTCGCTCGCTCGCTGGCTGCATCTCTTTGATTCTCTCGTTTCCCTTTTGTTCTCTGGTTGAAACTTATCATTTGCAACTCGAACACGCTCTCGAGTCGCAATCCGAAAAGGGTTGTACGTGGTGGACCCTGGATAGAAACTGCAAATTCTTTCTGACCGATCCATCGGCATCGCATTGCCATTGCCACCGCGTCATCGGGCTGCAATGCACGGGACGATGGAGATGTTCTTTCTGATCTGGTGATCTTTTATGGCCAGTCTATTCCGATTTTATATATTCTCTGTGCATAATGAAACTCAACTACGTCGCTGAAAGGATTTGTTGATCTCGCCCACTCAGGCATTTGCAGAAAATAAATCTACTGATGAAAATAATGATAAACTCCAGTATCTGTTCTGATTTTTGTGCCCCCCCCCCCCCCCCCCCCCCCCCCCTTTTTTGTATCTGTGCGGTGCCATGTGACTCCATACCAGCCTCTCTGTACTGATAAAACACATAACTTTCTCGGGTATTTCTGATGATAAACTATTTTATAGCATGGTGGGAATAAGTTTTTGATCTGTTCCATGTTAATTGCTACAATATAGTGCTGACCATGCGCTGTACTTTTTTTATTGATTTGTTTACAAGATGGAATCAAACTAAATGTCTACGGATCCCTCGAGCTGAGCATTGCTACTGTATATCTTTTTTTTTCTGAAACAAAAGTAAGCATATTAGTACTCTTTTAGCATTACATTTATGCCATGTCGGAAAAGTATATGTCTAGTAAACTATACTTCAACCATCACCACCAGCTGAATTTCATCTCTTTCACACACACGCACAAAAAAAGAATCTAGAGCTGAAACCAGAGCTTCTGTTTTCCCTGTTTCAGAAACTACGGTTCCATTTTTCTGTTCTTACATGCAGATTCATTGTACCTTATACTGTAAAATTGTATTATTTAGGTGCCTGAAGATAAGGAACAAACAAAAGCAGGAAAGGATAGTGTGGTTCGTCTCCTCCATCTATTAGAGGAGGCCCATCTGCTATTCGACACATTGGCATGGATGAGCTACATGGACGTTTGATTTGATAACGAAAACCTAGTACAGCTATAGTAGACCTGTAAAAGCCTTCAACTCTTGAACTGATCTGTTGTTCCGAAAATTGGAAGGGTGGTATCGTCACCTATATTGAGCTTTCCATTGTGGGAAAGTTCTTCATTCATTGAACAAGGGTTTCCTCAGTGGAGTCTGATCGAACTCTTTCTGAATAAGCCTGCCATTATTTCCACTTCCGATGTCAGAAACTTCTTCAGTAAATAGGGGCTGCATCATTAAGTCTCTGCTACAACAAACATCAAACATTGACGTTGACAAGATGGATCGGACAGCCTAACAGAATGAGCCCTCTTGTATGTGAATCTATTCGTTCAGAGCATACTAGTACAAAGTTAAGAGTAGATATAGTAGATGGTTGTTCGGTGCACGATATGATAAGAATAGGAATTTAGGTACTCTTTCATGGATGTGAAAGACCACCACCTTTTTTCCAGTTTTCCTCCCTCTATCCCGCTCTATGAAGGAAAGGTTGCTGCCTTTTCGCAAGCTGTCCTCTTTCCTCCATTGGATTTCTTCAATTCAATATGCTACTATGCAGATGTTGTATAATGCTAGTACAAGCAAAAGAAGATGGTGGCGAGATAGATACATGTACGTAGTTGTTAGTTGTCATAAGAAAGGTCCTCGATTGATTAGGCCAAAGCAATAACACCAATTTGGTGGCGTGGGAGCCAATCAGCGATGGGTTAACTGGTGCCCCCCCCGGCCCCCGCTTTCGGCAAGGCCCCCACCCCCCCCTGCGCACGTCCGAAGGTGGTGGCTCGGCTCTGTTCCTTTTATTCTTGGGTAGGTCGCGGGGTCTGCGTTGCAAAGCCGGTGCCACGGCCGCGTGTCGGGCGATCGGATCGGAGGCGGCGCACGATTAACAGAGCAAAGGAGTCGGCAACGGAGGCGCCGCGGGCAAGCGGCGTGCGTGTGTGTGGTGTGGCTGACTCCCGCGGGCGGCGAACCGCCGCGGCCGACCTGCGCGCGCCATGCCGCCGTGCCAAAGCTGCGGTCCCCGGCCGTGCGCACCGCCAAATGATTCTCCCCACACATGCGTTGCTGTCTCAGATTTCGGACTGAAGACGGCGCAAAAGACGCACCAATGGGTTAGAGAGAGGCCCAAGGGCCAAGCCAACCAACACAATGATGGGCCGTTTCTTGAACTGAAAGGCCGGCCCCAGGAGGACGAATGGCCTGCACGCGATCACGATTACTGCATCGATTTGCTGGTGTACAAAGCAACAAACGAGGGGCAAAAACCAAAGATAAAACCTATCCTTCAAAAAAGTTAAAAATCTCACTACACGCTTCAGTATTTGTTCCAATATGCTTCTTATCTTACATGAATAGAAATACAAAACACCATCATCGTAATAAAAAAACACCAAATCTATTGTAACTTGACCATTTAAATCTAACAATTTGGTAGCCCGAAAAATATGTTTAGGTAGCATAAGAAAACATAACATGTTGGCATTAAGTCTCCACATGATCATGTTGCTAACATACTCAATAAAAATTGTTTTAACATATACAACTATGTGGGGTTGGAGAGGAAAACAAAAGAAAATTCTGACTGAAAATTCATCTTTACAGCCATGTTTGCTCATTCGTAATGTCTTCTCGTGTCGGAGCATGAAAAATAAAAATGATTTCATTAGTTTAATTTATACTTCGTGATGTGCTTATCAAAAGAATATTCTACGGATGTGTATATATTATATCTCTACTCCTATAAGGCACCAATTCTATCGTTTTTCACCCACCTCCCTAAACGAATTCCAACATCCTAATAATATACTCACAATTACGATGATAATGTTATGTTAACTCAAATCCAATGACTCACGTGCGTTCCCTCTACTAATAAAGTTATATTTACTCAAATCTAATGGCTGCTAATTCTGGATCTTTCATTACATAATTTTACAAGCCTCCTACACCAGTATCCATGCGACAATATTGAATCAACCGTCAATTCAATTTGATCTGTTATTTGCTCTTACGACTCATGATCCACCCGTTCTTTGTAATCATAGATCTCACCGCCGCGTCCTCCACCCACCGTCGTCCTGTCCTCCGCAACCATGAGATCACCACCGCTGCGTCCTCCGCCTGCCGCCGTCCCGCCCTCCGCAATCACGAAATCACCGCCGCTTGACCCGTCCTCCGTCCGTTGCCGTTGCGAGGCCACTGCCCCGTCATCCGCCCACCGCCGCCCGCCCTCCGCAATCACGAAGTCACCGCCGCCTGACCCATCTTCCGCCCGTTGCCGTTGTGAGGTCACTGTCCCGTCATCCGCCTACCGCCGTCCGCCTATGCAAGGCCGCCATCGCCCGCCGCATCCTTTGCCCGCCGGCACGAGGTTGTGAGGTCATCGTCATTCACCCCATCCTTCGCTCGTAGATAACAATGCGCGACGGCAGGTGGAGGAGCAGATCCGGGTGATGACGCGTGACCCTCAGGTGGTGCCTGTGCTTATCCGTCACTTCCACACGGCAAAGACTTGAAACAACATACGCGCTCGCCGCTATGTTCCTCAAAGAGAAGATCACCTCACACTGGCTGACTGGACCAAGGCCCCCTAATATGGTAAGGAGACCCCTCATATTATCTTAGAAATTATTATCCTCTTTTACATAGAATTTTATAATATTGAGTTATCATATTGTTTATTTTTCACATTATGATGTCAGCGCCATTGCAATTTTACCTAAACCCATATTTGCCATCCTACCCCATATGTCAATGACTTATGTGTACCCCACATCTCATTGAGATACCAGTGGCAAATAAGGGTTTGCAATTGCAATGGCAAATAAGGTATTGCCCCTTATATTTATATAACTTAAAAAAATTATATGTGTTAGATTATCATATTATTTTTGTTTCAATCCGTGACGTTAGCACGGGTAATAGTGCTAGTAAAATATAAGAAGGTGAAAAATGTTTTACAACAAGACTAAAAGAAGAAAATATATTATATACAAAATCCGACTAGGAGGATTAATGAAGATTATCTATCAACGTTCAAACTAAATCTTTATCAACTAAACCTTTGCTAGAAAACAGTCTTTCTAAGATAGAAATGTTGACATAGTCACATAGTAGATTCTAATACATTTGTATTTTGTTATTTCTAGATCTCCCAAGATGTAATGGTAAAAACTTCTATGAATAATTGTCGTTTGCGTTTACTTCTTAGCCTATTTATTTTGTCATAGAACTGAGGTTCATGATCACAATTAACTATAAAAAACTCTAGCACTGCTAACTGAAAGGACACTAGAAAAATAAAGATTATCTTGATTCATATCACAAACAATATACTTGTAGTTATCGTTGTCAATCTCTTAATGTCTTCTCCTCAGTAAATTCCTTAAGTTTAATCTATATTTCAAAATTAGCTAGATGATTTTTTTTTTGCTTTGAGATTTTTGTTTTCTAGGACCATTTAAGCGGTAGTGGAGAATTGATAAAATTTAATGTAAGGTTGTGAAATTTGTTGGATATGTATATGTATTTTTATCATACCTATGCCTAATTGTCCTTTTTCAATGATTGTTTTTGTATTTGTACCTTAATTTGATTGCATAAATAAAGTTTTTCTTCTCCCTTGAGCTAGGTTGGTATACGAAATTTATTTAATGCAAATCTAGACACGGGCAACTTTAATGGTTATGAGGAAGACAAAATTTATAGATAAGAGATTAGAATTTGCCAATAAAACAATCGATGTTATCGCTAACACATTTTACTAAAAATTAAAATAAGTCCATGAAAATTTGTTTCCAAGAAACAATGGCATGAAGGGTAAATTTGATAACATTACTAATAACAACTGAAATACAGGAAAAAAATTAAACAAGTCGTGATTTTATAATTGAAATATTTAAACTATTGGGTAATGAAACACCTTCTAACTTGTATGAAATAAATAATTTGTTTGGCTATTTTGTGATATGCTTCTTCACATTTTTATCATCAACCCAACAAAGTGAAGGGTTTACATATGTGAACCAAGGTGTGAAAAAATGGGACGTCAGTGGATTTGTTTAGATGTTGGATATATCAGTACTCGAAAACAATAAATAAGAGTAAAATATATTGGAGGTCACTAAACTATTCACCATGTGTCATTTAGATCCATAACTTCTCAAACTGACCATCTGGCTCTCTCAACTATTTTTGTTGTGTCAAGTGAGGTCCAAATCCTATTTGAAAGTCAGAAATATATTATGAACATTTTAGAAAAGCATAATTTGTTGTATGACATTTTTAAAAAATTAGTTTTTATCGATGAACACTGCAACTCGATATTGGTAGTCTCAAGACACTATAGTATGAGAGAAAATTGTTATAAACTTTTTTGTCTCAATACATGATATATTGATCATGAAATTTTTTTTAAAAAATCTAGACCCTCGGGGTAAGATAGCTCCATCCTGTGGACATTTTGTTAAGAAAAAGACATTTACACAGGTCGAAACAATTCCTGAAATTTATTTACTCTGCACTTATAATAAGGGTCTTGGGATCCGTGTTCGATGTAAGTTTAGGTTAGTCTTTAGTCTGTGTTTTGACACGGATTCTTACGTGCAGATTTTTTCAACCTCAATCAAAAATTTACGTCGTGAGGGATCGAACTAGAACCTGAGAAGTGTCACTTGAATGCACTAACCACCCAGTTAGAGTCCCTTTAGCTTTTTTTCTCTCATATGATTTTTCAAAAAGAAAAATGGACCGAACTTGATACAGTAAAAATAGATTTGGACCTTATTTGATGCAGCAAAAATAGTTTATGAACCCAAATAATCAATTTGAGAGCTTATGAACTTAGATGACACATCACGAATAGTTTAGTGAACTATGATATACTTTACTCAATAAATAAAAAGACACTTATAGCAAAGTTTACTACCAATACATACCCAAGCGCAAAATATTAGTATTCTTCATTAAATGTAATGTCATATCATCATTTTTAAAGATTTTCTAGGAATTAGTAAGAAGAGGCGAAATAGATTTTTGTCTTCCATTTATTTTTATAAAATAAAAACAAAATCCTGCATTACATCCCCTACGGTACTTTTCCTGGCGCCCTGGAACGTTCTAGAATCGAGCCGTTGCTAAAGTGGATGCATCACCTTTTACTAATAGATCGTGTGGGGCCTGTGGGCTAACGTCTGCGACAGACATGTGGACCACAAGAGCCCTCGGGCCATGCCACGCCCACGGAGTTCCGGCTTTGAAAATGCACACGCCAGCGGGGATATTTATTTAATTTATGTTTTCCTCCAAGGCATAGAAAAATGGAAACACCTTCGTGGCTAAGCATTTTCGCTGGTCAAATCGAGTTTCATCGTTGTTCTTCGATGACTTCAACGCGTTTTTCATAATAAGGCGACTAATATTCGTATTGTTGCATACACAAAGGCTTCGGAATAGCGGAATAGACACGGCTGATCCCCAAATAAATCCCTCGGGCAAAAGGAAAAGTTCACCTAAGCCACCTGGACCCTGCGAACGCGGCACCTTGTCCACGAACCGTACGAGCAACGGACATCGAGCCCCACGTCTCCGCCTTCACGCCTCGCCGGCGACATGAATCCGCCTGCAGCAGCCGCGCCCACCGGCGGAGCTGACCACGTGTCGGCCGCCCCGGGGTACGCGCCCTACCCACGGCTCTCGCCGGTGGACGTGGCTCCGCCCCCGCCGCCCCCGTACCATGCCGCCACCGCCACGCCGTCTGCCTACGGCGGCAATCCCTACGTCTCCTCCCCTGCCGGTGCCTCCGTGTCCGCCCCGAAGAGTACGTTTCCCTTCCTCCCACGATCCAAATCTGGCGTCATTAGCCGCCGTTTCGGTTGAATTTTCGCACATTCCTTACGGTTTTTCTTTCCCTGGGGGCCGTGTCGGTTGTTTTGCAGATACAATGGACTCGGTGAAAGACGTGCTCGGGAAGATGGGGAAGAGGTTCGGGGAGGCCGCCCGCAAGACCGAGACCATCACCGGAAATTTCTGGCAGCACTGTGAGTTTCGATTCTTAGTTCTTCTTTTGAATTAGTTCAGTTCTATCTATATGGTCGTTTCGTGTGTTCTGTCTGATTCTCACGGTGTAGTTCACTTTTAAGCTCAGTTTCTTGTTGTCACGAGGAAACTGTGTGAAATCCTTTGTTGATCTGGGTCGCACAGAATGAGGGGCAACTTGATTGCTTTTCTCCTGTTTCACACGATTCCATTGGGGATTTCTGATGAGGATTGTAAATTATGATAGTATGATGTGATTGAAGATGTTCCTGTCTAACTGCATTTTTCTTTTTTCTTTTTTTTGGGTAAAATCCCTTTTAGCAGCATTGTTGAATTGTTGGAGCAGTGTGTTCAGTTACATTAACATGGCCTGTGATTGATTATGTGACTTTTGCTTCTGAACTCATGTCGTAGAATTCAGTGAGACTTGGCAAGTTTGGTTATAGTCTATTTTTGCGGTTGCTCTATGTGTGGTGTCTTTTGATGCATAGATTAGGTTACTTAAGTTGCTACAATGTAGAGAAGCTGAAGGGTATTCGTATCTACTGATATCTTATAGAGTAGTACTTCCATGATGATGATCACTTAATATGTGCTGTTTACAATGGAAAGTATGTAACCTCTATATTATGCGCTCCTCTAGATACATATTCATTTTATAGATTATTATTCATGTATGGCATTTAGAATTGATCTTATTTGCCTTTAAACAGTGAAAACTGGCCCAAGCATTACAGATGCAGCAATGGGCCGGGTATCTCAGATCACTAAAGTCATCGCGGAAGGTGGATATGAGAAGATTTTCCATCAAACTTTTGACGTTGCCCCTGGCGAAAAACTGAAGATGCCATATGCATGTTATTTATCAACCTCAGCTGGTCCTGTTATGGGTGTACTTTACCTGTCCAATGTAAAGCTGGCATTCTGTAGCGATAATCCACTTTCATACAAGGTTGGAGACAAAAACGAGTGGAGTTATTACAAGGTAATTATTTCTATTGCTCTGTGATTTTTCCCATAATGCTGATATTAAATGCTGTCCATACTGAAGCTTATTTCGCTGCCATAATCACGCTGATAGATTTCAGAAACAATTTATCTTTCTCAAAGTGTTTATTACTAATGTGATAGTATGCATTTAATCTGTTTCCTTTCTACTTTCATTGCTCTTATTGTCATATGCCATTACCACTTCCTTCTTTGATCTGAGCATTATGTTCATCGATGTACAAATACACATTTGTTTGATCTTAAGTTTGTTGGCATTTGCTCATCAGTTTCTAATACTAATTTGCTCACTATTTTGAAACAGGTGGTGATTCCACTTGCGCAAGTGAGATCAATCAATTCTTCGACTAGCAGAACAAACGCAGCTGAGAAGTACATCCAGGTTGTGTCTGTTGATAACCATGAGTTTTGGTTTATGGGCTTCGTGTACTATGACAGTGCTGTAAAGAATCTGCAGGAAGCATTTCAGGAGGCTCAGAGTTTACGTGCACAGTGATGTCTATAGATTGTTGTTAGCATGTCTTCACAGCTGTGGTATATACTTGTGTTTCGAATTTCAATACATCGGCTGTTGTCTCGGTCTAGCTGGATAGATAGATTCGCTGTGATTTGTACCAACTTAAACTGGTTTCTGATCTGTGGGTATCTTGTGCATCCTATCCTGTTTCACCCTCTGCTGTCTTTATTCACTTGTCACTTACGATACAAATTTATTTTGCTGAAGGGGATTCTGTTTCTAGGTTGAATGATAAGCACAAAATCAGGTTGACACCGTACAATGCAACTCAGTTCCAAAAAATTCTCAGATTTTTTTTTACCTGGTGGCGTGATTGTCTAATGTTAGGTTTGCGTGTGTTTATCCGCGAGTTTGTGATTTGAACAGTTCCCTCTCACGTGTTCGAATTTCTTGGTAGATCCATCTGGACTATGCATCACTATTTGTGCTTGTGCGCAGGTACCATTATCTGATCGTTCATGATATATATGGCTTCGGTCTTTCAAAGGCAAAATTTACATTGTATTAACATCAAATATTTGAGAACCGACTATATTGCTTCGATTTCCTCTGCATATCTAGTGCACTGCATTGATCAAATGATCATCATGCGAAAAGTAGTGCTGTCGCCGACCTGCTGCATTTTCAGACGAAAGACGGTTCCCCCTTTCCATAGAAAATGATATGGTAAACTCCTACTCTTCCCATCATTCCACGTAGCCATATTTCCTGCGACGAATGCTTCGAGCAAAAGCATCGGCAGCTTGAGACGTCGTCACCGGTACTTCCTCGACCGTTCGATCTGCCACGTGACCACGTCTCGGTTCTCCATTTACAACGGGAGCACACAAATACGCGATCCAGCTCCAGCCTTGGCTGTTTACGGTTCTTCCTTGATCCTCTCAACACTGGCGGAAGAAGAGAGGATCGAGCAAATCCTCTCTTGGTCGACCCTCCCGGGATCGCCGATGCCGGTTTCGCCATGGCGAGCAGATCCTATGGCGCGAGGTTCGCTTTTGTTTTTCTCCCCCTGCCTTACTCATCGATTAATCTCTACCACCATTGGTGGGCTGTTCCTGGCGGTGTTTGGAAGTATCTGAGTCCTTCCCCGCGTCTAGGCCGCGTGATTCGTACACTCTGCTGTAGTTTCGGATGGGCTAGCTTTACCTTGTCCCAATTTCTGCTTGGATGTAGTTTGTGTTGTAATGTGTGCCCCCGTGGCCTGTAAATCCCCAAAACCTCACCACCACCATCTTCTAATTATGTTTGCCGGTTCATGTTTGGGGTCCTGTACCTCTGCAGGGAAGGGCTCACCGTCAGGCCGGCTGTGTCATCAAGCTCCAGCGAGATTTCCGTCCAGATCGACCCAATCAATGCCGATTTGGATGATCATATTCTTGGGCTCCGTGGGCAAGTCCACAGGCTAAGAGGAGTAAGTGCTAAGAAGATATTTTCGTACTATTAATGAAATCCTCTGCGTAAATTCGTCAAATTATGCTCGCCTATGAAACCAAAGAGCTAAGGAATTCGCCATGGTACTCTAAACTATAAATCATATCTGATACTAGTACTAGTTCATCAAACTTTCTGTTTTTTTTCCTTTTAACTGTAAGTTACTCTATGTTACATCGGTTCTTATAAGACATGTCACTGTTCCCAAACTGCAGGTTGCTCAAGAGATTCAATCAGAGGCCAAATATCAGAATGATTTCGTCTCCCAACTGGTAAGTGACCGGTTTACGAAATAGTTTTGGGCCTTAATTGTTTTGTTAACTATCTGGTTCGTATGCAGCTTGACGTTGTTAAATTTCACAAGACATATTCTTGAAAAAGAAAATTCAAAAGACAGCTGATTGAAAAAACAAAAAGTCGAATTGAAAGAAACAACAGTCCAATGCTACCCATACAGTATCAACTTTTTCAACACGTGTCAGTTTTTGTTTAGACCTAAAACTGTTGACAAAGCAATATTACTTTGGATCTAGTTCATTGTTCATTCAGTTGTTGTTTTTAACAATCATAACAACAAAAAGGAAAACCCTGGACTAACCAAGCAAGAATTAGGTGCCTAGGTTACGTACTGTTTGTACTAACATAAATTGAAGTCTCAAATCCTAACTCTAGACTACACTGAACAACTAGCTTTAGTTCAGGGTAGGTTACAGACTTCGCATGCGAGCAGATGATCACAAAGAGGGCATCGGGCAGAGTGAGGAAGATTCAGACTGTTTATACTAACATAATTTGAAGTGCAATTGAAATTCCTAACAAAAAATGACTCTAGAAACATACTGAACAAAACTACCTTTAGTTTCAGGTTAGGCTACAGATACATAGTTTGAAGTGGAACCATTTACTCAGACTTGCTGGTCCCCTCTTTTATTTTTAAATTCTGTAAATGGTAGACCGAAATACATTCGTCTGTCATGGGTTTTTCTTTCCTGTTTATTGTCAACATGTTATGCTTTATGTTTTCTTTATGTAGGAAAACTTGAACGATGTGCATAGACATTGTACTATCTGATGTACATATTTTGCTTGGTTGCAGCAAATGACTCTGACAAAGGCCCGGGCAGGAGTCAAGAACAACATGAGGAGAATGAACAAAAGAATCATACAGAATGGTTCCAACCATCTCGTTCACGTTGTCTTGTTTGCCTTAGGCTGCTTTGTGCTAGTGTATCTGGTGTCCAAGTTCTCAAGGAGATGAGTACCAAACATGATGTTGTCAAGGAACAAGAGAGTATGTTGAAGTATAAATTACTCTATGTAGCTGTGGCAATTGAGAGTTCTGTATAAATATATCAAAATTTTGTGACTTCTATGTTTACTGAAGGAAGTTCATGATTTGGGTCTTGGGTCAAATGTACTTTTCCATGGATAATTGACAGATGAGCTCTATGGAAGTTGTGTTTGACATCACACATCAGCCTTGAGTTCGTGCTGTGATAAAGAATATTCATCACATTCTCCATCCCCCCAAATTAAAAAAAAATGGCGTGAAGAGATGTTCTATTAGCTACGAATTTTTGTATTTCATACTCCCTTAGTTCGAAAATATTTGATGCCATTGACTTTCAGTGTCACTATCAATTATTCACCTTATTAAAAAATGATAAATATCATATATTTTATTACTAAAAGTTATTTATTTGAAACACGATTTATAATTTTACACATTTGAAATAATTTTTAGAATAAGATGAATGATAAAAGACAATGTTCAAAGTCAATGGCGTCATGTATGAGAGAGTACAAATTTTTATGCTCCTTTGTATATATTTAGAACGGCATCGCTTGTGTTGTCTCGTTCCATTTTCGTTCTGTATATATTCAGAATTCAGAAAGGATGCGAACGATTTCATGTAGTAATTGATATTCGATACACAAATATAGTAGCACTTAATTTGACTGTGCTACCTTTAAATAAAACTAATCTCTTAGTACAAACGTATTCTAAGCAATAAAATGTGTTCACTATGTGACCCTGTATATGTACGTACAATACCCACAGCCAAAAAAGACACGAGCCTAATGGTTTTTCAAGGAGCAGCCAACTCCACGTCTCCAGTCTTCACTGCCACCGCCGCCTGCTCGTCCTCCTGAGCCTCCAGTTTCTTCTGCACCTTCTCGCCATAGAGATAGGAGCCATTATATTGGACCATCAATCCATTACAATATGAATAATTTGACATAATTAGCCTACCAAGAAACATTCAATATTCCTAAATATTTGATCATTTATTTCAAGCATAATACATACAAAATGTTGTCGTCACAAACGTGGACTGGGGTGCTCAGACCTAAGAAGAGACAGACTCTTCTGGGTGGCTCATGAGGATGTAGGCCGGGAGAGGTCGGAGGTCACCAGCACCCCTCCATATGTGAAGCAGATCAGCCCATAATACATGAAGCGGCTCTATATCGTCAGCCCATGATAGCATTCCCGTGGGCTCCTTTGCTGCTGCACGGTCCATCGCGATCCTCCTCAGTGCCATGGTCCAATTCGGTTACCCCAACCAACCGGGGTCCTACCGGCCTTGTCAAATTGCAGTTCCACATTCAAGTAGTAGGTTTGTATGTTCACACGGATCTATCAAGTTTGATAAAAGCATCGTAGATAGAAAAAGAAAGACAATGCAAACGCGCATCACAACTACGTCGACACGCAAGCTTTTTTGGCGTGTCTGGAGTCTGGACAGACCGATACAACACGTAGAACAATTGGAGCACGTATTATGATATATGATCTGCTTCAGCCATCAGCTAAATAAGTACTCCGTTCAGATTTGTCTGTCGCTTCCGACAAGAATATTGTACTGCACACAAACTAAAACCGATGGTCCGAGCGACAGCTAATAGCGAACGGAGGTAGTAAATGTGATGAGAAACAGAGACAATGATCACGCCCGCCCCTCGCATGTGGTCTCTGTGTCCTGATAAAAAGATGCATGCAGTTGGTGTGGTATATATGACGGGATTCAGATTTTCCCACAGTTGGCTGCGTGTGATCCTGTTGAATTTCGACCATATAACTGCCCCTCTGACGCGCTGTGGCTGTCCATATTTAGCAACTCGTGCGTGAGGAGGTTTTCTATGGCGAATTGGTGGCGATCACGCGCGCAGGCAAATCTTTTTGAAAGTAATTATTCTTTTATTATTATTATTATTATTATTATTTGAAAGTAAGCGCGCAGGCAAATCTAATCTCTGCGACAGCGCTGGTGCAGCTGCAGGGCTTTGTTGGTTCCTACCCAGTTGCCGTAGAAGAAGTACTGTCGTAGAAAGCAGAAAAGGTAGCGTGCGGTTGGTAATACCCAGTTGCCATCATTTCTTAACCTAATCGTTTCCAAAATAATGGCGGTTCGCGGTACGTCAACGTAGAACGCAGCGACAAGAAAAGAATGGCGTTTTACCGCGAGGCCTCTGTGCGTCTCGTCCGATCCTCCCTGGGTGCAGTGCAGGCAGATTGTGAGTTGTGGGATGCCCGGAATATGCATGCTGCCGGGAGCGAGCGACGTGCACAGGTCGGACCCGGGACCAGGGGGGGGCGGGGGGTGTGGCCGTCTGGGTACTCGTAGTAGGCACAGGCATCTCCCCTGTTTGGACGGAAAGGGACGGCGGCACGCACGTCGGAGGAGGCCAAGGTTTTGGTGGGCGCAGCGCGCATGTCCTCCTACCACTAATACCTGCTTGCGACAGACAACATCATTCGTTGGCGCCGCGCGATCGGGTAGGAGGCGGGCGGGTGGGCGCCTCCTCGACAGGGAACACACACGGGAGGGACGTTCGGGAGGCGCAGCCAACAGCCACGTGCCTCACGTACCGTGCCGTGGCCGTGGCCATTCACACTCCTCCGTCCTCTCCTCTCCATCTATACATACGATCGAGAACGACGCGGGAAGGGCCGCAGGCTGGACTTGCACTCGCCAACACAGCTACGCAACTGCCAAGCTCCCCCACGTCTATTACAAGCCGTCCGTCCGTCCGTCCGTCGCTCACGCTCATATTTGGGAGCAGAGAACACATATACAGTCAATACCTGCTGTCTTCTCTGGAAAATCGCGTGAAACCAAAAACAAAAATTGGAGAAGGGGGAAGGATCGGAGTTTCTTTCGATCGATTATTACCGATACTACTACTATGACGACGACGAAGATGTTCGCGCACCAGGCGGCGGCGCCGCCGGGGCCCGTCGGCGACGAGGAGGAGTGCCGTGTGGCGCTGCTGAACGGCGACGTGAAGAAGGACGACTCGCAGGTGGTGGCGGCTGCGACGGGCACCGATCCCGGCGGCGGCGGCGGCAAGCTCGGGCCGCGGGTATGGGAGGAGTCGAAGAGGCTGTGGGAGATCGTGGCGCCGGCCATCTTCAGCCGCGTCGTCACCTACGGCATGAACGTCATCACGCAGGCCTTCGCCGGCCACATCGGCGACCTCGAGCTCGCCGCCATCTCCATCGCCAACACCGTCGTCGTAGGCTTCAACTTCGGACTCATGGTACGTACTATACTATTACTACGCCATCAGATCCGCGCGCTAGCTGTCTCCTCCATTCCACCCGCGAAAGATCGATCGCTTTTTATTATTACTACTACTCTGGTTTGTTGGTCATTCAACCACTAACAAACCGACGATTGAAAAAGCTCCGTTGCTTCGTTCGTTCGTTCGCTGCGCTCCTGCTATTTTCAGGGGACGCCGCCGCCCCTCCGTAGGAATACCGTTCTGATTTCGCTTGTTCGGGAAAACACAGTTCCAAACTGTTTTTGCCCCCAACTCAAAAGCACTACCTACGTACTCAATTCAAAAAACAAAACTACAATACAATATAACATATAGAAAGACAGAAGTGGAAACTAGTAAAAAAAACTCATACAATCCAATGTCGTTTAAGCGCCGTAAGATAGTATCAGTATCATCAACATATAGAAATACTTCCTTGCAAAAAAAAATATATATATATAAAATACTATTTCTGGCGGCCTGTGTCTGCGACTGTGTGCATATATACACACGACAGACAAACGTGAGGCATGTGAGTAGCTAAATCAAGCTAAAGGAATCACCACAATAAGCTGCTCGTTCTATCTCTGTCGTCCAGTTCATCTGGCGCTACCATGCTGCTCGCACGTGCTAAGACTGTTAGGTAATAGTATTGTTGCAGCAGCCCCTATAACCATTCTTCATGTCGACAACGAGATACACTTCTTCACAGCACAGTGCTCGACAATGACTAATAGTACTGTAGCGCATATAGTCTACTATACATAGTACTAGTTGCAATCATGCTCGTAATGATGACGCGAAACCGAAAGATGAGTGCGTGGTCAGCAAGTCCATCACTATTATTAAGTATTTGGATCGCGAGTTATTTGCTTTATCGTCATTGGTGCAGCGCCTACTAGAATTCCCATTTGCCTTCTTCTCCCCTCATCTGCTTCTAGTATTTGTCAAACACATCGAAAGCTCTAGTACGCTTAGGAAAAGGTGAAACAAATTTTTTTTTTCGGGACACGCAGCACCAGCTTAATACGGACCGTTAATCTCTTTGCACAACTTAAATTTGGTCCTTGAAAAAAAAAAACTAGAGATCGCAGATAGTATATATGAGCTCAAAAAGAGGATGGACGATACGGATAAACACCTGGGAAAATAACTTTTTGGAGCAGAAAGGAATCACGTTTCACTTTGCGCAAAAAATGGTGTCATCGGTGACACAACCAGCGTGTGGCGGCCGTTGTCAATTCATTGTATAGGTTTCGAGCTAGCCATAAATTTTAGTTGATGTTGCTCTTCACTGAAGTTTTAATTTGGCAGTGTCATTTCAAAGGATTTTTTTAGTAGTATCGAGTATGAAGTGTTTGCCCTTTGATGTTGATTACTGGAAGCATCCGGATTGGTGCTGATTACTGGAAGCATCCGGATCTTTCAAAGTAGATGTGATTCTCAGGAATACAGGCACTGCAAGAGTATTGATCCCTCTCTAGTCTACTACCTCCGTCCAGGTATATAAGAATTCCTAGTATTTTCAAGGCAGAGGAAGTGTTGAAACAAATGTCTATTTTACCCCTATCACTGTTACTTTATTGATAAAAAAAAAAATTACATCAGCACCTTACAGCATCTCGCGGTGGCGCAACGATGTATCACTACAGCGGATCTGGAGGAGGCGTGGCGGGGTGGGTGAACCGGTGAACAGAGGAGTAAATTTGGGAGGAGTGAGGTGGCTGATTTTTTTCTCTAGCTGTCAGGCCTAGTAGCAGTACCCATAAGACCTGCAAGTATTTATATTCATGGATAAATTAAAATCTCTTTAAACTCTTATAAATCTGAACGGAGGAAGTAGCGTGTGTGGCGTCGGCCCCAGAACACCTTTCCGTACCTGTCCAACGATCCAGTCGGTTTCATTAGTCGTCTTCTTGACTCACGGAAAGCAAACGGAGCTCTGAATCACTCGTCTGTTGTTGCACCTGCTTTGGATCCTTTGTCGGCGTTTTTCACCGGAACCGGAAGCCACCAGCCACGTTACTGCGGTCTCTGTTTTCTCTATGAAAATTGTGGCTGAAGTTTATTATTGGATCTGCGGTTCTGGAATTATAGTGGTTTACTACGTACTATTATTACTGAACAGCAGTGTTGTGGTTTCTCTGACCGAAGAATAATTGATTGATTCCCTTTTTGTTGTGGCCCCCGCCCGCAAATAATAATGCAGCTTGGCATGGCCAGCGCGCTGGAGACGCTGTGCGGTCAGGCGTTCGGCGCGAAGAAGTTCCACATGATGGGCGTGTACGTGCAGCGGTCGTGGCTGGTGCTCCTCACGTGCGCGGTGCTGCTCCTGCCCATGTACTTCTTCGCGGAGGAGGTGCTGCTGCTGACGGGCCAGTCGCCGGAGCTGTCGCGGATGGCGGGGCGGGTGTCCGTCTGGTTCATCCCGCTGCACTTCTCCTTCGCCTTCCTCTTCCCGCTGCAGCGGTTCCTGCAGTGCCAGATGAAGAACTTCGTCAACGCCGCGGTGTCAGCCGTCGCGCTGGCCGTCCACATATTCGTCAGCTGGCTCTTCGTGTCCCGGTACCAGTTCGGGCTCGTCGGCATCGCGCTCACGCTCAACTTCTCCTGGTGGGCCACCGCCGTCATGCTCTTCGCGTACGTGTCCTGCGGCGGGTGCCCCGAAACGTGGCCGGGATTCTCCGTCGAGGCGTTCGCCGGCATGTGGGAGTTCGTCAAGCTCTCCTCCGCCTCGGGGGTCATGCTATGGTACGTATCTCTTAGCCGTTCTGCTATTTCGACAACAAGATATCGGGCGCGCTGCCTTCGATCATCATGCGCTTTTCTAATCAGGATACCAAACACACCCTAACCAAAACTGGTAGCCCTGATAGCACGTTCGTAGCGGTATACGCATGCTGGCTCGCCGCATGCCCTGCATGTGATGTGCTGGGGGACCGAAGACGATGCTTCTTGAAAGCGATCGGCCTGCTGTTGTCCCTACTATACTTAGTACTACAAGAGACAGACGGGATACAGACAAATATAAACTGAATAAATACTGTAACATATGCATTATTTGGACGCAACAACCTACTACTGAAGGAGTGTCTGGTCTCAATAATGTCTCACCTGGACAGGCACTGACCAGCTTTTTTTATGCGAACAATATATGTTTGCAGCTTGGAGAACTGGTACTACAGGATCCTCATCCTGCTTACTGGAAACCTCAAGGACGCGGCTATTGCAGTCGACGCGCTCTCCATCTGGTATAGTAACTTTCTTAGCTAGTTTCTGCTGTTGGTCAGATTGGAGTCTTTGCCACAGTACACTTGTGAATGCCCATCAATTAACTAGATGGCGTTTGATGTCTGATGATCAATGTTTTGTGTTTTCTGTGGACGCAGCATGACGATTAACGGGTGGGAGATGATGATTCCACTGGCATTCTTCGCGGGCACCGGGTAATACAATCAATCAACCTATTCTCGTCCCCCCCCCCCCCCCCCCCCCCTTTTTTTTTTCCAAATTAAAGCGTCGTGTTATAGTACTTACGAATGACTACATGCTAGTACTGGCTTGTGCTGTCCGCTCTGGTGATTGAGGTTACCATGTCTGATCATGGTCGATGATGGCTGTTCTAGACTTCCACTACTAGTGGAGCAGCATCACTGCCCTACCTTTTCCCTATATATGCGCATATATCTCGCGTTGCAAAACGTGCCATAAGCATAATGATAAGCCTCTGATACAGACGACGAGATGGGTAAAGTAAAAGTGAGCGGCATCACTGCCCTGCCTTTCCGCATGTGCCCGCTGCGAAACATCATCTCGCATCATAGTACATTAGTACTAACTCCGTAGCACGAGTGGGAGCGCTCTGCCCGACTGGCTCGTGCTCTGAGTAGTGTAGTATACTACTCCGTACACTCCATACCGGCTGGGCTTTGGAGTCTTTTGATGCCTGTCTCAGTTGATTGGAGCAGAGGCAGCGGTGGGCCACCAACGTGCCTTATTTAGTCACCTGTTGATTGGAGCAGAGGCAGCGGCTTTGGAGGCTTGGAGTTTAGGGTGCTTGTTTGTTGTTGTCGGCAGGGGCAGCACCCAGGCCAGCTGGAGTATTCTTGTCGTGCAGTGGGCCACTAGTGACCTACTGCAGCTAGTAGGCCTAATCTGATACGAGCTCACATTGCTTTCTGGCCCGCCAGGGCCCGAACGCGTCGTGTAAGTTGTAGAACTGTGCTGAACCCAACCAATACATTGGGTGATCAAATTTTGCAGGGTGCGGGTAGCTAACGAGCTCGGCGCGGGGAACGGGAAGGGCGCCAGGTTCGCTACGATCGTGTCGTCCACGACCTCGCTGGTAATCGGGCTCTTCTTTTGGGTGCTGATCATGGCCTTCCACAACAAGTTTGCGCTCGTCTTCACCTCCAGCGCCGTCGTGTTGAAGGCCGTCGACAACCTCTCCGTCTTGCTCGCCTTCACCATCCTGCTCAACAGCATCCAACCCGTGCTCTCAGGTGAGTTTTACACGTTTATTTACATTGGCCCAAATACTTACATGGGCCTGTATGACTGCCTAAAGGCCCGTTGGCCACAAGACGACCCTTTTGCTCACGTTTTTTTTTTTCTTCGATGGGTCTCTCTTGTTAAAATGAAGGAGTGGCCGTTGGGTCTGGATGGCAATCCGTGGTGGCCTACGTCAATATAGGCTCCTACTACCTCATCGGCATCCCCATGGGCATCCTCCTCGGATGGCTCTTCAACCTTGGCGTGCTGGTACGAACATGAACTACTGGCCCTCCTGGGCGGCACTTGTTTCTTGACCGTGACCAATGCTATCAGCTCTCCGTTACTCGGCGGCGCCTAAACCATTGTTTTTTGGAAACTTTTTGCAGGGAATCTGGGCGGGCATGATCGGCGGCACCGCCGTCCAGACCCTCATCCTCGCCATAATGACCATTCGCTGCGACTGGGAAAAGGAGGTGAGCCGCCCCTGCCTAGATAGTTATTTCAATTATAATACCACCAGTACAAAAAAAAAAACCTTGAAAAAAGACCAAGCTATTCTTCAGTGCATATCGATCGAGTGCTAATAAGCTAACCACTGAGCTGTCTGTCATTTGGTAGGCCATGGTCGCGAGCACGCGCATGGACAAGATGTCGCAGGTTCGGTGATGGCAGGAGAGACCCTGCTTCTCATCAGCCATATCAGGTGTGCATAGGATTGCTCACGTATCGCCCGGAGGGCCAGAAGAAAAGAAATAGTAAGTAACCGGCGATTTTCTTGATCCTAGCTTGAAGGCGGAGGCGGCTTGTCTAGCTTAATTGTGCGGCTTCGCGCTGGTGTTTTGCGACCTGTTAGCGCATTGTATTCGTATTAGCCTAGGATTTATATTCTTTTTTAAATAGGACTAGACTCGGTGCATGGTCTGCTATTGTTTGGCTCCCACCTCGTCTGTATATATAACCATATATCCTCAATCTAATATATCGCGTATTCTTTAATTATTCCCACGTTTTTATGGTATCACGAGACGGTTCGCTCCTGCATCCTCTCCTTACTTCCGCAAACCCTAGCCACCGCTACTCGACTGTCGTCAAGATCTTCTCGTCGGTTACTGCCTCCGCTGAGCTTCTCATCGACCTTCCTGTCGCCGCTGGCACACTCGCAGTCCCCTCTGTTCCACCGCGTCCCGGGTGCTGCAAACCCTAACCGTCACTATTGCCAATCCGGCAACGGCTCCTATCACGGCACCTAGCACAGGTGGGTCTCCCTCTGGCGCGCCGATGAGCCCCGGGTCGCTCGAGTCGTTGTCTATCAAGACGTCCTTGTCGGCTGGCCACTCCGATGCATCGTCTGCGACCCAATCTGCCACGGGCCGCACGCGGCTGTCGCACCCGACGCTCCCGGCGCTATGGCACTGCGGCGCACCACTGCTCTGCCTTGGTCATCACGTGCCCCCGCCCGTCAACGACCACGTCATGCACACCCGTGCTAAATTCAGATTTCGGCTTCCTGTGGAACGGCTCAATCTCAAAGTACGATCATCTCCCCGTTGTCGAAATTGTTCCACGCCGCCCTCAAAGATGCAAACTGACGCGCCGCTATGCAGGTTGAGTTTGATGCTCTTCTCTCAAATAATACTTGGACTCTTGTTCCTCGCCCCGCAGGTGTTAACGTTGTCACTAGCAAATGGGTTTACCGTCATAACCTTTTACCTGATGGATCATTGTAGGTACAAAGCTTGATGGGTTCTGCGAGGCTTCACTCAGCGTCCCGATATTGATTATGAGGAGACTTTCAGCCCTGTTGTGAAGCCGGCTACTGTTCGCGTTGTTCTCATATTGGCTCTTTCTCGTGGTTGGCCTATTCATCAGCTTGATGTGAAGAACGCTTTTCTTCATGGCACCCTCACTGAGACAGTCTACTGCGTGCAGTCCTCAGGATTTGTTTACCTTAGTCATTCTAATCATGTCTGTCGCTTGAACAAGTCGCTTTATGGACTGAAGCAAGCTCCTCGAGCATGGTACAACCGGTTTGCCTCATATTTGCTCTCTTTGGGTTTTGTTGAAGCCAAATCGGATGCCTTATTATTTATTTTCGCTGAGGCTCAGATTCAGTGTATCTTCTGCTCTATGTTAACGACATTGTTCTTACGACATCTTTAGACTCTTTTCTTCGTCGTGTCATCTCTGATTTACAGCGGAAATTCTCTATGACTGATATGGACAACTACATCTCCTCAGCATCGTAGTGACTTCCACAACTAAGGGTCTCTTCTTCTCACAGCGGCAGCATATGTTGGATATTCTGAATCGTGTAGGTATGAGCGAGTGCAAGCCATGCACCACTCCTGTTGACACACACTTCAAATTGTTTTCTGCTGGTACGGCGGTTGCCGACCCTACTCACTACCGCAGTTTGGCTGGTGCCCTCTAGTATCTCACATTTACCAGACCCAATACCGCCTATACTGTTCAACAGATTTATCTCTTCATGCACGATCCTCGTGACGCGCATCTTAATGCTATGAAGCGTATTCTTCAGTACATTTGTGGCACTTTGGACTTCGGTCTTACTCTCCACCAGACTACTCGAGCGAGCTTGTTGTCTATTCAGATGTAGGTTGGGCTGGTTGTCCCGACACACGCAAATCCACCTTGGGTTTCGGCGTGTTCCTTGGTGACAACCTCATCTCTTGGTCTTCGAAGTCTCCAGATCCAGTGCTGAGCTCGAATACCGTGCAGTAGCCAACGGTGTTGCTGAAACATGCTGGCTGCGCCAATTGTTGGCGAAACTTCAGAGTCCTTTACGACAATATTAGTGCAGTCTATCTATCTACAAATCCTGTTCAACATCAACGGACTAAGTATGTTGAGATTGATTTTCGCTTCGTTCAAGAGCATGTTGCCCTTGAGGAGGTTCGCGTTCTTCACGTTCTGTCAGCATCTCAGTATGCGGATATCTTCACAAAGGGTCTATCGATGTCCGTTTTTTCGGAGTTTCGGTCCAGCCTGAACGTCCGTTCTAGTGGTTGATTACGTTCAGACTGTTAGCGCATTGTATTCGTATTGGCCTAGGATTTGTATTCATTTCCAAGTAGGACTAGGCTCGGCGTGTGGCTTGCCTCTTGTTTGACTCCCACCTCGCCTATATATGTAACCATACATCCTTAATTTAATAAATCACGTATTCTCTAATTATTACCACGCTTTCACGATCGTCCCTGTCCTTCTGGTTAGGCTTGGACGAGAACAAAATCTTTTAGTGCCGTGCGCGCAGGAATATGGGAGAGCATTTCTCTTCTCGTCTCGGTGCAATGGTGTAATGTACATGGATGTTCTATCGTATGGAAAGCAAAGAGAAACAGAGTATGTCATTAACAAGTCTCTCCTAGTTTTTGATCATGTCTTGTAATAATGTCTATAAGAAAGAACATTTCTGTTATTTTGATTTGAATGAAACACCACACAGCCGGGCCCGGCCACCTGAAGTTTGCTAGTATCTACTAGTTTTGTTTTAGCTGTGAAATGATCTAAAAGCAAAGCTGCTGTGGTTGTTTCGTTAATAGGACTGGAGGCGACGTCGTCGTCTTTTCTAATCTCATTAGCAAATGAAATAAACAAAGTTTTGTTATCGAATGATGCTCATGAGATGGATCCCCACAAAGTGCAATCGCCCATTCCCTTCGGATGACTTTTGCGGGTACTGACGAAAGCGAACGTTTTTTCTTTCTCAAGTTGACGTGCATTATTTTTGACTGAATACAATCTTCAAGGAATTCTATTTGACCAAGAGACTTGGTGCTCCGGCGACTGGCGGTGTTGTTTATGATGGTCGTCGCATCCCCTTGTGGTCCTGGTTTTCAATGTGCTCCTACAAGTCTGATGACACTCTGAGCAACCACCAGGCACAGAGAAGAGAGGGCAATTGACCAAATCTTTCTATTTCTAAGTTTGGGTGTGCCAAAATATGCTAAGATTAAATATCAATGACCTATTAATGGAGCATTGATCAAACTTACGAATTCTATGGGGCATTTCAGATTCCACTACAACTATTACATCCCAATACCAGGATGAAAGTATGGACGATTTTGCATGGTAATACTACACCAACAATCAACAATGCATACATGAACGTCTCAACGATAGAGAAGATCAAACCCGGTTTAACGCGTCGGCGGCGTCCGGTTTGTCCTTCTCTCCCCCGCCGGACCCGGACGCACTGGGTCTTCCTGCCGGTGCTTCGGTGAGCGGAACGATACGTTTGCTGCCACCGTGCTCCTCCCCGGCGTCCGTGCTCTGCCGCTGCCACGACACGGACCGCCAGAACGACGTCAGCCACCTTGGGGTAGTCCTCTCCACGGCGTCGGGGTACCCTGCGAGACTGGCGGCCCGCCGGTGCCTCCGCACGGCCGCGAGCTCCTTCATGACGTGCTCCGGCAGCCGCAGCGTGTGTCGGTCAGGCACGTCCATGGCCGACTGCGTACGGCGGTAGTGGAACTCGTGGGGCCGCGCCGCCGCGCCAAAGCTGATGAGGGACTCGGGGGTGAACGTGCCGACGACCAGGCAGGCCTCGTCGTCGTCTCGCTCCTGCACTGTCGCCTCCCCACGCACCGTCGTCAGGTCGCAGCAGCTCTCCGGGGCCGGCGGTGGCGGCGCGGCGGTGAGGTCGGCGCGGCAGAGCGGGCAGGTGACGGCGCCGGCGAGCCAGGGGTCGATGCAGTCCGGGTGGAACACGTGGCAGCACGCGGGGAGCACCCGGAGCTCGTCGCGGTCCTCGAACTCGGCGAGGCAGACCGCGCACTCCAGCGGCCGGGACCGCGCCGCCTTCTTCACGTCGCCGTAGACCGCGGTGGGGAACGACTCCACGAGCTCCCTGTCGAGCCCGCGGTCGACGGGAACGCCGGCGGCGGGGCTCTGATGGTGATGATCGGGCGACGCATTCGCCCGGCGTTGAGAAGGCTGCGGAGGACGCGGCGGCGCGCAGCGGTTGATGTAGATGGAGAAGAAGGTGAGGACGACGAAGGCGCCGATGAGGACCACGAGCACGATGACGGTGGTCGGCGTGAACCCGCCGGTGGAGCGCGAGCGGTGGCTCGTGCCGTCGCTCTGCTGGGCCAGAGACGGCCCGGCGGCGGTGGATAGGAGCAGGACCATGAGTAGTAGGAGCGGGGGAGAGGCACGGCGGCGATCCATTGCCATCTCTCCGGTGGGCGGTGCCCGGAGAGAGATCTGCTCGCCGCAGTGGCGCAGGGGAAGGAGGCTGGGGAGAGGTTTTGAAAGGAACCAGGATGTATTTACTCAGCGGAGCTGGTGCGCAATGTAACGTACGCGTGACAGGGACGCGCGCGGCGCGCGTGGCGAGAGACGGAGGGAGGGAGCGGGATGAAACGGCCGTACGCCAGATGCGAGTGTAGACGAAAGAGGGAGTCGAGTGGGTCGGGGCGCCGTGGCGGTGTCGCTGATTCGCCGGCTGATTGGCCGCCGGTGGTGCCGTGGTGGTGGCTCGCGCATGGATTGGACGCCCTGGAGTGAAAAGAATCGCATGGGAGCTGAGAAACATGCGGTTTCGTTCTTCCCATGACGCAGGCGTGGAGCACTAATCTTTCCGGTTCTCGTGGATGCGCGTGCACTCAAATCCGCGACCTGGGTTTCATGAACTCCTTGTCGTCCCAATAATGCTATTGTTTTTTTTTTCAGTTAAAAAAAATGCACTTGTTTACAAAGTCAACTCGACCGAAATACTATACTACTGCCGGATGATCTCATTCTCAGGTAAAGTAATGATCAGATACGTCTCTACCATAGACTAATTGATTATATACTGCGGTTGCTTGCGGTGATTGTCTAAGAAGATACCAGAAGAAAATTGAAAAGCAGAGTCTCATCTCTCCAGATTCCTGGAAGAATGAAAGATATATTTGGTGCTGTGTTGCACAGATGAGCAACGCACCGCGCCATGCCAGTTCGCCTCGTCTGCAGACCATACAAACGTGCGCATCCTTTGCCATTTTGGCGGCTACTATTGTTTTCCACCGGCACATCAAAAGACAGCATCTTGACCGAGAGGGCGAAAGGCGCCAAAGGTAAAGATTGGACACGGACCATATTTGCCTCTTGCGTCACGCAATCTTTGGTGCGTGTCGCTGTAATACACCGTCGCCGCAGGTGCTGCTGTAACCTAAATAAAAGCCAAATTAAGCTCCTTTCGTTCCAGCTTTGGGTGGTACAGCAGTAGATTGAGATAATGGTGTGTGCCTCGACATGTGTGTATACGTGAAGCTTTATCGTTTGAAAGGTTTGCGTTATCCATACTTATCTTTTTTTTTTTCCGATCCAGGTCTCCAACTGCCACTGTAAGCTATTTTTATGTTGCTAAACTGTAAGCTGTTGTTCGTTCGTCAGGTCCTTAATTTGCTGCAACTTGTGGGAAAGGTATTTTGGCTGTGGAGATGACTGGACCTCACTCGTGAGTGGTGATGTGCGCGGCATGAAGTTGGTTTTCCACCTGCTCCGCAGCGTGGCCCAAAACGCCCATTTTCATCCGAAGCCCATAACATACTTTTCAAGGTGAAGCCCTGTACATTAAAAATCCGCGGAGTCGATGGACTGACCCGGTTGTAATTCTTGGTTGTACAGGATTCATGGGCCAAAATTAGAATCGGTGGCGTTTTTTTTTTTCTCTTCTTATACTGCGAACCACATGTATATACACGGTCTCATCCAAATATTCTTTTTTTTCCTCGAAAATATTATATATATATATATATATATATATATATAGAGAGAGAGAGAGAGAGAGAGAGAATCCAAGTTAAGGATAGAGTCAAGTAGTACACAATTTAGTCCAGCACTACGTGCAGCAGTTGCAAGAAGCATCGGTCGGCGGCTGCTACCGATTGTATGGAGCCGCAGGCAGAGCTCCTGGATCATGTGTGTGTCACGACTCACGAAAGCCGCACTGCTGATGCTGGTTGTACCCAAAACATCGTCGATGTCCAGAGCGCATCAATCATCATGACCTGCTTGCACAGACTCTGATGTAACCAGAGCCCCTAGTCTAGTACGTAGGGATAAACCATAGACGCGACCCGCACGACGCCCTACATGCTCGTAGGAATAGGAACCACGCCGGCTAGCTGGGCCAACGTGCTGGTCGTTCGTTGCCGGTCCATCATCCGTCCATCCATATGGCGCACAAGAACGACGACGACACTGCCTGCGGCCGGCGGCACTGCGGTCCTGCACGGCCGGAGCGGGCCGGACCTGCTGCCTGCGTATACATACAGTAAAATAATGTGCGATCGACGAAGAAGACGACGCGAGATGCGATAATGCTAGTAGGACTATAGGGCATATGATTATTGCGCTGGTTATTGGCACGGACGCGATTTGACGACGTGTCCCCCGTCCGGCCGGCCGGCAGCCAGTGATCACCTGGGGACTTGTAGCGGCGTAGTACTAGAGTACCACAGTACTACTACTACCTGCTACGAGCAGCAAGCGGCAGGATCGCGGTGGCCGTCGCTTCCCCTTTCACGGCCCTGCTGTCTACGTACGTCGCTCTTCGGGGCCAACATATCAGACGTGAAATTTACCATCATGATGTGAAGAGACTATTGCTTTGAAAATTCGAGAATCATACCGGAACCTGCCCATGGTAATTGGTACTTAGAAAACGCAGTCTCGACGAACGCGAGCACTGCACCCACACCCCGGCTTGCCCGACTTACCGCAGAGGATGGCGGCGAGTCGAGGGAAGAAAACGAGCTGGTGGCAGGTGACAATAGCGGACGCCGGACGCACGTCCCGGGGGGGAGCGTGCGTCGGCTCATGTGCGGCGTGCGCGACGACCGATCGCATCAGCGTCATCCTGGATCCTGGGGTCGGTACGTACGTGCCTGGCGTGCGCGAGATATCTGCGCTGCGGACGAACGCACTGGCGCGCGTGCGGCGTCCGGGCCGTGGGAATCGCATCTCTGCTGCCGTGCTGCGGGCCGTGTGTGTGACCGGCGTCGGAGTGATGCACTGCCACTGCGAACAGGAGCGCGGCCGGCTAAGCAGCCGCGAGCGCCGCAGGCACGACGCGACTTCACGGAGAAAAGCGTGGGGTCCCTGGGCCTGGGGCACGAACGGCCCGGCCGGCCGCGAATCGAGTCTGACTGACGACTGTTCGCAGGAGGAGGCCAGAGGCCGCGTGTGTGGCTCGGAAGTGCTCGATCGCCTCGTACGACGCGCGCGGCAGAACAATTCCGTGGGCACTACTGTACTCTAGTAGTACCGGTAGCCAGTAGGACTGCCTTGTCGCGGTGCGATCACGCTGGCTCTGGCTGCTTTGCTTTGACTGGAGTACTACTGTACTGTTGCTAGCTACCGGGAAAGAGGCCCGGCTTGTCCGTTTCTCATCTTGCTATACGACCCGACGAACGTGTGGATTGGATGGATGCAGCGCAAGATCTGAACGGAATCGGCGCGTGTGCTCAATCTCTACGAACAATGTGAGCCCCGCGCGCACACACGCACACAGAGAACCTATCTATAGGGAATGTCGTAGGTGAGCTGGCCTGGCGGACATAGATGCGGCTGCGGCGCGCACACATATTAACAATGCATGAACCAAAACGAACCAAGAACGGTAGTGGTAGTAGTAGCAGCTACTCTAGGTTCGACGCATCCGGCGCTTAGCTTATTGTATGGCTGGCTGCTGCTGCTGCTGTCAAGGTGCACTGACGGAGTAATTAAGTTGGTACTAGTGTCAATTAAAAACTAGTCCTGCCAAATCAAGTCGTCGACAAAATTCCCTTTGTGTTTTCGCATGCGTGCGTGCAAGCCGGGACAGTACTGTCCTACTACAGGTTAGCAGTACTACTTAGTAGTAGTACTATATCAACAGGGAATCTCGTGCCGACATCGGTTCTAGTAATTAACAAACCGTTCTTGCTCGCCTATCTATACCGAGAGCAGCTGGTCGCATTCTGTTGGTTGCTCGTCTCTGCTCCACTAAAAAGTAGTTTGTCCGTTGCATGACTTCCTGACCAACACCACCTTCCGTTGGTTAGCTGGCAATCTGGCATGCAGCACTACCGGCTTGCAATTCTTTCTCGGCCTCTTATTATTAGCATAGTACTACTACGGGTGGATGGACGGAGGTCCTCTCTGAATTTGAGGCAGAAGCTACATTGTCATTAATTTGCTTAGACTTCACAACGCTGGATCGATCGGAAAAATAGACGGGCTAGCTAGAGATCGATAGCTACAGCATCGGAGTACGCATTATTCGTTCTTCAGAGATCCCGGTTCCTTTGTAGTACTGCCGTGGTGGTCGACAAATTCAAGCAGAACGGGTGTTGGGCTGGGGCGTACTACTGTATGTATGCACAGTTACACGTACACTGCCTGTGGAAACTCCGATCCACAGTATCCATCAGAGAGAATTTGATTGTTTCAAATATACATGATCAGTAAGAAGTTCAAAAATCAAACTTAGCAACATATAGACAGAACGTTGGAGGGAGCAAGGCAAGGGAGAGTACTATTTTTTTGGCAATGCATAACGTGCAGTATAGTAGCAGACGTTTCTCTCTATCAGCACCAATTTATTAATTAATTCACCAGTGATGAAACTCCCGATTGATGAAACCACCTTTTTTTTCCCCAAAAAGAACCCTCGCAAGTACTGGGCACGAAACCATACCTGCACGGGTGGTCCTCCTGATGATGCCTGTTCAAAGAATCTTTGAAACGGGCGAGTAAGGTCAAGAATTGTTGTGCCAAGTTGCAATAAACTTGCAGAGGCTGGGGAATTTTTTTGTTCTGCTGTACGATCTTTTTAAAAAAAGGTTACATAAACTTGAGAGGTCGGGGCCCGGCGAAACGAAAGCTTGCAATCAACGAATAAGGTACTAGCAAATAAACTAGCGCTAAGAACAGCCCAGAGAACACACACCTAGCTAGCACCACAAATTAAACTGTACTTTGTTTAATTAAACGGCGTGTATTAGGGCACTGACCGGAGACGGCAGCGGTTAGCAATGCTTCCAAACTTTGCAGTTCACACTTGCACAATTCTTCATCAAATCACATCTCCCCGACGTTACCTACCTATCCATTCTCAGATTAATCCCCACACGAGATCTCCTAAGATCTGCACCCATCAACAATCTTGGCTGCGCTCGATCAACGACGTAACTGCGTCCAGTAATGCGGCGCAGGTATTCGGTTTTTTCGCCTTCGAAATGGAAAAAGTAATGGTCTGCTGCTTGGCATGGTTTGGCTAATTGGTTTGGTGCACAAGAAGCAGTCACGTACAGTACAGGATGGAGGACACAAAGGTCGCCGAGAATTGCGTTTAGTATTATAGACTTGTGATGCGTTTGTGCCTACCTAAGTTGTAGGAGCGCGCGGCACGACAAGTCAGAAAACGTTTCTATACATGTCAAACTGTGCAAGGTGTACGCTTATCCTCTCAACAAGGTGAAGCGGCTGCAAGAAGACGAAGAAACACAATGGTAGATCGGTTCCTGAAGAAATTCATATGCCGAATTGCTGAGACCATGGCACCATCTCTCCGTAACACACGGTAAAGCGCAACGCTAGCTGCTCCAAGTAAAGGCGTAGGCATTTTTTTTTTAATTTCGTACCATCAGTTACTTGACGTGGTGTATTAGCACAAAGAGTAAACAAGTACCATCCTTCCCTTGTAAATTGTTTTTGAAAAAAATGCATTTCTTCCAAGAGAACACACTAGTAGTATACTTTATGCATCAAATTTTGATTCGTATCTTTTCTGAAAAAGAAGAGCTTGTAAACAACGAGCTAGAGTTGATGCGGTGATTGATGTTAATTAGTATGTTACATCAAGGAACAGAAAACACAATTCCACATAGTAGTTTTTTTCTTTTTGAGGAAAGTCTCCTGGATATGTTCTTCAATCAGTTCCAAACGAGTTTCTGTCATGATAAACAGTTTTTTTCTTCCTTTAAGCTAAATCTAGATCCGAAGTACTAGAAAACATGCAAATATGAGCCGGATTTAGATTAGAGCCTAAGAACTGGCCAAGAAGTCCATCGATATTCCCAACTGTAAGATCATGTATTGCCTCAAAACTTTGATAGTAGAGGTCCGGACTTTGGTTTCATTATCTAAAAGAAAATATATTGCCTCAAAACATATATATACTCCTCCTTTCTTTTTTTTCCTTGAAGTTCTGACAGGCAAATTTGTACTGTGGTTAGTGTAATTTTCTTGTTTTAAACGTCACAAAAAAAAGAGTGGAGGAGTATTTATTAGTTTGAAAACTAGTTTGGCCTCAGACCATGAAAAGTGGTAGCAATATACAATATCGCTGGTGACATGTACTCCCCTCCATATATGAATTGTTGACGCTAGAACATACTAGAATAGGATTTAGTTCACTTTTGACGGATTCCTTTGATGTCCCTAGCATCAATACTAATTTCTATTCGCAAAAAAAGAGTATCAATACAAATTCCTAATCGGAGGAAGTATTGCCAAACTCTCGGTCTGTGTTAAGAAAATAATGGTATCAAAATGAAAAGGTTACCAACAACAACATCAGCAAAGAACAGAGGATCGGAGTACTAGGATAAACAAGAAACTAGTTTTGATGACCGTTATTGTTAAGACTATACATGGATTTCAGTCGCCATCTGTGAAGATCCTCAGGGGTAGAACATCCAAGCATGACTAGCATCTCTGTGGAGGACAACTATGTGCATATTAAAGAGATACATCACTATACAATAACTAGTACTATTTTGCTAGTTATTTTTATTCGCCACATCTCTGCAGTCACACGACCGATGGGAAGTAGAAGAATCTCCAGCAGGAAATAAATTAGCCAGGTGTCAGGTACCCCGCATGTAATTGCAGCCACAAATGTGAAGAAGGAAAACATTCTAAAATGATTTTCTCCGGCACCTGATGAACACAACAAAAATGCACAGTGACAATCCTGGTGTTCGGCCCCTGGTTTCACTGGTTTGTGGGAAGTGTTTTCTGGAGGGCGGTTTCGATCAGTTGTGCCCTAGCTAGCTTAGACTGGATCTAACGTGTGCGGATCAATAATTAACAAATTGCAAAGGAACATTTGTTTCTTATTCCCCAGCACATGTCAGAAAACAGTCACACAACTTGTCTTTCATAGGCTAGTAGGCAGAATAATATAATGACTTTTTTAGGGAACGAATAATTTAATGATTGGTATTCTACTAGTACTCCCATGTAAGCTTGCCTGAAAAAAGTTTTGTTCTGGTGGATTCTAATGGCATTTAATTGCTTAATGCGTGCCGGCTTCGTACGATCTTTTCAGAAAAAAGTACACATTGCTGCAGTATTTTATTTCGCAGCAAAATAAGTTGTTTAAATTTGTTTGATGTGGTGGTACTTTCTTCAAAATGTTCAGTTTGTGCATGAAAAAGTGATGACAGCAAAAAGTAGTAGTACAGCAGTACCCCGCTAGCTGATGAGCGCATTTTTGGCTTAAGTTATTCCATTTACTTTATATTATAAAATTGGACAAAAGGGAAAAAGGACAGAGCGATGGCGACGCCGAGATTCGATCGGTCAGAGAAACCCTTTTATGCATGAACCTATCGCCCTCCTGCTCCCTGTTGCTGACGCGCGGCCGTTTCTGCTCTCTGTAAAATGATGGGAGTGCAAGTTGAGCCGTGCGTGTGAAAACCTTCTTGGCTGTACGCAGCTGTTGCCCGATCGACAACGCGGTGTTATGAGGAATCGTAAGCTAATCAGGCCGTGACGCCCGGCATCAAGTCGCATGTTAAGACTGATAAGGGTAATTCCGTCGTCGTCGTCGGGGTCGATCGATGTGACAATATTTCAGTCTCTGTAGAAACGATTGAGGCTCTTTCTGAGAAAAGAGACGTTAATTAACAGAAGCTGATGTCTGGACTACTAAATCAGTTACTTGCAAACTTGTACAAGAGGGTGATCTTAAACTTAGGCTACTGTTAGCAAACGTACAATGCAGTAGATTCAGGAAGAGATCTGAGCCATACAAAGTAGCAGGCCGGTGAAAAATAGTACAGTATAGTAGATGGGAAACCTAACTATGTACTACGCTCACATGAGCTCCAGTAGCCAACATATAGCATCCTGCTCTGCCCCGCCGGTCGGTCAGGACAAGAGGTTGGCGGAAGGCGAATGGTAAAATCAGCACGCATTCAGGCCAGTTTTCATGTTCATGCCAGTGAAACCTTCTGCGCTAAAAAAAAAAAGACGAATGGAATCACACTAATGCTGGTTTTGGTGCGAGCGAGCGAGCAGCAAAAGTTGTGCACGGCGCCTCAGCTCAGCTATTCAGATCACTGTCCATTATTCGGCCACTCCGATGTCACTAAGCTTCTACGCCGTTGCCACGAACACGAAGCTCTGGAGCAGGGTGTGCAGAAACTACTAGAAAGACACGATCGCCGCCTGCTCCTGGGCACCACTGGCGCCCCCAACCCAAAGTGCTGCACAGAATCTCTCGATCTGCACGCACGCCTTGACCACTCCGCTGTAGCAGCAGCAGCAGTAGTCGCTTTAAAAAAAACCATTGTTCCCGCACGACCCGTTTACAAACAACACCTCGACCGTCTGCCGTTTTGCCAACGACCCCCCCCCCCCCCCTCCAAGCCTACTACTAGTACAGCAATACACGACGCGACGCGGCGTGCCGGCCCACCCCTGTTCCGGCAAGCGGCAACGGAACAAGATCATCCGACCGCGATGCCAAATCAGCCTGTGCCCTCCATCCGCCACGCAACATGCTTGTGCTCGCCCAGTTGATATCATTGCCTGCCTCTTGATATCATTGCCTGCCTCTGCCTGGTCCATCCCCCGAAGCACAAAACCCCACCCGTGGAGTGGAGGGGGCCCCTCCTCCTCTAGGTGCCGCTCGCGTACTACGTGTCCACCTTGCTCACCTCACTCGACATCCTCGCTTTATAAAACGCGGTGTCGCCGGCCCTCTCCATCCACCACAGCCACACACGCCGGTCGCCGTCTCCTCTTCCTCTTCCTCGCGTCGCGCCACCTTTTCCAGTAGTAGTAGTAGTAGCCGTTTGCGTGCGCGTAGTAGGTTGCAGTGTCCATCGCAGGCAGCGCTCTGTTTAGCATTCATCCACACGCGACGCGAGTGTTCCGTACGTATCCGCCATGGCTTTGGAGGCCGTGGTGTTCTCTCAACAAGCGGGCCATTTCGGCTACGGCCGCGTGGACTCGCCGTACGCGCCGATGCCATGGTGCGACGTGCCCGGCGCGGGGGACTGGGACCACGACGAGCTGCTGCTAGCGTCGATCGCGCCGCCCGACGTGGACGACTGCTGGGAGACGTTCTCCGCCGCCAAGCAGTTCGACCAACAGCAACAGTCCTCGGAGACTTCCACGGAGGGCGGCAATAAAGGGGCAGCCTCCGACGAACCGGTGGCGGCGGCGGGCAGGAGGAAGCGGAGGCGCGCCAAGGTCGTCAAGAACAGGGAGGAGATGGAGACCCAGCGGATGACCCACATTGCCGTCGAGCGCAACAGACGCCGCCAGATGAACGAGTACCTCGCCGTGCTCCGCTCACTCATGCCGCCGTCCTACGCGCACAGGGTACGTATATTCGTGCGCTCTGTCTTCTCCTATTGACTCCCTTTTATTTGTTCGTCCGTTTTTACTCACCTTTACCATCGTCCTTTAATACAGGGCGATCAGGCATCGATCGTTGGTGGCGCGATCAACTACGTGAGGGAGCTGGAGCAGCTACTCCAGTCGCTCCAAGTCCAGAGAAGCATCAGGAAGAGCACGGACGCTGCCGGGCACAGGCCGTCCCCGTTCGCGGGCTTCTTCACCTTCCCGCAATACTCCACCTCGTCTCCTCACGCTGGCTGCGGCGCCGCCTCCAGCTCTTCTAGCAGTAGCGACGCCGCCGCAGAACCTGCAGGTGGCCAGCCGGCGCCGCCAGCGGTCGCCGACATAGAGGTGACCATGGCGGAAGGCCACGCGAGCCTCAAGGTGCTCGCGCCGCGGCGGCCCAAGCAGCTCCTCAGGCTCGTCGCCGGGCTGCAGCAGCTGCGCATCCCGCCGCTGCACCTCAACGTGACCAGCAGCGTCGACGCCATGGTTTTGTACACATTCAGCCTAAAGGTATAATTAATCAATTAATCTAATCATCGTTTCCTTTCCCCGTACAGCATCTTTCTAGTTTAAGCCCGGTACGTAGAGACAAATCACGCGATTAAGAAGTAGAACGCCGCCGTGGCGCGCATTCGCGCAACGATGACTCATTACCGTCTCTTCTATTATTACTATAGTACTACTATATACTAACAAAAAGCCGGTGACGGCATCGCTTTCCGTTTGGATGGTAGGTGGAAGATGATTCCAAGATGGGCTCTGTTGAAGATATAGCCACGGCAGTCCATGAGATTCTCAGCAGCGTACAGCAGCAGCAGCAGCAGGGGGAGACCGCCGTCATGTGAAGCTCTCTAGCTCTTCTGCGCTCCGGCCTGCCCCTGTCTGTCCTGCAGCATCATGGCTCCTGCGAATGGAATCCACAGCTTGTACCCCGACTCCGACCAGGTCACTCAACATTATTGTACGATAGGGCTAGGGAGGCCTATCAAAACGTGCGGTGTTGTCAGGAAAGCGAGTCGCTCTTGTATATTCACAGGTAGAAATATTTGTATGCAGCCATCTGGATCTGATTCTTGATTGTCGTCATCAAGGACTCCTTTCCCCGCTGGCATCTGAAACAAATAATGAAAGAGTGGTTGATCTTACTAGTATAATCGAGGGTCAGTGAAGAACAATTTTCTTCTTGCACCATCATCTAAAAAGTACTCAGAGCTAGCGTATATAGAGAAAAAAGCGAGAGGGAAATTAGTGCTATAGGGGACTAGAGATTGCATTGTGTGACCGCGAGCCAGTCACTGCTTGAGACTGCTGTAAAATGCGTTCTGACTCCTACGGACGTCCAAAGGATGGCGTCAGTCGCTTGCTCAAGCACCAATGTCGTGATTTCTTTTTCAATGTACACTACCGTATTATCAAAATATATCTGAAATTCTTGCATGTACTCTCTCGGAGGACACAATGTTTGTGAAAAATAAAATTCATACAATAATCCGTCCATTAACAGCTTGGAGTGATATAGTGAGACTAAAAAGGGAATTGACGACCTCTCCATCCTTTTCAATCCTTGCAAAGAGCTTGTCAGCGACTGAGCGTCGATGCTAAGGTTAGTGTTCGGAAGCATGTGGGCCATCTTGAGCTTGTCGGACTTAGAAGGTCTAGGTGGTAACCATTTGGTAGCTGCGGTGGGTAGGGGATGCGATCAGAACAATGGGGCATTGCTGTCCACGGGTGATGGAGGCCATCTAGTGGATAGGATGGACGCCTACATGTTAACGTAGATCTAGCGGTGAGGGTCATCAAAGATGGAGGCGAAAGGAAAGGGGGGAGGGGGAGGGGGGTCTAGGGGTGATCGATGTTGGAGGAAGTGTTGTGTTTATTGTCATCTATGCTACATCGAATAACCGCTTTAGATAAATGGTAAAACTTTTTTCTTTGCAAACAAGGTTAAACCTTCATTAGTTCTTATGGAGTGATTGAGTTATTTTTCGAGCAAACACAAAAACTCATACACACATGATTACTCACTTGTATGAACATTGTACACACGTATACGAAATCATTTGAGACACCTCACTATGAACGAAGACTTCTTACCAATAAAGGATTATTAGCTGTAAATAGAACATCATTGGTGACTGGTGAGTCGGGGGGTCTGGAACTTGGATGTGTTTGTTAGACCACACTAGAAATCTAAAACAACGATATGTGGAGATTAAGTTGTTGATAAGGTTAAGGGAAAGGGAGGCGTGTCAGTGTTTGTGCGTATGTGTGTGATGCCCAATCAGGTCAGATATGGCCGGAATCTCTGCGCGAAGGTTGATGTGAAACAAGCGGGCCCGAGTTATATTTGGATAATCTTCTTTTTGTACATAAGTTTTATACCAGTACAACTGTACAAGCATGCATGTCCTCAAAATAAGGCTGCTAGATGATTATATCCTTTCTGTCACTAACGCGCTAGAAGAATATATTATCATGCATGCAAATAAGATCAATCAATTTATTCCTCGGACAACTCAGCAGACTCCACGGGGCCCTATTTCTTGCAAGCCTCAATTAGGTAATCATTAATCAAAACAAAACTAGCCATTTCTACTACACATAGATTTTGGCCGGTTTTGCACGTGGATCTGCTCCTGCCCAGCCGAGACAAAAGGAGGCATGCTATCTTGTGCACTTGACTCTTCGCTTGAGCAAATTAGTACTCGTATGATAAGGTCGATGCGTTCAGCAAAATCTAGTGTAAAAGCAATCGACACTGGCGTGTGTCAGCAGGTGACACGTAGACTGGATGATGTGTACATGGGACTGTGTCTGTGTACGTACGTGGGATAAGAAACTCATTATTATTTTTGACTGACGTCGGCCACCAGGACGAATTAAAGTTTGCACGGATCTTGTTGTCTGGACATGTCAGCTATAGAAATATGGAGAGTATGCTGTGTTCAACCGGTCCAGACGGATTCTCTATTTCTCTTTACTCGTCGGGCTGAACATAAGTGAACAAAATAGATATACTACAATAAGAGAACATGTTGGCATGCCTTCGTGATTCAGAATGTTTTGTGATTCAATATTTATGTGTACACTGAATATACTACACATCAATACCTCAGTTTTGTGATTCAGAATGTTTGCAGAGGCAGGCTGATCATATATTGATGTGTACATGGCAGGCTAATTTGGGTCTAGATGATATGGGTCTTTAACAAAATCTAGTTGTTTGCCGCCGTACAACCAAATTCCAACGCAAATTGGTACCTGCAGGGTATTACAACTGGGACAAGCAACAATGCTCATCCACATTGTAAACTCCAAATTCAATTTCAGTCATGATCAGATACGTGACTGAATTAGTTGGATGCTCAATAACCGGGGTTCCATACTACGACCCACCGTGTAGGCAAAGCATCGAACATTTGGTGAGCAGCCGTCGGTGACGTGAGGACCCAGAATTCCAGAGACGATTGCATTAAAAGAAGCAGAGTCGATGACCGGGAGATGCGAGGCAATAGGACTGCAATACTCAAGCGAAACCAGTAGGGGGGCAGACACTGGTTGGCCAGACATAGCGTGTAGAACCGCAGCAGAGCTGAGCGCGAGCGCCGTCGTCCCACCTCGGATCGAAGAAGTGGCAAGTCTACGAAGATGGTCGTCGAGTCGGATCCTGCGGGAAGCAGGAAAGGGGGAATGGCCACCGCGACACCACCGGTTCACGTGCTCCGTCTCCGGCAACCTCGCTCCGAGCCTCCGAAACCGAGCACCAAAGCATCTCCTAACGAGCAGTTTCTTGTTGGCTGGGTGCGGGGGTTGTGCGCGTGAGGCTGACTGAGCTGAGGCGAGCGCGGGGTAAACGGCGGCGCGGCTCCAAGTTCGCGCAACCTCTCGCCGGGGGGTATCTGCGAATAGCCCGCAGTATTGAGCATCCTATTTTGGATTGTGATTTCTAATCGCAATTCAAAATAAGGCCCGATATGTAAATATTTAGATTATGATCTAATATTTTATAATAAACTCCCTAAAGGGTAGTCACATCTTCTCCCGTGGCCCGTCATCGCCATTTTACACCAGGAGATCACAAGGCCCCATCCCAAAAAATCGATGCTAAATCTTTGGCTTTGCAGATAGGGCTGTAGGCTCCATGCAGGTGTGCACATGCCATTGAAGAGACATGCTATGCGCGCTACCAGGATCTCGATATCCAGATTTGTCCTGCAACGAATTGTTTTTCAAACGTTTAAAAATGTTTCAAGATCTAAAACGGTTTCCACGGTAACAGGAGCCTAACGAATGAAAAATAAAGAAGAAGAAACAACGCTTAGTGCCAGGCCTAAACTAGAGCATCCAGCTTATCCGCATAATGCGCAGCTGCAACAGTGAACCTCCACGCGCACAACGAATAGACCACAACATCTCTGCTAACACAAAAATGCGAGTCGGTGATGGTTCGTCACCACTTCACCACCTCATAAATGAACCTTAATTTTTTTTTTTTGCAAGATTTCAAATACAAATCCCATAATGTTGAGATCTTTCATTAAAAAACAAAAATGGTTAAATGTGTCTTGTCACTTTAACCTTTTTCTTTGAAAACATTATTCTTCATGAATGTATCATTTAAAATGATCCTTGAAAATACACTAGAGATATTGTTCAAATACAACATGATTTTTTTTAAAAAAATAGAGTCATAGTGAAACACGGATATTTTGGCTAGTTAACTACTAGTAAAAAGACAGAAGAAAGAGTCCTTAGGGCCAGTACTATCCTTTTCTAGCGAAGAAGAAAAAAAAGAGCATCCGGCTTGCGCAGCTGCAGCAGTGGGCCTCCACGCACAACTCGATGCGTCCAGGAAAAAATAGTCCACGGCCCAGAACGACGCGGCAGAGGGGTGTGCGGAGACCGTCCGCAATTTGACCTATGCGTTAGCGACATTGGCGTCACACCACCGACAGTCCCCTCATCTTCTTCGTCAGATCCCCTTCATCGTGCTCGCGGATCCCCACAATCCCTGCTTCCACCCAAACCCACCGTCATCTCCTCTCCGGCCCCGCGCCTAGCAGGATCCACGCGCGTGGAGCGGAGCAGAGATTGGTCCGCGTCCCGTGGAGATCCTCCGGCACCGGTCCCCACCGTCGGCAGCCAAGGGGTGATCACAGTTTGGCCCTACTCGTCCAGCTTCGACGGAAGGTGAGCGCTGAGCTTAGCTGCCTCAATCCAGGAGTCCTAGATAAATTTCCCCACCCATAGGGCACTTGGTTTGTTCCTTTCTTCAACCTCCGTATGTTTCTCTCTCAGGCTACCCAATCTCTCTCCATGGACGGCACGCAGTGGCAAAGCTCGTCAGGCTGCTAACTGAGGCAGAGAGGAGGGGGGCAGGAGTACTTGCGCTCGGCGCGAGTTGGGGGCGGCCGCCCCACCCTGCCTACAGGGACCGTCCGCCCCTGATTCCGATGGACATCGTGGGCAAGTCCAAGGAGGACGTCTCCCTCCCCAAATGTGAGTTCCCCTGCCTTGGATCACCTCGTAATTGTTTGATTCTGTTGGTTTTTCGATACTTATGATGGTTAGAAAAGGTGTTAAGTCTCGTATACGTTGGCTTCTTCTTCTAGCCCCCTGTTTAACCTCCTTGGGGGCTTTTGACTTGTGAATGCGGCGTGTTTCTGTGATATGAGAGGCTATTAAATTTAGGATTGTTCCTCCATCTGACAGGATAAGTTTAGCTTGCATAAGGTGATATTAATGCGCGAAATCATTGTTAGGATTAGTGTCTTCAGCTTTGTGTCAAATTCTAGATTTTTCATGGATTGTAATGGCTAAATGTGGCATCTTTTTTTTATTGCTCCATGATTTAATGGTAGTTGTTATTGCCTTAACTATTTCAGGTTTTCTTGTGTGGGATCCTTATTCTGTTATCACTAAAAGATTTTATCCCTACTGTTGAATCCATCAGTATCGCGTGCAATGCCTAATTTCCATGTCTTAAGGCTATCTTGTTTGAAGTCTGTATTAGTTTTGACAGGTACTAGTTGGTCAATGATGAAGTCCAGCAACTAGAAATTAGATTAATTTTAACTTTCATAAGGATTTGATTTTTCTTTTTCAGCTCACTGTATGGAATCGGTTTGTCTATGACTTGATTATCTGTTTTCGGTAACATATAGAACAGAACTTTTTGTATCGTAGATTGATATGTTCAGAAGGATCATCACAAATATTGTGGAGTGTACTGAAGAGTTTAGTTATTAGCTCTCTTGGTGGGTGCATTTATTTGCAGCCAATGTTAGTACACCTTGAAATATGTACGAACAACAATACGAAAGCTGCAAGTTTCTAACTGTTCTTAATAATGTTCTATGAAATATGAGTTTTGTTATGGTGCGTGAAAGGTACCCCTAGGTACCTCCTGTTTTGAATTAATCTCATCTGTTGATTTAAAAAATTAGTGCCGGACCCATGAATTTTGGTACCGGTCCACAATTTAAAGTACCTTTTAGTAGGTACCTCCCTGTTTTTAACCGTTAGATCTGATCAAATGAACGGTTGCTATTGATTCCAAACACCATAACAGATCTCATGAAATATACCTATGCAATTAGAAAATCAATTACTTTATCCATGAATTGAAGCATTTCATACTTTTCTATTCGGTGGAGCCGTTCTAAACTTTTCTGCTTTGTGTTTCAGCAACTATGTTTAAAATCATTAAAGAAATGCTTCCTCCTGATGTTCGAGTAGCACGAGATGCACAGGATCTTCTTGTTGAATGTTGTGTGGGTAAGCATGCAAACTGATATACATTATTAACATTACGGCTGAATCCTATCATATTGCAGTTATGTGTTTGATAATGTAGAATTTTTCTTTTTTATTAGCATATGTAGCATAACATAGTTGCCTTGTAGAATATATTCAAACAAGAGTTGTCACCCATATATGTTGTGGATGTTATGTTTGGACTGCACTTTGTTATTGTATACGAGAGTCAAGATTCAAAATCTACTTCACAGGCAGATTGTTATAACATTTTGGGTAGATTTGTATAAAAACATTTTTTTTCACATGGCACAGTCCATAGCAAGGTCCATGCTCGCCTCCTTTTCATATTATTATAAGATCTCACCATGTAACTTGTTCTTCTCTTCTGCTAGTCTAACAACACATGAACAATGTTTTGTATATTCAGAGTTCATCAATCTCCTGTCTTCTGAATCCAATGAAGTGTGCAGCCGAGAAGAGAAGAAAACGATTGCTCCGGAGCATGTTCTGAAGGCTCTAAGTGTTAGTTGTTTCTCCTTGGATGAGTTTATTATTACGAACTTGGAAGATATATATTTTTATTTAGTTGGCATAAACACAGATTTGTGGTTATTGTCAAATGTAATATGTTTAAATTGTTGGACACTGAAGGAACTTTTTTGAGTAAGGTATATGAATAGAATAGCTTTTGCCAATGGTGTTGTTTTGGGTTTGTTGGGAAACTAACTTTTGGATTTTCATCATTTGGTTTTAGTTTTATGCAAGTATTGTTTCAGGTGGTGCTTTCTGAATATTGTGGGAATGCATCTCTCTACTATCAGTATTCTGCAACTGTTAGATCAAAATAATAACATGCTTGGGGATTGTGTCTGAAGAGGAGTAGATGCGCTTATTGTGAGAAACAATAATTTGGAGGCTAAACATTGAAGTTCAAATGGTCTCATGTGGGCCATGGCTAAATTTGTTTTTCAATGGTTGCTGGACTGGACATGTTGGGCTCTTCAGATATGGACATGCTGAAGATATTTGCTTATTGTATTATAGCTTAGATTGTGGACTGTAAGCTGTGTGCAAACTATATTATGATCATTTTGTCCCTGTGACTGTCAATATCATTTATCAATATGTGAATTTCCTTATCGAAATTATTCCTGTTCCAGGATCTTGGTTTCAGAGAGTACATTGACGAGGTGTATGCAGCATATGAACAGCACAAACTTGATACTCTGGTTTGTCCTACTTATCATCCACAAGACTATGCAGATTATCCCCTAATCTCTACTATACATTGACTCCATTATTTCTCTTGAGCAGGACTCTCCGAAAACTAGCAAGTTCACTGGGGTGGAGATGACAGAGGAAGAAGCTGTTGCTGAGCAACAAAGGATGTTTGCTGAGGCCCGAGCAAGGATGAATAATGGAGCCAAACCAAAGGAGCCAGAACAAGAGCCTCAGCAGCAACCACAACAGCCAACACAAATTCAGCTGCAGACGCAGGCTCCAACACAGCATCCTATGCAGCCACAGCTGCAGCTGCATCAACCACCACAGCAATCCATGCATCCTCAACTGCAGCTCCATCAGCCACCACAGCATACCTTCCAACCTCAACTGCAGGTGCATGCGCTGCCGCAACAGCCCCCACAACCGCAACAGCATTCTCTACCTGAACAACGCTTGCAGCCTCAAATACAGCTGCATCTGCAACCACAGAACTCCCCACAAGTGCAGCAGCATTACGTACCAGGTGAACCCTCGCAACCTCAAACGCAACAGCCCCCACAGTTGCAACCACAGCAGCCACCTCAGGTGCAACCACGGCAACATCATGCACCAGCTCAGCAGCCACAGGCGCAAACTGGACATGGCATGGACAGTTAGAGATATCAGTGTTATGTAGCCTAGGTATAAGCAAAAATCAGGCACTTTTACTGGCATAGACTAGGAAAATATATGCCTGCCATGACTTGTTAGACCTTACCTTAGGTTTCCGTGCTTCATGTACAATGTAAATCCAGTGTGATTGCAGTTACCTTGTTACTAATAATATGAAGCCTTTAGTTAATGATGATTTACTTACCGTGGGCTGGAACCAAATTCCTGACTATGCCTGTAGTGTAATCTCATGGCGCGGTGTCCAGTGTCAAAAGGATAGTTTGTCATCAATATAATTGGCTAACTTTATCCATGATGGGAATTGCTTTGGCTGAGCTATTATCTATCTTATTATGTCCAATATGACAAGGATTGACTTTGTGCCCATTGTCTACTGTATTCACCTCTTTTCTTTTTAATCCAAGTTTAAGTGTTGCGCCAGCTTTGCATCGTTGTCTTGTTTGTAGCATATTCAGGCATATATTCTTACCATTTGGACATTACCTCAACTGCTGTAATCACTGGAAGGCCGATGACATTTTTTGTTCTGTTGCCAGTTTACATGTCATGTATCTAATATTTTATGAGCGTTCAGAATTCCAACGTGCGACTTTCCCGAAGGTGATAGGTTTTTCCAAGGAATCTGAAATGATGGGATCTTTGACGGGGAACTTGTCGTTTTCCTTAGTATAGGCATGCAATCCTAACAAAAAGCATCAACAATTCAACGAGGCCACTCCTGTGATTACAGAATGTAAGAGTCGAAGTAATCCCTTCGAAAAAAAAAACTTTGCAAAAAGAGTTGAAGTAATCAATTGATGTGGCCCGTATTTAATCTTGGTTATCTTACCACTTATGACACGTAATTTTGATGGTTCATCAGCCAATTTGCAACCACATCGTTGCTGACCCTGAGCAATATATTGTCGAGGGCACTGATAACAGTACGCATAATCTTTTGACGTGTACTAGTATGGACAGTATAACTAAGCCTATCTTTCAGGTAATGCACAAAAATAAGTGAATTGCCTCCTTATGAACCCAGTTTTTATTTCTTTCGTGTTAACACTACTGTTAACCCACATATGTTATCAATGCTCAACATAATAATTACATATGAAAACCCTATATCATGATGAGTACCAACATAACATTTGCACAAATGGCCCCGCATTAAGCCGGTCTATCGATTGACTTCAACCCAATAAATGTGTAATACAGCATGTTCTTATTTCAATCATCATCACACACTAGCAGCAATACTTTATCATCCACAGTGACACACCGTAGAAGGCAAGAGGAGTCGCGCGCCGCCACGTGGTGTCACGTGGAGAGCTATTCGCCATGGGTCAGTTGTTCCACTTGCAAGTTACGATGAGGACCCTTCTGGTCGTCAGCGAGGGTTGAGTGACCGTGGAGCGTGACGACATTGTCCAGTATAAGGACATCGCCCTTTTGCCACCGAAATGGGATGCTCTCGTCCTTGATGATCTTGCCGAACTGACCTTGTTTGTATGTTATATTTTCTCCAATCCATATGGTTTGAAGTGAATTGAAGGAAAAACTAGTTTATTTTCATCTCAATAACTTCAATCCGGATCTTCAATAAAGGCTGAGTGATCTCCTCTCAAAAAAAAAAAAACCTTCAATTCACACTCATCACCTTCAATTCACTCACATCCAAATAAGGCGGGATTTTTGACCTGTCGGCGAACGTGGTGGAGCTTATCTCCTTGCCGAGTATACTGACCATGGTGTTGAACCACATGCGCCGGCCCCTGCGGTCGGGGAGCGGCCCGAGCACAGTGCACAAGCTGCCATCAAGGAGCCACTCAACTTCCATGCCGAGCGCACGCATGCTGCGCTCCGCCTCGGCCGGTCTGACGTGTCGAAGGCGTCCTCCCACCTGCAGCCGCGCATCGAGGTGTTGTTGTTCTTGCTCGCGCCATGAACCCTGATCCTAATGGTTTTAATGCCAAGTTCCTAAAAACCTACTGACATATTGTAAAACAGGTTTTTTACCAATTGTACATGTCAATATTTCTTCCAGAATAGCATCAGTCTTGAATCAATCAACAATCCTTTCATTACCCTGGTCCCTAAACTCAATAACAATGAAACAGTGAATGACTTTAGACCTATATCTCCTCTTAATTATGTGCGTGATTGTCATAAAAACTTTTGTCTAAAAGGTTGCAGGCTGTTGTTTTTCTACTTATTCATATCAACCAGTATGGATTTATTAAGTCTAGGACAATTCGGGATTTGTCTAGCATTAGCATATGACAACTCACACCAATGTCATCATTTTAGAAGGGAATTAATTTTGCTAAAACATTTTGCGATGGCTTTTGAGAAACACACACTATTTTCTTGATGCTGCAAAAGTTAGGTTTTCCTGCTAAATGAATCAACACCTGGTTTTCATTCTTGGAAAGCTTGTTTCATACAAACAGGCAAACAACAATTTTATAGACTCAAAGAACATAATAGAGTTCTAGTTCAGAACTAGCTGGATTCTCTCCCTTGATGTCCATCCTTTCTTTTCTTTTCTTTTTGTTTGCTTTCTAGCGCTTAACTAGATGTGGTGGTGTTCTGTATAATTTTTCCGTACTGTACATTCTTAACAAAACATTAAAGCATATAGAATTATTTTAGATTATTATTTTATCTAATTTTTTAAGGTCAACAGAAGGAGAAGAATAATAATTTTGATTGTATACAAAATTTAAACATAAAATCAAACAATGACATATTATACTAGTTTGAGTCTTCATTTTCTCGAATAAGTTGATATTGTCTAAGTGGAGTTATTAACCGAACATTTATTTTTAAAAAGTGGTGGCCTAGATATCTGAGTTGTTAAATAAGTTTTTGTTTTAAAAAATAGTGGGGGCCTACATACTCACTTAAGTTAGTTAACCTTACAACCTTTAGTTACTTAGCACTAGGTCCATAATAGCCGAGCCACCTTAAGATAGATCACAAAAAAATATGTCATGAACTTAGAATTATACAACTAAACTAAGATACTGGAACTTACAAAATTTATTGTCTATTGATGACACAAATATTACAAAGTGAGTACACAATTCACTCTCACACTCTACTCTAACTAGCATTCACTACTTACTGACCGTATCACTTGTAAATGCCAATGATAGACTAGCCATACAAGACCATTGAATGGGTAACACTTGTGAATATCCTAACTCTTCCTTATAGCCAAAAAGAAAAAATACTAACTCTTCCTAGAAAATATCTATATTTATGAGTAAATGTGAGGTTGTAGAAGATTGACTTGTTTTGTCTCGATACTCTGCCATGACCATAGTGCACGATTTATAGAAGTCACGACCACGACCAGCCGCACTTCAACAATAGGAGCACCTCCATTATCTTCTATCTTCTCCTTCGTTCATCAATTAACAACCTGATTGATTTTTCTTTCTGACTTCGACAAGTTGGTCTCGGGCTATGAGATAGCGAGACAACAGTACAGTTTCAACGACAATTAGATTACCAGATGTATTCATGTTTAGTACTACCTTCATTTTTTTATTATTGACGCTTTTTAGTACAAATTTATACTAGAAAAGGTATTTTGATTTTTGTTTCTTGTTAAACCATCTTTATCTATTTGTTGTGACCCAATCCCCATACAGTAGAATTATCAAAATAAGACTCTTCCAAAGTAAAAATCTCCAAATAGAACTCTTACCAATATCTTTATTAAAATAGAACTTTTTTCAATGACACTTCACTATACAGGAATATTAAAAATTTTGGAACATTCTGACCCTTTTTCTACCTCTTTCTCCTTTGTTCTTCTCTAATAGCTTTACAATGGCACCGACTAGCCCCGACACGGCACCCGCCCCCTCCTCCTCTACTCAACGTCAATGAACACCGCCCTTTCCTCCATTGACGATGCCACACGACCCCGTCGTTGGTGGCGTGCATAGGGAGCTTGTTCCGGGTGCAAGGCACAAGCACCGTCTCTGAGCGCAGGAGGGGGAGGTCCGACAACGATGACACGACACCAGTGAATGGGTACCACGGTCGGCACGAGTGTCCGTAGCATACATCCATAGTGAGTGGCGTCCATCGTACGACCTGAGCCGGTGGCCCAGTACCAGGTGCCGAGAACAACATCGACGAGAAGAAAACCTTCATGGCAGATGGGACAGTGATGGACGACGTGGTACCGTTACCGGAGGAGATGTAGAAGGATAAGAATGTTTTAGAATTTTAAATAATTTTATATAATAAAGTTTTATTTAGAAGAATTATTAGTAAACGTTGATACCGCTACTTATGATCTTCCTTATTTAAGAAGTAAAAGATTATTCTCAGACACTGAATGTTCTGGAACAAAAATATATATACAAGTATTATAGGATATGAGAGATTGTTTCAAGAATTTATAAAATGTTCCCACATAAAAAGGACATAAAAATGGTGTATACATGAACAATTGTTTTAACAAATGTTTTAAAATGTTTCAAGACCTAAAATAGTTTCCACAGTAATAAAAATAGAGTGCAACCTATCGAATGAAAAATAAAGAAGAAGAAACAACACTTGGCGCCAGTCATCGAGCATCCGGTTCATCTGCACGCGGCTGCAACGGTGGGCCTCCATGCGCACAATGCATGGACCACAACGAATCTCTATCTCCACCAACTTACTATAAAATTACGAGTTGCTATGATGATGGTCTGTCACCGCTCCACCACCTTATAAATAAATTTTACAAAAAGAATATGGTAAGATTTGGAAGGAAAATCCCACATTATTGAGGTCTTTCATAGAAAATTAAAAATGCTCAAATGTGCTTTGTCACTTCAAATGTTCCTTTTGGAAACATTATTCTTTAGAAATGTATTATTTAAAATGATTCCTTTGAAACACATTAGAGATACTGTTTTAATCCAGAATAATTTTTTTAAAAAAATAAAATCCGTAGCGAAGCACGGATATTTGGCTAATGAACTGGTAAAAAGAAATAGAAACAGTCCTATCCTTTTCTATCGAAGAAAAAGAAAGATCATCCGGCTTGCGCAGCAGTGGGCCTCCACGCACAACTCGATGAATCTCTCTCCAGGAAAAAATAGTCCACGGCCCAGAACGACGCGCCAGAGGGGTGTGCGGAGACCGTCCGCAATTTGACCTATGCGTTACCGACATTGGCGTCACACCACCGCCACTCCCCTCATCTTTTTCGTCGGATCCCGTTCATCGTTCTCGCGGATCTCACAATCCCTGCTTCCACCCAAACCCACCGTCGTCTCCTCTCCGGCCCCGCGCCTAGCAGGATCCACGCGCGTGCAGCGGAGCGGAGATTCGTCCGCGTGCCGTGGAGATCATCCGGCTCCGGTCTCCAACGTCGGCAGCCAAGGAGTGATCACAGCTTGGCCCTACTCGTCCAGCTTCGACGGAAGGTGAGCGCTGAGCTTAGCTGTCCCAATCCAAGAGTCCTAGATAAATCTCACCACCCATACGACACTTGGTTTGTTCCTTTCTTCAACCTCCGTATGTTTCTCTCTCAGGCTACCCAATCTCTCTCCGTGGACGGCACGCAGTGGCAAAGCTCGTCAGGCTGCTAACTGCTAGAGGCAGAGAGGAGGGGGGCAGGAGTACTTGCGCTCGGCGCGAGCTGGGGCGGCCGCCCCACCCTGCCTACAGGGACCGTCCGCCCCTGATTCCGATGGACATCGTGGGCAAGTCCAAGGAGGACGTCTCCCTCCCTAAATGTGCGTTCCCCTGCCTTGGATCACCTCGTAATTGTTCGATTCTGTTGTTTTTAAGATACTTATGATGGTTAGAAAAGGTGTTAAGTCTCGTGTACGTTGGCTTGTTCTTCTAGCCCTCTGTTTAAACTCGTTGGGGGCTTGTGAGTGCGGTGTGTTTCTGTGATATGAGAGGCTATTAAACTTTAGAACTTTTCCTCCATCTGACAGAAGAAGTTTAGCTTGCATAAGGTGATATTGTGCGCGAAATCATTGTTAGGATTAGTGTCTTCAGCTTAGTTGTCAAATTCTAGATTTTTCATGGATTGTAATGGCTAAATGTGGCATTTTTTTTATTCCTTCATGATTTAATGGTAGTTGTTATTGCCTTAACTATTTCAGATTTTCTTGTTTGGGACCCTTATTCTGTTATCACTTAAAGATTTTATCCGTACTGTTGAAACCATCAGTATGGCGTGCAATGCCTAATTTCCATGTCTTAAGGCTATCTTGTTTGAAGTCTGTATTAGTTTTGACAGGTACTAGTTGGTCAATGATGATGTCCAGCAACTAGAAATTAGATTAATTTTACCTTTCATAAGGATTTGATTTTTCTTTTTTAGCTCACTGTATGGAATCGGTTTGTCTGTGACTTGATTAGCTGTTTTCGGTAACGTATAAAACAGGACTTTTTGTATCGTATATTGATATGTTCAGAAGGCTCATCTCAAATATTGTGGAGTGTACTGAAAAGTTTAGTTACTAGCTCTCTTGGTGGTGCATTTATTTGCAGCCAATGCTAGTACACCTTGAAATATGTACGAACAACAATACGAAAGTTGCAAGTTTCTAACTGTTCTATTAATAACGTTCTATGAAATATACCTATGCAATTAGAAAATCAATTACTTGATCCATGAATTGAAGCATTTCATACTTTTCTATTTGGTGGAGCCGTTCTAATTTTTCTGCTTTGTGTTTCAGCAACTATGTTTAAAATCATTAAAGAAATGCTTCCTCCTGATGTTCGAGTAGCACGAGATGCACAGGATCTTCTTGTTGAATGTTGTGTAGGTAAGCATGCAAACTCATATACATTATTAACATTATGGCTGAATCCTATCATATTGCAGCTATGTGTTTGATAATGTAGAATTATTTTTTTTATATGTAGCATAACATAGTTGCATTGTAGAATATAATCAAACAAGAGTTTTCACTCATATATGTTGTGGATGTTTTGTTTGGACTGCACTTTTTTATTGTATACGAGAGTGAAGATTCAAAATCTACTTCACAGGCAGATTGTTATAACATTTTGGGTATATTTGTATAAAAACATTTTTTTTTCACATGGCACAGTCCAAAACAAGGTCCATGCTCGCCTTCTTTTCATATTATTATATGATTTCACAATGTAACTTGTTCTTCTCTTCTGCTAGTCTAACAACACATGAACAATGTTTTGATATTCAGAGTTCATCAATCTCCTGTCTTCTGAATCCAATGAAGTGTGCAGCCGAGAAGAGAAGAAAACGATTGCTCCGGAGCATGTTCTGAAGGCTCTAAGTGTTAGTTGTTTCTCCTTGGATGAGTTTATTATTACGAACTTGGAAGATATATATTTTTATTTAATTGATATAAACACAGATTTGTTGTTATTGTAAATGTAATATGTTTAAATTGTTGGACACTGAAGGAACTTTTTTTAGTTAAGGTATATGAATAGAATAGCTTTTGCCACTGGTGTTGTTTTGGGTTTGTTGGGAAACTAATTTTTGGATTTGCATCGTTTGGTTTTAGTTTTATGCAAGTATTGTTTCATGTGGTGCTTTCTGAATATTGTGGGAATGCATATCTCTACTATCAGCATTCTGCAACTGTTAGATCAAAATAATAACATGCTTGGGGATTGTGTCTGAAGAGGAGTAGATGCGCTTATTGTGAGAATTAATATGGAGGCTAAACATTGAAATTCAAGTGGTCTCATGTGGGTCATGGCTAAATTTGTTTTTCGATGGTTGCTGGACTGGACATGTTGGGCTCTTCAGATATGTACATGCTGAAGATATTTGCTTATTGTATTATAGCTTAGATTGTGGACTGTAAGCTGTGTGCGAACTATATCATGATCATTTTGTCCCTGTGACTGTCAATATTATTTATCAATATGTGAATTTCCTTATCGAAATTATTCCTGTTCCAGGATCTTGGTTTCAGAGAGTATATTGACGAGGTGTATGCAGCATATGAACAGCACAAACTTGATACTCTGGTTTGTCCTTCTTATCATCCACAAGGCTAAGCAGATTATCCCCTAATCTCTACTATACATTGACTCCATTATTTCTCTTGAGCAGGACTCTCCGAAAGCTAGCAAGTTCACTGGGATGGAGATGACAGAGGAAGAAGCTGTTGCTGAGCAACAAAGGATGTTTGCTGAGGCCCGAGCAAGGATGAATAATGGAGCCGGCAAGCCAAAGGAGCCAGAACAAGAGCCTCAGCAGCAACCACAACAGCCAACACAAATTCAGCTGCAGACGCAGGCTCCAACACAGCATCCTATGCAGCCACAGCTGCAGCTGCATCAACCACCACAGCAATCCATGCATCCTCAACTGCAGCTCCATCAGCCACCACAGCATACCTTCCAACCTCAACTGCAGGTGCATGCGCTGCCGCAACAGCCCCCACAACCGCAACAGCATTCTCTACCTGAACAACGCTTGCAGCCTCAAACACAGCCACATCTGCAACCACAGAACTCCCCACAAGTGCAGCAGCATTACGTACCAGGTGAACCCTCGCAACCTCAAACGCAACAGCCCCCACAGTTGCAACCACAGCTGCCACCTGAGGTGCAAACTGGACGTGGCGTGGACAGTTAGAGATATCAGTGTTATGTAGCCTAGGTATAAGCAAAAATCAGGCACTTTTACTGGCATATACTAGGAACATATATGCCTGCCATGACTTGAGAAACCTTACCTTAGGTTTCCGTGCTTCATGTACAAGGTAAATCCGGTGTGGTTGCAGTTACCTTGTTACTAATAATCTGAAGCCTTTAGTTACCGATGATGTACTTACCATGGGCTGGAAACCAAATATCTTGACTATGCCTATAGTGTAATCTCATGGCGCAGTGCGTGCAGTGTCAAAAGAATAGTTTGTCATCACTGTAATTGGCTAACTTTATCCGTGATAGGGACTGCTTTGAATCAGCTATTATCTTTTATGTCCAATATGACAAGGATTGACTGTCTCCATTGCCTACTGTATTTGCCTGTTTTGTTTTTATCCGCGTATTTGCATCGCTTGTCTTGTTTGTAGAGCATATTTCAGGCATTCATTCCTGCCATTTGGACATTACCTCAACTGCTGTAATCACTGGAGGACCGATGGCGCGTCTTTGTTCTGTTGCCAGTTTACTTGTCATGTATCTAATGTTTTATGAATGTTCGATGGCGAGCCTTGGTTCAGTGTGGGTAACATTGACGATGTTACTGAAGGTGACGGGCTTTTCTGAGGAATCTCAGATGATGGGGATCTCGGACGGTGAGCACTTCTGTCGCCCGGCCGCCGCCGCCCACCATCGTCATTCTATCACAGGAGACACGAGGCCCATCCGAAAAATCGATGCCCAATCCCCCCGATAGGTGTGCACAGTCGATGCAGGTGTGCAGGCGATTCGCCCTTCAATAGCCATGATTTGCGTGCGCGTCGCCTGCTGCTCGAGCTCCAGCGGCCATATAGGGATGGCTCCTTGATCCAGACTTGTTCTGCAACCGCGACTGGTTACGCAGGCGAGCACAGCTGCAGGTGCCGCTGCCACGCACCGGATTGGTATCTTGGGATGATGACACCTATCACACTAATATGCTACTTCTCGAATGTGTAGTTTTTATCCTCATATTAATTCAATTTCACCAAGTAGCAGCCTAATTTCACTTCATCATGTTTTTGGTATCACCCAAACAAGAACAGAGCAACACATGCTCCAAATTACCGGGCATTCAAGATGCGTGGCTGCTGGTTTAGCAAACTATCTTCAGCCTTTCCTGGCTATGACGGAATTCATTGTATACAACCTCTCATCAATTAGGTGAGTGCGCAACCTAGACTACTGGTGCATCGTAGATCAGCTCTGACCTCTTGTGTTCTAATGGTGCCTCAGAAAAGCCCAACCATTTCTTGGGGTGGAACATGGTGATCTGGCAACCGTGATGATGAGGCCCATAACCATTTCTTGACAAAGCCTAGGCTGATTTCCGGACTCCGGATCATTTCGTTGCTCGGCCCATGTTGTCGCCGTCCGGTTGTTCTTTTCCTCACAGACATTTCCCCGTGAAGACCCAGTGTCATCGCTCAGAGCATCTCTACCACTATTGCTAAAACTGGTTACTGCAACAAGAGAAAGAAGGTTTAGGTACAGCACAAGTTACTCTTCAGCAGAATACCTAAAACTTGACACCGATAAGTCATGCGCCAGCGGTTAGGCTCTCCCTCGCGCGTTGGCAAATACGTATGAGTCCAGTTGAAAGGTATTTACATTCCATATAACAATTCTGTTGGAGCTATTTTTTAGGTTTTTGAACATTTTTAGATATAGTAATCTATTTTGGCAATGCTGGTGGAGACGCTCCCAGAACACACTGTTCAGATGGGCAGTACGACCCGCAAAAACGCGTATTCAGATGGCATCATGATTAGAGGAAAAACGGGGAAACAAAAGAGAAAGAAAGCTACGCCGCCTTAGCCCGTGCCGTAGCATAGGAAAGAAGATGCCAAAGATGGGCAGTATATCATCTCGTGCAACCACGTGACTCCTTTGACAGTAACGATCAGAAAAGAAACACTCTTCACTCCTCCCTAAGGCGTACTCCTCCCCGCGTCTGCCGATTCCAATTTTAATTTTCTCGACCCATGGTACAGTAAGCTGCACAGTAGTAGTAGTACATGCATGAACATCAGTCGAATCTCACATGCACGTACCGACCAATTCACGTGTTGTACGTAGTAGTACCTGGTGGCAGTGGCAGACTGGCAGCCAGGCCCAAAAACCGGTAGCAGCAAATTTTGAGGTTTACTGTAATTTTGTAAATGAAAGAATCTATAGTAATAATCATTTCATCATGATGTAACAACAACGCAGCAGTACACCTCAGTAACCCCTCAAATCATCTCTGATCTCGATCGTTACCTTAGAATTTAGAAAGAATCACAAAAATAAAAAGAATATGGTTGTACGACTATAAACAACGCTAGCCGTCATGTATGTTACACGAAGCCGCTCCATCTAGAACACGATGGCGGCGGCGACCGCGCCGGCGACGGCGACGAAGCTGACTGCCGCGGAGGAGAATCCGGCGGCGCTGTTGTCAGTAGGCGCGGTGGTGGGAGCGCCGATCGGGGCGGAGCCGGCGGAGGGGGTGACCGCGGCGGGCGCGGAGGCGGGGACGTCGGCGGACGGGGACGGGGGAGACGCCAGCGGGGACGGCGCCGCAGCGGTGGGCGGCATGGCGACAGGCGCCGGGGCGGTGGGCGGGGTCGCGACCGGCGCCGGGGACCTCGCCGGCGGAGGCGGGAGCGGGGCCATCCTCGGCGCCAGGGTCGGCGCGGCGCTCGGGGCCTGCTGAGCGTAGGCGCCGACGGCGAGGAGGGCCACGATGGCGGCGACCACGGCGAAGCGAGCCATCTGGGTTGTGGACGCGGTGAAGACTGACTGGTTTGGAGGAGAAGAGGATGCTGTGTCTGTGAGCGACTGAGCGGCGGCGGCGACTGCTTCTGGAGCTGGTGAGGCGAAGCTGAAGATTGGAGATGCGAGATTGTGATGCTGAAGAGGGAGGCGGGCCATGTATTTATAACGGGAACGGCGCGGGCGTCCTCGAGTCGGTTTGGCAAGCAACAGCTGTAACGTTCACGCCTCGAGGATGCCGTTGCCAAAAGGAATGTACGAGTACAGTGTCGCACCGACGCGTGGGCCAAGCATGTGAACGGGCCATCCGTCATTGAGGCGGCAGACCGCAACACAGGAGCGGCGCCGTCCATGTTGACGCCCCTTTGGGAAAGGGGCCGCGGCACCGCGTCGTCGCGGGGATTGCGGAGAGAGGACACGGACAGACGGCGGGCAACGAGTAGTCCCCGTGTGCACGCGTTGCCACTCTGGCCGTGCAATGGCGAAGGGACGCGCGAGATGGATTGGAGACGGTCGTCGTTCTCGCCGCCTTGGTTGGTGCGCGTGACCCGTTGCGTCAGCGGGTGGCTGGCCTGCCAGTGCCACAGCCGTAGTCCAGCTAGCCGTTGCGGTCGGTTTGAATAGATTAACGGGCAAGAGACGCGTACTGACAGATGGCGACGAAGTCAGCGCATCGGAACGCGGATTACAGTGTCAGAATAACCGACCTAGTTAATGAATCCATCCATCCACCCATTCATTCCGCCAGGCCTTGTGAGAGACATCAAAACGTGCAGTGCAGTACCAGCTTCAGCTACGTGCTCCCACGGACGGACACGATCGTTGAGATAGAGATCAAGCAGCCAGCGCACCTGGTACGGAGCAGCAACGCGTACGTACAGTTATTGCCAGCTATCCAGGTGAGTGTGGTCGGTCGATCTGGAGTGTGGTGGTGAGCGCGTCACATGCATGGGCGAGCTTTTTCTCCGCTGGAGCTTGAGCTTTGTTGCTAAACAGACCAAGACTACAGAGGAAAGCAAAAATCGGTATGGCTGGCAATGGCAAAGACCTTTCATCAGGAGTACACTGCTAGCTCGGCATGAGCTGTGCGAGGTGTGAACCGACAAATCCGGCGCGTGCGCCGGCCGTGTCCTACATCTAGTCGTAGCACAATGGGGAGAGGTTATCGTCTTCAAGCAACAGCGTATCTGTTGTTGTTTCTGGACGTACGTGTCTATCTCGTAATGGGCACAGATGAGTTTTTGGACGAAAAGCTTTCCTGCACCGTGACTCAAACGTCGGTGCAAATCTCTGCTCAGGAATGGCAGTAGGCTCTCAATTTTAAGCGCCGTTGAGTCGTTGGTCTGTCACGTTGGAATTCAGGAGCGACGGCGCGCGTTGGTTCAGACAAAACAAGAAAAGGGCCTACAATGTTCCAGCATCGTTGATACACCATTCCAAAGGGCATGCATCCTCCTGAGTGGTTGTGGCACTAGTATTCTGTATGTGTGAGGATTCCCTTGCAAAAAAGAACAGAGTATTCTGTATCAGATCTTTAATTACGTATACTCCAAAAACAGAAGAAGAAAAAAGTTGGGTCTAGCCCATTGTTAGGCGTTTATTCCAATAGGCCCATTACAAGCGCGAGAAACATGAAGGGAACTCACTCAGCAAAAGCATGCTGTCCCATGAAGCCCACTATAAAGTACCAGTAGCAATACGAAATTTAGGTTAGATGGGCCTTACTGAGCCACGCGACTATCGTTTCTGCACAATGAATTCTTTTATTTTTTCGAAACTATCGAGTACACTGAATTCTATCGAAGCTGAAAAAATTCGTTATAGTTCTGTTTTGTGTTGAACGCGACGAAAGCGCGCAACGAACCGTTCTGATTTGTTACTGCCAGTGCCAGAACTAGGGTGACTTACAGTAAGACTGACAGTATGTGTTGATTCTGCAATGTTCCACCATTTTTACAGTATGCTGTTATTTTCTTTTTACCTAAACCTGACAAAACAGACTGGTGGTCGTACAACGGCTACGGGGACCAAATAAATGGCCGACGTTGTATCTACAGTAGTTGGATTGGATCAGGACACCGTGTCAAGCTGCCCAAGCAGAAGCAGTGGAGACCACATTTCGAATACTACACAGAAAACTGAACGCCTCTCTAGATGTATATAGATAGCCCCTACTCTGCGCTACGCTAGTACTACTAGGGTCCAACGCATCATCCGTTGATTAAAATGTCACGTACAGTAGTGTCACTCAGTATCAGCGGAGCGGTTGGACTAGGGCATAGGCTATCCAGGTATAGGCTGCCTGTGTGCTGCTCAATCATCTACTGTAGTAAAAGACGCTGAAGCGAAAGAAAACGTGGCGCCCTTCCTTCGTCACGTAGGGTGTTTTTTTTTTTCATTGTCATTTGGTGATTGTTTGTTTCTTTGTTAAAATTTTGGTTTGTCATATTATGAACGTACATGTCATTGACTCATATTCTTGTCCATTTTTATTAAAATATGGTGAGCAATTTATTTATCAAACTTTTGATAAGTTATATGTATGTGTAGCATTTTATGGTAATAAACCAAACAAGCCGATACTGTACTCCAGCGGCACTATTAGCATTAGTAGGCCTCCATGCTGGGGGCCGCGGACGACCGATCGTGCTACTACTACGTCATGGCCGTTAGTCGTGTTCGTCACGTACTACTGCGCTCCAATTGCAAAGAGGACACTTTTTACAGAAACCGGACGTCGTGATCTCTGTTTTAAAGTCGACGAGAAAGCACGATGTCACGTAGTACTACCTACTAGTACAGCAGCGGCCCATGCAGTGTGCTGAAAAGTAACACGTACTAGTACTGTAGTGCTTTCTGTGCTTACCGCACTCGTCAGCGGCGGCGGCATGCACGTTTCAGAAACACGAATCAGGTGCAGCTTTGTTAGCAGGCTAGCTGTACAAGCATAAGCATTCTTGTCGGTCTGGAATAACTAACGGTTCCATACATCATCAGTACTATAAACATCATGTTACTACTATTAATATGACGAGTTTTACGGTTCATACTACTTGCAGTAAATTGCTGCTAGTATTTTTTGGATCTTTAGTAATTTTACAATTTTTTCTTTATTTATAAGATTACCATTACATTTTAGTTAAGAACCAATAATTACGTGACTGACAATTCGACCGACGCCGCTACTAGGATCTCAATAGCCGTCGCTATTGGACCTTATCCGCTGGTCCTACCATCACCGTCAGCCTCTCTCCCCCCCGGCTCTCCACCATCGCCACCGGACGACTTTGGTACCTAATGCTCCCGCTACCTCCTCCTCGTCATGGATCGCCGCCGCCTCCGGACGAGCATCAACCTTGCCGACGTGCGTTGAAACGCGCCGGCACCGGCAGCAAACACGTCGAACGGAAGTAACGGAGTCCAATGAATCATCGACGACGACCGGGAACTCTAACCGAAAACTTGTCACACCTTTTTAATTATTATTATAATAAATATCCTAATTTTGGTTTCCCATAATACCCTTGTAAAAAATACTGCCCAGTAATACTACTAGTAATTTTGGTATGATCATAATTAATTTGAATAGTTTGATCAAAATTACTGGTAGTAATTACTGCAAGTAGTATGTACCGGAAAGGTGCTCATTAATATACGTGTTGGGTGTACGTGCTCCAGTAGTACGTCCTTGTGACAAGCGAAAAAATACTCTACGTCCAAAACTTTATAGTGTGCTACTTACTCCAGTAGAAATAATAGGAGCAGCAAAGTCGGCACGCGATCGATCGGCGCCCTTTTTTCTTGCAAGGGCCTTGCTTCCCATTACCTCTGTCGGGTCGTATGCCGCACATGCATCACATTTGAACCGGCGGATCAAACGAAAAGCTAAAGTCGGCTCGAACAACTCGACGATGCGGCCGGCACCCGTACGAGCGTACGAGACACGACGTGTCCCGCTCCCGCAAGCTGCATAAACAGTAGTACTAGTACTACGTTACTGTAGTGCTAGAAGAGGCCGTGACCGAAAGCAATTAAAGGTAGACTGCACGGAGAATCGCACGATCCTCTCTATGGATCGGGCTGCTCGGCGCGGAAGAAGACGCCGGAACCGATCCTGACGCGTTGGCCCCGCGCCCCAGTCCTAAAAACTCTTTCGCGGCCGCGTCGTCGTGCAGTCTCGATCACCGAGAGATTCGACGTACGTCACGACCCTCGGGCAGATTCCTCCGCCCGTGCTCTGCTGGCTTCTGCTATATACTAGTAGTTGGTACTGGTAGGCGCCACCGTGGAGGCGGGGGGTAGTGGGCGGCCGTGCACCCGTCTCCATCTCACTCGCCGACGTTGTTGACGTCCTGCGCCGCGTCAAGCTAGGGGGTACGGTGCGCCGCTGCCGGACCGTTCCGACCACGCGCGGCGTCCGGCCGACACGCTTGTGTTGCTTGCCTTGCTTGACGTGGTTGCCTCTGCCCTCTCTCTCTTACGGATCAGTGGATCACGGTCCCCGGCCCGTAACAACGACAACACTGACGCGAGCCCTGATCACGCCTCAATGGTTGGTGTCGCGCCAACGACGACGCCGCACCGCGTCAATCGAGTAAACGAGGAGTGGTGCCTTCGGCGATACTACTAGTACTACTTAGTAGTTTGTACTAGCACACCAACGACATGCCAGCTCGGACGCGTCGGCGAGAAACGGGTGAATGCGCGTTCGGTGGTCACGGCTCGCATATGCATGTGTACGGCGAGCGAGTGGGGCCAGGCTCGATCGGCTAGCTACATCGGCGTCCCCAGCTGGCTAGCTGGCGCTGCCGAATGAAGAACAAAGGTCAGTGCAGTTTGTGCAGAGACCAACAGAGCTGCCGTCCGTCGCCCGCCGATCCGTGCCAGCAGGCTAGCACCGGTCGACTCGCGCACAGTCGCGCGTTTGTTGTCGCATGGCAGGCACGTCGTCCTTTCCCCCGATCGATTCCCCTAGTACTAGCAGTAGGTGAAACGGGACCAGATTTGACCCCTACAGGCCCCATCACGACTGTACACAGTGCGTCGCGCATGCAGCACGCACAACACTGACTTCCTCGCTCGGTTCACCGAACGCTGCCTCAGCTCCTCCAGCAATTGCAATCCCCCCCCCCCCCCCCCCCCCCCCAAGAGCACAAGCGCAACACGACGGGTAGGGGTACTACGCGCTGTTGCCATCCCTGCACCTCCAAACTGCTTCCATCCACCCACGTCCTGGGCTGCTGGGTTCGTGGAGAACCCGAGCGACTCTCTACCCTGTTCTCTTTGTGGGAACAAACAGAAGCCACCAGCACAGCGCATGCACGGGATGGATGGAATGGCCGTCCTTTTCGTGCCCAAAGCCGTGTGTTGGCAGGCATCACTTTTTGTCACCCGCACCCGTCGCCTCACCAGCTTTTCTATTCTTCACTCGTACCACACTTACTGCCATGCACAAACACAGCCTCGTCGCTTTCCAAACTTTTCCAGCGCCGGGCCGGGAAGGAGTGGAAAAACCGGAGCCGAGGTTGGTTGGACGGCATGGCCAAACGCGAACGGCAGTTCCTTTCATCCGCGGCAGCCAGCCAATGGCGGGGGTTTGGATTGGCTTCGGCGTTGATCAGGTGGTAGGGACGGCGTGTGCAGAAAGAAACACGGCGCGCGGCGTCCCTGTCCTGTATTGACATCCTCTGCGTGGCTTCAGTCCATGCAGAGGATTCCTTTTTGGCCGTAGCTCGCATGGTGGCCGTTGAGTCGGTAGCGAACGGTTCAGAATAGAGCCACAAAGATTCCTTTCCCCTTCCCTCTCTCTCCCCTTCCTTTCTCCTTCAATAACGCGAGCTAGCAGTCACGCGTAGCCATGGCGACCACCCATAAGGCCATAAGCAAAAAGGTGAGCTCGATTTAGATTTCAGCTTAAGTATCTCTCTCTCTCTCTTTGATCGAATCGATCCTAATAAATCGCAAAAAAGAACAAATGGATTCCTTGCCTGATCTAATGTCGCAAGAGGTGCTCGCGTCACGCGTGGCTGCTAGCCGCATGGAGTGTGCTGATGGCTACGAATCTCTCTCTCTCTCTATCTACTTCCTCTCTCGCTCGTCGATCCATCCCAATAAATTTGCTCAATTAAAACCTCACTGCAGTCCGAGATCCCCTTCGAGCTGCTGCCTACTCCATTCATGGGGCTCAACTCAAACCAGAAGCTGCAGCACAAATCGGCTGGACCTTATGATCATGGTCATGTACTCCGAGTCCAAGTGCGAGCGACCTGGTGTCTCCTCTACGCTTTTCTCTCGCACTGCTCTGACTCACACTCACACTCACGTAATGGTGTCACGCTGCTCGGACCTCTCAATCCTTGTGCTTCGTCTTGCGTTTGTCCTTCTCCATGTGCGGGTAAGATGAGAAAAGAAGAATGAAACGCCATTCGATTTGAGATGAACGGACGAGATATAGGTTAATGCACGATAGTTCCTCTCTCCTTTAGTAGTTCTCCATGCAGAGGATACGGATCCCGCTGTCCTAGGCACGGGTCAGCAGCGTCCGTGGTCCTCGCACTAGAGAGAGAGAGAGAGCTAGGGGCTATACTGTGTGTTGGCACTTTAGTTGTCTGATGCATCAATCCATCAATCAAGCGCCTGTGCGTGCCTCAGACTTTTGCGGCCAAAAGTGGGTTGGTTGCTTCTCCGCCCTGCCTTTCACAGCTCCGGAATAGATTCCCGGCTAGCCACATTTTGAGGCCTGGAAAACGAAGGCCGCGATGCTGTTTACCATACGTCCCCGTTCAAACGACGTACACTTAAAATCCTGAGTTAATAACTGTGATGGTCCGTCTAACTTTTTTATTACTAGACTTTATATCAATCAGTTAATTTATTAATAGATGAATATCAATAATATTATATATGTATGTGCTTTATAACATGAACATATTTAGTATAAATATTTAAAATAAATCATAGCACAACACGAGTATTAGGCACCGTAAAATAGGAGAATAAGATGGATATAAAAAAAGCAGGTGAGAGATAGAGTTAATAATATATTTACAGGAGAGAAAATGTATATTCAAAGTTAAAGCGTCAAGTAATTTAAGACAAACTTGTGAATGCTAAAATATCATTTAAATGGGACAGAAAGCGTACTAAGACTTGAGCGACATGTTGTTTTACCGTGCCACTGTCACCTCCATATTTAAGACTTAAGGGCAATTTTGATCATTCGAATTAATATAAAAAAGTATGATAAAAATCATACAATCAGTACTAGTAGTATACTAAGTACTATTTGGGATAAAGGTGCTCGTTGCTTCCTGGTTTTGAACTCGAAAGCACATCTCAGAAGCTTTCTCATTCGTTCAGATGCCTTTGTAACTCCACAGCTTCTTGGATTTCTTCTGAGATACCCAAACGTTAACGTCTTGCACACTACAGTACTAGTAAGTGCTAGGTACGTCCCATCAAAATCAAGTGATGGACACTGCATTGGCATCTCCTCGTCGAGTTCTTAGCTTTAAAATGCGCGCCCAGCTATAACCAGCAGATTTAAGGTGGTGTTTGAATTGAGAGCTAAAATTTTAGTTCGTGTCACATTAGATGTTTAGATGCTAATTAAAAAAATAAATATTAATTATTTATAAAACTAATTATATAAAAGTATGATAATCAACAAGATAAATTTTTTAATACTAATTATTTTATAATTAACATATAGTTATTGTAGCATAACATTTTTAAATCATAATTTTTTAGACTTAAAAAATTTATCTCATCTATTAGCCTCGATCTATTAAATTAGTTTCATAAATAATTAATATTTAATATTTTAAATTAATTTTTAAAGAGTTAATATGACAAAGGCTAAACTTTTAGCCCGGAATCCAGACAGGCAGCGGCACCACTCTTGGAGTGTGCAGCAAAAGCGGAAACGACAATCCTGCACTCGTAAAGCAAGTTGGGAGGGTGCAAATAAGCTTTAGCACCACTACGCTGCTGCACAGTGTAGAAACTAGATTTGCTGATGTGCTCTGATACAGCTTGACTGATCTTGCTACTTGCTAGTACCAGTTCCGAAAAATCAAGCTAAAGAATTCGAACTGATACAATTTGTTGTTGAGTTACCACGGTTTCGTGGACAGGTAAACTTTCCCATCCGCACAAAAGCATGGACACCCGTGACAAGAAACCTTCCAAATTCAAGCCAAAGAATTCACGCATACGGGACCCGTCGCTATCGTACTCACTACTCGCGCGATATTTTTTTCTGCCTGCCTTGGCACAGCCCAAGCAGATCGAACACGTTGAATTGGTAAGGCATCTAGAACGTCTAATTACTGACACTCTCCGTGCACGAATACTACTTACACAACTGAATTGGGTAGCCGCACTTTAGGACCGCTCACTGTCCCGGTACCTTTAATCTGTCTGTGGGTCCCGCGAACGGTTCCTAAAGCGCGGTCCTGACCTGGACTGCCGGCTCGGTGGCGGCATTTTCGCCAGCACAGTATCTGCCACGTTTCGCCACCAGGTTCACCGGCGAAACCGCCGCCATGCGTTTTTGTTCTTTGCTCCGTGATGAGAGAGAGCTTCAAGAACATGAACATGGATGCTTCCTACTGTCGTAGTACAGAGAATCTCACGGATAATAATACAGCCGGACTTATATAACAGCTGTAAGGAGATCGATCGCAGTCACAGGAAAAATTCCAGAGCTTTAGTTTGCACTTGCACGTCGTCGGTAGGAAGGTTGTAGGTCTTGGAGAAATTCAGGGGAAAAAGAGATACAGCTTTCAAGCGTAGACTACGGTAGCCAGAGTTCACACATCCAGGTCTGCATTTCGTATCTTTTGTCATATTATTCTGTGCCAGTTGGCGTAGTTGAGACTGCGACATTACTTGCTTCAAAGGGCAACGTACATACCTGGATGAAAAGGAACTCTTCCTTTGTCAAAAGGAAAAACTCATTGGCACAACAAAAGTTGAATAGTTGCCAGAAATGTTATAATATGCGTTAGGTTCAGTTGCTAGGCTAGACTCGAGAAAGTTTTAACCATAGTTTACCTTGTTTTTACTAATAAAATACAGTAGTGCTGTAGTTCATTTCTGAAACAGAGACCCCGGCAATGCCAACACATGGATCCTACTACAATAGTCTCTGGCACATGGTATCGTGCTACGGCCAACCGACGAGCCGCTCCCGCGCCGGTGGCTTTTTATTTATACGACAACCATGGCGTCTTGCATCACTTGTTTGCCCCTCGCTCGCCACTACCGAGTCCTCCCCCTTTCTCCTTACAGCGTCCAGCACTCCTCTGCTTAGCTAGGAAGAACCACGGGAGGAGTCCACTAACTCGTCTCTAGTTCACGACTTGCGAAGAAGAGGGAATTGCCGACCAACAAAAGGGCTTCTTCTCTTTTGTGCGTGCAAGTGCAAGTCCGACAAGCTCCGCATCTTCGTCTTCCTTTCCAAGGCGCCGCCCCGCCAGGCCCCCATCTCAAATTTAGAATCACCGCCATTTCCAAATCCTTCCTGAGCCGCCCGCCGGTCTCAAATGAAGAAGCAGTCCAAGAGGCCCACCAGCACCCATGAATCCACAGAGCCAGGTACAATTGCTGCCGGATCTCCTCTGTTTTAGTATGTGCTAAAGTACTGATCAGTAGCATCTGTGATGTGCGTGATTAGAAAAAAAAAAATAACATGATGATTACTAGTAGTAGTAGCTGTTGCGGACTTGAAAAGTTTGCCTTTTTCTGCCCAGTTGCGTTTAGCAGTATTGATTATGTCTGCATTCCATATTTTGCACTTATACAAACTTAGATGTCAGAAACGAATGTTCTTCGTGATTTGGGAAATTCGAACATGATCTGAATAGTATACGTATTGTTAGCGTCAAGTGGACAGCCACTAGAAACACTCCACCGAGCTGAACCATGGATATATTGCAGGGGACAATAAGCTGGCCTTCCCGGAGGAAAAAGATCTAACGGCGCAGGACATGGAGCACGACCACGAGGAGACCGAGATGGACGACGACGACGAGGACGAGCTGCCCGGCGGGCGAGCGGCGCAGTCTTCGAGCTGCGGTCTGGGCGAGAAGAAGCGGCGGCTGGCGCTGGATCAGGTGCGTGCGCTGGAGCGGAACTTTGAGACGGACAACAAGCTTGACCCGGACCGAAAGGTCCGCATCGCGCGCGACCTCGGTCTGCAGCCGCGCCAGGTCGCCGTGTGGTTCCAGAACCGCCGCGCGCGCTGGAAGACCAAGCAGCTCGAGCGCGACTTCGCCGCCCTGCGCGCACGCCATGACGCGCTCCGCGCCGACTGCGATGCGCTGCGCCGCGACAAGGACGCCCTCGCCGCTGAGGTATTAAGGAGATTCCGTGTCACGACGACCGGCTGTGTGTGTGTCGTGCGTGTATCATTTGCCTCATGGTAGCTCGACGTCACTCATGTCGTTTGCGTGCCTCCTCTCATCAGATAAGAGAGCTGAAACAGAAGCTGTCCAAGCCGGAGACAGCGGTGAAACTGGAGGCGGCCAGCAACAATGACGCCGCCGCGGAAGACCGCCAAGCGACGGTGGTCAGAACGTCGGCACCAGCGTTCTACAAGGACGGCTCCTCGGACAGCGACTCGAGCGTGGTCTTCAATAACGACGTCGAGGCGTCGCCGTACTCAAGCGCGGTGTTCGAGCCGCAGGCGCCGGCGGGTTTCGTGGGCGGGTTCGGCGGATCGTTCATGGTGGACTCGGCGGCCGCGGTGGCGATGGGCTGCTCGTCATCTCTCCCTTCGTTCGAGGCCAAGTGGCAGCAGCACGGGTCGACGTACCCGTCGTGCGACTCGTACAGGGCCGGCAGCTATGGTGGCTTCACGGAGGAATGGCTCGCTGGCTCAGACGTCATCAGCAACGACGACGGCACGGCCGGGTTCTTCTCCGACGACCACGCCTCCAGCCTCAACTTCAGCTGGTGCGCGAATGGTGCCGACGGCTGGGACTGAGAGCGAGGTTTTGATCTCCACGGTTAGTGTAAAAAGTGAAGTTCTGGTGGCATTGTACATTTGTACATGCATGGCGGTAATCTCCATCAACTAGTACGGGCACGTCTCGGCACGCCGCGCGCGCCGCGCGGAAAGGAAAGCAGTGGCAATGAAGGATAAAGTCAAGCCATGCTGATGCCGGTGGATGTAATGTCGGAAAATCAAGACTACTTTTGGAGTGAAATCATTACTACTTCGATCGGCGAAGACAGCGTATGAAACATACTGAGGCAAAGGGGATTGATAAGCTTGTCGCCAGTTCAGATTATGATATATACCCCGATGAATAATAACGTTTCATAAATAAAAACTGGATTCTAATGAGTCCTCATCCTTTTTCAACAGAACAATAGATGTGGAGGACACGAAATATGTTTTTTTTTTAAAAGATTTACCGGGGAGGATTGAGGGATTATCAATAGTTATCGGGGTCTAAAATGGGTTCCGAGTGTGATGGTCACTTGGTCAGACCGGCCATAGGTGGTGAAGACGCAGTTTGGTGAGGTGTCGCTAGAGCCATGGGTTGCTGGCTCGCGGTTGGGTGCCCGGGGCGCGGGACCTCGATAACGAGACAGGAGTTGGTTGAAGTTTAGATTTACTCCATCAGGGACCAGTAAAGCAAGGCGTACTCAGGTGAAGGACGAGTGGTTAAGATGAAGTTGGTATTGGCAATGCTGGAATGAATGACATCTTGGCTGGAACATTGATATTACAACATCCTTAACTATTACCCACCTTCTCCACAAGGCCACAACAAAACCTTATATTTCATTTCTTTTTTTATAAGGTATATTTTATTTCTAATGTGTTCTAGCTCTGAATACGGAGATTAAAAAAAAGAATAATATAGGTGTAAAAAAACGAGAAGGAGAAAGATAGAGATAGACATATATTAGACAGAGAGAGATATATTAGAAAGCGAGAATCACAAATAAAAGGGAACGGTGGATCCTATAATCACAATTAAAAAGGAGATGGAGGGAGTATTAATCAACGCTCCTTGTTGCATGAAAAAAAAAACTCTGTTTTTTATTCGTATAAACTCTCTCAACTCGTTTTGAACGATGACATGATCTTTAAAACATAACCTTGATCTTTATTTTATATAAAATATTTATTAAAAAGTGGTATATGTATACATTTATTAAAGCATTTTTCAAGGCAAAACTTTTCATATTATGTTCATATTTTCAAATGTAAAAGTTAGACAATTTATATTTCTAATGTTGGACCATACAATTATCTAAAACGATTTGATCTGTGAGACAGAATTATTACATCGTTAGAACAACTTTTGCATTTGTTATGTTCTTTAAATATTAAAAGCAGTGTCCTGATGATATCAATTAAAATTCAGAGAGGGTAAAGTGTGCGTATTGTTTATTTGCTTGAAATCATCATTATTATGTCTCACTTGTTTATGGTAGGACATAGTAGCAACTTCGATACCACGAATATGGAGGCGAGTAATTAAAGGAAAGAATAATCAACCAGATTTCTCAGTGTGGTTTGGGAAGTTAGTGGAAGATTCATGGCATGTGATGCAGCCTGGGAGCTTGACACTACTGGTTGGCTGGCTAACATGGTAGCATGTTCCCCGTCCACCGCGCAAAAGTCACGTACCATATCGTATTTAGAAAAAAAAAAACTCGGTAAAGTAGAGAAGCGCAGTGAAAGAAGGATAATATCAACATCGCTTTTACGAGCATATTGAAAGGCGACCATTCATTCAGAATTCAGCAGATGATGACCAAGGGTGGGTGGGTGGAAGCGGAACAAGAAACGGTGACGTTTTGTTACCATTTTTAGGAAACCGGAGAAATTCCCCAATGCCGCAGCAAGTGTCATTAGCACTGAGGAAAAACTTTGCATTCATCATAACTAATCATATTTTATATTTCCTACATATAAAAAAGTGATTTGAGTGGTTTTCAGTCGTGTCGACCCCACAGGTAGCTCCAATGCAAGTAGCTAGACGACGAGATCAAAGTCGAAGAAAGTTATGCCAGGTTTGGTACGCGTCCTTTTCGGTGGCAGGGCCGGCGGAAGCACCACAAAACATACTTAAACACTGGAATCAAGCAAGAAAAAGTAGTAGTGGTGATTTTTCATACGGGTGAGACGTCACGAAATAAAGAAGAAAGGGACGGGTCACACACGCACACACACGTCACCTTCTTGGGGTCACTGTGGCGAATTTTTTATAGTGCACTGATGGGTAATCGCGAGTAAAATATATTGGTGTATCTTTATTTGTTAGGCACAAACAGCCGTGCTTAACGAATGCGATTGTTTTGTACTTACTAGTACTACTTAGTACAAAAAACTCGTGCTTTCCACGGCAACAAATACGTGACCAGTGTGTGAATGTACGTGTCCCTGCATTTGGAATTTACGGCTGCTCCGATCGACTGGGTGTGCGGCGGACATGCCACTGACAGACACTGTGTTGTACTGTTGTGTGCATGAAGCATGCATGGTGGGTACCATCTCAAGGTGGTCAAGCGGCCGGGTGGATCTGTCTTCCCCATTCTCGTGGTGGCTGCCGCTCTGCCCCTGCTTGGTCGTCCACGTCCGGAAATCCCTGCCTGAGCCTGAGGGTCGACTTTTCGGGGCAATCTGTTTGAGCATTTTCTCTATTCCTGGCCCATCATCTTAGCCCACTTTTGACGTGGGACTGTGGCGTATTGATTGCTTTCTTCCAGATTGACGTTTGCCCATTTTGAAGCCCAAAAACCATTTTAAAACCCATTATAGACTGGAACAAGTATACAGAAATGTTGCTCAAAGGAATCCCTTGGAAGAATGCAATGGCCCGTTGCATGAAAGCCCACCGTGTTTACGGTAGTTCTGGCCTGTTTGTATTGTATTTGTATCAGCAAATACAAATACATTGTGCTCAAAAATAAAAGGGAAATACAAATACATCAATGACATTTGTCTCCTCTTCGGCCACAGGGAGAAACCAAGCGATGGAATGAAGCCACTGGAGTCGCGACACACGTGGAAGTATATGGTCAACGCGACAACGCGTTAGATTTTGAGGAATGGAAAGATCACGGTGCACGATCACGTTACATTGCTGACAACACGGCGACAGGTTCGTGTGGAGCGAGGACAGAATGGCGGGCCCCGAGCCCGCGCGTGCTGCACCACCTCGCTTTCACGCGAGTACGTCGTCCACACGCGCCACAGTCTTTTATGCTTACTTCCATTATTGCCCATTCCAACAAAGAAATTCTTGTTAACGTCCCTCAAAGAAAAAAAATAAAAGAAAATCATGTTAACGCGAGGATCACATGGTCTATCCTGGTTCGAGGATTGCTCGACCCGCAAACTGGTATAGTATATATTCCATTGCCCACCAGCAGAAAGCAACAGGCAGTGTTTAATTATATTTTAATTTCAAAGCGTGTGGTTCCAGTTATGTGCGTGAATGTCAAGTGTCACTGACTCAGTGATGCGTTATAATATTCGTTACTAACTTTCTAGTGGACCCTTTTTTTCGTCCATAAAATGGACGGCCCTTTTTTTTTTTTGGTTCTGTTCGCTTCCGAACGGTGAAGGTATGACCCACGCATATGTCGCTGTGTCTGCGTGGAGCCAATGAGGCCAACCCTCCAGTACTGATCCAATGGCGCGAGCGCACGCTATAAACTGCTGCCATGTGTTGCATGTGCTGAGTACTACCTCACCAACACAAAACAAATCATTCACTGTCCTGGGACTAGGACAGGGAAAACAAATGGCACCTGTGGGCCCAACCAACTAAACTAACCACACTTGCAGTCTGATGCGGCGCTATATGAGCAAGCTGTGAGAGCTCTTCTCGCAACATTAGAGTGAGTTCCTCTCTGTTTTTGTTGACGACTTGAGGAGTACCTGCTTGTGCCTGTTTCAATCGGAAATCATCAGTAGAGGCGCATCGTCAGTCAGGTACATATTCCATCCAACCGGCAACCGATCGAAGAAGAGCATATTATGTTACCGAGAGCTCCCAGCCTGTTTGAAATCGAAGAGGGGGCGGCCGCGGCGGCGTCGACGACGATGCCGGTGTCCTCCGCCCAGCTCGTCGGGCTCCGGCTGATCATACACCCGTCGGCCGCGGCGAGGCAACAACGAGTGTCGTCGCCCGTCCTCAGGAGGTCGGCGGTGATGACGAGGGGCACCCCGGCTGCGACGACTCATGCGCCATCATCCACTAACAAGTGTCACGAAAATGGCCCGACCTTTGTGGGGCTGGAGTTCTTGAAGTCCTGCTTCTGCTGCCACAAGAAGCTGCACGCCGACATGGACGTCTTCGTCTACAAGTAAGATACTACAGTATACAGCTAATTAATCTTTCTGCACCTCGCGGAGGCAACAAACACGAAACTGTGCGCACGTTCCTGACCTGGGTTTTGGGCGTTCTGTTTTTTGCAGAGGAGAGCACGCGTTTTGCAGCGCGGAATGCCGGTCCCGACACATAGCCAAGGAGGAGCGGCGGGAGATGGAGATCCTCGTCAGGAAACGCCGCGACGCGTTCCACAGCCGGCACGCGGCGCCGCCCAAGACGGAAGGATCGAACCGCCGGCTCTTGAGACTCCAAATCGCTGCGTGATTCAGTTATGATGACGGGGACGATATATTATAGTCCCATACAGTTTTGTTGGCCTGTCAAAACTTAATTAGCAGATCGAGCCTGATCATGTAACCTACTGAACTGAACTTAACTGTCGATAGTGTACGTTTTTTTTTTATGACTCGCGACGGCAGCACTCTACTGCTTGTTCATATCTGGAAGAGGCAATATCGTATTAACCCGTACATTCAGAGAGACAAACGGCAGTTGAGTCACGTCCTACACCGATCTCTAGCTTGCGGGACTGTTCGTTCATTCACCGCCACCGCCGCTGTTTACGACGGACGACGGGCTCTTTGTGTAACACGTGGGGTACTATGTTAGCACCCGGAAACAACAAATTGTTTCCAAATTATTACTATGTTAGAACAAAATTGCTTTCTTTAAGGGATACTTTAGAACAAAATTGCTTGGCAGAAGGAAACTAGTTCGGTAATCGCGGTGTTTGCAAAGAAAGAGAGGCCTCGGAGGCCCAACAAGTTAGAACAGGCCCATCAATATTCCAAAAGGAGCACACTTCGAATGGACAGGCCTTTCTGCGGGCCTGTGACTGCTGAACCGTCCTGGGCTTGGCTGAACCACTTCCCCCGTTTCATTTTCCTTTTCGAAAGCCGATCAGCGTATCAAAATGTCTCTCAAACCAACTAGAATAACCCTCCGCTTCAAAACCAAAAAAAAAAAAGAAAAAAGAAAGAAAGAAAGAGAACAACCCTCCAGTCCTCCAGTCCCAAAAAGGATAAAAGAACAATCCGGCACGACTTATTTGCCTCCCCTAGTTAACAAGGACAAGGACTGGCCCCTTGCAGAAAAAAAAAAAGAAAAAGAAAAACAAGGACTGGCTCCAAGTCCGCACTCGGTTAGTAGTAGTAGCTTTCATGTCGTTCTTCGTTCCAACTAACATGAATGCACGTCAATTTGCACGGAGTTGGGATTTGGACGCAACAAGATCACCCACCAAGTCAACTGTGCAATTCTCATCTCCCGTGTACACGTGCTGCCACCTGCCACACGTTGGCGTTCCGACCGCACGCGTCTTCGTCACGACTCGCCAATAGTAAGTGTCCTCCCGCCGACACGAGTCGCACACGAGGATTCTTGCTCTTGTTAGTCCTGTAGACTGTACTAGACTACTGGTACGCAATTTACAAGGAACGACACGAATCAAGTCCACATGACAATCATCATAGCAACGACGACCGACCGCCCGGCAGGCGGCAGGCGGAAGTGTGAACCTATGTCGTACTAGAAAAGATTTAGAAAGACATTGGGGTAAATTGTTAGGAACTTGTTTTCACCTCAAATTTTGCCTGTACAAAAGTTGTACGTTAGATTCCCAAAAGCCACTAGGACTACTGTCGGGAGCTTATACAGTCGGACTGGGAGGCGCTTAAAACATTTGTGAACTTAGGCCACATTTTGTATGGATTATCTAGAAAACATATTCGTTAAACATCAGTTTTATCAAAAATAGCTCTTTAGAAAAAAATTATTAAAAATGTTTAGCAAAATAACTTCTGTTACAGATCCTAAGGTTTTTATATAGAAGTGCATGGAGATGTCATGAGATACTACTTTTTTTTTCTTTTAGTTCCTAACACAAATTGAAGTAACTTTGAGATGTAAGTGTAGAAGCACTTCTTAAACCTTTTAACACCATATTCTTGTGCTTTCAATCAGACGGAACACATGGTCGCAAACTATCATCCCAATGATAGAATGAACAAATCAAGAATTCCTACAAGATTATATTAATGCTATTTTGCTGCTTAGAATCGTCACAGAATGAGAAAGGTATCCGTAGTTACGTAGCAGTTTCCTCGCGGGTTCGGTAACCCCACCTAAACCGATGGCGGTGAAGAAGTTGATCGCGAACCGTGTGTTCTTTGTGCAGTCCCTCGGAAAGAGGGCGTCGCGGACCTCAGTGTCGTCGTCATTTATCTTCCTACTGAGCTGATTTATCCCGAGATGCTCCGAGAGGTCCTGGAACAGCATCTCGATGAAGATGCGAGAAGACGACGTGGTGTCTTCCTCTGTGACCCTGACGAATCCGAGCACGCGTCGCCAGGAGAGCGCGTCGACAGCCAGCAGGTGCGCGAAGAGCCTCGCGGAGGCGCGCAGCTCGACGGTCTCCGTGCGGTGCGCCGTCGAGTAGACCCGGGCGAAGCAGGCCTCGAAGGCGGCGCAGAGCCTCTGTCCAACTGGCCGTAGTACCTTGAGTAGGCCTTCTCCTTTCTGCAGCACTCGACGAGCATGGAGCAGAGCTCCTCCGCCTCATGGCCTGACCTGACGACTGACATTAGCTTGTGGCCGGCTTCCTCGGCGTCGACGCTTGACATGACCGTCAAATATATTGTTCTTCTTAGGCCGATCAGATCACGAGGGTGTCTCTCTTGGGATCCTCGTACGCTGCCTTGTCTTGCATGAAAGACGCGCTCGGGGTGAACACGTCGAGATGGACCTCGGGATCATAGTTGAGGGAGAGTTCGATCCGATGGGTCACTTGGTCGTCCGGCTCGATGAGGACCAGCTCTGGCTGGACAGGCGGGTGATCCCTGAACTGAGCCTTCTGGATGGTGAAGAGATTTTCAATGGCGAACTGGACGCGCTTATCGATGCCATCACAGAGGAGGATGCTTCGGAGGGTGTCGAACACGGCGTCGAGCCCTCGGGGGCAGCGCTCGCGGAGCGTGGCGCCGCATTCCGTGACGAAAGCCACGACGACTTCGACGGTGCTGTCCTTCGGCTTGTCGTGCAGCAGCAGCGCGAGGACCTCGAGGGCCAGCAGGTCGTGCGCAACGCCCTGGTTCACCAGGTGGGCCACGAACCTGGCCGCGGCCGCCAGCCGGGGCCTGTCTCCGCTGGCGTGGGCGCGTCGGAGGCGGACCACGAGGTGGACGAGGAGGAGCCGGCCCACGCAGGGGAGCGCGGCGTTCACGGCCGCCGCGAGCGCCTCGAAGACGTCCGTTAGGGCGGGGCAGGCCGCCTGCGACCTGGTGAGCGCGCGGCAGAGCAGGCCGCGCCCGCGCACGAGGTTCATGGCCAGCAGGTCCGGCGCCACGCGGCGGATGTTGGCGGGGGTGGCCTTATTTACTAGCCCGGTGATGCTCCGCCGCAGCGCCTCCTAGCTGCGCCGCTGGTCATCTTCGTCGGCAGCGCCGGCGCGGTATGGCGGGACGTAGATGACGCCACCACCCCGCTTGCATGCCGGTTGCCATGTCTGGTCCTTCTTGGCCTCCGCTACGGTCGCAGTTGATCTCCGGCGCTTGGCGCCCAATTGATCGTAGAGACGCGACATGTCAATCTGTTAGTTCAATTGCGACGTGAGGCGTTTGGTTGTGGTTGTGGACACACAGTAGTTTTGCTCGAATATACTATATAGCAGAAAAAAAACCTTGACGAACTGTAATTTCGTTGCTTAACAGTAATGAAATTTCAGAGCGATGACTCTGGAAAGAAAATTCGGTTCCAATTTATAGAATTGCCGAGCAAAACTACGCTCATCCGCACACGTACGTACTTGAAGGCGAGGCAATGAAAACTTGAAAAGGAACGCTTCTCCCGCGCGTGCACAGCCACCCGACCACCGAGCCATGCCATGCCGGGCACGAACGAACGCTCATAAGAAAATTACCAGAGTGACCGGTGGACCGGGGCGTGCAACGCACGCGTCGGCGACAGGCGACTGGTATTACTCGTTTCGTTCCTTCTTGTCATCATCCTACCAGACCACCAGGCAGAGTGCGTGTGCGTGTGGAACCCGCACGACAGGAAGCTGCCTTCGCGGCCACAGCCATTGTCTCCCATGCTCGATCTTTGTCATGACGTGTTAAAGAAAAATCCATGGCGCAAAGTAGGGTTGAGGAGTGGCGACCAAATCCCACCACTGGAGAAGAGACGTGCCTCTAAAGCAAGATAGGAGCTTCTTTTGACCGTCCTCTGCTTTGTGGCCTCTGCTCTGCGTCACCAAATCGACTGTGCTCGAATGAGAATCTCTCTTCTCTGTCTCCGCACTCTGCAGACGCGTGTTGTATGCCGATACTGGTATATGGAGAAAAGGAGAAATAAGGAAGTGAAATTACCTCCTCTCCTACCGTAGCGTACCTGAGACGTACAGCACCCTGGTCTGTTCACGTCTGTACGACCGGTTCTAGCGTGGTCGCAGCATTGGCTCTCGTTTCCGGTCACACGATAACTCCTGAGGTCTGGAGAGGTCCTAACTGGCAAGCATGAGCATGACTCCGTCAGCAACAACGCGTATGCTCCTCCGTGCGCAGAGAAGAGAAGAAGATTCGCACTCGCTCGCTCGGCACGAGGAAAGAAAAAGAAGAGTCAATAATCGGATCGAAAAAAATTGAAAGAAGGGTCCATGTCTCGGCTCGCGCAACACGCACCCGCCCTTTTCAACGACCTTTCCTCACCCCCCTGCCTTCCTTCCTCATCAACCGACCCTCCCTGTTTATCTCCTCGGCTTCCTGTTCCTTCTCCGGCGGCCTCCGCTCCCCACGCACCAACTCCCGCAGCCTCCGCCCGCAAACGCCGTAAAAACCCTAAACAGCCAGCACGTTCCAAGCAAAAGCACAGCGCGGCAGAAGCAGAGGCGCTGCTTGCGCGATCGAGTGAAGTTTATTTTCATCGTCCATCAGGAGGATCAGAGCTATCGCGGCGCGCCATGCGGCGTTCCGAGTGGGAGGACCGGTGCAAGCGGCACCCGGAGCACCGGCTGTCCAGGGGCGTCTGCCCGTTCTGCCTCCGCGACCGCCTCGCGCACCTCTCCGCGTCGTCCTCGGCCACCACCACCACCACGCGGGCCTCCACGTCCGCCACCACCTCCTCCCCGCCGTCCTACTCCTACTCCGCCGGCGGAGCCTCTCCGCCGCCGCACCGCGCCGCGGACGTCAGCTCGGTGCACGTCGTCGTCGGCGATGCGTACTCGGCCGACGCCTCCTTCGTCAACGTCGCGGCCTTCTCGCAGCCGCTCATGCCCACCTCGGCTGCTGTGAATAAGAAACCGATCAGGCAACAAGCAGATGCGGCGGCGGGCAGGGAGCCTCAGGCGGCGACGACGACGACGAGAGGGAACGGGGAGGCGGCAGCGAAGAAGAAGAAGGGCGGTAAGAAGAAGAAGATCGGGAGGTTCCTGTCGAGGCTCGTCGGGGCGGAGAAGCGGCGGCAGACCGGCGTGGACGGCGACGGCGGCGAGCTCTTCCACTCCAAGACCATGAAGGAGAAGACGGCGTCCAAGTGGGTGTTCTTCTGAATCGCTTCAGGTGCCGTCGATTCGATCGTTCCTTTATCAAAGTCGACGATCCATCCTCACAATTTTTCTTCGAGTACTACTTGTGCTTGATCTTTAGTAGTTTCTTTTCCTTTTGGGGGATCAATTTTTCTGGGCTTTGATGGAGTAATTGGCCTGTTTGATGATTTTGCACCTGATAAAAAAAGGAACAGTACTACAAGCTGTAAAAATGTCAGAACGTTCACCGACCAATTGTATGTGGATGTTCCAGTTGTATGCATAGCCTTTTTTTTGTACAGTTTGTGCTACATACTACTTTAGGGCCAGTTTGTTTGCGCTCCGTGTGCTCCCGCTCCTGCTACTGTAGCAGCACCGTAGCTGTCAGAAGACGACCGGGAGCTGGAGCAGCGAAGCTAGAAAACACCGCTCCATCTGCTCCACGTTCAACCATGGATGAAAAATAGGAATCGCTCCCAGCTATAGTAGAGTAACAGTGATTTGTGTCAGAGGAGGTGATGGGAGCGGAGCTGCTGAGATCGGTACCAAACAGGCCCTTAATATGCAAGAGATTCATTCAACTGCACATGGATGAAACTGATACGTAACTCGTTTAAGAACTTTATAGTTTATACTATACTAGTATGAGTTTTTAGCAGTGGGTTCCAAATCTGCACGATTTATTTTGTTGTCTGCGATGACCGATCGACTACGTGATTGACGACAACCTACGGAGTTGGCAAAAAAAATCATTCAAATAATAAACGGAATGTTCCGTGCTTGTACAATTCCAGTCAGTTGGTCGGTCGTACACTCATCTGATAACGAATAATCTAGTATCATCTTTGGTACTGCTAGTTTCATTTCTCTGGAAGAATCAAGCACGGAGGAGTACTGTACTCAAGATTATGACAAGTCCAATTTATTTGGCTTTGTGGTTTTTGTCTACTAGCATGCCGAATCCTGCGCACGTACGTCTCTTTTTCCCTTTGATCTCTTTTCCTGGTGTCATATCATTTTGATGTGGAGTTGGTTTTGTACTGCTCTGGACTCTCGTTGGCACTTGGCCTCATCTCATCTGTCCATCAACCATCATCATCCTTTGTTTGGCTTGGTTGGGCAGGGACGCAGGGTACCTCACTAAACCGACACCATCTCGATCCGATGCGTCGACGCTGGCGATGGGGAGACGGGAGTAGTACTTCCTATGGCATGCATCTTTTGATGTGGTTTTGAGACAAGAGCCTAGTACTTGGGACGAGAGATCCTCACATGATCGGGCAAGTCTCAGTATCGTCATATAAGGGGCAAAGCGTAGGAGGAGATGGACGCTTTCGGCTCAACTTTAGCGGCCTTCTAGTATGGTTTTATGCTGTTAGCCTTCTAATATGGTACTCTTCCGTTTTTATACAACAACTAGCAGCTTTTTAGTTCATTTCTCCTGTTCGAAACGACAGGAATTTGTAAACAGAGCAGTATTGTGTTTTTTGCTGACGCCAGGTAGTCACATGCGTACACTTGGAGTTGGGAATGAGTATGATTTTTTTCTCGTAACAGCATTGGAAAACTATTCGATTTTTTTTTTATAAAAAAAACACCTTGCTAGGTGCCTAAACTGACCCCTCAAGCAACAAGTATCCAGTGTGCTAAGAATAATGGACCTGAAGTAGTTAAGAAATGGAATGCGTGGATTTCTAACCAGGTCAGAGTTCTAGAATTTCTAACCTATTCATATATACGGAGACCTGCAGCCACGACGCACCGGCATCGAATATTCGTGTATATATACTACATGACCGAATCCAAAACTAAGCAGTCAACGAAACAAATAAAATCTCGGCGACGGGGTTACCAGCTCTTCGTGCAGGCTTCTATTCTAAACCAGGGGAAGGAGTTAACTTGACCATACTCTGTACCTGGTCCGAGACTCTGGTTTGCTTATTGCTTCCTGTTAGATAAGAGCAACCTTTTATACACTAGAGCACCCAGCACAGCTCGATCAAACATAAACATTGAAGCATAACAGCAGCCGATGGAAGCAGAGCAGCTGACCGGCTGTTGTGCCTGTCACCAAACTGGTCGGCTGTGGATGCTGCGCTTGAAACTGTGATGGCTGACGGAGACCCGCGAGCGACCTGGCGATTAGCCCAGCCCATTGGAGGCTTGGGGCTTCCACCAGCTATAGGATTAACATTGCTCACACGGTTCTTTACGATGATTTTCCTCGATGATTGCTTTGTTAACGAACTAGCGGCCTTTTGGGCCATATCAGAAGGGAGGTACGTCCCCGCACTAGGTGGGCTTCTTTTAAGCTATTGGGCCGGTGCTAAGTAGTTAGGCCTAACAGTCGTTCAGTTCAAAACTGGGTGATGCGTCAAGTAACGGTTATCAAAATTTTCGCCATTCGTTGCGGGGCAGAGGAGGCAATGATCTCAATGTCATTTTTTTTTCCTAAAAACAAAAGGAAACAACGGGAAAATATCTAAATGCCATATATACACCACCAAGAATCCAGGAGCAACTCAGGATCCAGGGAGGTTATCCAGCTGCTGCTATTTTTCATGAATCCAAAATTTTCTAAAAAAAAAGCAGCACACCAATTTAGTCAAAACTCTCCTGTTTCGTCGTTATCCATCCAGCTGCTATTTGTTAGTGAAGCTCTTCCATCGGAACAAGCTGCCGACCTTGCGCATAACCACCCGTCGCTTACCAGGAAACCTCGGCATCGACATCGAGGAGAATGCACCCGCCTCGGCCTTCTGCTCGTCGGCGGAGCCGAAGATGTCGTGCACGGAGCCTTCGAAGGTCTCCGACATCCGGCGCGGCCGGGTGAGCCCGGCCGGCGGCCTAATCTTGGAGTCCGACGGGTACTTGTCCAGCACCGGCACCGCTGCCCTTGCATGATGCGGCGACGGGCTGTCCAGCACCACGTCCATCTTTGCATTTGCAGCGGCCATGGCGGCGGTGGGGCTCGCGGACGTGGCCACAAGTATGCTCTGCAGCTCCTTGACGCTGTCCCGCGCGGCGGCCTCGCTGACCCGGAGGTTCTCCAGCTCCTGCTTCGTGCACCTGACGGCCCTGTCCTTGTCGCCGACGAGGCCCCTGAGGTGCTCGTTCTCGGTCCTCGCCTCCTCCAGCGCCTCCTTCACCACCTTGGTGTCCTTGACGGCCTGCTTCAGGATGTCCCGCAGCTTGGCGACCTCGGCGCGCCCGGAGCGCTGCGACTCGAGGAGCCGCGCGTTCTCGCGCCGCGCCGCGGCGAGCTCGGCCTCCGAGGCCCGCCACGCCGCGGACGACTTCTCGGCCTCGGCGCGGAGCCGGACCACCTCGTCGGACGCGGCGCGGAGCTTGTCGCCCCTGCGCTTCGCCGACACGTGCACACGGTCGGCCTCCGTCCGGGCCGTCTCCGCTTCGTGCTGCGCGTGCGCCAGCTGCTGCCGCGTCGCCTGGAGCTCCGCGTTCACCTCCTTGAGTGCCATCACGAGCTCCTCCATGGCCTTCCGGCTCTTCTCCTCCGCCGCGAGCGCCACATGCAGCTCGCCGTGGACCCGCTGCAGGTCGCGCTCGTGCCGGCTCCTCGGCGTCGACACGGGCGTCCTCGCCTCGAGCCTCTGGACGGCCTCCTGCAGCGCGTCGATCTCGAGCCGGGCCTCCTCGAGCGAGATCTTGGTGAGCTCCAGCTGCTTCGTCTGCAGCGTCAGCGAGTCGAGCATCCTCTTCTCGGACTCCCGCGACGCCTCGAGCTCCGCCTCCAGCGTCTCTATCGTCGTGCGGTCGTTGGCCGACGCCAGCGCCTTCCACTCGGTCACCTCCAGAACGCGGTGCGCGCGGTCCCGCTCGTCGCGCACCTTGCGCAGCTCGGCGCGGAGCTGGGCCACCTGCTGCTCCATCTCCGGCTGGCCTTGCTGCTGCTGCATCTTGTTCTTCCCCTGGCTCCTGAAATGTTCTACGATCAGGGGGGCAAGATTTCGCAGACCACCGCGGAGGTTCGGCGATTGGAAACGCACGAAACTTCGAGGCATGTGGGAGGACGCAGGGCATAAAAGGGGATGTCGGAGTTTCTTGCTAAATATGCGGTGCGGAAACCGGGTTCTAAAATTGGGTGCAATGACAAGTTAAGGAGAGGGTTTATTCGAGGCACTGCTCGCGGCTATATTTGGTGGAGCATTGAGTTTCACATGGAGCTTTGATGAAGTACGTGAGTTTCACATGTGCCTATATTATTTGCTAGGACAGCTTTGATAATGAACGATGCCACCCACACCTGGTAAAAATCGTGTGCAGCTTCTGAAGATCAGTGAGAGAAATAGAGATGCAACTTTCAAGAAGTGAATGAGAAAACAAGGTACAATCGTGCCATCAGTCTGCGTACACAAGAATATATATGCAGAAATAAGGATCTCAACATGCAGAATACACGGATGAGCAAGTATTTTATTTGGCACAAGGCAAACACGTAATTTCCCTCTGAACTGAACAGCAAACATCACAGCACAATGCAGCGGCTTGTAAGGCTCGCTCTGTTAGAAATTCAGCCTGTCCATCCAGATGATGCACCTGAGACTCTTCCCTTGGAGCAGCAGGTCGAATGCTTTGTTGATGTCCTTGAATTCAACTTCGTGCGTTACGAACTTCTCCAGCTCCAGCTCCTGTATTTTTTTTGCCAGTAAAGAGTCAGAGTTATACTGCTGGGTTTGAAATAATTCTACAAATCATTGTATTACTACATGATGATGATGGTACTATTTGACTATATACACTGAAGAAGCCAACCTTGTTCAGGTACTTATCGGCGAGAACCGGAATGTCCTCTTTTGGTTTGAGCCCTCCGCAGAGCGACCCCATGATAGATTTGCCGTGGAGAATCTCCAGAGAAGGAATGGAGAGCGGAGCACCGTGCATTTCCACCCCAAGAATGATCGTCTTGCCCCAACCCTGCCACAAACGGAGCAACGGTTGCGTTGGAGTTGGACAAGCATGCCAAGGGTTGGCTTTCAGAACAGATAGCGCCCCATGAGTACTTGTACGACTTACCTCTCGAGAGCTACGGAATGCGTCGGCCATCAGCGGCGCGAGGCCAATGCACTCGAAGCAGTAGTCCGCGCCACCGTCGGTCATCTCGATGATCTCCTCGCTGACTGATTTCTCACCAAGATCTCTCGGGTTGATGAAATGTGTCACACCGAACTTCGTTGCTGCAGGAAGCGACATTTCAGTTATTCATAGATGTCTTGAAGAAAGTTTAGAAAAGGAAATCATAGCGCGATAGAAGGGGGCCTGCCTAGCTCCTGTTTCTCCGGGTTCAAATCGACGCCGATGATCTTTGACGCCCCACAAATCCTAGCTCCTTCCGCCGCCTGATAATGACATTTCTACACTTCAATATAAGCCAAAAATGCAGAACCCAAATCAGAAGAGAATCAAGTATCAAAAGATTTTACCGCCAGTCCTACAGCGCCGAGACCGAAGATAGCGACTGAAGATCCTGGCTCCACTTTGGCCAGCTTCCATGCGGCTCCGACCCCTACAATTTCGGTTCGGGGACCAATTCAATTTTATTTCTCAAGAGCGTGTCTAGATAACCAATGCTTTTCAATCAGAAATTCAAATTGCCCCACAAATTCTCATATGCCATCGTCACTAACCAGTGGAGGCGCCGCAGCTGAGCAGGCAGGCCGAGGACGGCGGCATGGCGGGGTTGACCTTGACGACGTGGTTCACGTCCACCACGGTGTACTCGGAGAAGCTGGACACGCCGAGGAAGTGGTGGACCGGGTTGCCGCTGCCGTCGCTGAACCGGCACGTGTCGTCGCGCAGCATGCCCGGGCGCACCGCGAACCGGTACTTGGAGCACATGTTGCTCCGCGCCGACCGGCAGTCCACGCACTCGCTGCACTGCCCCAGGAACGTCGGCACAACAGCGTCGCCGGCGGCGAACCCCTCCACGTGCTCACCCACGCTCTCCACCACCCTGCAAATTAATGGCTTCTTACGTGAGTTTGACAGTTCTTTTTTAACAATGTTCTCGGGCCACAAGAGGTTACAATAATTCGTAGGCTAGACTTTGTTTTGAACTGTGCGGAATTTACAATTTTGAAAGTACTTTAAAAGGTTTTGTACCACACATACATAAACCTATTACGGCTCCCATTTGATTCTTTTTTAAATGAAAAACAGTGGGGTAGATTGCTCATCTGTATGGCTGAAACTTGCTACGGATATTTTTTAAATAAAAAATTGAAGGATAACGTTTGTCACAAGAAGAGTAGTAATAGTAGTCATTATCTAAAAACAAGAAGAGTAGTAGTACTATATATCTTCGCCGCCACCGAGAGAGTTGGCTTATCTCGTCAGATGCATGTGCATTTCAACTTCAACGGGGAACAGTTGAATATGTTCATGTGTTTTGGATTCCTCCAATCGTGTTGACAGTGAGTTGTCAATTGGTTTGTGGCTATATGCCTACAAGTGTCTAACTGCCGCATCTCATCTTCAATTTAAAACCCCAAAAATGTGACATGATTGGTGCCATTTTGTATATATCTATTGAAATTTGATTAAGCATACCGACAAAATTCATTTAAAATATTTTTAAAATACAATAACCAGTGACCTATAGGCGTAGCTGTGTACACGCCACTACAATAGACAAAATGAAAGGAAGGAATCAGAGAGTTTTCATTAGCTATAGTCAACATCAATCGATCAAAATAAATAGAAGACTCGATCCACTACGAGGCCCCACTATACCGTGCCCAACGTCAAGGTGCATCAAGTACGCACTGGGTAAATGCTGGCTGAAATATGAAGTCGTAAACTGTACCGCAACAAGAGTCATTTTCTGATGCTTCAGTTTATATATTATCATATTTGACAATTAAAGAGCATTCGCACTCTTATTAAATGCAGGAAATTCGGAATGAATCATATAAATAAATGTATAGTAATATTTATTTAAAATTAATATAAATAAATCTGTGGTAATATTAATTTAAAATTTTGAGATAAAGTACCTATATACAAGAGCCCATACTAATAAGAACCCATAAATAAATTAATTAAAATTCATATGGGAATGTAGTTTATAAAATATAAAGAAAATTTAGATTAGAAAATCAATTGAATTAACACTTTGATTTTTATGCATCAAAATATAATTTTGATGTACTATTTATACATATAGAATTTTTTTAGGAGAACTTTATAATATAGTACTAGCGGTGTACGTGATTGATGTGCTAGTACCAAAACCAATTAGAAGCTGATGAAGGACTCCACTAGATTGCTACTGTGCCAAACGTCAAGGGTGCATATCAATAAGTACTACTGGTACTGGGCAAATATAATTGGTTGAAACGTCTACAGCATTCACACGCTTTCCAACCTCAAGTCAATTCGCGAGCTTGGCCACATAGAAATGCAACTTCCCGTTTTTCCTCCAACCGGCGTCATCAGCACAAAGGCGTCATCATGATTACAGTTCAACCTCGATCAAACGTCATTTATGGACTGAGGAAGTATTAAAGCTGACGTCTCGCAGTTTCAACGTTGGGATAAAATTCCACTTCTCAGTTGCAGAGTTTTCAAAAGAAAAGGGGATAGCACAATTTTGGGAGCACTCACCCGAACGCTTCGTGGCCAAATATTCTGGGGAAAATGCCGGGGAAATCCTGCTCGCACGGGCACGGAGTGGAAATCTTGTGAGGGAAGTGGGGTACTAGTACTTGGCTGACGAACGCCGCAAGAGGCCCCAGCCAGTGAAACCGGACAAAGGAAGAGGCAAAACTAACCTTCATTCGCCAGAAGGTGACGTCGCTGTGACAGAGCGAGGTGCAGACGATTCTTATCCGGAGCTCGTACGCCTTGGGCGGGGCCACGACGATCTCCTCGATGAGGAGCGGCTCGCCGACGGCCCTGCACACGGCCGCTGCTCGATCGTCGGCGTCGCCCGGCAAAGAAACCAACCGGTTATTAGCCTCGCCACAGCGACAAAACAGGGATCACAGGATGCATGGGAAGAAAGAATGGGGGCAGGGAGGAGTGAATCGATGCTGAGAACCGTACCTTTGCATCGGATGGGTTTGGGGCAGTGGTTCTCCATGGATGACGAGCGAAGACGATGGCTTGCAATTGGAGTCGTTGCTGCCAGGTATGGAGTGTTCCAATGGCGCCGCTCCGTGGTACCGAGAGCTTGGGAAGGAGAGCGGTCTCATTTATCGGATATAAAAGTACTGCTGGTAGTACTGAGAGCCTTTTTCGATTTCGCTCATTCTGTGAGATTTTCTTACTGCCGACGGCTACCTCCAGATTTGGCGTACTAGTTATATCTATGAGCCACTTGGAAGGAAAGGAAGATGCTTAGCGAACTGCCGTCTTGTGACGGCATCTGGCGTAGTACCTACCACCCTCTCTGTTGAAGATTTCAAATGGACAGAAAAAAGGCCTAGTTGGAACTTTGCAGCCCGTGGAGGCGGCCCAAATTCGACCACGACCAATTTCCAGGCAGCTTCCACCTCGGACAATTCAACCCGCCGGTCCTATTGGTGTGTGTACGTCCTTCAGTTCAGTGGACTACTGTTCATCCTGGAAATCAACTTGGCGTGCAGGGCCCGTCGCTCTGCCGCTGCCGGCGCCGCAACTGAGGAGCCAGGTGAGCTGGAGCTGGAGCTGGACATGGCCATGAGCTAGACATGGCTCCATGGAGAGACCTGGAGATTGCAGGGCATGGCTCGTCCCTTCCCGGCCCGATTGCTAATCACTCCTGATGTGACGGGGGCTTCGGAATTATTGAGCAATCTAAACTCGCTTTCCTTCACATGGGGCCCCAGTACAGTACAGTACTGCGCAGTCTTGTGATTTTTATTAAACATTTTAAAGCCATTATGTAGATTTGTTTAGAGGAGTACAGGACAATAATCAAGTGGTTGTTTTTTTTTTTCTCGAACGTGCTGGGCTTTCTAGCCGCGACAGCTGAATGAAGGCCCGTTCTACAACGAGGCCTCGGCCAGCGGACCGTGTTGATGTACCGTCGTTCATGGGCCATGGCAGTGAGTACATTGGACGCGTTTTGCATCTAATTCTTGCTTTTTCCTTATATACTAATGTAATAGTACTTTGTTAAGCATTTTCCTATGCTCTTTTGCTCCTCTTTCTTTTTCATTTGCTACTATGGGAACTCGAACAGGTTAGATTGGACCCATGGCGACCTCTTTGCAACTCAAAGAAGGGTCGCTACATTATGTGCAAACCGGCCGCCAGCAGCCAACATACCACTTTTAAGCGCTTTTTACGAGCGGACGATGCTTTTTTCAAGGACTCTGCCGTGCGAACGATGCGCGGCGGGTCCCCTCCTTGTTCATTTGCTCTTTTTTTATTTTTATTTTTTTTAACTGTTGGATAGGACACCATTTAAACGTAAAATTTGCTCGTCTTCTGCTTCTGCTTTTTTTTCCTCTATCGAAACAAATCTTAACCAAAGGCACCATAGATGCACGTCGTCCCGATGTCGATCTGAACACGTCATATTCATCTTGCTCGCCGCAGGCAGGTAAACAGCGACTGGAGAGGAAAACTCCTGCGGATGTACTGTTACTCGTGACGGTACCCATTACGCTTGCTCCAAAGACGACTCCATCAAAGGATCGGCGAAGTCCGTTTCACTATTTGCCCCTGCAACGAGGACTAGGAGTAAATGAAACAGTGAACTCAAGTCCAGTCCAGACGTCCAGTACTAATCCTTTGCGCGCTAGTACCAGTTAGTAGCTGGCTGGCCCACCTGAACGGACGATCCTGCCCTCGGTTCGGTCAAAGACAGGCTCTCGGTCAAAGCAGCTTCCCGTGCGTGCTGTCGTTTTATAAAAGCTGGAAAGCGATGGGGGAGCTTAACAAACAAGAGAAAGAGATCACGGCCTGCCTCACCTCACATGGCTTCGCTAATCGTCCTCGTCCCCTCGTCGTAATCTCTCGGGCCTTGTCTTTACGCCTCGCGTCTCCTTGCCCTTCCTCGCCGTTGCACACCTTTTCATCCCCCGTGCACGCATGGTACGGCGCGCGGCTTTTGCATCGGGTTTAGTAATCATGGTGTTAGATTACTTGATGCTGCTGCTGCTGCTTCTTCTTCTTCTTCGACTGCCTTTTAGCAGTGGTAGTAGTAGTATCATCTTACTTTGATGAGAGCTGAGACGTGGTCCCATCCCACCGCTTCCTTGCTGCGGCCGTGATTGTTCCCGGTTGCTTTGAGAGAGAATGGTCACGCCTGGGCAGTAGTAACTTAACCAGTCGCCGCAATAGTAGCTGCCAGATAAAAAAAGAAACCGCGTAACTTCTTCCAGTAATAAAAAAACCATAGGAAATCGAAGAGATTTCGGCGCAGGTTTAGTTTATTTCGAGTGAGATCGGTGAGCCCAAGTAGAACGTTGCGGGTACTCATACGTCGTACCAACCACGCAGAGAGCTCCGGAAACCGCCGCATTCCACTCCATTCCACACGCGAAAGGCGAGCCGCAATCTGCAGCCGTGGAGCGAGCGGCTGGAACGCTGCGGGGAGCAGAGGCCACCAGCTATCAGCAGCTCACTCAACTCCAGCGACCTGCCCTTCTTTTTGGTTCGGACGGTTTGCCCCAGAAGAGAAGAGAAGAGCCTGTCTCTGCCTATCCGCCAGTCTCGTTCTCGTCTCTTCTCTTCTCTTCTCACTCCCTGCCCTGCCTCTCCGAATCCCAATCTCGCCACGCTCCTCTCTCTCCCACCGCTTCCGCTTCCTCCGCGAATCCTTCCGCCATGGTCATGGAAAAGTCCAACAACCTCCCTCCGCCGCCGCCACTGCAGCAGCAGCCTTCGTCCTCCACCTCCACCGCCTCCTCCTCGCTCAAGTCCCTCAACAAGTCCTCCTACAAGATCTCGAAGCAGTCCTCCACCGCCTCCTCTGCGGCCTCCGCAAGAGCGCCTTCCCCGCCGCCGCCCCGCCCTTCTTCTCTCCCTCCCCCGCTGCCCCCGCCGCCGCCGTCATCCGTCCCCGCCGACCACCCGCCGCCCCAGCCCCCGGTCTACAACATCGACAAGTCCAACTTCCGCGACGTCGTGCAGAAGCTCACCGGCTCACCGTCTCACCTCCTCCCGCCACAGGCGCCAGCAGCCCCCGCTGCCGCCGGTGCGATGGCGCCGCCGCCACTCCCACCGCCTCGGCCCCTTATGGCGCCTCCGCCGCCGCCGCCGCCACCGACGGCGATACCTTCCCGCCTCCACCGCATCCGGCCGCCGCCGCTGGCCCCGCCGCGCCCGATGCCCATCCTGGCGCCGACGGCGCCGGCGCTCTCCCCGCTCCCGCCGCTCCCGGCGGTCTGCATGTCGGCAGAGTCGCCCATCTCCGCCTACATGCGCAGGCTCCGCGGGATGCCCTCGCCGATCCACATGCCGACGTCGCCGCTCGGGTTCGGCTGCCTGCCCTCGCCGCGGACGCCGCCGTCTCCCGGCGTGCCGATGCCGGCCACCAGCCCCCGAGTCCGCGACCCGTGACGATCCTGAAGCCACCGACTCCCCTGTCACTGCCGATGTGTAGATACGCCCGGTGTAGGAGAGAGATCTGGCGAGGCGGCAGTGAGGAGAGGGAGGAAGCACCAATACTACTATTATTACATTCTCTAGCTCCAACTCATATTATTATTATTAGCTCAAAATTCTTTCTTTTTCTAGCATGTTCTACCTGCCTTGATATTTTGCCGGTGTATAAGGGACATGCGGCGTTCGGCAACCAATGGATTGCTCATGTTTGGCAGATTTTTCTTTTCTTTTCTTTTTTGTTGTAACAAAGCTTTATGCAGCATATGTATGGCAGAACCTCATATGTGAAATTTATTTAGGAATTATCATGATATTATCTTCAAAATGTTCTGAATCAGCTTTACAATGTTTTCATCAGCTTATAAGGTCAAACTGCTGCTGCGGGCAAATCCAATCAACCGATCTGATCTAAGGTTGGTGTGCATGTGATCAGGCATTTAGGCTTGGTCTTTATCCAGTGAGTGACTTGTGTGTCGATAGGTGTTCACATGATAGATTTTGTGTGGTTGTCAATTGCAATCAGGAACAATTTCTTGTGTGATGCGGACGTTTATGTTTGTTTTTTATGGTGTATGTATATACTATGGCTCAACAATTGTGGTCACTGGTCACATAATGATGAAGCATGTTTGGTGACACATCGCCGTTGGGTGAAGCCTTTTCGTTTGTTAATCATGAGCTTTCATTTGCTTCTCATGAGTACTACACCAGCCTTTGCAAAGGACAGGGGAGATTCTAGAAATTGTACGGGCAATTTGCCAACAAAACGAGGCCCTCAGCTTCCAACTATTGATAAGGTCAGTGTCAGTTATACTATTTACCTGAGCTCATTGTAACATGTGTTCTATAGTACATTTGATGCTATAAAAAAAAATAATCGGTGGATCGGTTAAAGTGAGAAGAAAATTTCTGCTGTCTCCCTGGTAATTTGACAAGGATATGCTAAGGCAATATGACTAGTGTATCTCTGGCAAGGGCAGAATTTTTTTTATTACTACCAACTCTATTAATCCTGAAGCTTTGGCTTGCAGTCTGAATCTATAGATTTTGCAGAGAAGGTTCCTCTTTGGTTTAATGGGATATGAACATATTGAGCTACAAGCTTGAAATCACTTTCAGAGGGCATGCCTTTGTACACGTGCTTAGAATTGCATGTGATTTTTTTATATCACTTCATTTCTGTCAAGGATCGGTAACAAGATAATAATAGCTAGTTTAAGTCCAATTGGAAAGCGATATGCTGAGAAGATGCAAGTATTTATTTGCTTCCCCTCTTGTATGGTCGAAGTATTGATACCTGATGTACATGTACATCTACTCTTTTATCTAGGAAGATTTCACTTGCAATATTTGTTTTTCTTCCCAGCTGTTCTCTTTTCACAGTTTGCCATCGTCATCCAGGTTGGATTTGACTTGTTTCTGCGGATAACGCTATGCTGCATGACAGTATTAAGATAGATTTGACCGGTATGGGGAACACTCTGCGGTTCACGTTTGAAGCATTGTCTTCTCGCGATGTGATTGTATTCATTTGGTTTATCAACCGTTGCCACTGCCCACTTGCTTGGGCTGGGATAAAGAAACAAATGCGGTGCAAATACTTACACAGTAGTAGCTCAATGTCAAAACAATGATGTGAAATCAGACCCAATATCCGTGCTGATATATCATCTTTTGGTACGTAGTATAAAGAAGTTAAGGAAGAACATGACTTGTCCTCGCTTGAGATTCAATTCACACTGGGAGTGGGAGCCTGCATACCATGTAACGGCAGTCTGACCGTGCATGAGCTGGTGAAGGGGTACTCTAGGGAGCAAGAAGAAATGACTGGATGCTGAAACTCGTCGTTCTTTTTGGATCAAAAGTACTGAGTCCCCTCATTCATGTTTGCATCAAAAGAGCTAGCTCTCGCGTTTGCCAGTCCGGTGTATTACTCTTGACACTATACTAAACCGGCGCTTGATCTTTGTGCTCCATGGAGACCGGCCTTTCCGTCTTCAAACCTTGGCATAACTGAGCAAGTCCAGAACTGCACGCACTCGTTTATGTCACTTAGATGTTCCGTTGCTGGTGCTGGATCAAACGGTATGTCGAACGATGTGTTATTCACTGGATACAAAACTGCAGGCTGCAGTGTGCAGGGTGATCTGGATCATCGCAAGGAAGTCAACGCTGTTCATCTGTGGCCGGCCTGTCAGACTAGGATGCCATTCCGAGCCAAGACTAAACCGGAAGCCAGTGCCAAACCAAACAGCGCGTGTAACCTTACACAGAAGTACTTGGCCATGAAAATCTTGGCGTTATCCTGAAGGTGTGACCTCACTTGTATCAGTGCAAGCCCGCAAGAGTTTCAGAGAAGGGAGGGTGAGAAGAGAGACTTGCCTTGTGATTTTTCAGCACATAATCCACAACCAATTTTCCGATGGGCAGAGTCAGTGCGCCAAGGACCTGAACATTTTGTAGTAATGGTTGAGCGAAGGAATATGATTTTGGATCAACATTTTAACACCCGTAGGATCGGTTATCAATAGCTTACAATGCAAGCTGATGGAAGAGTTCTGCATATGCCAAACGCAGCCAACAAAAAGTAAAGGGTAATAATCCCAATCATCACTATTCGTGCTCCTACCTCAGTGCCAATCCTTACCTGTTTGCAAAAGAGAACTTAATTTAATATTCAGATACTGAAAGTCACAATTGCTGAAGCAAAGCTAAAAATGGCCTTAATATGGAATATGTACCAGAGGAGACATCTTTCCAACTGCACGATCTCCATCGATCTATAAAATATCATGATCAATCTTCTGATAAGGATATTTTATATCTCATGGATATGAAAGTAATGCATCGATCAATTAGAGGTCAGTTGGAATTATACCTGATGAAAATGACTGCAGAAGAGTATCAAAGTAGTTGTCAACCCAACAAGAATAGATGATGCTACAACTGTTTTGGTGACAGGTAGAACTGCCGTTCTGCTTGCATATTTTTGTGATTAAATTAGGTCGAACGGTGCAATGAATGTTAAATAATGGTTTGATTTGAATAATAATGCTCCAGAGGATACCTTGCAGTAATAGTGCAGCTGTTTGAGAAGTAGAAAGCTGTGGTTGCCAATGGACCAAATGCAGCAAAACACAACGGCTCACCTAGTCCTTGATAACTTAATCGGAATGGAGGGCACTGAGAAATTGCACACGATCAAAGAATATAAGTAACAAGCAATTGATAAGATGGCATATGGACTAAATACTATTAGTATAAGTAAAGGAATTCAAAGTCAATTACAAAGAGCCAATGGTTTAAGGGAAAGTCACAAAGTGCATGTGCAGTGCATATATTGCCTTGACTAGGATACAGCATATTCAGATAAACTATAATTCTTCGAAAAGGGGATAGGAGATATTATTACCTGGTAAACATACCCACATAAGATTGCACACATCACTAGTAAAATGAATCTAACGTCCCCGGCTTCTGCAAAGGCCCAGAATAGGCCCGCAAAGCCAAGCAGCAGAGAAACGTTTGCAGCATTTTGCGTCACCGCTCGACTGCACACCGTATACCATCATAACATCATGTTTCACTCATGCATATAGGATTCACAATTTTATTTGATATATGTGAAACGAGAATTACCTGCCAATGATGTTGACAACCGATTCTTTCTTGTTTTTGTCAGCTCCAGTATCTGAATCGTAAACATCATTGCTGCAATGAAGCAAACACAAGGCTCCTTCAAGAAATTTGCAACGAAAACACAACGTTCCATGAAAATTAAAAGAAGTACTTTTACCTCAGATTGAGCCAAGTGATCACAAAGACTGCAGCTGCCAACAGAACGAAGTAGCGTTTGGCAAAGAATAAGCCTGCGTGGTGATAAGCAGAAGCGCCCCCTACCTGCAATAGACCGCAAATTGTATTCACATAAGGTCAACGCATTCAAAATGGCCGACAATGATTACTTAGAAGCATGTTCAAGCTCAAATTATAGGCGTCAAGTTGTTAATCATAAAAGGAAAACAAAAAATTAAATTAAATTTGTGGTCTGCTTCCGATGTCATTCCCACAACTGTCTGCAAATTACACATTACACAACAGATTACAGGCTGAGGCTTGAGAAACGACTCACCGTGAGTGGAACAAGCGCGACGGAGTAGATGGGCAGCTTGGCCGCTCTCCAGAGCAGCGTCGCGCGTGACAACTCACCGGTCTCCCCGGTTTCACCTGAAGCAGCTGTAGCCGAGCACCTAGCTCGCCAAAGAGCGCGCGGCCTTCTTGCGGCCGCGGCGGCAGTGGCAAAGCTGCTCCAGTGAGGAGGCGCGGCGAGGGGAGAGACGAGGAGAGGCACGAGGGAAATGCCAGCGAGCGGCATCAGCTGCGGCGGGCGCTGGAAGCGGAGGAGAGCTCAGGCGAAGCGTTCCATGGATGAGCAGGTCGCGGGCGCCGGCTTTACTGCTCGGAGCTTGGCGGGCGCGTCCGGTTGGGCCTGCATGGATAAGGCAATAATCGGATAGCGAGCGATTCCTGCCTGCTGGTGACTGGCGAGGGTGATCTCACCTTAGCGGCGCTGAGGCGTTCCATGTTGTCAACATTCGCCTGTTTAGTACCACTCGGCAGCACTTAAAGTATTCCTCTCGACAGTCGTGCCTTGCCGAGTTCAGTAACGGGAGCTTGTAACCTAAGTGGGGGCATTAAGGTGGTGTGGATGTTTGGTGTGGGCTCTGTGCTTGGGCCTGTGCGTGCGCTTGCTGGCCTGCCCGTTCCAAGTTGTGTAGTGGCCGGTTTGAGGCTTAGGCGAAGGCCATGGGTCTCTCTGGACCTAGAGTGGCAGGAACGGCGTGAGGCTGGTTTTCACAGAGCAGCGATCACTGCCCGCTTCCAACGGTGGGAGGATGATAGGCCGCTGCACCATGGGCTCAATTCTGGCTCAGAGCCCCTCGTAAACAGACCACCATCTTTTTTATTTTTTCTACTGCCCGAGTATTAGATCTTACTAGCTTATTTCTTCACCTTACAATATTATATACGATGTGGAAGCTGGAAGGTTTATTTTCTTGGTGAACGGCAAATTTATCAGAGCAATTGACTGGTATCCTGAAAGGCCTCAAGGGCCAAACAATCAACAGATACTTTACTCGTACTACGGCAATTGTGGCAAATTCTACAATGCACCTGTTTTCCAATACAATCAGCCGAGCCAACTGAAATCGTGGAGGTATTTCAGCAAGGATTTACAACCAAAAACAATTGCCTTAACACTTTCAAGATACATAACAGAAGCGTAGAAGCGTTACATGGAACTGCAGCACTTGCTCTTCGGAATTTCCTGTGCCGGACCTGGGACTAGGACCTTCTTCCCTGCCATTGCTGGGGCAGCGCCATTGCTCTTTGGTTCGGACACCATGTTTTTCTTGCTATGTATCTTAAATATCTCTGTCAAGACAGTTTGGAAGGCACTTTCTACATTCGTTGCCTGTAGGGCAGAAGTCTCGAGGAAGAAGAGGTTTTCCTTCTCAGCAAACTCCTTGGCATCTTCAGTGCTAACAGCACGCTGCTCCTCAAGGTCGCTCTTGTTGCCAACTAGCATTATCACAATGTTCTTGTCAGCATGGGCACGGAGTTCATCCAGCCAGCGTGGTATATGATCAAAGCTTTGGCGTCTGGTTATGTCATAGACAAGGAGAGCACCAAGTGCACCTCTGTAGTACGCGCTTGTCACAGCTCTGTACCTGCAGAAGTTGAGCATATCCAGCACGAGAGGTATTGAGCAAATCCACCACGAGAGGTTGGGAAGAATGGTCATCAAATCAAACAAGTGAGTTGGGTAACTGGATTAATAATTTTGTTCAGTTATTTGTAGAATGGCAGTTACTTGTAGTACATTTTGCAAGCTTATTTTATTGTACTAAAGATTCATATTCACCAGAAGCTTTTTCAAAGGTACTGTCTACATCAGTAATTAAAATCCTTGATGTGTCCAACAGCAGATCTGCGAAGTACGTGGTAATTGCACAAAAACACGACATTGATGTGTCAGTCCACTCATTTATTCAAGTTCCACAAGTCAATCGTCTTCTGTAATAATGAATTTGCACATGCGCCTAAATGTTTTACAGAACTAGTTTCCCAAGTACTGTTAACAGTATAGAGTACGTATTGTAGTACAATTCGAAAACAGCATCGGATTATATGCTTTAATGTCACTGTGGGCCTGTGGCATCACGGTGCGTAATTTTTCAGACAACACTCCACAGTAAGCAGAGCATGTCAGATCTAAGTATCCAACCAACTCGCTACTGTATATCACATTGTGCTGTGCCTGTAAGGTAGGTATGAACACGCTAAAAGGCACGTTTCAACCGCAGAGATCCACCTCTCCACGCATCGTCTCTGCTTCATATCTCTATGGATCTAGCAGCAGATCGAGGAACGTGGTGTGCACGAGACTAGTGGGTCTAGTGGCTAATTAACGCAGCGGAGAGCAGGGGTGCAGATGAGCACTATAAGAGCAGAGCGGGGGAGGTAGGACGAGTAGAAGAGACTGTAGTATTACCTCTCCTGACCGGCGGTGTCCCAGATCTGGGCCTTGACGCTGCGTTGGTCGATGACGAGGGTGCGCGTCTGGAACTCGACGCCGATGGTGGCCTTGGAGTCGAGGCTAAATTCGTTGCGCGCGAAGCGGGCGAGGATCTGGGACTTGCCCACCGCCGAGTCGCCGATCAGCACGACCTTGAACACGTAGTCCACCTTCTCCGCGGCCCCCGCCATGCCTCGACGCCGCGGGCGGTGCTCTGCTGCTTCGGCTTCGGGTGTCGGGAAAGAGAAGAAAGGGGCAGCAGCGCTAGTGGAGACTGTCTCGCTGGGACGATGTGCGTGTGCGTGCGTTGGTTGGTTTATGATTTTTGAATGCGGTGGGAGACGACACTGGTCTCGCTCGAGTCCGGAATCCGGATCAAGTTGGTGGCCAGACTGCCAGGCTGCGGACCTGTAATGGCGGATTTGCCCCCCTAGTTTTACGGTGTGTTTAACTCCTGTGCTCGTTCTTTTCCATGTGCAACGACACCAATGCGTTTTGGGTAAAACACTCTTGAGCCTGCTAAAGTTGATTTGTTTAAAATGAGCTATCATAATTAAGCTGACGAAGTTGAAATAAATCCTTTTCCCCGTTTAGTACTAGTAGCTGTAGTCGTAATGCAAAGCGAAAAGTTACTTCGTCCAGAACGGATAACTTAAACTACTAGTAAAGCAGGCGCCGTAAAGCACCAACCATAAGAACGAATGATGCAGATCTCTCACAAAAAAGACCTGCAAGAGGCAGACGCAGCCTGATCTTATGATTCCACCGTAGATCTGAAGTCTGAACCCACTTTTCGCTGTCCGGTGCATCTTTCCGCCAATATGGAAGAACGCCAGCATGCCACACTGCTATGATAGAAACGAACATGGAACAACAACGCAGAGCTTCCTTCGTGCCGCCACGAGCCTGCCGCGGGACGACGACGCGGCACACAAGGCCGTCGTGCGCTGTAGTAATGGTCTCACATGTTTTACACTATTCTTCTGTCTCGTATCAATTTTTTTTTTTTTTTTGATCTCATCTCGTATCAATTTTTACTCATGCGCTCCCTCGAATCTTACAAAACATACGAAACGTACTCGCAAACACCCAAACTGACGCAGTATTTGAAAACTTATAACACTAATATATATTCTATTTACTTCCTGACATCACAAACCGACCTTAGCTCAGTTGGTAGAGCGGAGGACTGTAGTGGTTGCAGAGAAATCCTTAGGTCGCTGGTTCGAATCCGGCAGGTCGGATCTTTCTTATTTTTTTTTTCAAAATTTGCGTTTGCAACGATTTGGTTTGCTTAGAAAGAACACGAACAATCACAATTCATGAGAACAGAATGTAGCATCAAAATCTTGTTTTTACAAGCTCCTCTTCGAAATCGAATGGCAGCCAGTGATTGCACTCGTTATTTATCTCACAACTTCCCAATATCGGGCAACACACGGCACTCATGACTCACGTCTCACCTCATTGGCACGCTGGAGCCCTGGGCCCTGGTCTTGGACCTGCCCCTGCAGCTCTTCCCCGACGAGCCGGGGCTCTGGCTCACCCGCCGGGAAGTCCGCCTGCCCCATCCGCCGCCGCCGCCGTTCCCGAGCGCCGCCTGCGCGACGCTGTCCTTGACCACCTGCCTCGCGCGCTGCGGCTTCACGGCCTGCTTGTTGAGGTACTCCAGCCGCGGGAGCAGGCCCGACACGGCCTTGCGGAGCGTGTCGTCGCCGACGTTGGCCTGCACCGGGTTGCCCACCAGGTCGAGGGCCCGGAGGCTGCCGTAGTTGGCCACGAGCTGGCCCAGGGACTTGGCGGTGGTGATCCTGTTGAAGCCCACGTCGAGGACCGTCAGCTTGAGCAGGCGGTGCAGACCCTCCACGTCGCTGATCTTGTTCCCGGCGAGGGAGAGCTCCCTGATCGCCGTGCAGCTCGACAGCCCTGAAGAATAATGCACGAGGAAGCAGACATTCACCTTAAAATCATTGCGTTGGTTTCTTTTTTTTTCCTTTTAATGGGAATTTCGATTTCACATGCGGGGAGTAGTAGGTTGCAGTACATAAGGATTAAGTGAAAGGACTGCTCGTAACGGATGCCCGCTGAACGATCTGAAGCACAGACCATATAGGAGCAGCGGCTGGACCAGTTCACGGACGTGGCAATGCACATTTGTTTCTGGGAACGATCCACCGGACTCACCAAGGTCAGAACAAGTAATACTAGCATGTACGCATCGACACGGTCACGAGGATGAGCGGCTGAAAAACAGAGCAGCGCGAGATGTCTACATCAGATATATCTGTTGCACATGGCATCCGATCCCTGGTTTGCCAGACTAGACGCAGCATCATATGGATGGATGGATGGGCTCACTTGAAGCTACACGCAGGTGCGTCGATGCAAGCTGCCTAAAACCGCAGCTGCTGAAGCCTGCGGTTTGGACTCTGTATCCTACTACCCATCATGTCTAGCGCAACACAGGACCTCAAAATCTGAAGCTTTGGACCATCCTACCGAGGATCTGACAAAGATCTACCAGTAAATGCCAACGATGCATTGAACACTACTGTTGATTAGTGCGATGCAAATAACTCCGAGCTAGTCCCCAGATTTCTCGTCATCAGGGGATAGGAGTAGTACTTTACTACTACTTTTGTACTGCTCGTGGGGGTTAGTCGTTCAATTAGAGCGAAAAGGCAAATTAACTGATAAAAGTCACGGTGCATTGGTGGAACGTGCTTTTTTGCTTACCATGTCCGATCCGTGCGATACGGTTGTAGCTGAGGTTGAGAACGCGCAGCCTCGTCAGTTCCCGCAGCCCCTCGATGGTGGAAATCTTGTTCCTCGAGAGATCGAGCGAGTGCAGGCCTTTCGGCAACGTTCCTGGGTAGATGCGAACTGCGATGCCACGCAATACTCTAAGATTAACTAACACTCAGATACACGAATGTGAAAAACGTCCGTCCACTCCTCCTGTTTATTAGTAATACGTAGTAATTCTTGTGTAGTACCAGATAATTGCTTACTGTGCTGCAGTGTAATACTCTCAGGAGTTTGTTTACCTATGAAGTTGCCGGACAGATTGACGGCCCGCAGGCTCGAGAACGCCGCGATCACCGGCACGTCCTTAAGCCCCATGCCGGAGATGTTCGCGACGGAGAAGACCGCGTTGAGCGTCGTCTGCACGGCGATGCTGCTCGCCTGATGAACGGCGGCCTGGTCCGCAATGCGGCGCTTCGCTGATCGCGTGCGCTTCTCTTCTGCTGCCGCTGCCACCGTCGACGAGCACTCCACGATCTCATCATCATCAGAGCCCAACCATCCGCGGCGAACCGCGCCGTCGTCGTCGTCGTCGTCGTGCTCATCCGTGACGACGACATCCACCTCGTCGTCGACGACGACGTGGAACGAGCCGTTCCCGAGGCTGTTCACCCACGCGCAGACCCGGTCCAGCGACGACGAGGTCTCCGACGAGAACGCGGCGCACTGGTTCTGGTTCTGGTTCTGGACCGGCTCCTCCTCCTCTTCCACTGCGATAATCTCCTTGTTCTTGGGGTCCCTAACAGTGGCCGCCGCATCCATCGCGCGGCCGTCTCTGGGACTGGACGACAAGGCCTTGATTAGATCCCCGTAGGAGCGCGACTTCTTCGCTGGAAGGTCGAACTCTTCATCAACGACGGGGACAGACCTCGCCGTCGTCTCGATGTTGGAACACGAGCGCTTCAGCCTGGGTGAACGAGCGGTGGTCGGCGACATCCTCCGGCCAGCGCTGCTTGCAGATTCCTCGGGCGCATCCTCCTCCGGTTCGGCGCTGACTGCACAATAATCCTTGCTGTCGTTGGCTCCGCTGCTGTAACCACCGCCGCCGGAGGAAGAGTCTTCGCCGCCGTCGACGAGGCCGGCGGCCTCATCACGCGCTTGGCGTGACGGCGTCGGCGTCTGATGGGCGGGTGGTGCATGCACGAAAGCGACGGCGGTGTCGCGTGGTGGGGCATCGCCGCCACCGGATCCTTTGTTGACGTCAACAGCGGTGTCTTCCATGACGAACTCGACGGGATTTACCTTGTTGGGACAGTCGTCGCCAGCGGTGGCCTGCTTCTTGGCGTGAGCGGCGACGTTGCTGCTAACCTGCCGTACGTCATTGCGACCAAGTAAGTTCAAAAGTCATCAATAGAGTAATAACTCTGGAAAATTAGAGAACCAAAAAAAAAAAAAAGTTAAGCTTGCCTTGTGGCACCAACCTTACCTTTGATCTCTTCTTCTTGCCGGCGAGCAGGAACGAGAAGCAGCTGATCTTGGCCATCCCGGAGTGTTACTGTTAATCACTGTGTACTTACTCCTTTTGACTCATTTGAACGGAGTGAGTGAGTTGGTTGCTTAATTAGCCGTTGTCCATCGGAGAGCCCTTCCGAGTGACGAGGAAGATGAAGCTTGGAACGGCGCCCGCATGGTCCTCCTCCCGTACCACCACTGCGCTGAAGGCCAGAGTGATCGATGAGGAGCAGGGGAGGAAGCCGAGTAGTCTGGATCGAGCTGCATGCACCAACAGCAGCAGCGATCAAGAACCGTTCGTTCGGCGCAGCACGAAGCGAAGGAGGAGACGAAGTAGACAATTGCAGATGGGGAGAGCGAGGTCGAGAGAGACAAATACCTGGCTGGAGACGGAACAGTGGGTCGGCCTCTTCTCTCTGGCCGAGATGGGGGTGGGGGGAACAGAGGAGTGGGAAGCTGGCGGCGAGGAGGTGGTAGTAGAGATAGATATAGGAGGGAGGGAGGGAGGGAGGGAAAGCGGTGGGCGCCACGCTGGGGGGCTGCTGGAAACGACGCAGCTGGCGCACATCACCATGTCACACTCACACGTACGTCCTCCCTCCCTCCCTCCCTCTCTCGCTGCTTGCAAACCTTGGACTGCTCGAACTTTCAAAAGGCAGGGAAGCAAGCGGTCCTGTCCCGGGCCGCGCTGCGTGCGTGCGCGACTCCTGTCTTTTCCTTTCAGGTTTGACTTTGGGAGAGTGAGATATGCTAGGGGCTCGTCTTATTTATTTCGAGAATAAATTAGTACTACTACGTATACGTAGGAGAGGAGATATCGGTAGCTGACGAGATGACGTCTCCTTGGGTACGCAGGCATATTGAAACCGGATTCCTATTTCAGGATGATCGACTAAAACCAGGTGATGATGCCACCAGTATCGAACGAACACTACCGTCCCAGACCAGGCTGGCTGCCAGGTGCGTGCTGGCTGTGACGGCGAGCGAGCGATCAGTGCTCCCTGCCGCTTTCGCCGGTTATATTTGTCTGTCCCCTTATCTTTCTGGTTTCAGCAGGTTGCTTGTGCGGCCGCTCGCTGTGGCGGCTTGGTCGACTTGGGCGTATGGTGGGCTGGTGGCAATCGATGCCACACCAACGCGATGTCAAGCTCGGCCAGTCGCGCCCGTTTCTTCGGAACAACATCATCAGGCTCCCAACTCACGGAGTAATTCGGAAAGGAACGAATGGTCTACGACCGTTGTTCCGTCCTGTCGTCGTCGTGTGGTACAAGTGTACTCCGCAAAAGCAGCCATCTGTTACAGAATCCCTCCACTAGCTCTCTCCTCCTCTCCAGCGACGGACGGATGACACTGTCGTCACCACGCTCCGGATGCCTGCCTGGATTCTTCGCCGATCGTCGTCGTCCTCCCGTGTCATATCGTCGGAGTCAAATAAATGTCCAGCAACTGTCTACCACCGTCGTCGAATGATCGAGGCACTGTCTCGACGATGAGCTTCCTCGATCTCTGGACGATGCACTCCCCGCCCGACAATTACTCGACAGGCAAGAACACAACACGAGACCAAGTTTGGGTGACGGAAAGCATTTATCGCACGAGAGTCCGCGTGTTCCGGCGCTTCTCTTGCCGTAGGTAGCCATCTCGTTTTGGAAGAGGAGACGGGCGCTTTGTATAGTAGATTGAAATATGAATATATGAAAAGAGTAGTGGATATACTAATGTTTATCTAAAACGTAGTATGAAGAACAGTGTAAACGAAAAGGAAAAAAAGAAAACAAAAAGCAGAAGCAGTAACTCCATACTCCATACTCGCCCACGTGAAAGAATCCTCGATTTGTGAGAGAGCCTGTGGAGCAAAAAAACGGACTGTTAAGATCCCACGGACTGTTAAGAAAAAAGGAAAAAAAATTCCACGGACTGTTAAGAAAAAAGGAAAAAAAAAGGTCTGACGGAGCCAGGGAGCCCGGTGCTGGCTGGCGGGGTGGGGACCGTGTGTGGGGTATGCGAGAGGTGGCTGGCCCTCGCAGTCGCACATGCCTATGCTTGGCGCCCGGAGCCCTTATCAAGTTATCACTTGGACAGGCAGGATCAGGATGGGCTGGGTGCGCGTGACGAAGCTTGCTCTGCATCAAGCCATGATAAGAGCTCTTATCTGCTGTTCAGTTACGCGCATACTTGTAGTACACCCGTGTTCTGTTTCTCTAGCATGGAGATGAATGGTTTGAAGAGAATTCAAGCCTTTCTTCCCGCTCTCATGGCATGGAACGGTGGAACGGGCAACAGGCAACAGTTTGTCACCCCTGTTTGAGTATCAGCCCAGTGCGAAACAAGTTGCTCCATAAAAGGTGTTGCAACATGTTCAAGCAAATTACAGAGAAGTATTGTGTGTTCTAGCCAAATTCACAAAAACTTCGGTGTTCCACAACAAATTTCGCCTTCCATCTAAGGTCAGCACAACTTTGTTTCTTCAAAACAAAATTTCTTTAAGTGGCTACCAAGCTAGTAGCATAGCTCTTTACATGACAAAGGTTTTCAACAAACATTATTCCAGGATTGATACAAGCTTTACCTTAAACAAGACAAAATGAACATAAATAGAAACAACAAACTAACTAGGGAGCCTCTGCAGCTATAGCCTATTGCCCCTCCAGAAAGCTTGTTTTATTGCCAAACCTTGATTTGACCAAAACATCTGAACCCGAACGGTCTCGCTTCTAGCTTGTTCTACATATACTGAATCTTCTATATTTGTCAGGAGAAGGAAGTGTAGGTAGGATGAAAGTTGTCTGTATAATCACATAGGATCAGGACATCAACGTTTTTCAGCGAGGCTTTCATAGAAGAGTATGTAGCCATTATCAGTGTTACCACTGAACTCGTGCGCTGATCCAAAGAATGCCTGTACCATGGACTCATCGGTCATTTCAACATTCTCATCATCAAAGAACAACCAGTGGTTGTGGCTCTTAACCAAGCTGATATAGTGGCCATGATTTGGACCACTTCCAACATGGACCACCACAGCAAAAAGGGAGTATTCCAAATCTGAGTTGTCAACAGTATTGACAAGTTTAAGCTCCAGAGGAAAAACCACTCTGTATGACAGCTTTTTGTAGCGCTGAAGCTGCTCAATGTACTTGAACCGCTTAAGATGAATCACCAGGATGTTTGGTGGATTCTTTATCTTCATTCTTTTCTGCGCTTCCTGTAAGCTGAAGTGGGAACAGTTTTTTGAATATATGCAAGTGTACAACTGATATAATAGTTCAAAAGAGAGACAATGGCAGATTACAGGAAGAGACTGGAAGCCTACATACTACAGTACCAGAAGATTTCATAAAGATACTGTAAAACAATATCAGATATACATGGGGATATACACAATGTAAAAGCGGAAACAACATACCTGCAGCATTTGTCGCAGAAGAATTTATCCTCAGCATTCAATGTCTCTGTAGAGCTGAAGTTCTTAAGACAGCTGGTGATTGAACTATTTTGTTCAATGTCTAGGCTCAGGTCAAAAAACGTTTCATCTCTATCAGTCACAGTTTCACATCTCAGACATCTTGTTTCATTAGTCAATATTCCCTGTAAAACAAAATAAGAATAAGGCTCACCTTCAAAGCTGTAATAAAAGTAGATAATGGAGTTCACAAACATGCCATAGGTGCACACACGCACAGAAGCATTTTCTTAATTGCAGAAAAAGATGAAATCTCACCTGGAAGCATTTATGAACCAAGTTAGCTGTTAATTCTTTGTGACTACCATTGGGTTGACCATTAATGGGGCCATTTGAAGTCTTCTGCGACGAGTGATTTGGAAGAGATTCTCTCACAGCTTTATGCTCCTTCTCTAGAATGTCAACGAGCTCATTCAGTAAAAAGTTCAAGAATTCATGAGCATCCTGCAATATACATAGTGCATAGTCCACATTAATATGGCACGGTCTTGAAAGTGAATATAACTTTATCTCAATAAGGGAATATAAATTGCATATCTATTCTAAATGTTTGAAATTGCTGAAGCTTAAACTTATTCTCGTATCTCATCAACATAGCAATCTCTGTTTCTCACTGGTAACAAGCCAAAACAGAGAATTACAGTGGCAAGTGAGATTTAATATCCTAACTCATAGGGCCAATCACAAGACTTCAGGAGATGATTATGACACCACAATGAGACTGAGATTTCTCAAGGTCATGAAATACATATTGAGAGATGCTACTGAATGCATTACCTGATGCATATAGCTGCGGAAAATTTCATTCTGTTTCTTCAATCGTTGTATAAAACGCTTTGGAGCAATGACACCTGTTTTCTTCTTCTGGTTACTGATCTGCAAGCAAAAAGGAAAGAATAATCATGCAATTAGAATAGACATCTTTTTACATCTTTGATGTGTCTCAAACACGTAAAAGGATACAGCTTAAAGGAATTGCCATTGCACAGTTTCAAAGTTAAAACAGTTCAAAAAAGAAAAATCATAATGCAATTGGTTAGCACCTGAATATCTGTCATTAGAAAGACTAACACAATTTTTCATGAAATTCAGTATCAATGAGGAAACAATGGACATTGTCCGATGAACTTTTCCAAGAACAAGGCTAGGTTTGATAAATTAAATACCTTATATTTGTTTCCTAGAAAGTATATCTATTTGTTTCCCCGAATAAATCGTATACTCCCTCTGTCTCAATATATGATCTTTGCATTAATGCCAGCTAAGACAAAGAAAAAAAATCGTGTCTCCCGTTACTCCATTTACTCCTGCCTCGAGTACACCCAACTGCCACCTCCTTCCACGTTCTGCTCCAGCATTGCGTGCTTGTCCGTATGCATTTTCTTCAATTTGCATGCATGCAACTTCCAACAAACTGAACAGTGGGTGCAGTTAACCCGCATGCAAACTGAAGTGGCCCTCCTGCACCCTACCCGAGAACAAGCAGTGCTAGGCGCTGATCAAAACGGGGTATTGTTTTCTTCCTTGCGCTTATCAAAACATAACAGAGGGAGTAATTGATAGATAAGGGCAGAGATGGCAATTGTTAAATAAATAAAAACAAAGCATAAATATTGTCACAAGAAACCATGTCAAACTAGAGCTTTTTTTTTTTTGGGGGTATATTCATCAAACTACTTAGAATTTAAGAGATGTAAAACCAATCTTGAGCAATCATAGCTGCAGAGTAAATCTAGCAGACAAAATGTTACACCACTTTCAACAATAAAAATAGTCATGAATGAGATTCCTATGTGATGTTGAACAGAAGACAGAGTAATAACCACAATAATTAGTAGCGCTATAGGTGTAACACTAGAAACACTGTCAATATACTCTGTTAAATTTACAGATCATCTTCTTTACATATCAGAGTGTGTGCAACGACTGAGGACAGAATAGCAACTACAATAAATAGCTGTAATAGTACCTGAGAGAACAGATCAGCCAAGCAGGTTAGCATGTTCTCTTCAACATCTCCAGTGCCTTTATTGTTTGCATAGTACTCCAGTAATTGATCACGAAAAGGAACACAGAAATAAAGTGCCTGCGACATACAAGTCCAAACAAAATTTAGGGGAAAATGTATCTCCTACTTGTCAATGTTTCCGATCAGACTTATCTCGCATCCAAGGCAACATTCAACGTCTGAAGCAAAGAGCTACGCACGCATGTTAACACAACACGTACATAAACCGTGAGCTCCCAATGTCTGTCATTCGGTTCACGTTACGATCATATTCACAAAATCAAAATACGAAACATATTGTCAGCCCACAATCACAAGAGTTCTCCGCATAAATATCGAATCTAGCGCGAACTAGTGATCCTCGGCGCAAGCATCACATAAGCGCAATCACCGTGACACGATCTCGCAGAATTAAGAAAGGTAAAATGATATCGCTCCACACGGAAGAGGCACAACGAATCCCCTACTCACGCCTTCGCGGCGATGGGGCTACGACAACGGTTCCCAAGAGGGTGCCGCGTTTACCTGTAGGACGCTGTTGCAGTAGCAGGTGTTGCCGAAGTTCTCGAGGCCAAAGTAGCGCTCGCCCTCGGGGAACTGCTCGCCCAGCGCCTTCTCCAGCCTGGAGCTCGCCGCGCCCATCACCGCCCCCGCCCAACTCCCATTGCCCGCCGGCGCGCCGCGACGGCTCCGCGCGACGATCGGCGCGAGGGCCCCGTCGCTATTTCGGTTTCGGGCGGTGCGGGACACGACAGGACAGGACAGGGATCGTTGTACTGGTGCAGTGAAACTGCTGAGAGAAGAGAGGAGATTGTGGCGGAGGAGGTTGGGGGCGGAATGGTTGGGGGACAGGAAGAAATGAACCAAAAAACTAGGTAATGACAGGAATGCCCCTGAAGCGGGATGGACATCGCTATGTCCAGTTTTGGCCTGACCAACCGGACCTGTCTCGTCGGAATACTTAGAGGGTGTTTGGTTCTATTTGACAAAATTTTTGCCTTTGTTACATTAAATATTTAAAAATTAATTTAAAATATTAAATATTAATTATTTATGAAACTAATTTAAATAATCAAGACTAATGGATGAAATAAATTTTTTAAACCTAAATAATCTATGATTTGAGAATGTTGTGCTACAGTAACTATGTGTTAATTATAAATTAATTAGATTTTTAAAAATTCGTCTTGTTGATTAGTTTTATAAATAATTAATATTTAGTTCTCTTAATTAGTATCTAAATATATAATATAATATGAGCTAAAATTTTGTTCCTCCATCCAAACACCCCCTTAATTTGATGGTGCCGATCAAATGCGGACCATCCACGGCTGTTGATAACACCTGACATAGCGGGAATCGCTAAGCAACCAGCGACTATACGATCATCACCTTAACGAAAATTCTGGGACACGTCCGTCTGTTGTCTTCATCACCGAAAGGATAAGATAGAAAGCCAGGCTACGTGAGAAGTCGGCCCAGAAGATACCGAAGGCCCATGAGAAATGATTATCTTAGCGTCTTTTCCGATGCCGAAAATTGTGGTGAGCACCTCCATAACCAAATATAATCACGGCTAAAACTTTAAATCTTCCAAGATCATTAAGCTATAATCTCAGGTCAAGGTCAATAAGTTACAATACATATGAGTTACATATGATCATTCGCATGGCCATATCATCATTTCTACAAATCAAATGAATAAATCAACACTTTACTGTACTCGCCGGATTCCGATCGTTGGGAAGGGAATGGCCTCCTGTACTAGGCTCCAATACTCTACCACCTCTATTCTCACAATCAGCTAGCATGAGTACATGACCATACAGGAAAATACTTGCTGACTTGCAACGAATTCCACATGGCACAAGCCCTCAACATTTCTTGGTTTCATCGTCTGGTCGACAGCAATTGTCGAGTGGAGGCGGCACGCCAAATACCCAGTCCAGCACATTCAGGTACTTGGACCGGAAAACTTCTCTTTCCTGTGCATAGCAGTGCATGATGACCGACGTAGCCATACTAAACACTACTACATCTGCTCGCTTTATCTGCAGTATTGGAGGGCAGAGTCCTGCGTCGGTCATGCATGTGAAAAAGCTCTCGATAGCCCTGGCAAGGCAGTACAGGGATATCTCGATTCTCCGGCTCTTCTTCTCGATAAATAACGCCAGTCCTGTTGGAAACTGCCGTATGCAGACAGTTTAGTACTACCATAAAACTGCAGGATATAGAGAAGATGAAGAACTTGTGCCAAAATATGTCTTCATACCGTGCCAAGTATAACAAGAGGGGTATTGCAACTCTGGAAGATTCTAAAAAGCATGCAGGTCCAAGCCCTGAAATAGGAAAGGAAACGCCGTGACTTGCCATCCAAAGAACGCATATGGATGGTTATCATAGGAGTTTGAAACATAAAAGTTCAAGCTCACCATGCAGACGCACAATACACTGAGAGGAAGAGGCTAGATCTAGCTGTTCCTAGAAGACTCTTCCACAGAATCGTGTAAGGCCTACATGTAGTGATAGAAGCAACTAAGTTAGAGAAACTGCATCTTTTCTCAAAAGGCCAAAGCAGCATGACAAGCTTGCAAAGGTTCTTATATCACACTAAGCTAGAGAAGGAAACACCCGGTGTATGTAATAAAGATTATCTTTCCCCAAATCCCTGGAATTTAAGACCAAAGAGTCAATGAGCTTGCAATGTAGAACAATATACCTTTTCATGAGGTCCTGACGATGAACTACAAGTGCAGGAACCAGATAGACAGGAATATAGACAGGAAGTGCTCTTCCGTATGCTTGCAACAAGAATGAAAGAAAATGTCCAGAACATGACTGATTGCCATGCACAATCTGGATTGAAGAGATATAATGTTAGATCATGGGCAGATTCAGGTTAACAGATAGACTACTAGCCAGGAACACAATATTCTAGGATAGAGGTAGTATAAGTTTACAGTGAATGAGTGAATTGAAGTGCATTTAAGTCATAAAACTGATTCTTTTGATTGGATGCTTGATAGGCCAAATGTTAATCTATGATTTAATCATATAGAAGAAAAAGGACACCGACACATCTGTGGTACTTACTGAGCAAGGCACTTTCATATTTGGATCTAACTTCAGGTCGACACCAACAGATTTGTAGTACTTCTCGATACCCGCTAAGTTAGATAAAGGAGTATGGTTGACTATTTCTTTCACACCTTGCAGAATAACAAGGTCCTTTCCACCATGCTTGTTTAGAAATGATTTATATGATGATGGCAAACTGTCCTGTTTCAAAATATATGCGGATCTGCACAAGAAATGATAGGCAAATGACATTTTTTTCACGTTGTACCAGATATAAGCAGGGAACATGAATATATGTATTCCTAACCAATTACTTCAGAATGATGCATCTACTTCTAGATAACATAACTGATTGATAAGTACAGGCTACGCCATAAGCACAATGGGACAACGCCAACCACCCAGGTCTGTATCATATTTGATGCTAGGTATTCTCTAGTGTCGCAAAAACATTCTTTCAGTCACAACACTGCATTGCATCAATGGACGCTTATATTTTTCATCCTAGCAAAGCAATTTGCGTGTTTATTTTTTCATTAATTTTTGCAATTACTTTTAAAGGCAACTGCACCTATAGCTCCATTTCAGAGCACTTCATGTTTAAATACATTAATTAACATCGCGACTTCTAACTTCTAAGAAATCCATATAGAAACACAGCAGTTACAGCTTTACATACACAACTACCAGATCTGAAGCTGTTCTTAAAGATTGAAAGGGAACTTACAAAATTTGTGCAGATGAGAGGCACATAAGAAAGATATCACCATGTGACCAAGTCAACGGTTTACAAATCTTTCCAAATCTTCTGCTCTTTATTCCACAACGGGATGCAAGTACAGCAGCACGCATGAGAATATATATGGCCAGGCTAGTATGCTGAGTTCCCGGTCCTGTCAAGAGCATTGAAGGGCCAGCAATTAACCCAGCTAATAATGACCTCCACCTTGCTGTTCTGAAGCAACAAGATTAATCAGTATGTCATTCAACAAAATGAATATCATGTTTCAAGAACATAATACATAATGGTATGGCAGGCTACGTTTTTCCGATACGGCGATACGGATATGGTGATACGGTACGCTGATACGTCGACACGGCAACTCTCCAAGAAACCTGATACTCCGACACGGTGGATATATATAAATATCATTTAAATTTTTACAAATAATTATCAAATATGCTGCAGATTACAATAGATATTAAGTTGACGGTTCCACATCAGTGCACTAGATAAACAATGTAGCGATTGATTCAAGTTCAGAGGTTAATCAGTACGACGTTAGTATATATACGTTAGTATACATGGCGCATAGCCATACAACTACTTTATCAGCTCAACAATGTGCTACATGGCGCACGTCTGTATGGAGGATGCTGCTGAACTGGGCCTCGAAACAAGGTGTTGTGCGGCCTAAAGTATCGGACAAAGGTATCGCCCAGTATCAAAGAAGTATCAGGAATAATTTTCGTTATTTTTAAATCACATTTCTTCGATACTCCTTCGATACGCGTATCGTGCCGTATCGACGTATCGTGCCATATCGGATACGGAGACGGCAACTCCAGTCACGTATCGGGATTTCGTAGATGGCAGGGGTTACATATAGTGGCCTGATGATATCTGTGTTCAGCAGAAAGTCAATGGGAGATCATTATTAACATTGATATGTTAGAAGATTACTAGGGTACTAATGTTGCTGATATTGCATCAAAACTCTCAATTCTAGGCTACTAACCATAAAACATCTCTGAACCGCAAGTTTGCAAAGGTGTCCCTTATTTCTTGATTTTATTCAACAATTCTACACATGTAAATGCCTCAAGCAAATGTAGTAAAACACCAGCGCATGTTACCGAATCAAACTTTGCATCCCATATCAGTAAAAGAACAAAATTGTTCATGCACTAACTACTCTTCACAAATCAAAATTGCATATTAGACTGATTTCACAACAAAGTCAGCAATCCTGCATGTAGGTCCCAGTATCAAAGATGAGGGAACAATGCCCATCACAGCATAACTAACTATCATTCATGTAACATCTCTTGGCTTGCCAATATTAACAAAGTTATTGCTACTCATTTTGTCTTCCTTCTGTTCTTATAAAATTGCCCAATACATCACTTCACATAATTGCCACTAACTAAAATTAAAATTCTCGCAATAAAACATACAAGCTAGTGATTCCAATTATTTGCTCAAAACGTGGCAAGCAAAGACAGCTCACAACGGCGTGTTCATCAAAGCTTTGCATCTCTCCTTGCAACAAACAAGACGAGGAGGAACTATCTCAACAGCGATTATCAGAGAACTGACCTCTTACGTCCCCATATGGCGGCGATACACTCATCAACTGAGACGTAGCTGCCGGCAAAGGTCCCCAAGAACATGCCATACCTCACCGTCTCCTTCACCGCCAGCACCACTGCCTCGTCGTTCGTCATCGCGCCCGCCTTCCTGCACACCACAACACAATGATTGTAAGCCTCGACACTGAGAACCCACCAAAGCATCCACCGTTTGAGCGCGGCGGGGGGCAACAGAGACCTCGATCTGGGGGTGCGACGGCTGCGGAGACGGACGAGGACGGAGAATAGCGCGAGGCCACCCTTCAGGCCCGCACCGATGGCGAAGCCCTTTGCCGCCGCTTCAAGGCACCGCCGGAGCCACCGGAGCTCCCCCTCCCCGGCGGCCGGCGCCGGCGGGGCCGCTGGGTGGTAGTAACCGCCGGCCCGGGGCTTCTCCCGCGATGCGGAGCAGTAGCCGTTTGCTGCGCATTGATGATCCTCAGGCAAGTCGGGCGCCATAATATGAGTTCGCCGAAGATGGGGAAGGCGCGGATCCCCGCCACCACAGTAGAGAAGAGGGAGCTGTGTCTGTGTGAGGCCAGCGGGCGCAACGTGCGTTAATGGTGCAGAAGGGAGGCAAATTGTGCCAGCCTTCCAGGTTCTTGACGCTTTGGGGACCCCGAACCAGATAGATGCTCACGTCTGCAATTCATTGCGTGTTTTATTTACAGATATCAGTGATAGATTTAATTTTAAAAAGAACAGGAATGAGCTCAATGCTAGTAACTTCAACCATTTTAGCATGCGAACATGATGTCACATACTACTAACCTTCAACCTTTTACTGATAGATAGATGTACTCTCTCTAGTTTTTAGTACTACTTGATATCGTTAGTACCCACTATTCCAAGCTATTTTTATACGCTCAACAGAAGGAAGAAAAAAAACACATCTCAACAACATAAACTAACCAGTGATAATAATAAAAACGAACAGTTCCATCGTATCAGCATTAAGGTCTTTTTTGGATTGTGGGATTTTTTTTTCCAAATTCTATATTTTTTCTATAAAAAATAATTTGATTCCTGTGAAATTTCTGAATGATTTCTATGAAAATTCTATGTTCTAAAGAAGCTACTGAATGTGGTTTGGTTTGAGAGGTGCTTTTATCCTCCAACCTACGGTTACAAACTGCCTATTCATGCCCTTGCACACGCCACATGCCCCTTGTGCCGCACTGCGCTTCAGTTACACGTCGACGTCGACCGATTGAAATGGTCGCAATTAGGTATAGCTAGAAGCTGAGCTGAGGTGACCCAATGAATTCGTCTAGTACTTTTCTACAGCCGGGATGGTTCGGGAAAGCGAACTAACATTCGTTTGGCATTCAAACAAATGTGTGGACTGCGAGTGATCAATTGTCACATTCAGAGGCATGGAGCGAAGAAACATGAAAGCCAGGTGTTCCTGCAGGCCATCTGCTTGCGTTTGTCGCTGTTTACTTGTTAAGTTGCTTGGACACCCGTAGCTGAACTGGAACAAAGCTTAACTGGTTAAGCTTAAGCATTGGCGATTTAAGGCATGAGCCGTGCCTATGTAGTTATTGAAACGTTTACAGCAGGAGGCTTCGGTCCAAACAAGCAAGAGAACTGAACATTTCCACATTTCAAGGTTCAGTTCACAGACAAATGAAAGTAACACTGCCACGAGAATGTTGCTTCAGTTCATACTCCCTCCTCCCTCCATCCCAGTTTACTTGATGTTTTGGTTGTGAACATGAGAATTGAAGAGACGTGAAAAGAGTGGATGCACATAAAAACGAGGATAATATAGAAATGTATTGGAAATAAAGAAACTTATATTTCAAAGCGAGTGTGTCAAGTATTTTAGAATGGAGTGAGTACATTAATGTTGGCACCCAGGTAGTAGTGTACAACAGTAGTGTACATGAATCTGATCAAAATGTTTCCATAAGTCCACTATAATACATTTCTTCAATTATATGTAAACCACGTATGTACAAAACCGTACAGCCAGAAAAAAAAAACAGAACCAAACACAGAACATGCAACTACGGGTTATCAACTAGGTAACACTAACACAGAGAGCAGGTAAGTTATGTACAAGCACATAAACCAGTTGTTAGGGCCTAGAAATAGCTAGGCGTTGTCATATCGTCATCCCATAGCTCTTTGAATTCACTCATCAAGAAGCGTTCATCCATCTCTGTCGACTCCTCGAGCATCTTTTCTTGCATAGCCTGTCAGACCACCAGCAAAGAATTGTGAAATCAGCAGTTCTGTAATGGTCCCAAACTTCCACAGTTCAGAGCGAAAGAATGGGTCAGTCAATATTAGCTTCAGCCTGAAAGAAAAGATACAGTTACAACACCTGAGATTCCTGCAATTTCGTCACAGCAGACAGAATCCTCTGATACTGATCTCGAGCATCTGGATACTGGGCCATGGATTTCACTCTGGCAAGAGCTTTTTGCAACCTTTCTTCAGTCTGCTTCCGTCCTTCTTGCAAGAAATCATAGTCATCCTCAGCAGGTTTATTTTGGATGAAATCAGCACCGCTGTAGCTAGTGCTCTCCATGGCACTCTCTGTAGACCGAAACCCACGTAATCCGGCCCCCCTTCTTCTCCAGCGCAGTATGACCTTTTCGACTATTCCAACAGACCAAACGATTTTCCGATAATGCTTTCTAACTTGGTGACCTCGCACATGAGCCTAGTAGAAAATAAAATGTTGAGCAAATAATTTGTTGTTAAAATTGCATGAAGGACACGTGTTGGTATTTGCTAAAAATTATGCTACAAAATGAGGATTGCAAAGAAGGGTCTAGCGGAGATATATGTAATTATCATGCTATCCTGATATAATTTGTAACAAATATGGTCAGTAACTATTGAAGCACTGCACAGTTCCTGAAAATTTGGTAGCAGAAAACAAATGAACTTCCCATGCAGTATATAGGAAAAATGCAACCAGAAACATTTATGAAAGACTGAGCTTGCATGCAGAATAATACCGAATATTAAGTAATACCAGTTGTCATAAATCAAACAACAAAACAACAATTACCTGGATCTTGACAATGCGCTGTCTAATGAGAAGAAATTCTTTTCTCCCTTTCCATCCACGATATTTGTTCTGTATTCGAGTTGCAGCAGCATGCAGGGGATCAAGCTGCCCTGGTTTAGATGGTTTAACAGACAGGAGTGACAGCGCATGTTCATCTGATATTTCACCACTATCATTCCCATACTGAACTGTTTGCTTTCTCTGAAAAGATTGCACCCTGAAAACTTGATATATGCGAGCAGCTGCTTGGGCAGCATTTCGAACAGCACCCAGCGAGTCTCCCATTGATCCAGATTGAAGACCTTCACCTGCCAATGATGACAGTCTACTTTCACTAACAGCTCCAATACTTGGCAGACCAGATATCTCTGATGTATTTCTCCCCATGGTTTCCTTCAGATTCAGGGTTTGAAGATGACTCGTTAAAGATGACTCAGCCAGGAAACCAGAAATTCCCTTGTATCCATTAGCAGATGCAAGATCAGCAGGAGTGCTTCCAGAAGGGAAATCAGGGGTTGGATCTGTCAAAGCTCCAGGAGCCGCACCTAGTGCAATAAGTGCAACAACAGTTCTCTCTCTGCATGACACACAACAACATCAGTACAACTAAACAAGATTCAATTACAAATGCCACTGTGGACACATACCTGCCACAGAAAGCAGCCCAATGGAGTGCAGTCCATCCATGAGCATCTCTGAAGTTTATATTCACACCAGCAGTAATTGCCGGCCTTATTGCCCAATCATATCCAAGAGCAGCTGCCAGATGAAGCACACCCTGCCCCTCCTCATCTAACACACTGGGGCCTTTGCCATCAATTCCTGCTTTGTGAACAAGCCAGATATGCAATTTTTCCTTCATACACTTTTCAAATAATTGGTCCTGCTGATCATCAGTGGAAACCTCATTATCATCAGCCAACTTTAGTAACTCAGACCACTCATCATTCTCCATCATCAGGGAAGTTATCTTCTTGCTCAAATCAACCATCTCTTTTGTTGGGTTAGATACAGTTCCCTGGTACTCATCTTGCCCCAAAGATAGTAGTGTGTCCAGACGTATCTGGAGATATGTTTTGTTTGTTGCGCCATGTGGACTTGGAGCATCCATGTATTGAGAATTAATCGGTTGGAATTCAAACTCCCGTACTTCACTACAGGCCAATCTATTGGAGCATGTCATGTAGAAAGGAACCTTTCCAGGTTTGTGTGGTGGAGAGTAACATCTGAGAGTTCCGTCGGCCACAATTTGTGCGGGAACCTCAACTTCTCCAAACATACATGACCACTTGCATCTTTTCACCTCATTTGGATTTAAGAATCTGCCAGTAATGATAACCTAGAGATATGCAAGAAATATCACAGGAAGTTAGAGCACACTTTTGAAGACTTTCAAACAATGGACATGTGAAAACCTTTCGAAGGCATACCCTAGTCTTTGAGCCCGCATAAGTCCAGCTTGGAGAAAAATCAGATATACTGAACAACTGGTCTTGTGCAAGCACTGGGCCCACAGTAAATTGATCCAACTGATCACGACTTGTTGCTTCAATGATTTTGTCTGCATCTTCGCTGTTCCAGTTTACTCCAGAACTGGACGTAATTTGGGAATCATTTACTTCACCAAGCTCTCTGCTCATCCATCTCGTGAAACTATCACTTTTCTTAAAACTGTCTTTCAGGATGTCAGAAAGACTAGATGAAGTTTTCAACAGAGGGTAATTAATAGCTTCTTCCAAAGATCTTTCATTCTGTTGAGAACAGTCCTCTGTAGCAAATGAGCCACCGAGACCACCTGAAAGCTGAAATTGAGTAATTTTGCTGTTAGGTGACCTCACAAAATTGGATCTCACAATGAGAATAAATAAACTATCAAACTACCACTATACCAGAAAGATAACTGAGTATAGGATGCAAGATCTTTCATTCTGTTTTTTTTCCTTCCCCTTGTCCCCGTTTCTTTTTTCTATTTTCCATTCCAATGTTCCTTTTGTTTCTCATTTGTGTTAGGTGTTTCACACTTTTTACATTTAGTTTTTCTCTTATGTTTTCCTTTGTCTCGTATTTGTGTTGGATCACATGGGTTTCATCTCTCACCTAACCCAACTTGCTTGGGGCTAAAAGGCTTGGTTGTTGTTGTAAGCAAAATAACATACAATACTTATTTTGCTGAGTCAGCATTCAGCAACAACTACTGTACTACAAAGGTAATAGACAAAATCATGTTTTCATGCACTCTGTAAGAGTTAGAAAAAATTTCTGCAAGAGAATGTTATATATTATATTGCCATACGGAAATGCATAGGCATGGTACCTGCCAGAGTGATCCTTCATCAGTGCCTGCACCAACTGAATCCTTACTCAATCCGTTACTATATATTTCATCAAATGTGAAGGATTCAATTCCAGGATCTTCGGGGAAAGGAAATTGTTCATAGCTGACAGAAACTTGGGGTTGAGACATTTGATGGATCTCGCTGTATGGTTTCATCATTCCATTCAGTGATGAAAGATTCAATTGACTATCAGCCTCATTGAAGGCAATTTGACCAGATTCATTGTGAAACACTGATCGATTTTCTTCACCATGAGAATATACGCTTGTGTTAGCTGTTGTAGCCAGTAAGCCATGCTGGTTTCCTGCACATATTGTACAGAAAAGAGTGTTAAAACTGACTCAGACTCCATTCTTAAAGATAATAAATTATTTCTGATGCCTTAAACAAATTGGAAGGGAGGCTTGCCTGCATGTGGTGCAGGGATGTAAGAACTTAGAAAAGAAGAATCAATCACAGGTCCACCTCCATTTTCATGCTGCTGCAACCGAGAGAAAGGGTGGTATCCGGCTCCTCCCGAGTAAATATCTGCTGCAGCGAATTTTGCTTTAGATACGCTGTGCATAGGAATATGTATCAGTAAAAACATTTTAGGTGACTTATGCAGAACAGAAGAAGATGGCTAAAGAGCTCGACCTGATTCTGTTTCCTCATATTCAGATGCTTGTCCACTAAGGGAGCTTTCGCCTTCTGTAGTTTGTGAAGGCAAATGACTTAATGGGCTATCCGTACGAGCAGCTTGCAATGTATCATCATGTCTTATACGAGAACTAGATTTCCCACCCTGTTGGTCATATTCACAATGTACGAGCAACAAAATGTTAAGCAACTCATTGAACGAAGAAACGTTGAGTTCCAGCAGAAAGAATATAATGCCTTCAGTTCAGAATTTGAACAGAAACAAAGACACAACATAAGTAGAAAAGAAAAACCAAACCAACCAAACAAACAAGTGCGTATGCCAAATAGGCTAGCGCTAGTTAAACCCAACATCTTGAAAACAGAAGTGTTCCATAACTTGTTTCTGTTTGAGACATTTTGTTGACTGAATAAATGATCTGATGCATCCATATAATATAACCATAGTACAATAATAATGACGATGAGAAATATCAGGTGCACATGCTATTCTGTGCACAAGTGTAATCATTGGCAGCCGTAGGATCTAATATCTACGGCCTAAAAATATTGGAATTTTGGAACCTCTCCCTCATGATTTTGGTGTTTCCACAATATATTTGCTTCATCAAGGGAAACTCCCGCCCATTGTTTTAGGCGTGAAAATGCACTAAAGCAATGAGTGTGTACACATGTGCACCAAGTACATCAAGAGTCATGATATTTCTCCTAATGATGATGAAGCAATTTTAAACAATTAGTGTTGTACTAGCTTAAATAAAAGTCAAGCTCATTAGTTAGCAACTTAACTACTTCATACAACACTGAACTAAGGTGCCACAAACATAGAGCTATTATAATCCAATATAAGCATGCAGCATAACAAAGGATGCCCTTATTCTGATCTGCGTTTCATTCCTCATAATATTATCATGGAAATCAACATTTACAAAATAAGCTAAAAATAACGTATACATATTATGACAGGCATTATTTTGTTAAGAAAACTGTGTCAACTCAGCATGAACCCATGATTCATAAGAGTAGCGTACTTAATATGAAAATCCTACAGGTCAGCATATAGAATGATCAGATCCAATTATGTGAAATAAAATGGACAAGTAGCTATAAACAAAGCAAACAGAGCAGGAATAACCTTGACTTCGAGGTAATGTACAAGCACAATGTGCATGAAATCCCTGCAGAAGAAAATGGAACTTCATATATTGTAATCAATGTAATTTCCAGACATGCAACAAGACTACATACTACAAGAAGCATGTGCAGTGAGTTGTTCAAGTGTCTTTAAAAGAGCATATAGTACATGAAAACTTGAAACGGCACGCATGAACACTTACTCCTCCAACATCCAATAACTCCTTCTCTGGAAGTTTTCATTTTCTTCCCCATGAGCATAGTAACAGTGCAGCACATCAATACTTCCAGACTAATATTATAAAGAACTGTCAGGTTTACTTGTATAATAGTACTGGCTGACTAGAATTTCTAAATGAATATAAGATGTAATTAGTATAAGATCACTATTCAAACTCAGCATACTTTTAATCTTTCATGGGCCTCTTTGACAGTCTTTCCATCCTTTTTCTTCCTCCAATTATGACCATCCTTCCGGAAATATCTCAATACTTTACGATCAAACAAGAAAAGTGACCCACCTAAACAAAGATATTAAATATATTAACAAGACATCATAGGACCTATTGAATCTTAAATCTAAATGCCATTACAGCGACAGAGATAGCACTGGACTAAATGTTTAGAAGACAGTTCTATGCAGAGGCAAAATGTGACATTGGTTTAATAGGCAAATACATGATGTGTGGTACAAACAAATGTTTATACTGACAATAAAGCTATCACATGGTCTTAAAAAAACATAGCCAGTAATGAAAGAATATGTTCAGGTATATGTGCCAGCTCCAAGAGGAACATTTATTGTCGGGAAACAAGAAAGAACTACTTATCAAACAGAACTAGTATCCAACAGAAAACTGATGTCATACTTGGAGGTCTATTTGGCGGTTCAGGGGCAATACGAAAGTTTCTATAGTTTTTAAGTATTTCACAGATCTCAGCAGGTCGTAACCATCGGTTTTGAGCCTCCTTCAATATCTGCTGAATATCTGTTCAGAAGTCAAGAAATCTAGAGTTAGACAATTGTAAAGAAGCCGCGGACAGTTGGTCTAATGACAGCATCCAAATGAAATTGTTGTTATACAGTATTGGATAAGAAAAACCAATAAAATATATCTTCATTACCATCTTAATAATACTCGAATATCAATAAACCAATAGGATTTCCACAAAACTAATCCAGAGAATACTACATAAGCTATATCACTTGAACAAAAATAGAAGGAAAAAAAAAAACTCAAGTTAACTGGAACTCCTTGGTCGAGTTAAGAACCCCAGTTACCTCAAAAAAAAAAAAAAAAAGAGTTAAAGAACCCCAGTTCCTAGCCCACAGTACAACACATATTCCACAAAATCAGGGTCCCAAAAATCCATTTCCAGAAAACTGAAACCCAGCACGGAAAAAAGCTCTTGGGCAGCATCCCCCGTGAGAGCAGTCGCGACGCTGAACGGAAATCGAGCTATCCACTGTCACATCACCACCGCTGTTCTCGCAGCCACCAAACCGGAAAATCCCCGGCAACAAGCCGCTACAGAAACCACGAAACTTCTCATCATGTCTGCGCCACGCTGCCAACCACCAACTCCCGAGTGACTCACTAACCCAAGCACGGGTTGCAGCAACGCCACCCACCTCAGGCGCGGCGCGGCTCGGCAGATTCCATTCCCCGTAACACGACTGACGCGGAACAAACCAAGTAAAAACAAGAAAGGACCGATGCGTTGACCTAAGCCAACCGCCAAATTTCCCCCCTAACCGGCTCAGGAGGTGGGTTCAGTGCGCTCACCTAGCTGCGGCGCGATCGCGTAGCGCCGCTCCTCCGCCATCGCCGAACCCGACCGCGGCGCGCAACCAACAGGGGAACACGAGAGGGCACCGCGAAGCAACAAGCACCCTCCGAGCCGCCGCACGGGCGAGCGCGAGGGTGGTCGCCTCGCGGTTCACCCGAATCTTTCCGCAGGGTTCTGGGAGAGAGAGTCGGGAGGCGCCAGGCGGTGGCGTTCTTCTAGCCGACGACGGAACGGAACTCGGGTGGGGTGGCGAGGCGAGGGGAGAGGGAAACAAATGAACGGCAGGCCGTCGACGAGGTGGGGTGGGGGACGAGACAAAGGGAGAGTGCGGTGTGTGGATGAGAAAATAACCGTTTTGCCCTTACGTTGATGTGGGGTGACTGCACGGCGAAGCAGGGGCAGTTCTGGGAACGGGCGGGCGACCTCGGCGGCCTTCCGGGGGCGGTTGGTGGGGTGTGCCGTGTGCGACGTGGGCGGTTGGTGGTGGCGCCAAGCATGGAGCTACTGTACTGTAGTACTACCAGTGTGTAACCCACAAGCCACCACAGTCCGTGCGGGTGAACCCCCACACTTACGTCCCTCCCTGATCGTGTGCTGATGTACTACTCTCCTAACGCTGTGTCTCGCACGTGCAGGCTCATTGATCTGTTTTTTTGTTTGAACGCTGACGCTGGTGATAAAGCAGTACTACTAACAAACAGGTGTGTAAAAGTGATTATCCCAATCTGAAATCCCCATGTTTCCGATGATCTTTTTGTGATTCTTCAGGAGAACAGCAAGAGCATGAGAACGATCCAATGCAGACGGCGATGAGTGGTTGATGCGCGAGATGATGCTCATTTTTTTTTTCTGCGGAGAGGCGCGCCGGCACGTTTGGCGGGTTATGGTGTGAAAGGGCAGCCGCAGCAACCGGCGTCGTTATTTGTCGCCGTCGTGCGCGCCGTCTTACTCACGCTTTGTTTATTCTGCACTGATACTGACTGATCACGCTTTACATACACGGATACACCACGCCGGCGCTACAAACTCTTGACAGATCGTATAGCCACTAGTACTACTACATTCCAAGGCACGCATCCACTACTAATCCACCATTTCTCTTGCCTTTCCCCTTCCTCTGATCCGGCTGTTAAAGTTGCACAGGCAACTTATCCAAAAAAAAAAAAGTTGCACGGGTGAAATGGAAAGGCAAGTCCAGCCAGGGCGCTGTGATTCCTTTTTTTTTTTTTCCTTTTTTGGTGTTGCAAATTGTTGGCTTCCAGTTTCAAAACATGAGGCGATATATATACCACATAATAAATTTTCGCCGGGATAAGATAGTTTAATCGACCAACGACTACTTATATACTCGTGGTTCGGCACACAGGCACAATGATCCACCGCATGGTCCGCAGCACCAAGCTTCTCGCGTCATAAAGAAGTATCAGTGCAAAGAACCCCATCAAAAAGTTAAACCACCAATCAGGCAATCACGCGGCAGTACGGCTAGTACCGGTAGAGTGGTGAGCCTGACAGGGACCTTGCAACTTGCAACTAATCAGTATTCACATACTAATACCTGTCAGCTTTTCCAGCTCCAACATGCGTTTGGAATTCGTTGCCCAGCCCGTGACGCCAATGTTGTATAGCTACTACTTCCAGAGTACAGAGTGTCCACCAGGAGCTAGGCTGTTTGCCACCCACCAGCACCAGCAGTCGGCTACTCGTCGAAGCATCCGCCGAGACGCCCTGACGAGCATGAGCATCCATAGTCTGGCAATATCATGCCGTGGAGACCATACACAATAAACATGTCGACGCTGCCCAACTGCCTGATGTTTGACGTGTATACAAGTCAAGATCACTAGACCGCAGATAAATCAAGACGTACATCAATGCACCATGCATGGATACGATCACAATCATGCTTGCGATAGATGAAGGTTCCACATGTATGCATTTATATCTTAGTAACGTCTCGCCTCCTCGAGGCCGGACCCGCTTATATCAGGTAGCTTTTTATAGGATATAGGCTGGACTCACAGATCAACACAGGTCTTTTCTACGCACATTTGTCCTCACTCGTGCGCACCCAGAAATAAATTTTTGATCGGTCACCCATCCTAAAATTGCTCCAGGCCAAGCACGCTTAACCTCGGAGCTTTTCGGAGCCAGGCTACCGGAAAAGAAGTAGCAACTTGTTGATATGAGTATCCTATTAATCCTATTAAGTCTTGGAGCGGGGTGTCACATACTCACTCCCTTAAGAGACCGACGTCCTCGTCGGTCACTCCCAAGCCAGGAACGTTCTCTCTTGGTCATGTCCATGTGTCCAGTGCCAACGCATGTGTCATGCTGTGTGACCACTCTGGATCCACACCATGCCTGCGTAACTGCGACACACGCGCCCGTGAAACCGCAAGAGTCGGCTCTGATACCATTATGTAACGTCCCGCCTCCTCGAGGTCGGGTCCGCTTACATCAGGTAGCTTTTTATAGGATATAAGCTGGACTCACAGACCAACACAGGTCTTTTCTACACACATTTGTCCTCACTCGTGCGCACCCAGGAATAATGTTGAGGGTCATACCGGTGATGACCGATATTACCGACCCTCCGACTGCTTTACGTATAAAGCAGCGAGCGACCTCCGTCTCGCCCGACCTCTATGCCACGACGCGCGTACAGTGGCTCGGGCCCACAGACAGGTCCGCCTCGCCCGACCCCCCCGACCGGGGTCGGATCATCCGCCACTCGACTCAGGCGCCCGACCTCACCATGACGGGGTCGGGAGCTCGTGCCAGAGTCCGCCTCGCCCGATCCCAGGGGTCGGGCGATCGCTCCCTCCCGACCCTCAGGGGTCGGGAGCGCCACCTACCGCAACAAAGGCGATTGGCACTGAGTGGTTGAGTGATAAAAGCTCAACGACTCCCGTGGCTACCGAAGCCCCCCGTACAAGTGGGCGGTAACCGCCCACGTCGCACAGTGAGGGCAAGGCCGTCACTATGCGAACGACCCCCGTCAAAGCCCATCCCTTCTATCGGGACGGGACGGCCACGATTAACATTCTGACCAGGTATGGAAGCAACGGCGACTGGTCCTTCTCTCCTCCAACCCCTCGTCGGAGGACGCTCCACCATGCTGAAAAGACTTCCCTCGTTGACGGCCATCCCTGTGGCGCCACCGACCAGAGAAGCACCGTCATGTCTGCGACGTCATCCACAGCGGCCGGCACAGAGTCTGAGGCGTCAACAGCGCGGCCTACAGGACGCACGGCCATGCCGTCGCCCACTCCCTCGCGCCGACCCTCTGTACGCCCACCTCCCTCCTTGAAGTATAAAAGGGGGAGGCGGGAGAACGACGGGGGCAAGCTGAACATTAGACCACACGTAGAACACCAGAGACTTGGGAGCTCGTCCCTCTCTCGCCCGTTTGTAACCCCCTACTACAAACCGTCGCGAGTAACACGAACAGCCTCATCGAACTGGACGTAGGGCACGTTGCCCGAACCAGTATAAATCCTTGTGTCCTCTCGCGAACCATCCGAACCAAAACACGCACTCCACGATACTAATTACTCGTCGGCCACAACGAACGCCGACAGTTGGCGCGCCAGGTAGGGGGGCTCTTTGTGCGTGTTTTCGTCAAACCCCTCTCTTTGTTCGGATGGCTAGCCGCGCAAGCACCTGGGTTCCCGGCACACACGTGCGTTTCGGGAGCCTCGATTTCGTCGCCATCTCCGATGGCGCTTTGGCACTGGCCGGTGCAGCGGCACCACCGGTTGCCTCGCTTGACCCCGGGCGTGCGTCGCCTCTCGATGGCACGATGTCCCGGGCGTCGACGCTCCCAGCTCCATGCACCACGAACAACGAGTTCGTGGCTATGGTGGGCTGCGCGTCCGAGTCTTTCTTCGACCTCCTGGATGGAGCGTCGAGCGAAGGCTCCGACGCGGGGTGCAGTGAGGGGAGTCGCCACCCCTCACGAGAGTGCCTCATGATACGAGCAGAAGATCTTCCCGCTGCGGAGGGCGAACGCCCTGCGGAGCCTTCTGGCCCGCAGGACGGGACCCCACCCCGTGACGTGCAGTCAGAACGACTGCGCGCACGGAGGGAGGAACTCCTGGAGGTCCAGCGTCAGCTGGATCAGGAGCGTGCGGCGATTGATCACGAGCTCGCTCAGAGCGAGTCCAGTGAACACACCCGCACTGACGCTCGCGACTTACGAGTCGCAAGTCATGACGATGGCCGCCCGCGCTTCCCACGGGCGAGCCAGAACCTGGCCGCGGCGGCGGCATTGCTCAGGGGCCTCCCTGAGCCTGTCACGCCGGAAGCCCGACGCGCCCAGCGCGAGGCTGAGGCGCTACTTGAGCGCGCGGCAGCGCAGCAAGCTGAGAGCTCGCTGTCGCGTCTGCGTGGACAACGTGCCCAGAACACGTCTGTCCACCAGACTCCCCCAGCAGCGGATGGCACGGCGAAAGCCTCCGTCCGCGGTCGTCTGGGGACGAACAGGGACGCCCGCGCCACCCTGGATGCGCGGCGGCGCCGCCTGGAGTTCGACGATGGCACCTCCCGATCGCGTCATCCGCGTCGAGGGGGACGCTACGACAACGATGAGGATCGAAGCCCTAGCCCGGACGCTCCGGGGCCGAGGGTCTTCAGTCCTCACATTCGGAGCGCGCCATTTCCGCGGCGCTTCCGACCCCCGGCCAACGTGCCAAAGTACGCTGGAGAAACCAACCCTGGCCTGTGGCTCGAGGACTATCGCCTTGCATGCCGGGCTGGGGGCGCGGAGGATGACGATTTCATCATCCGCAACTTGCCACTGTATCTGGCCGATTCGGCCAGGACGTGGCTCGAGCATCTCCCCGCCAACCAGATCACTTGCTGGTCTGACCTCAAGGAGGTTTTCGTTGGAAACTTCCAGGGGACTTACAACCGCCCAGGAAACCCCTGGGACCTCAAGAACTGCCGGCAGAAACCGGGAGAGTCGCTCCGGGATTACATCCGGCGCTTCTCCCGGCAATGCAATGAGCTGCCGGACGTCGGTGACGCCGATGTCATCGGCGCATTCTTGTCCGGGACGACCTGTCGCTCCCTAGTTCACGAACTAGGGCGCAAGAGTCCCCGGACCGCCAGAGAGTTGCTGGACATCGCGACCAGCTTTGCCTCTGGCGAGGAGGCGGTGGGTGCGATCTTCGATCGCGCCCAAGACGCCAAAGGTAAGCGGGTCGAGACAGCCGGCGGAGGCTCCTCCGACCCTCCGAGCAAGAAAAAGAAGAAGAACCGGCCGCGTCCGTCCGGAGAATGGATGGTCGCTGCCGCGGATCGCAAGGGTGCCAAGGCACCCACGGAGGACACCCCGGACCACTTCGAAAAGAAGTGGAACGGGCCGTGCCCCAACCACGCCTTCCCAGTGAAACACTTATACAAAGAGTGTTCGCTGATGAAGAAGTTCCTGGCCTAGGAGGCCAAGAAGGGCAAGCCGAAAGGCAAGCCCAGACAGGCTCCCGATGACACCAGCAACGACGTCGACGCCGCCGACGGCGACGATAACTTCCCGGAGACGGACGGCTGCCTTATGATCGTCTCTGGGCCGGCGCCACACGGTGGCCGACGTCGGGCCAAGCTGGAGCGCCGTGAGGTGTTCGCAGCTGAGCCCGCCGTCCCGTCGTTCCTCAAGTGGTCAGAGTCTCCGATCACGTTCGACCGGTCAGACCACCCCAGCCACGTACCGCAACCAGGCAAGTACCCGTTGGTGGTAGACCCTATCATCGGCACCAAGCGCCTCTCCAAGGTGCTTATGGATGGAGGCAGCGGCCTCAACATCCTCTACGTCGAGACCCTCGACGCCATGGGCATCGACCGGGCGCGCATTCGCCCGACCGGTGCACCCTTCCATGGCGTCGTCCCTGGGAAACAAGCTATTCCTCTCGGGCAAATCGATTTGCCCGTCACTTTCGGGACTCCGTCCAATTTCAGAACGGAGGCTCTCACCTTCGAGGTGGTAGGATTCCACGGATCCTACCACGCCATACTGGGACGGCCATGCTACGCCAAGTTCATGGCCGTACCCAATTACACCTACCTCAAGCTCAAAATGCCTGGGCCGAAGGGGGTGATCACCGTCGGGACGTCCTTCCAGCACGCCTACCAATGCGAGGCGGAGACTGGTGAGCTCGCCTCTGCCACCGTGGCGACGGAGGAGCTCGCCGTCATCCGTCAGCAAGTCACCGAGGACGCCCCCGACTCCAACCGCAGCGCTGGGTCCTTTGAGCCCGCGGAGGGTGTCAAAGAGATCCAGCTCTGCCCCGACAACGCCGACGGCAAGACGGCGAAGATCGGGACTTCTCTCTCCCCCAAATAGGAAAGCGTGCTCGTCGGCTTCCTCCGCGCGAACATCGACATCTTCGCGTGGAAACCCTCGGACATGCCAGGCATTCCGAGAGAAGTCGCCGAGCATGCCTTGCACACCAGGCCGGGTTCTCGCCCGGTCAAGCAACGCCTGCGCCGCTTTGACGAAGAGAAGCGCAGAGCGATCGGGGAAGAGATCGCCAAACTCCTGGTAGCCGGCTTCATCAAGGAAGTGTATCACCCCGACTGGTTAGCCAACCCCGTTCTTGTAAGAAAAAAGAGCGGGAAATGGAGAATGTGCGTTGACTATACCAGTCTCAACAAAGCGTGTCCAAAGGATCCGTTTCCTTTGCCACGAATCGATCAAATAGTCGACTCAACCGCGGGGTGCGAAACCCTATGCTTCCTTGATGCGTACTCCGGGTACCATCAAATCCCGATGAAGGAGTCCGACCAGCTCGCGACGTCCTTCATCACGCCGTTCGGCTCATACTGCTACGTCACGATGCCGTTCGGACTAAAGAATGCAGGCGCTACGTATCAGCGCTGCATGATCAGAACCTTCGACGAGCTCATCGGAAACATCGTCGAAGCCTATGTGGACGACATCGTAGTCAAGTCCAAGAAGACCGACCAGCTCGTCGACGACCTGGAACGCGTCTTCACCAAGCTCCGAGCAAACGGCATGAAACTCAACCCCGAAAAATGTGTTTTCGGGGTCCCGAGGGGGATGCTGCTCGGATTCATCGTCTCCGAGCGTGGCATCGAAGCCAACCCGGAGAAGATCGAAGCCATCAACCGGATGGGTCCGATCCAGAATTTGAAGGGAGTGCAACGCGTGACCGGGTGCTTGGCGGCGCTAAGCCGTTTTATCTCACGCCTCGGAGAGCGCGTTCACCCGCTTTACCAGCTCCTGAAGAAATCCGACCGATTTCAATGGACACCCGAGGCACAGGAGGCTCTCGATAGGATAAAAGTTATCCTGTCCAAGCCACCGGTCCTGGTGCCCCCGACCCCGAAAGAGCCACTCCTACTCTACCTCGCCGCGACGACTCAGGTCGTCAACGCTGCTTTGGTCGTAGAGCGAAGGGAGGAGGGCCACGCCCTCAAGGTTCAACGCCCCGTCTACTTCGTGAGCGAAGTCTTGTCTGACACAAAGACCCGGTATCTCCAGATACTGAAAATTCTTTACGGCGTCGTCCTCGCCAAGAGAAAGCTCAGACACTACTTCGAGTCGCACCCGGTAACGGTGGTCACCTCTTCCCCCTTGCGTGAGGTCGTCGAAAACCGCGACGCAACGGGAAGGCCGCGAAATGGGCTCTCGAGCTCATGGGCGAGGGAATCACGTACGCCCCTCGTACAGCGATCAAGTCCCAGGCCTTGGCCGACTTCGTGGCGGAGTGGACCGAGGTCCAGCTCCCCACTGCCCCCGTCGACCAAGAGTACTGGGTCCTCTACTTCGACGGCTCGTTGATGCGCGCAGGAGCAGGGGTCGGACTCGTCCTCGTCTCCCCCATGGGGGTACGCATGAGGTATGCAATCCGACTCCAGTTTCCCGCCTCCAACAACATGGCGGAATACGAAGCGCTCATCAATGGGCTCAAGGTCGCCGACGAGTTGGGGATCCGACGTCTCGAAGTTCGAGGCGACTCCCAACTCGTCGTCGACCAAGTCATGAAGAAGTCAAGCTGCCACAGCGATGTCATGGACGCGTACTGCCAAGAGGTACGCAAGCTCGAACACAAGTTCTTCGGTCTCGAACTCAAGCATGTCCCGAGGCGGCAGAACGAGGAAGCTGACTCCCTCGCGAAAATGGTGGCGGGTCGGGATCAGATCCCGCCAGGGGTCTTCTCCCACGACCAAAGCCAACCGTCGATCCGACTCAAAGACCCAAAAGGGGTCGGCAACGAGTCGACCCCAGGCGAAAGGGTCGGATCGACTCCCGCACCTCCAGGACCCGACGTTATGGAGATAGACGAGGCACCCGCATCAGGGTCGGGCCCTCCGAACGATTGGAGGACCCCATACCTCGACTGCCTCGTCCGAGGAGAACTCCCCACAGACAGGACGGAAGCTCGACGCATCGCGCGTCGAGCCAAGTCCTTTGTCATTATCAATGGGGAACTCTACAAAAGAAGCCTCACCAAGATTTTGCAGCGCTGCATCCCGACTGAACAGGGAAAGCTGCTGCTGCAAGACATCCACGGTGGGGTCTGCGGACACCACGCGGCGCACAAGACCTTGGTCGGGAACGCCTTCCGACAAGGATTCTACTGGCCAACAACCGTCAACGACGCTGCGCATATCGTGCGCACCTGCCAAGGCTGCCAGTTCTACGCCCGGCAGACCCACCTGCCGGCACAGGCGCTGCAGAACATCCCCGTCACATGGCCATTCGCGGTCTGGGGACTCGACCTGGTCGGACCACTCAAGAAAGCACCCGGGGGCTACACCCATCTTTTGGTGGCCGTCGACAAGTTCACCAAATGGATCGAAGCCCGATCGGTTGCAAGGATCCGACCAGAAGAAGCGGTCGAATTCTTCCTCGACATCATTCACCGCTTTGGAGTACCAAACTCCATCATCACGGATAACGGTACGCAGTTCACAGGAAAGCGATTCCTTAAATTCTGCGACGACTACCATATCCGTGTCGATTGGGCAGCCGTAGCGCACCCCCGGACGAACGGGCAGGTCGAGCGCGCAAACGGTATGATTTTGCAGGGATTGAAGCCTCGGATCCACAACCGCCTGAAGCAATTCAGCGGTCGGTGGGCAGCCGAGCTCCCTGCCGTACTCTGGAGCCTACGGACGACCCCTAGTCGGGCCACGGGGTTTACCCCTTTCTTCATGGTATACGGCTCCGAAGCCGTCCTACCAACCGATCTCGACTACGGTGCTCCGAGGGTGAAGGCGTACGACGACCAAGGGAACCAGACGTCCCTCGAAGACGCGATGGATCAGCTCGACGAGGCCCGAGACGTGGCGCTCCTCCGATCCGCCAAATACCAGCAAGCACTACGCCGGTACCATAGAAGGAACGTGCGGGAACGAGCGTTCAACGTCGGCGACCTCGTCCTTCGTCGCGTCACCAGCAGCCAAGGACGACACAAGTTATCGCCGCCGTGGGAGGGGCCTTACATCGTCGCCAAGGTTCTCCGACCCGGCACCTACAAGCTGCAGACCGCGGACGGACAAGAGTTCAACAACGCCTGGAACATCGAACAGCTACGTCGTTTCTATCCCTAAAACTCGTAGCTTGTCCGTTTTCCACACCCCCCGAGCAGCGTCCGACCCCTGCTGCCCAGGGGTCCAACCACGCTCGGGGGCTCAACACCTGTAAGGTGCGCGCATGTATTCCATGTGCAATACGTGCGCGGCCCGACCCTCGCATGTTTTCAAAAAACTTGGGCAAAAACAAGTAAGTCAAAGATAGGAAAGCTTGAGATCGAACTGGTCGGACCGCGAAAGTGCTAACGAGCCCACGGGGGCTATGGCCACAACGCTCACCAGTCAAGCTAACGATCGACCCTATCCGCGACTTACGTTTTGCACCGAGCCTCGGCCCCCCACCTAACGTTTAAGACTCAGAGAAGATAGGTCGCGGATAGGAGAAACACGAAGTCGAGTCGGTCGGACTGCGAAACGCCTACCGCCTGCGAAAGGCTACGGCAACGTCGCTCACCGGCAAAAACTAAGTGTCGATCCTGTCTACGACCTACGATTCTTTGGGGACACATAAACGGACGAGTGAGGGACTGAGCGCTTTTTCACGCAAGTGATAAGGAAACGGGCCGCCGAGGTCAAAATCACTTGTGATACAAAAACTTGTTTTTACAAGCTGTCCGGACGCTTCGGCCTCGGACACCCTAGATACATACTAACTAATCTACTCCTACTCTTCGGGGGCGGGGGTCCGCTCCTGCTTTGGAATCGGGGGCCTCTCGTGCTCCGGGGTCGGGGGGCGATCCTCCTCCTCTATCCTCGCCGCCAGAGCGTGCGCCAAGGGGGCGACTTCATGAATCGGGGGCCTCTCGTGCTCCGGGGTCGGGGGGCGATCCTCCTCCTCTATCCTCGCCGCCAGAGCGTGCGCCAAGGGGGCGACTTCATCTTCAATCTCGTCCTCCTCGTCGTCGTCGTCGTCGTCGTCGTCGTCGTCGCTCTCCTCCTCCTCCGACCCCTGGCGGCGACTGCGCCTCTGGAGCTTCGCCGCCTTCTTCGCCTTCGCGGCGTCCTTCCTCCGCTTCTGCTCTTCGGCGGCGAGGCGGTTCGCCTCCCTGGCCGCGGCATCCTCCGGGACGGGGACGAGGGATCAGCGGAAGACCAGGCCCTCCTGGCACACATCAAAATAGTCAATATCGACTCTAGAAAAGAAAAAAGACGATCTACAAGCTAAGGATGGGGAGAACTTACAATTTGGACGCTCCCGGGCCACGGAAGGGCCCGAGGATGGTCGTCCAAGTCGACGTCAGCCTCCTCCGGGGGGAGGGTCTCCTTCAGGCGTTGCTTGAGCTCCGACTCGGAGGGGGGAGCTCCCGCCATCACCGACCCCTCCGCGTCCACGCCGGGCCCCATCTGGTCCAGACGGAGCGGGCGGGGCACCAGCGGAAGGACGTGGCGGGCGTGGTACTCCGCGATGACCCCAGCACCGCGCACGCCTGCCTCCTTCAGCTGCGCGATGGCCGCGAGAAGGCCATCCAGCATCGTCTGCTCCCTCTTCGGAGGACCCCATCGCCAGGACTCGGGCGCCACCGGGAAGACCCGCCCCGTGAACTCCCGCAGGGGACCGGCGGTGTCGTTCTTGAGATAGAACCATTGGCCGTGCCAGCCCCTGTGGGAAGTCCTCAGCTTCACCGAAACGTAGTCGACGGAGCGATTGCCGCGAAGGTGGATGCCGGCGCACCCGATCGGCGCCGGCCCACGCTCCGCCTTCAGCAAGCTGACGGCGAAGAAATGCCGCCAGAGGTCGAAATGGGGCTCGATCCCCAAGAATCCTTCGCACAACGCCACGAAGAGGGCGATGTGCTGGATCCCGTTGGGGTTGAGGTGCTGCAGCTCGATGTTGTAGTAGTGTAGCAGCCCCCGGAAGAACCGATGCGCGGGGACGCCGAACCCGCGCTCATGGAACGGCGCGAACGAAACGATGTAACCATCCGGCGGGGATGGCAGCGTCTCGTCGCCCGGCACCAGCCACTCCGCCACCGCCGTGCGCGCGCGGAGGAGGCCGCGCCTCACCAGGCCCTCTAGGCGGATGCTCCGCACGTCGGACTTCCCCCAAGACGCCATCGAAGATGAGCGAAGTGAGTGGCTGTGGGGGACTCGAGAGTGGCGAGGACAAAGGAAGGCGAAAGGGCTTGGGAGCAAAGTGCGCAAGACAGCGGAAGCTCGAGGAGGCAGAAAGCGTAAGTGCAACAGACGAAGCCCGCGGGTCCGTTTATATAGGCTCGGCCGAGACGACGACGCCCGCGGCGCGCCCCCTCGAGCAGCGCGCCCCATTCACGCCCGCGCCAGGTGAGGCAGGTAAACGTCTCGTCACGTTTTATTGCTCACGCCTGCAGGCTCCGCCGGATCAAGCGCCACCGCACGCCGCCGAGCGACGCTTCGACCTATCGGGCCGGGCCAGCTCAGGTAACTTCGTGATACCGAGCGACGGTTCGACTTATCGGGCCAGGCCCGCCCAGGTAAGGAAAACACATGGGCTGAAACATGCCCCGACGGCCCAAAGAGTTCGAAGGCTGGCCCAGCGAATGGGTTCGACAGCCGCTCGGGGCAAAAAACAGAGTGAGGGGTGAAGAGTGATGGGTCCGCTAGCGGCCAGTACCCCCAGGCGGCCGACCGCCCAGGGGCATCACGATTCGCGTTCGAGTCCCGGTCCGATCCGACCCACGGGTATCTCCCCGCAGAGAGGCAACGAGCCCTCAGGAGCCTATCGAACGGCATCTGAGAACCACGTGGGACGGCGACTAGGAATATTGGGGCCAACCGCCAGCCGGTTCGGCTGGGATCCCCCCGAAGGGATCCCGGGACTCCACTTGAACTTACCCGTTAGCAGCTCGATGAGCGTCACGCCTCGGCCATCGAGGTAAGGCGTGGCTCGGCTCAACCTCCTCGTCCGGCGGACGGACGCGCTGGAGGCACGATACAAAGACGAACCGAACCCCCGGCCGGTCACTGCGACGAGCAGAGGACTCGGGGACGGAATCGCAAAAAGAGATCCAACGCGGGGTCGCAGAACCTTAAGTCCCAAGGATGAGTTCGCTCTCGCGAACGAAAATTCCTTCTCCCGACCTGAGGGACGCCCGGCCCCTGAGGGGGCCAGGCCTCGCTCGGGGGCTACACCTGCAAGGTGCGCGCTCGCGCGCGCCCCTTACAGTATAAACGAAAGATCACCACGATCGCTCTTCCTCCCGACTTAAGCGACGCCTGATCCCGAGAAAGGATCAGACCTCGCTCGGGGGCTACACCTGTAAGGTGCGCGCTCGCGCGCCCCTCACCGGTGGAAACACTTCTACAACCACCTCCGATTAAAGCGACGCCCGACCCCTCTTATGTGGAGGGTCGGACCTCACTCGGGGGCTACTGTTGAGGGTCAATATCGGTGATGACTGGTATTACCGGCCCTCCGACTGCTTTACGTATAAAGCAGCGAGCGACCTCCGTCTCGCCCGACCTCTATGCCACGACGCGCGTACAGTGGCTCGGGCCCACAGACAGGTCCGCCTCGCCCGACCCCCACGACCGGGGTCGGATCATCCGCCACTCGACTCAGGCGCCCGACCTCACCATGACGGGGTCGGGAGCTCGTGCCAGAGTCCGCCTCGCCCGACCCCAGGGGTCGGGCGATCGCTCCCTCCCGACCCTCAGGGGTCGGGAGCGCCACCTACCGCAACAAAGACGATTGGCACTGAGTGGTTGAGTGATAAAAGCTCAACGACTCCCGTGGCTACCGAAGCCCCCCGTACAAGTGGGCGGTAACCGCCCACGTCGCACAGTGAGGGCAAGGCCGTCACTATGCGAACGACCCCCGTCAAAGCCCATCCCTTCTATCGGGACGGGACGGCCACGATTGACATTCTGATCAGGTATGGAAGCAACGGCGACTGGTCCTTCTCTCCTCCAACCCCTCGTCGGAGGACGCTCCACCATGCTGAAAAGACTTCCCTCGTTGACGGCCATCCCTGTGGCGCCACCGACCAGAGAAGCACCGTCATGTCTGCGACGTCATCCACAGCGGCCGGCACAGAGTCTGAGGCGTCAACAGCGCGGGCTACAGGACGCACGGCCATGCCGTCGCCCACTCCCTCGCGCCTACCCTCTGTACGCCCACCTCCCTCCTTGAAGTATAAAAGGGGGAGGCGGGAGAACGACGGGGACAAGCTGAACATTAGACCACACGTAGAACACCAGAGACTTGGGAGCTCGTCCCTCTCTCGCCCGTTTGTAACCCCCTACTACAAACCGTCGCGAGTAACACGAACAGCCTCATCGAACTGGACGTAGGGCACGTTGCCCGAACCAGTATAAATCCTTGTGTCCTCTCGCGAACCATCCGAACCAAAACACGCACTCCACGATACTAATTACTCGTCGGCCACAACGAACGCCGACAAATAACTTTTCGGTCACCCATCTTGAAATTGCTCCAGACCAAGCACGCTTAACCTCGAAGTTTTTCGGAGCTAGGCTATCAGAAAAGAAGTTGTAACTTGTTGATACGAGTATCCTATTAATCCTATTAAACCTTGGAGCGGGGTGTCACAATCTTTGTACAGTTAACTTTGGTATCACCAACAAGAAATAAGGTGATTGAAGCAACAATATATCCAAATCATGGCCATACGACCCTCCGTCAGAACAAGAATGTCACAAATGTCAGCTTACGATTGCAGTCAATGGGTCAGTACAAAGATCAAAGTGGAAAATTTGTCACTTCAAATTGGGCACCAAGGCCTAAATGTTTTCAGTGGGCACAGAACAGTCTCCTATGGATATCGCCCCTGAACAGGAGCTCATCGTGTACAATCATGTCAGCTAGTGGTGCAAAGCTTCATATGAATGAATGGTTCTTTTGACCAAATGAAGCCACCCTCAGGATCTGAAACTAGCAAGACTACCAGAAAGATGCTAAGTGTACTTACTGGGTCTTTCTGTCTTC